>CM062297.1:120750117-121950117 GCA_031216915.1 Pictodentalium vernedei | reverse complement strand
TTTCTAGGAATAGTAGTCCGCCGGACTACTATTCCTAGAAATGTTAGACCTTGGACTATAATTCCGCGGAAAAATAGTCCAGAGGGACTAACGTTCCTACAGGATTATCAATCCTGTCACACCGGCATACCCATATGCTTTTATTGGTTCAAGGTAAAATGCGGTTAATGATTGCTGGAATTAAATTATGGTTTTCAGTTGATCAAGGGCCATATGGCTGGAACACTGCCTCCGGTCATTTTGACCGTTTTTATTTTCGGATGGTAATTTTTACGGGAAAATAAGGCAAATGATGGTTGAAATTGTTTATGGTCATATGACCGGCAGCTAGTTTCCAGGCATATGACCGTACAAATAACAGCAAACCGTGAAAAAAGATTTACGGGAATATGCGGCAAATGACAGTTAATTTTTTTTTACGGTTTGCCGTAATGCTTACGGTCATATGCCTGGAAACTAGCTGCCGGTCATATGACCGTAACAAATTACGGTAATTTGTTACAGTGTACGTGAACGTCACTGCACACGCGTGGATTACGACCAGCCCACGGTGGTTGTCCTGTAGACATCCCAAGTAAGACAGCTGTGGTATCCTAACAATTTGGCAATGGATTCGATTCGTGGGAAAATCTTGATTCATCGAACCCTAGTCTCATTCTCGTTTATTGGGGTTAACGGACATTTGAATAGCCAGGGTATTTCCTGTCACACAGTTTTGTGGGTGGAAGAACCAGAAATACTGGTGCAGAACCATCGAGCAGCGGCATCTCGATATGATCGCGATAGGTGTGCTGTATAACTGCGACATATTTTCACCGATGGGTGGATATTTCAGGAAAGTATTGCAAAGTGAATGCCGAAGCAGGAGAGTTGTTGAGTTTCCCACATGACTGGCAATTTCCGTCATTGAAAGAGATTTGTAGAAAGTTAGCTCCACTTAATTTCCTAAAGCTGTCAAAAATAACATTAAGGTTATGGGAATTTCATATAAAAATTGAAATTTTGAAATGTTATCGAAATTGTATTATCGACGTGCCCTTCATTTTACAAACTTCAGGCATTTTCCCACAGAATACTATAGAAATACAGAAGCTGGCTTTTTACAACGTTTTTTCCCAATCACTCTTTTGACTATTATTCTCTGTCGAAACCCATCACAAATGAGAAAACGGCGTTTTCATAGTCTTTTGTGATGTGATGTTACTTTTTTTTCATTTAATTATTTCAACATGTATACCACAAACGCTGCCTTTTCCGTTAACCCTTTACCTAATCTGAAAAGCAGACGACATTTGCAAAAATAATTCTTGAATAACTAATTTTTTTCATTTTTTGTCTCAAAAACATAGGTTATGACCCCTCGTTGGAACGAGCTCGTTCCAACGAGGGGTCATAACCTATGTTTTTGAGAAAAAAATAATGAAAATTAATTAGCGATTTTTGAGAATAGCGCTGGCCGGTTTTGGCTGTTACGTTAGGAAAAGGGTTAACATGAAAGTCTAGAAGGTGAAATTTGCTATTTTTTTTTTTTTTGAGGCGGGGGGGGGGGGGGGGGGGGCAGATCATTGTGCAAATTACGGTAAAACACATTCGCTAAACGCCGAGCCGGAGTGGATGATTACTTTGTGTTGATGGATGGTATGCCGATAGTTACTCTTAATGACTGTTAAAAGATGTAAAAAAGAAACTTGTCCTTTTGTGGCAAGCGAACTAATTAGAAGCAACCACTCCATTGATAACCCGTGCATTATAACTGACAAACTTTGCAATATTTTCCACTGATACCATAGGTTTTTTCTCAACAAATACTTGCCTATAAATTGGACCTTCCTCGTCCGTCTTATAATTTCAAGAAAGATAAAATAGCGAATGTCGACTTTCATGACGAGAGTAGCCAGGGAAGTTGACAAGAGGGATTTGACATTGTTGTTTGCAGAAAGGTGGACAGACAATATCGACGCAGTCGCGATCTAGTCGAATTTCGCTTTCCTCTTTTGCGATGAAAATACTGCACGAAAAAGTACCGAGCTCTCGGGCCATTAGTCTAATTATGTAAGGTTACGATGTTATTATGGACTGTTTGTTTACCCACCTACTCGTAGAGTTTTCACGCAGATTATCGTTGATGTAGTGTGGTGTTCCGTCACACACAGAGATATACATTATATCGTGCTCCAGGTGTAGATATTCCAATCAATAAGTATTTATTTCACCTTTTAACCATTAAGATATTAACACAATTAGTGGAACTACCCGGGGTGTTCATAAAACTAAGTCTGTGGCGAGTCCACATTCATCACAGATTAACCCTTTCAAAGCGAGAGGCCGCTTTTCCGGACCGTGAACATGATACGCCATTATTCCATTATGTATGATGGCATCTGAATGAATGTGTGGGTAGATCAATTAATATTTCCAACGTGCAGCCCCCAAAGCTGCACGTTGAAAATATTAATTGCCCTATCCCCAAATAATGAATATGGACTGTTCCATTTGCTACCATTGAATTGATATGGAAGATACCACCAGAGTTCTAAGGGTTAACCCTTGTTAAACAGAAAGGCGCTTTTGAGTTCAGAAATCAGGAAACATTCTAACTTCCTAAAAGTAAATGGATGTGCTAAGATTTGTTGGGAAAACCAATCTCTATTTTCAAGGAAGATTCCGCCAGGTCTCAAAAGTCTGATTGGTGGGAGAATAATCGGTCAAATCAAGTCAGGATTGATCAACATTTCTCGCAAGGATTCAAAAAGAAAACGAATGGTCAGCGTATGTTTAGTCTGTACCGTCCGCAATATATCAGTTGGTTAGACTAGCAAACTGTAGGTCCAGCCATATATAGTATAAGTATTCCAATCAATATACAATTATGGACTTTTGTGGTGGTGAATATGATGTGATATCAACTTAAAAAACTTATAATGACCGAGGCGTTAGCCGAGGTCAATATAAGTTTTTAGATTCATATCACATCATATTCACCATCACAAAAGTCCATAACTGTTTTATTATATACACCATCCTCAAAAAAAAAAACAATCTTCGATTTGTCAATTAAAAGTTCAATTATATCAGCCAGAAATACTTTTATTTAACAATAAAAAAGTTATCATCTGCAGAATGGCATAAAAATAAACAATGTTAGAGAGATTACGTCGATTGAAATAGAACTATAGAGAGGGGATTTCCAAAACACTAGATTTAGAAAGTTGAAATTCACTGGTAAACCTAACAGTTAAAACTAGAAGTCCTGTCATGAAATGCGCACAAATAGCACGTCGATCTGCGCGTTAATCTACGTGTTTTGATCATAGTAAGACTATCAAATTCTGTGCATATGGCCTGTGCACGAGCAATGTTTCAGAGTAACCAAGAGAACCTGCCGTGCTTTGGATGCCATCCGATATGGCAATTCCGCGAAATTCCTACGCGCAATTAAGCCTAGATAAGCGCACAGTTCGGGACAGGACTTCTACTTTTAACAGTACATGGATTTTTGAGTGCCAGTCACGTGCATAAGATCAAGCCAATAGAAATGTGGGTATTTATAAACTATATAATAATAAGTATTTAGATCTTTTAACCATTAAGATAGTAAAGCTTTGAACACGGAAGGCCGCTTTTCCTATCTTAGGCCGTGATATGACCTGAATTCATAAAGTAAATAATTGCCCAGTGAATTTGTGTGGTAGACCAATCACGATTGTCAACGTACAGCCTCAAGGCTACAAGTTGGAAATATTGATTGGTCTTCCCCCAAGTAACGAACATAGTTGAGACTGCACGTTGAAAATCGTGACCGGTCCTCTTCCAATTTATGACGATGAACTGATATGGAAGATATCCCCAGCGTTCAAATGATTAACGCAGTTAGCTTTTCTAACTGTTGGACAATTTAAGGGCTAGAATGGTTCCAGGAATAGAAGACAATGCCAAACACGTCAGGTTCGCAGATAAATCAGGTTATATTTCCACAATTGCTGGTCTATTCACTGAGTCCACATGATGAACAGTGAACCTGAGAGTATTTATAGAGATTTTTCTGGGGAATGATGGAATTTTTAAAAATAATCAATATATTCTATATTAATTTCAGAATGTTTGAAAGCTATGTGAATCTTGCTCCAACAAATGGTGTGAACATCCTCATCGCTCGCTTAAACAATTATTATTTATTAAATGTGACTTTTCTCCCAGTATTGTCCATTATGAAGCTCGGCAGATGTAACTTCGAACTCAGTTGAGTTGATATGACGACGATTTAGGACGATATGAACCAGTCTAGAGTTGTCCCGCTTGGTGCGTTATTGGGCGCAACCAATTTGCTTACAACGAAACTGTGCGCCATTATTCGTCGAACGCATTCGCGAGACTCTCGTTACCGGGAATAATGGAATAATAGAGTCCGGGATGTGGCTAGAGGGCTTCAGCTGGGATGGGGGGGGGGGGGGGGGGGGGTACCACCGGTGTAAATTCCAACTGTGAGTAGTTTCGATAGGTGGTTGCAATGCAGCGCTGGGTGATATCTTTTAACCCTTTAACCAACGAATCGCCCGCATCCGCACGCGTAATATGCAAATACAGCTGCTGATAAAATATTATTTTTCGAAACATTTCAACAAAACCATATCATGTGACCCCTCTTTGGAACGAGCTCGTCGAGCTCGTACCAAAGATGGGTCACATGATATGGTTTTGTTGAAAGTTTTAAAAAAAATGATATTTAAAATAATTAATTTTGAAATCGTCTGCGTTGGGTAAAGGGTTAAAGTGATTATATATATATATATACACATGCTTATGAACCCTTCTGAAAATTTTCACTAGTCCTGAAACGGAAAAAAGCATCATTTATAATGTGTCTGGGTCAGAAAATTCACCGGATTGGTGTCAGAGTCGAAATTTTGAGGCCAATGTCAATTTTAGAGTAGGAAATTTGAAACTCAAGTTTCCAGTTGGAAATAAAAGATCAAAATTTCTCATCATTAATTTGGAATTTTAATATTTTTCATGAACAATGTTAATTTACTGAATTTCCAACTATTTGATTTTTGACCTCGGAATTTCCAACTATTGAAAAAAATACTCCTGGCTGGGAGGGGGGGGGGGTCTCCCCCCCCACACCCCCGTCGCCACATCCCTGAATAGAGTGAATAGAGTAGTTTAAAGTTTCGTTTTTGTATGGTGCGCAATTAATGATGCCAATAAGTAAGGATTAGGTGGATGAAGGGATGAAAGAGTAGAATTGTACATCAAATAAATTTAACGCAAACTAAATTCAGAGACGTGAGCGGAGATTCTTCGAACTGTAAGAAGAAATAGTATAGATATCCCGATGTTGGAACATCCCCAGTGGGGAAGCTGAGACGTTCGAATAGCTGAACCAGAAGTTGAGTTGGAGAAGAGAAAACATCGTACATTGTGAAAAGAATGATGAGCAACTGCAATAACAGGAAACTGTAACAGGTCTGCGAATATTATAAGTTATCCTTGTGTTTTCCAGGGTGTATGGGAATTTACACCGGTTAAATAACTCATACACCCTGAGGCAAAGCCGAAGGGTGTATGGGTTCCCAAACAGGTGTAAATTCCCATACACACTGGAAACCACAAGGATAACGGATTTATTTCCAAGAAGTTTGGTGTGCTTGGGCTGATATCTCGGCTGATATCAAACCAACCAAGAATTAACCTCTAACCTCGTCAGCTCTTGGTGCTATTACCCATCAGCACTCTGTCCACATAGCAAAGTTTTCAGCAGCAAATATTTCCCATAATGCAGTTCGATATTGAACCAAATATAACTTGCTTGATAGAGCTCAATGAGCTCTGGCAAACAAGATATAATTTGTTAAATTCGTGGTTACACAAGATAAAAAAACAGAGTGAGTGGAGAAAGTTCTGAGGCACCACCAGAGAGCTAGGTGTTACACTTGAAATGAACGATGCCATCTGGTCTCAAACAGCCTTTGTGATCTTAGTACTGTATTGCGACCTGAGAAAGGATTTCTCAGGTCATAATACAGTACTGCGATCACAAAGGTTGTATTTAGTCTCAATGAGATCGCGATGGGATAACGACACTCAGTGGGTCGTGATATATAAGCAAAATGATGTTAAGCCAAAACTGAATCAACAACAACAAACACCTTACGAAAATAGCTTCTCAGATTCAATGTTCTCGAATTTGTTCTCCGACAGGTGAAACTCTAAAGGAGTGTGGGGAGAAAAGTGGAAAGATAGTTTGCACAGGATCGCGACCAAGTCGCAATCCAGTCGAAATTATCTGTCCGCTTTTGTTTATTAATTGGGTCTTGGTGAAGACATACAGCATTATACGAACAACATTAACACATTTCCTGGTAAGATTCAGTGCGTAAAACAAAACACTCTAGTTGATGGAACTTTCTTGGAATAAAACAACATTTACCATTTCAGGAAAGTAAATATGATTTTGTTTACAGACACCGGCATTTAATGGATTCGACTTAATGACTAATGTTTTCATTTTCCGACCATTGATTGGGAAGACAAGATTTTTGTTTCCTGCAAAAGAAACAGGAACGTGAAACAAAACAATTTTTTCTACTGCCTGCATTGCACTCCTGTCCGATGACGACAAATCTTAATAAACATTTCTTTGCAGTTATGAATAAGGAATGTGAAACTAGACTGAAGCTTGCCCCCACACGGCACATGACACAGAAGGTTGAAGAGCAAACTGTGATTTGTTACTCGCACTTGAGCTGTGTCTGTAAGACACATACTGTACGTGGAGAGTGGATTGTAACTAAATCACCCTCGGAGTGGAGTTATCACCCGAATTATAACTTTAAAATTTTGTATATATCGACTAAAAACATAAGCAATGTTTCAGCCAATGGATCTCCGGGTTTAACCCGGAGGTCCATTGTCTGAACGTTTGCTTGTGCTTGTTACGATTTGCAACAAATTTGCAATTATTGCTTGGGTGGAATCTCCACCCTACGGGCGATTCAGTTATAATACACTCTCCACGTACTGTATGATGCCCCCGCAAAGTGTGAAATTCTACATAAAATTTACCAAGTTCAACAACCTGTAATTTTGTGAAATATTGAAGCAAATCAAAATCCTGACAATATACACACCTCTTGTATATGTACAAATGCACCTTAGATGCCTACGGACGGACGAACGGACAGCAGGCGGACGGACAGCGGGCGGCAGATGGACGGACAGTGGTAAAACAATATGCCCCCGGCTATTCGTCGCGGGGGCATATGAAGAAATTGTAGGGCAAGTGATTTTCTCATTAGATGACATTCCCCAACATGTTTTGTGTAAACGCGTGGCACCAAGAGCTGTACTTTCACGGAGTAGAGAGAAACCAATTCAGAATGACTGAGAAAAATGTATGTGCTTGTACTAATTATTTTACATTTCAACCAAGCGTAGCGGGGGGGGGGGGGGGGGGGGCGAGGGAGACGCGGAAGGGGGGGCTCATTTTTTTAACCTTGCATTCGTGGCTGAATCGACATATATTGGTGTAATACTTCTTATCAATGTTGCTTTGTCACTGTGTATGTGGTGCATGTACTGCTCGACGATAGCTAATGTATATGTCTGACTATATATGTACTGTTGATTTTTTTTTAATTTAAAAAGTGTTATCGACCGTGCATTTATAAATCGAAATCAACTGGAAGATGAGTTGCTGCACCCATTAAAGTAATTGACCCTTTTCTACAACATTGCCAACGCGTGTTTCGTACTAGACTCGAAAGAATAGGTACTGGTGTGTTTATGGGCAGTGTTATCTTTTGTAGATCCAGTAGCTGTATAATCAATGGAATATAATTTTAAAAAAAAACAAAACAATACAAAACAGACGATGATGACAATGGAATAGGAACCTGCGAAGCGGGGGCGCAGTGGCGTTGCGGTAACCGGTTCTCGTCAGATCACCGAAGTTAAGCAACGTCGAGCCCGTTTAGTCCTCGGATGGGTGACCGTCTGAGCGATCAATTCGGACTCCCGCGTTGTGTCCTTGGGCAAGGCATTTAACCCCGATTGGGGTCATGATGACGACGTGTACTAAAGCGTACTGCACGTCGACGGTGCGCATGTCTTCAATCAATCTAACCCCAATCTTACCCTGCCTGAGCTGCAGTGCGGAGTTACGATGCTGGGGAGCTGGCAGCTGCTCGTCGTTGTTCGGTGGTTCTCTCCAGGTACTCCGGCTTCCTCCGCCCACAAGACTGTCACGGTCATGATTAGCCATTGTGTATAAGTATGTGACCTTAAACACCAATAAATAAATAAATAAATAACCTGCGAAGCTTCGATGATTCGATTGAATTCACTCTCGTCGCGAAGAATCAATTCATTTCGATCCTTAGGATTCAGTTTTCGAATCTCTGGAGCGGATGAATAATGTGTTCATATATAAGGTGACGTGCACCATACGATAGCACATCATGACTACATCACAGATTGATAGATGTGCTGTGAGGAGGACGGAATGCTACCCAAATACTGCGTGCGACATCTGAAACTATTGTTGGTTTGGTTATTGGGGTTTAAAGACACTCTCAACAGCGATGGTCATATTGTGCCGGACCTCTTCACGTGTAGAGAAAGCCGAGTTAGAATGGGCCATAGATCACGTTGGATGAACCAGAGAAGATTGACGACCTGTCATTTTAACAGATGAGTCAAGGTACTGCCTAGACAACACAGATAGGCGTGCTAGGGTATGGAGAAGACTAGAAGAGCGATTCCATGTAGCTAACATTGCTGAGCATGACCGCTGTGGTGGAGGGTCAAACATGGTCTGGGGCAGCATCAGGATGTTTGCGGCTCGGGGCGTATTTCAACAGACACGCGTCGCGTCTCGATTGAACATCAGCTCCGAGTCGCAAACCTCAGACCATGTTCTGGCAATTTATCACAATAACCACTTAACTAGCTTCTTCATTTTTGTATGTTCCAATAAATATAAAATCCCCCTCCTCTGATTGGAAGAGAACTCGCTTAGTATAGTCTATGTTTACGGCTCAAGTGGCAAATGTTACCGTCTGACATCACAACGCGAAATATTCGAAATGACGTCGTCCGTTTCGTAACTGCTTCATCAACGGAGTGACTAACAGGCCGCTTCATTTTTCTGGATGTTTCACGTGTGCAGCAGACGGTGTTTCTGGTGAAGTGTTCTTTATATTACAATTTGAACTAAGATGGAATGAATTTATCTGGTTTATTGCTTATTTATCCAGTGCCGTCGTGGATACACGAGAGGTTTATTTACTAAACCTGTGATCGTTAAAAGTTGCCTTGAACAAGGCAACTTTTAAAGATCACAAGTTTAGTAAATAAGCCTCTCGTGTTTCACGATGTAGGTTTTGGGCTATGGGTAGTGCCTTATTGGAACATATACATTATTGTGATTCATTGACGGTAACATGGTCTGAGGTTTGCGGCTCGGAGCGTATATTCAACCTCGACGCTTCGCGTCTAGGTTGAACATAAGCTCCGAGCCGCAAACCTGTGACCATGTTACCGTCAATTCATCACAATAATTTATAATGATGTGCTACTGAATAAAACCAGTCATGAATTCAGACATAAAAAAACTACCTGTAACATTTTTACAAGAGGAATTTGAACATGACATTTATCGAAGAAATAGGGGACATTTTTCATTGTTTAAGTGCAGCGAGGGTGGCCAAGGAGTTAAGTTAAGTATTGATTGACTAAATTCCCTAAGGTCTCTGCGGACCTGGCTCACTTCATCGAGTGCACCGAAACTGCACATATAATATTCCAAATACAATCGAACTTATGAAAGTTCTTTAATTTCTTAACTACCCATCACTGGATGAAGTACAACTGGAAGGAGTTCCACTAGTGACGCGGAGATCTTAGTGGAAGATAATTAGCTGGTATGGTTATCTATAGAAGTTAGCGATGCAGATTTGTATCAGATAATTTTGGTACAGGTACACTATGTTGAGGTGCCGAGCTCTTTCTATTGGAACATATTGGGAAACTGTACGTTGGAAAGTCTGCATCTACCATACACCAGACAGTCCTCTAACGTTTCAGCAGTTATTGGTGGTGGTAGCCGACTTCCTATATTAACGGACATATAATCTTCAAACGCTGTTTGTGAAAGTCGCCATTAAAATTTTATATTTCTTTCAACGTTTGCCCCGAAATCATAGCTTATCGACCGTCAATGGCGGGGGTAGACTTTTTTTCATTACGTTTAGTTTTTACCTCCAAATCATAGCATATCTTCTCAATGGAACGAGCTCGTTGTGCTCGTTCCAATCAGGGGCTAGAAGCTATGTCTTTGAGGTAAAAATTGAAATATTTTAGTTGTTCCAAAATTTGTTTTTCAAGTCTCTTCTATTCGTGTTAGGCAAAAGTTTAAGGGGCACACTGGCTTTATCTACTCCACCGATTCGTTATACATAACTATAGAATGAGCATAAATAAAAACCTTGATCGGAAAAAAAACACTGAAGAGGGTATTATTAGGAACAATGTTTTCTTTGTTTGTTTGTTAGTGTTTAACAACACCTTCAAGCACCAAGATCACATCGTGTCGGAGGGTTCAATGGTAAAAGGATAGACATAGACATAACGGCATTCGCGTTCGAACTGTCATTTTTTATCGCACGAGATCGAACCCAGTATTTTTTATCGAAGCTTCGAGTTCAATATCTTTCCTTTCCCAAAATCGATCGAGTGCAGTAAAAAGTGGCCGTTCGAACGCATATGCTGTTCTGTATTTATTGCACGCCCACAGTTTACAAAAAAAATATCAATCGATTTTGTCGGAGAGGTAATATTGAACTCGAAGCTTTCGGCTTCTTGTTCAATATCATCCCTCCGCCGAAATCGACCCCGTGCGGTAAAAATTGACAGTTCGAACGGGTATGCTGTTCGGTATTTATTGCACACATACAGTTTCTTAAACAGTATTAAAAAACACAAATTATTGTCAAAAAGAACCCAAACGTTAAAAAAGAAAGAGCTAAATAGTCCGCGCACGTGATCCGTATCGTATTGTTCAAGGACAATACAAAACAAATTATTGTTCGCTACGGTTTTTGCAGAAAAATCGTGTATTTTATGAAAATAAACGCACTGGAGTGCAATAAACTGATTTCCGTATCGATTTCGCATTTGTGATAACTCGTCTATCCCATGGACGAAATTACCAAATCTCTGTCGAAACAAAGCCACATGGCACGCCATGCCATGTAAGTGCGGCTGTCATGAGCGAATATTATAATAGGTTGAAAAAGGTGTCCGCCTTTGGGGAGACAAATGCCGCCCGAAGACAGAAGAAACACAAAACGACGAACAATAAACGTGTCCAAAAAACAACTATTAAGACGGAAAACGGCGAGGTTAGAGTTCGGAGGAAGGAATTAACGAGCTGGGGTGGAACTTTTCTTTTATTTCACGAGCGCCGAAGACACTCGTGTACTACAAGGAAACCTCCATCTCGGGTCTTTTATTCCCACAACCGTACTCTACTCGAGTTGTCTTCTGCATTTATCCCACAAAAGGACATTTATTCGAACAATAAAAGTTTTGGATACATTTTTGCTTTATTCACCTAGTACAGCTGCTATTTGGGTGATGAGAAATTTTCCTGGTAGGTTTAACACTGAAAGAATTTATTCCTATAGTAGAGACGGACATGTTGACCTCTGTCCTCTACAGCTTTCGGGTTGTCATGTCTTGTTTCCATTTGTGGGAGACATACAGTACGTGGAGAGGGGATTGTAACTAAATCACCCGCGGAGTAGAGTTATCACCCCAACTACAACTTTCGTATTTTGTATTTTTTGACTAACCCGGAGGTCCATTGGTTGAAACTTTGCTTATGCTTGTTATGCTTTGCAATAAATTTGCAATTATTGCTTGTGTGGAATCTCCACTCTGCGGGTGATTTAGTGATAATACACTGTCCACGTACTGTAATGAACGGACGTTTATCAAACGTTGACGGTTGGTGAAAAGTTTAGTTTTAGAGTATATGACACATTTCAACTCTGTGTAACAATAAAACGAATAACAATTAACAAAGAAACCATAAAGTAAACCAATCGAAATCAAGCCTTGAAAAGCATACATGTTCGATTATGAAAGGCGGGGCATGATGATTGATGTTTCATTTTACAAATAAGGAAAGAGTAATAAACAAATGCACGTGTCGTCTGCCTTTTTTTTTTATAAAACTCTAGTTGAATCGACGACGAAAAGAATAACAATAAACAACGAATCAGAAAGATAAACATTGTTCATTTAATAAAGTATTTTTGCAGGTTTAGCTCAAGTTTGTAGATGTATTATTTTTAGACAGAAATGTATCACTGAGCCTTGTTTATTTTTGGCAGTTTTGCTTGTCGATCGAATTGGACCAATGTGCTCCTCACTTCTCGCAGTGTTTTGTAGCGAGTAACAGCACGATTTCTCAGCGACTACCCTATAAATGATTTAAGAGATTAACAAAATAAACGTATAGTGTTTCAAGTAAAACATTCATTCTACTCGTAGGATTAAGAATGAGACCGACTCGCCAGAGGGTTCTCGATTTCATTCTTAATCCTTCGTGTGGAACATTTGTTTTTACTTGAAAACACTATACGTTTGTTCTATATGTATGCCACGATTAAACTCGAATTACATGAATAAACCATATATTTTTAAAGAAAAATATCACCTTCGGCAGCGCGATAATTTTCTTGCTTGACAATGTTTTGTGTAGAACCTTTCATTTATAACGTAACCTATTCGCAACGTCCAACCAGATGCGTTCTTACAAAATGTTATTACACGAGATTGTTACAGTCCCTGTATAGCATTTGTCGAAATAGAAAATAGCATTTAGAATTCTTAATTTGTGTAAATTCCGACGTGATCTGAGCAATTGGAAATAAGAATTCATATCAAATCGCCTTTAACAAAAAAAATATAATATAACAAATGGACTAGCGGGGGGTCGAACCCCCGAATAGAGAGTTTCCTTCCACGTGGGTTCGAGCCACCGCTTTACAATATAACCAGCGTCCTTTCTTGATTCTAGGACACTCGGGAAATTTAAAAAGAGGCGTCCTCACTGATTTCCATTATGTGCAGCACGTAGAATTAAGTGACGCAATCTTCTGATACTAAATTGTTGTATAAGTGATCTAGTCGTTATATTTATGACACTTGGAGACAGCAACAAACACGAAAAAACTACACTTGTATTTTTTTTAAAATCCCGGTGACATGATAGTCTTGTAGGAAAGGGATAACTGTAACAAACACCGGTGTGGTTTACTTGTAAGCCATTTATTACGTACAGTACTGCATAACCAACGCAGTCTTTTCCGTGAAAGGGCCGCGATCTGACGCGAGACGTATTAAGCAACAGTAGATAGAGTTTTTCACAGTACAATATTGCGAATTCAAGACAAAATAAAAAAAAAAAAAAAACAAACGACAGTTTGGAGATTCTGGAGCGTTGTTTTCAAGAACGTGGGCAGATATTTATCGAGCAGATCGTGACGCAGTCGCGAATTGGACGAACTTCCGTCTGTTTTTGCAATAACAGCACTGTACCAGGGACCTCAGAACCGGGGGGGGGGGGGGCTGGGGAGGGGCTTTACCGCCCCCACACTTTTTTGCCGAGCCATGCTTTTTTGTATGCATATATTTTAACACAACCAATGACTGGTGAAACAAGGGGCGGTTCCAGAGCCTCCCCCATATTTTCACCAGCTATGTTTTGCTCGAACTGGTTCAGTTTCGATGGATTTCGGATCATTTTTTGCAGTAAGTGGCAGAGCAAACACTAAAATTTATACAGTCTGTTAAAAAATCGGTTAACTGAAATAGATCGTAATCTTACAGACATACAAGTACCAAATCCACCCCCAGACAAGATAATCTACTGACAGTATAATTGCTGTTAACGTCTGGCAAAGCATACATGTGAGGTCTGTTTATCAGCTTTGGTTGTTACGACCAAAGCTGATAAATAGACCTCACCTCTATGCTTTACCGACGTTTTTTAACCGACGTTTTTCAAAGTGTGAAATCGTCAAATGCATCTCCTGAAAAATCTAAAAATATCCGCTCAGTTGCATGGAAATTGGGGGTTTTGGGACCCTGAAATTTAAAATTTTCGTACGGGCGGGCCCAACCATAATCGAGCCGTCATACTGACGACCATCCATCGCCCGATCCATCCCCCACCCACTTTGAAAATCGTTCCGCCGCCCCTGTGTACTGTACCTCAAGAACCCATTTTAGGTTTGGATTGTAATTGGCTGGAGGATATTGAAATTATGAGTGTCATAATACTTTCCATGAAAAGAAACAGAATTACTTGATTAATTGGGTTCGAAACACCTACAACAGAGAAAGTTTCGAGTATTTAACACATGGAGGTTTCCAAGTTTACAGTAGACAGCGACAAGTAACTATGGGTCGCAATAATTTAATGATAGTGTAGATGCTTGTCATTAAACTGTATGGAAAGAACTTCGGGCAACTTGTTACGTTTTGAGCCTTGCTCCTTTTTACAAATGCATTTATCACTTCTTCATCGCAGATCTCGCATCTTAAACAAGGTTCCACCACGACCGCAACGCCAATTTATATAGATTATTGCCACCATGTGTGTTCCGAGATGGTGTATTGAAGTCGAGACATCGTCTCTGGGTCTCATCGCTCTACATTCGACTTCAATGCACCATCTCCGAAGCCCACTTGGCGGTAATAACCAATTTATCTTACTATACCACCCGAGAAACACACAGCTGAAACATTACTATAAACTTTGGCGGTAATAGTACATGTGGGAGGGGGTGGGCTGGGTGTGCCATGCACAGCTCTGGAACGTAATAAATACCATAACGCCAAAGCGTTCACCCACCACCCCCTTATGTTTGTTTTGTATAAATGAACGCTTTGGCGTTATGGTATTTATTACGTCCCAGAGCTGCGCATGGCACACCCAGCCCACTCCCTACCGCATGTACTATTACCGCCAAAGTTTATAGTAAGGTTTCATCTGTGTGGAAAAATGACGAATAAATACGCGAATTTCACAAAACTGTTTTCTTTTTCTTATTTGTTAGTGTAGATGCTCGTAGTGGGCTGGGTGTGCCATGCACAGTTCTGGAACGTAATAAATACCATAACGTCAAAGCGTTCATTTATACAAAAAACATAAGGGGGTGGGGGACCCACCACCCCCTTATGTTTTTTTTGAATAAATGAACGCCACCACCCCATTATGTTTTTTGTATAAATGAACGCTTTGGCGTTATGGTATTTATTACGTTCCAGAGCTGCGCATGGCACACCCAGCCCACTCTCTCCCACGTGTACTATTACCGCCAAAGTTTATAGTAATGTTTCATCTGTGTGTTTCTTTGTTTTGTTTTTCAGATTCAATGAATGGTGACCCTATACAAAAATATCATCATGACAAAAACGATCTAGTTTAATTAATTTCGTTGAGTTGGTGATTTATTTATTGTTTAATTACTGTTAACAAAAACGGTGGCATCGATACGGTTACTACTCTCAATACAGAATTGTATTTTGTCTAGACGTTTTCACTTGTATTGCCGGAATACGTTCTTGTTGTAAGATAAATATATTTATCACTATAGTCGAAGTGGTCTACTTGAAATCCAACGGAAAAATGACGCATAAATACGGGAATTTCACAAAACTGTTCTCTTTTTCTTATTTGTTAGGCTAGGCACAAATCTATCGAAAATAGATATATCGAATTCTTACATAATATATCTAATGATCTTCAACGATAGATTATGAATCGTGATTGAAAGTGAAAAGAAAAGCTGAAAATATGTTTAAACAATAGTAGTTTAGGAGGATCCAGACGGGCCTTATTACCCAGTCTTTCACCGGTGCACCGAAAAGCGTTTCACCGGCAAAAAGTCCAGTTTCCCATAGAAACTGGACTTTTGCCGGTGAAAACGCTTTTCGGTGCAAAATTTCGGCACCATTCAGAACTGCATCCGGCAAGTGATACACATACTGCAAATATAGTACGCTGTAGTATGTATAGTGATATTTATTATGCCAGTAATTGTTATTGACCAATCAGCTTCAATATCTAGTGACCGTATATGAGACTGTGTATTATCGAGCTGACCGTATATAGAGTTTATATATGGTCAGTTCCGACATTTTGTTTTTGACATCCAACGCTCGCTTCTATGTTTTTTCCTAATTTCGCGTGTTCAACGAACAACAAAATAATTTCGCTTGTGTGTCTGTTGAGCAACGTACAATTATAATACGTTTCTTCCAGTCTTTGAAAAAAATTAATAAACAAACGTAAATAAATACAATAAATAAACCACTAAAACGACAATTGTATAGAAGCCATCTGGCACAGTCTGAGACGAACTCAAGCAAGAATCCTTTCCCGAACAATCTGCCCTTCTCATTCGGCCTCGCCTAATAATGACCTCACTTCGCCTTACATCACACCATATCCGCCCCCTGAAAGCCCCATAACTTATAATGTACACTTAGGGCTCCGAGCATACCGTATGGGGTATGTGATGGAAACTTGTTGGGAAAGCTGGGTTTTCTTGAAAGCTTTCCCCGCGAAACGGTTGACGTTGCTATTGACGTTGTGACGTCATGATGCGCACTGTACGCCATGGAAACGTTGAACGCGGTTGTTGTCCACTGTACAATCCGACATTGCGTTGTTTGGGTAAGGGTATGCCGGGCTTCTTGTACGAAAGTGATATGGCAGTAGAGTATGGGCGTTATATACCCATGTAAGTCCCCTGTTAATCCCCGGTACTACTAATCGACCTAATGCTTCGTATTACCATATGAGTGGTATAACTAGTAACTAATACTAGATCAAGCCGTATTGTGGTTGGAGGGCGGCGGGGGGGGGGGGGGGGGGGGGGGGGGGGGGCAATGTCTGGTAGTTTAGAATGGTAGTATAGTATGGGCGGTATGTACCCCTGTAGGCCCAGCTTAACCATTCATACAATTAACCTACTGAATGCTTTGTACTATTTTATGGTTGGTATAGGTAGTACGTAATGCCAAGCCAAGCAGTATTGTGGGGGTGAGGGTAATGCCTGGTTGTCTAGTGCGATAGTATATGGTATGCGGTTTGTGCCCCTGCTGGTTTAATGTTAACCCTTTGTATCACTGTCCCCCTTGGGCGTTGTGCTGGCCCAGGGATGGTTTATGTAGTACGTAATGCTAAGTCAAGCAGTATTGTGGGGTTGGGGTATCGCGTGATAGTCTAGCGTGGTAGTATAGGGTATACGGTTTGTGCCCCAGTTGACCTACTGTTAGTATTTGGTTCCACTAACCCGCTGAATGCATTTTACCATCAGGGGTTGGTATATGTAGTGCACACTGATAGGCAATGCGGCATTACGTGGTAAATTTTGAACAGTAGTATGGAATATACGGCCTGTACCCCATAGGTTTAATGTTATCCCTTAGTACTAGAAAACCACCTAATGGTTTGTACTATTCCATGGGTAGTTTGGAATGCCGGGTCATTTGATTGTGTGGTGTATTTTTTCTAGTATCGGAGTAGAGTACGGATTATCTTGTGGACATTGTAAGACTTGGCCGTTGGAAAAGGTCGTGATCTGAGAAGCTAGTAAGCCTTTAGTAGTGCTACAAGTCAGTACTAATCGTTCAAAATTACAAGAGTGGTAGAAGCTTATAGTAATGGTGGCTATAGTGAAGGTAGATAATAGAACAGGTGGTAGTGAAAATAGGTAAGTCGGAGTAATGGCGCTAGACGTGTGGAAGGCATGGGTTGATCTAGATGCCAGAGCTGAACAGGCGCTAGGTGGTCATAACTATCTTCAGATAGATATCTTCCGATAAATATGCTGCAAAAGGTATCCTTTAGTAGTTCATCATCATGTCATAGGTATCCGCCAATACCCGAATAAGCATAATAGTCGTATGTGGAGTCTCATTTGCTTGACGGGATACGAATCTTTCGAACAATCTGAGATAGTTAACAAACCAAAAGTAGTGCTACAAGTTAGTAGTAATCGTACACGACTGTAAACGTGGGTAGCTAATAGTAGTGGTACAGACCAGTAGTAGCGATAGTAAAGAGTTGAAGCTGATCATAGGACATATGACGGTGACTGTGGGTAAGTCATCAGTAATGGTTTTATGCCTACCGCCTACATGGACATGGGTGGTCTAAGTGCCAGGAACTGAACAGGCACTGGGTTGCCATAACTGTCTCCAGATATATATCCCCCGATAAGTATTCTCCAAAGGTATCTTCCACTGGTACATTACCATGTCATCGGTATCCTCAAACACCGATATGAGTCGAGGAGCCGTATGCAGATTCACTCCTCGAGAAATTGCTTGATAGCTCATTTGCTCGATGAGACTCGGGTCGTTCGAGCAATCTGAGATAGCTAACAAACCAGAAGTAGTGCTACAAGTCAACTAGGCTGTAAGGCTGGTAGAACACTATGGTAATGGCGAATACAATAGAGGCTGACCATAGGACAGATGGTTGCAGACGTGGTATACGCCGATGATAAGGCCACCATGAACTATTTTAGAGCTTGGAATCCCACCTATGGAATCCCACTAAGATAATCCCTTTTTGGTGAACGTCTTTGGTTAGAGAACCATAAAAGCATAAGAGCCGTATGTGGAGTCATTCGTCCAAACAATTGCTCGACAGCTCACTTGCTCGACAAGATTCAAGTCATATGAGCGATCTGACTGTATTCAACTGTTATAGTAGTAGTGGAATCCAAGTATGATAGATATATGAACTTGGATCCGTATGGGTTGCAATGCAATGATGTAGTGACGTAGTACTTAGAGCACAGGTAATAAGTAGTAAGTGTGGGAGACACTAGCACAGAGCAAAATAGTGGTAACCAATAGTAATGGCACAATGCTTGAAGAACACTATAGCAAGGGTGAAAAAAATAGAGGTTGATCATAGGGCAGATAGTTGAAGACGTGGCGTATTTAATTATTTATTTATTTATTTATTTATTTGTTTATTTATTTATTTATTGGTGTTTAAGGCCACATATTTCTGCTGAATGGCTAATCATGACCTCGACAGTTTTACGGGTGGAGGAAGCCGGAGTACCCGGAGAGAACCACCAAGCAACGGCGAGCAACTGTCAGCTCCCCAACATACTAAGTCCACACAAGCAGGGTTAGCATTGGTTGAAGACAGGTGCACCATCGACGTGCAGTACGCCTTAGTACACAACGTCTCCGTGCCCCCCCCCCCCCCCCCCCCCCCCCCCACGTGGGCAATGGGATGAGTAGTGTCTTGCCCAAGGACACAACGCGGTTGCCAGAGGTGGGATTCGAACCGAAGACCACTCGGCTTGCAGCCTGCACCTCTACCAACTGAGCCACCGCTCCCCCAGGACGTGGCGTAAGCCGATGATAAGACTACCAGGAGCTGCATAGGAGCTTGGAATCCCACTTAGAGAATCCCATATATGGAATCCCTTTCAGGACATAGAATCCCTTTTTCCTAAATGAATCGAAGAATCGGAAGAGCATTTGCTCATTGAGCAATTACGAGCAATTGCTCCATAGCTTATTTGCTCGATGGGATTCGATCCGTTCGCGCAATGACTTTTCCGGTCATTGCTTGATAGCTCATTCGATGAAAAAACTAACCACATTTCTGCGCACCCTAGAATCCATTTTTATTACACGTCAGTTCTATATAATTTCTATCTACAGCAACACTAAACCATGGGGAAAATGAAAATGTGCGGAAGGGAAATCCTTGACGGACTATTTTGAAATAGAAGCGAAATTTCACTGGAATTTTCAACAAATCGTGCAACGCAATTACAATTTGAATCGCTCGCAATAGATGAAAATCGTCCCCTGAGTACCAAGGTGTTCTATGTGCCAGTAGACACATAGAACACATTGGAACTAGGGGCGAAATAGTATAACGGGTTCCCCTCACAAATTTGGTTGGCGATAAAATGTGTTCTTTTTGTTGATAGTTGTCAAATGAATTGCTGAGTGCCCTTCTAATAATTGTTTTTATAGACGTGAAGGCGTGTAATAAACACAGAACGACACATGCGTGTGAATGGGTTAATCGATATGGCACCTGTGCCATATCGATTAACCATTCACACGCGTGTGTCATTCTGTGTATTTCCGAAATGATTCGAAGAGTCGTAAGAACATTTGCTCCTAACTGCTCAATGAGCAAAATTCAAAAAGAGGAATTTCTCGTAATTGCTCATTGAGCAAATATGAGCAATTGCTCTTGCGATTCATCGATTCATTTCGGAAAAAGGGAATCTGAAGCCTAAAATGGATTTTGTAATGGAAATGGATTTCAACATACACACACACTTAAATTTAGATTAATTAAAAATTACCCATAGAGATGTTTCAATCAACAGTTATTCATTAGTATTACCACTGTCTAGAATATTAAGGGAGATTAGTAGGACTGCAAACCGGAAGCGGGCGGGCGACCGTTTCTGGGATAAAAAAATCATTAACAGACCACCACCCGCTTCCGGTCATGGTAATAATAGTACTAACATGATATTGTCTGACGTGCTGGTTTATTAACTGCCCTCGAGGACTGAATGGCAGGCCTATGGCTTATTAAGGGCCCTCGACTTTGTCTCGGGCGGTAGGGTAATAAATCATACTCCTCAGGACATTAATAAACAGTAACGCCCTCTAAAATCATTGTTATATTAGTATTTGACTCTTTGCGTAACACGAATAGCAGACGACACTTGCCACAAAATATAGAACGACAAATAACATCTTCATTTAGTGCTTGAAAACATAAATGTTGATGCCTTCTTCTCGATGAGGGGTCATAAGCTATGCTTTTTGCAGGTAAAATTTGAAGAAAACAATTTATGTATACCACTCCAACAGAGATAGAAGCTATCATTTTAGGTTATCCAGCACTGTTCTGAAAATCATACTTAGCATTTAAATCTAAAAAAGTGAAAAACTATTCGGTTGCGTTTCCATTATCAGATTTGTCACCTTGAGATTGTTACGTGTATTGATATCCTATTTTCTTCAGATTAGAAACCTCACAATGCAATGATTAAAAAACAAATCCGACTTACCGTCAACAAGCGAAAGAAAAAATACCATCAATAGAACTGACGCCTGTCTTTGGTTCTGGTGAATGTGAAACCCTGATTTTTAATCCAATCATTGAATTATACGCTATTTTGACAGGATGAATGTCAGTTCCATAGTTTGCCAATGACAGGTTCTGTTGTATGAATTCCTAATATGTCTTTATTACCATTCCAAAAAAATTGGACATCCCTAGAACTTGTTGACGTGTTGTCAATACGGGAGAAACGACGGTTGATTATTTCTGAAAGTTCCCCGAGTTTGTAAGTTGATTCCGTCTGTTTTGGTTTTTTATCTCTTTTGTAGGTTTAATGAATAGCCCTTTCAGAGAGTCAACAGACATTAAACTAATTATTATTAGCAACGCGTCACTAAGGAGTGTTTAGGGAGTGTGTCTAATAAATCCATTCCCTGTAAATCAGTGGCGTTACAGTAATATTGGGTCCCGTAGGCCACATACTGTAATTATTCTGTTCATTATAATGTCATAGTCTAGCACACAGACTGGGTACAAACATTCTATTCAGTATATAGACAATAAACATATAGTGTGTTTTTATATCTGTGTTATACAACGAGTTGAAATATGGTTTATTTTTTCGAGGCTTCGCCGAGAAAAAATAAACCATATTTCAACGAGTTGTATAACACAGATATAAAAACACACTATATGTTTATTGTTTTTATCTGATAACAAACAGACACCCGTCTCGTGCGTCTACCCGACTTATATATGCTTCCCACGGGCCTCCAAAGAAAACCAGTCTACGAGACAAAAGAAATAGGACAAGACGCATAGAGTTGTGTCCCTTACATTACAAAATCGATGACGGCGATTGTAAAGTGCGATTGCACTTCTTGCATCATGTAACTGCACTGGAACAAAATAAATTTCAACTATTTTATTAACAGTAACAAAACGGTGTTTCAGTAGAGTTATTCTTTTTTTGATATAGTTCCAGTTTTCTTCCGTGTTTTATGCTGTAGTCCCAATATAACAAATAATTTTGCGTTCGTTTACAATTTTTACGAAGTGTTTTTTTTCAGGTAGAGCAGACGAACTTTTAATTAGCGCAGTTCCGCGAGTACTTTTGATCGAGGCCGTGACTATATATAGTTCGCAGTCGCCGCATACTAATTACTATTAACATTCAAGTAATTTCTACAATGTTTTGAAGCAAAATTTTAGGTTGCCTTTATTGAAGCAAAATAAATAAGAAATGACACCATCAGAGGATTTTGACAAAGTGCAATAAGCGTACAATTAAAACCTGCCCTGTGATATAACGATGTTTCATGAATGAATGAATGAAAACGGAATTGAAAGAGGTCAGAGGTCGTTCGCATAAATTATAATTATATACAACACCCGTTGTATATACTTCAAGTATATAAAACGGTTGTTATACTCTATGATTATCAGATAAAAAATCTATCCGGCATTGACTAGCTTAAGAAGTTCTAGTGATGGTTAGTGGTTACAGTATGGCCGTAGTGGACAAGTAACTTCCCAGGAATGGGCATTATTATGCTAGTAAATTTGTTTATCCAATCAAATGAAGTTACTAAGAGACATAGGCTCCGCAATATTAGGTTCAGGATGGCTGAAAAGCACCCAATATTAATTTAATATTAGGTGCCAGTCAGCCATTTTGTTTTATCATTATATTATTAAATATCATTTAATTTACACGTACGTACATGCTGCAGCGCAGTCGTACAGAAGACCCACCATATAAAATAACCCCGTCGTATAAACATTGCATTCGATTGAATGAAACTGTTATAATAAAATACCAAACCAGCCCAAAACATTGGCGGTTATAGAACAAGTCACGAGTGATTTATTAGAATGCGGAAGCAAAATGACTCCCCTTGTTGCGTATGTAAACATCGTATGCTTTGTTTACATCGTTTTGAAGTGCGCAGCATTTAACTATTCGTTGAGTTAACTTCCCCAATGACATTCTAGCATGCCGTGCATAATTAATACGTTACAGGGCGTTTAATTTGCAGACACAGTGTCATATACGGCGAAGAGAGTCGCGACATTACACTTGTCAAGTGGTATTATTGTAACACCTGTCAAGTTCTGGGATATCTACACTTGAACAAAGTGCTAGTTCAGCACTTAGTAAGTGTTAAACACAGCACTTCAAGTGTAGTTTTTAACACTTTAGTTTTTAGCGTGTATGTCTTGTAGATCGTTCAGATATTCTTTTTGAGTCTGGCTTTAACACAAAAATCACCATCCAATTATTATTATGTTTTCATTCTTTGTCTCAGAAACATAACTTATGACCCTCATTGGAACGAGCTCAACGAGCTCTTTCCAATGACGGTCATAAGCTATGTTTCTGACGTACAAAAATGAACAAAAGTACTAATTCAAGAATTTTATTTGCAAGTGTCGTCTGCCTTTCGAGTTAGATAAAGGGTTAAGGAGTGCTAGATGCAAGCTTATGTTTCATGTAACCAGTTTTACCTCCTTCTTCGAAGTATTCTGTCCTTTAGCAATTCCAAATATGTAACCTATTTAATTTCATTTAAAAGTTATCAATGAGTTGGGGGCGCGGTGGCGTTGCGGTAACCGGTTCTCGTCAGATCACCGAAGTTAACCAACGTCGATCGCGGTTAGTCCTCGGATGGGTGAGCATCTGAGCGATCGATTCGGACTCCCGCGTTGTGTCCTTGGACAAGGCACTTAATCCCGATTGTCCACATGTGGGTACGATGACGCCGTGTACTAAGGCGCACTGCGCGTCGATGGTGCACATGTCTTCAACCAATCTAACCCTGCCTGTGCTGCAGTGCGGAGTTACGATGATGGGCAGCTGCTCGTCGTTGCTCGGTGGTTCTCTCCGGGTACTCCGGCTTCCTCCACGCGTAAAACTGTCACGGTCATGATTAACCATTGTGCATAAGTATGTGACCTTAACCTCCAATAAATAAATAAATAAATAAATAAATAAATAAATAAATAAATAAATAAATATCAAAGAGCTCTGCTGAATAATACATCATTGACGAAATGGCTGCGTGGCGGTGGGGAAAGAAAGTTTAACACTAAAATTATAACTTGTAACATCAAAGTGTAGGCAAATCACCACCAAATACAGGGTGTTTTTATGGGAACGACATTCCGAAGAATGAAACTAGGAAGACAAACCCTTCTGCTGACCAAAACACAAAGGACGTTTTTGGCTACGAAGATTGTCCAAACGAAGAATAAATTTTAAAAAGCAAAGCTTCCTCCAAGCCAAACTTAGGAAAAAGTTGCCACGTGCGAAACATATGGAATCAAGAAGGTTCCGAAGTCACTAGATGGTTATCCAGCGATTCAAAATATTACAAAAGCCAAAAACATTCGAATCACTTGATAAAGACGTTAGGAATTCCATGGACAATAAATGAAAAAAAAACAATGCAACTGTAAAGTGATTAATGCGATTGAAAGAGATAATAAAATAGTTGGGCCCTCACAGCCAAATACGATCGCAGGTGAGTAGATACCAAAAGAGCATACAGTACGTGGAGAGTGTATTATCACTAAATCACCCGCAGAGTGGACATTCCACCCAAACAATAATTGCAAATTTGTTGCAAAGCATAACCAGCACAAGCAAAGTTTCAGCCAATGGACCTCCAGGTTAATCCCGGAGGTCCATTGGCTGA
Organism: Pictodentalium vernedei; assembly: GCA_031216915.1. Lineage (NCBI taxonomy): Eukaryota > Metazoa > Mollusca > Scaphopoda > Dentaliida > Dentaliidae > Pictodentalium > Pictodentalium vernedei. The sequence continues at coordinate 121,925,268 of CM062297.1, read as the reverse complement.
AACATTGCTTGTGTTTTTTGTCGATATGTAAATTTTTTAAAGTTATAGCTTGAGTGATAACTCCACTCTGCGGGTGATTTAGTTACAATCCACTCTCCACGTTCTGTAGGTCCACAAGACAATCGACTCACTTTTTGCGAGAACGGCCTGCAGTCTGCCTGGGGACACAATCGGCTCAGGTTTAGCCACGTAATTGGTCTGAACAGTACAGTCGCCGTGGACTGGTCGTAATCCACGCATTGGCAGTGATGTCCGCGCATGCATTTACCAGGTAATAAAAACCTTCATCAGCAAAATTGTAATTAAGGAAGCACCTGGTTGTACCCGGTGTTTCATTAATTAATTTTTTGATGATTATTTCTAGTATTAGTTTCTGGGATGTAATATTATCGCGTCCATGGAAATATTACCCACCCGTGGAAAGGGCAGGGACCGACCTGGGCATGCGCCAGGGCGTATTTGGTTCTGAGACATCAGGACCTGGCTCTTAAATCTCAGAAATAGGCTTCTCAGTTGGCGCGTAACTTCTCAGATCATATTTTGATATTCTTTCGATGGATAATCGAGAGAGACACTCTTACATGTATTATATGTATGATTATCATTTATCATTGTTGTAGAGTGCTTAAGTTAATACTTCAAGTCTTAATTACCAAGCATTAATCGTCACTGTGGTTTCTGATCAAGTCTTGGCTGCCTAAATAGGCAGCCAAGACTTGATCAGAAACCACAGTGAAGATTAATGTTTGCTATAGTGTACTAAATGAAAATAATGAGAGCTATTACATACTTGCAGTGTGTGTTACAAACAGCATTGTGACTCCGTAAATTGAAATCTGGCGCATGAATTGAAAAAATAGGCTCCGATGCTAGAGCGTATTTTAAATAGTCCTGATCGGTCCGTGAAAGTGACTAGTCCGCGGCGGTCGTACAGTATGCTCAATCCACACTGCGGAATCTTCCGTTCGACCCAGAAGAGAGAATGAATAACTTAAATATGAATTCAACGTTATATAGTCTTGCGTGGTTTTAATCACACACGCCCAATAAAGTACCAGAATATAGAAAAGTGACTCACTTTTGGTAAATCTGTCAGCTGAATTCCAAATACTTGGATGTGCTCCACAGAAATGTAAAATTACTCTTAAATGGATGATAGTCCGGTAGAAAGAGGGATGAGCCAAGAAAAATAGCAAACTGCTAAGTTTGGTATCAATGGATGCTAGATTGAATATACAAAATATGCTAAGATCCGCCTTGGCGAAATTGTTTTACAGCGACTTTTCAAAATGATGTCAAATTCGGTCGCCAAAAGTAAGTAAATACAACTTAGGAATGAATAGTCAAGTTGTGTGGTCACATTTCACCGAAATAGTCGATATACGGCCAATAGAAGACTTCCAATGGTACGCAAGTAGTAGGAGATGGCCTTTTCATGATGGTTTACACTGACTCCCACCCTGACAATCTGATCCCAGGCCTTTTTTAGGTTCCCCTCACCCCCCTGTACCCAGTGCGCCTTAGGCACCTCCCTGTGCCCAAAGCTGTTAGGTCTCACCCCTCCCAGAACCCCTTTATGTCTTAAACCCTCCTTGTACCCAAAGCCCATTGGTGTCTTCCCAAATGATATCTGTGACGTGGCTATCATAATACATAAAGTGGGAGGGTGCCCCCTCCCATCCCTGTACCCAAAGCCTATTGGGACCCAAGATGGCGGTCCAAGATGGCGGCTTCCCCCATGATATCTGTGACGTGGCTACCATAATACACAAAGTGGGAGGGCTTTCCCTCCCTCCCTGTACCCAAAGCCCATTGGCGCCCAAGATGGCGACCCAAGATGGCAGATGATAAGATGGCGTATTCCCCCATGATTTGCACATGTGTAAAACCGATTAAAACTGATAGAAACTGAGGAAAACCGATGTACAAATGTGTAAAACTGGTGTGCACATGTATAAAACAGATGTGCACATGTGGAAAACCAATGTGCACATGTTTAAAACCGATAAAAACTCATGAAAACCGACGAAAACTGATGACAACCGATGAAAACCGATGTGCACATGTTTTAAACCGATGTGCACATGTTTAAAACCGATGTGCCGTATGTAAAACTGATGTATACATGCGCGTATTTAGGGACACTCTCCACTGTCTTATAAACCATGATGCCCCCCCCCCCAGTTCTCATTTGTTCTCAGAGCGTTCAGAGAGAGAAGACATGCCGAACCACAACTGTAAATTTTGTAGGAAAGCTTTCTCAAGAACTTTCACACGCAAAAGACACGAAGCTGGTTACTGCCTCAAGAGGTTTGGGATGACGGGTGAAGGCATTCAGTCAAACGAGAGCACATACTCGGAGTCAAACGAAGAGTATAACTCGTCTGATTCTGACGAAAGCACATATTCAGAGTCAGACGATAGTGATACAACCACAGAAAGTGAATATTCAGATGAGGAAGATGACGAAACGAGCGTAAGAGACACTTTAATCACAAGCGCATATGAAGATAATACAGCTAAATTTCAGAGATTGAAAGTGTCGTACGTAGAAAATGGCTTGCCCAGACACAAGGCCACCAACGCGGCCGAGGAAGTTCTTAGAGACAGCTTGAGAGCTTCCCTCTGTAAGAAATTATTTAAGGCCATGAGTCGAGTAAGGCACTTCAGAAAACATCCGGTCTATGGAAAAATTAGAAAAACTGCTCAGCGACTTCGAGATGAGGAAGGTTACGGAATGAACGAAGCTGAAAAATTCGCATTTGAGAAACGAAAATACCTTTTTGATCCATTATTAAGAAAATACGCGTTTTTGGATGTGCAGCAGCTTTAGATGATAACTAGAGAAAGTTCAGAAAAACAACAAAAATTGCTCTTTTTCAGGACCAAAAGACAGTTACTGAACATTTAATTATGTTTTTTTTTTCTGTATGATTACCAGTAAAATTATTGTAAAACTACTTATTGTTGTAAAAATTACTTATGGTGCAATTGTAAAATCACTTTTAAAACTGACTGAAAATCCATTTTAACTGATTGTAAAACCAGTTAACTATTTTGTAAAAACTGATTTTATGTGAAAATAAAAAAAAACTGAACAGACAGAAAAATTTAGAGTTGTTCATTCCGTTTTGGCTTTAGCCGGCATCATGTAACTCTATACCCAACAGAAGAAAACTGATTACGTGTTTGTATAACAGATTAATACTCTTCTTCTTGCCAAGATACGCTCTCGACAATAACAACGTTTGATAAAGCCAAGTCAGGGTAATTTTGTCAATAAAGGTTACACGAATGAAGGAAGATAAACCCCCACACACAGTTTATTTAAAACGCAATCGTAAGGGGATTAACTCAAGGCCCTTTATGATTGTTGATAACGTTTACAGATATACGTTTACATACATAGATGTATTTGAAAGCATCCCCATTCTGTGTTAGATGAGGGAAGCCATGTTTTAAATTACACTTCAATTTTAATTAAGGATTATGTAATCTAATACTTTGTCTGTGACATGAAGTGTACTGACTGGTTTCCCCAAACATAATAAAAACTTAGAGCACAAAGCGCCCATGCATTTTTAGGCGCACATCACCCCTCCCCGAACCCAAGTCCGTTAGTCCCCCATCAGTAACCGCTATGTTCCTCAAATCAGTGACCGCTATGTTGTATTCTTTTACGTGAGTGCATCTCTAAAAGATGCATGAGCCCCCATCTTCTGGACGTCATGCATATCATGGGCACCATCCTTATTGCGCATGCCCAATATAGGCGCAGCCATCTTGTTGACGTCATACATATCATGGGCACCATCATCTTGAAAACTGTTATGCCCAAAAAGGGTGCAGCCATCTTGTTGATGGCATGCGCATTAACGACGCCGCCATCTTGGGCTGTACAGGGAGGGAGGGGGAGCCCCCCACTTTGTGTATTATGGTAGCCACGTCACAGATATCATGGGGGAAGCCGCCATCTTGTCGCAGGAACGAGGTTTTTGAATTTGATTTTTTTAATTTGAATTTTAATATTTAAACCACTGGCAGAGTAGCTTGTTTACGTCACAGATATCATGGGGGAAGACGCCATCTTGTCATCTGCCATCTTGGGCCCAATGGGCTTTGGGTACAGGGAGGGAGGGGGAGCCCTCCCACTTTGTGTATTATGGTAGCCACGTCACAGATATCATGGGGAAGCCGCCATCTTGGACCGCCATCTTGGGTCCCAATAGGCTTTGGGTACAGGGAGGTGAGGGGGAGCCTTCCCACTTTATGTATTATGGTAGCCACGTCACAGATATCATGGGGGAAGACACCATCTTGGGCACAGCGCCCAATGGGCTTTGGGTACAAGGAGGGGTAAAGGGGGCCCAACGAGGTTTAAGACATAAAGGAGTTCTGGGAGGGGTGAGACTTAAGAGCTTTGAGTGCAAAGAGGGTGCCTAAGGGGCTCTGGGCGCGGGGAGGGAGAAGGTGGCCTAGCGGGTTTGGGCACATGGAGGGTGAGTGGGGCCTAAAAAGGCCTGCGCGTTTTGGGCGCGTGGTCAGGGGGTTAGGGTGGGGGTCAGGGTAAACCAGCATGAAAAGGCTATCTCCTACAACTTACACAAGACGCAACTTCTCGAGGACGATCAAGATATCTCAAGATGGCAGTCAATATGGCCGACAAGAAAGGCAAAATCAATTTTTCTGCGGATATCCACTTGTAAAAAAAGAGATAAGAAGATAATAAGGCTATACACAAATAGTATCGGGTGGTCAAATGTCGATAATTACACAAAGAACAAGATATCCCGGGAAGTCGGTCAATATGGCCGCAAAGCAACACAAAGTCGATTTTTTCTATGGATATCCAATTGTGAAAATAGATAAGAAGTGAATGAGGGTTTAGAAATGGTATCAGGTGGTCAAATGTTGATACGGAGAGCAAATCCACAAAACAAATACAGTTAAAATTAGAAGTCCTGTCTTGAAATGCGCACAAATAGCACGAGAAACGGTACGTATCACATAATGTGTTCCGATTCCGTATCATATAGACGACTCATTCGGATTCCGTATCATATAGACCTTGTCTACTCGTTTCCGGTAACACGGCGGGCTATCATAACAGACGCATGAATACGTTCTATGTGTGTTTCAGTGATCGACTCCGCTAACAAAACAAAACAAAATTCCTTAAAGTTAGCGATAGAACTATTATTAGTCAATGACCACCCCCCCCCCCCCCCCCCCACCCCACCATAATAAACTTGATTAAAAGAAATAAAAACAAACCTTTATTAGTTAAATGGTTGGAATGGGCAAACTATTTAAAATTGAAGTGACACTGAGAGTGAATAATTTGACAGCACAACTGTGACCGCGTTATTCATTGTTTGTTAGAGTGCACAACAATAGAGTCCCATAAAATACGTTTTTTAAAAAAAATTTTCTCGCCCAACATTATGTCCCAACACTGTATTAATAATTTAAGATGTAATCTTTTTATTTGACAGAATTGTTAGATAAATGAATTATCATGATAATGTGCATGCCCCGTGATTTGCATCAGATTCTCGGTGGTGTCCAAAAACGTCTCTTTGAGATCCCATTCTGGACACCATTTCGAATCTGATACAAATCACAGGACATGCACGTTATCATGATAATGTGTAAATATTTAAGTTACTATTCACACAAAAGCAAGTGCCGATATTGGTGATACAGTGTTATTAGTTTTCATGCTAGGATTTATGAGATGAGGGCTGTTATGCTGTTACGCTGTAACAGCTTTCACGTCGTCAAACGTCATGGATTGGCAGGAGACGATAATTATATTATTTAACCCTTTACATAACGTAACGTCCTTTTAAAACCGGTCAGCGTTATTCTCAAAAATCGCCAATTAATTTTCATTATTTTTTTCATTTTTTGCCTCTAAAACATAGGTTATGACCCCTCATTGGAACGAGCTCGTCGAGCTCGTTCCAGTGAGGGGTCATAGCCTATGTTTTTGAGACAATAAATGAAAATAATAGTTATTCAAGTTTTTTTTTTGCGTCTGCTTTTCATGTTAGGTAAAGGGTTAAAAAAACAAAAAAAAAACCAATGAACTCCCTATTACACCTCGGCAAAGCGTCTTCGTTTGCGCGCACATGACACAATTGTTGAGTGCATAATTCACTTGTGAAGTTATCGTTTATAATCAAACCCGGAAATCCCAGTAAATCACACTTTGGAAAGTAATAAATTCTTTCTAATTCCCAGCGATGTGCAATATCCACAGCAAAGTAAGAGAATCTTCTGTTTGTGCCTTACATCCGTGCTTAGTTTGCATTCTCCTTTAGGGTTTGCATTGGACGGGTGTTGTGTATTGTGCAGTGCAAGTTTGTTGATCGGTTTGGTGCTTAAATAACTCTTTCGTCATGAGTTCGACCTACTGTATACCGTTTGCAATATAATCTGTTTTTTTTATTGATTCTGAAGCACTCGAGAGATTTGAAGAGACGTTTATACCGAAGTGCATTTTTTAAAATAAAGTAATGATGTCTTCTATTATTAAAACATGCTTGATATCTATATGGCAGTCGGCTATTTATAGAATAAAAGCAATGAGTTGGGGACAGAAATAGTTTTTATTCTGAGAGAATTGTTTGTCAAATCAGTGAGAGAGGGAGGGAGGGAGGAGTTTAGTTTTATTTTATTATAGCTGCAAGGACTTCGAATTATAAGGAACATAGCCCTATGGCGATCCAGCCCCAATTGTCATGTGATATATATATACATATAATACAGTGATCTGAACGTAACGGCTACTCCACGTAGCGGGGTATATCTGGTACGCTTGGATCGCTGAACTTTTGTTATATAGAGATGCATTCTTTTCGATAATAAAATGCAAAGCAAAAGATTATAATGTGACACAAACGTTGAACTGACTGACAAAATCTCTCGAATCAGGACGTCACGTTACCCTTTGATACTTTTGAACGTCTTATGACGTACGAAATCAAACTGCGCGTTGATACTTTGTGGTCATTTGTTTTGTTATTATTTTTCGATTTTTTTAAAGTTTTAACCTCAATTCCGATTTTCTCCCGACTAATGCTCAGTGACAACCGTTAAGACAAAATTAATGTTTTCGCAGCTTAAAATACCAATATAATTCTGTTGTTAAGACTTCTTAACTGGTTGAGTGCTGGAAGCTACTATCAGGGCGTTCAAAAAACGAGGATACCCGAGCAAAAGACAACAATTTCCTTGCTTAGAACAGAACAGAAACTTATTTTATTCGAAGACTGCAGTTTTTTACAAGTATAATGACTACAATAGGATACAGATAGTTATTAGCATCTTCAGGAGGCGATATGGCCTATTTGGTCGTTTCCAGTTTTACCAGAAAAAATTGACTTATATTTCATATTCAGTCAAACACAAATAATATTTTGTTTATATTAATTTGTTTTATTACACATTACTGGAGAGTATCTGAGGGCACTCTCCAATAATTTGTAATAAAACAAGTTTTGACAAACAAATTCAGATCACCAAAAATAGTCTCGCCCTCAACCAGATAATCACTAATGTGAAAAATATCTTTGTACTTTCTGTCGTTTGACGTCGCATTTTGAAAAAAACGTTAAAGAAACTGAATTCCCAGTGACGTTTGAACGTCAGGATAATTAAAGTCTCAGTGGGTTAACCCTTTACCCAACGTAACGGCCAAAACCGGCCAGCGTTATTCTCAAAAATCGCCAATTAATTTTCATTATTTTTTTTCATTTTTTGTCTCAAAAACATAGGTTATGACCCCTCGTTGGAATGAGCTCGTCGAGCTCGTTCCAACGAGGAGTCATAACCTATGTTTTTGAGACAAAAAATGAAAAAAATGAGTTATTCAAGAATTATTTTTGCAAGTGTCGTCTGCTTTTCAGGTTAGGTAAAGGGTTAATGCATGTATACTCAGAGTTCGAAACGGAGAATTTTTACTTGAAGGCTTCAAAACACAAACGCACATGTTCGTTTCGTCCAATTCGATGATTTCAAATTTTTGGAAACTGTGGACATTTTTACTCAAAGTTTTTTCAACGAAAGTCAATTCAACGGTATCTGCTGTTTGTTCGTGGCTATTTTCCAATATGAACCATTATTGAAAACGACTCTCCAGTTTGTAGAGTTAAAACTAGAAGTCCGGTTACGAACTGTGCGCTTATCTAGGCTTAATTGCGCGTAGGAATTGTGCGCAATTGCCTTATTGAATGGCATCCAAAGCACGGCAGATTCACCTGGTTACTCATAGCAAACACAGGCAATGTTTCTGCCAATGGACCTCCGTGTTACGGGAATCCATTGGCTGAAACATTGCTTGTGCACAGGCCATATGTACAGAATTTGGTAGCCTTACTATGGTTATAATACGTAGATTATCGCGCAGATCGACGTGCTATTTGTGCACATTTCAAGACAGAACTTCAAGTATTAACTGTAAGTTCCCGTTTCTTAGCTCTAGATCCTGTTGAAGTCGATCTAGGAATTTGCGACTTTTGTTTGTTTGTTTTATTGGTGTTTAGCGACAGTTTCAACAACCAGGGTCACAGTTTGTCGGGCAGTTTTACGGGTGGTGGAAGCCAAAATACCTGAAGATAACTTCAGGGCAGCGGCGAACAACTGTCAGACTCTCCAACTTATTAAAGCAGTGGTTGAAGGCAAGTGCAACATCAACGTATAGTATCGCTTTGTAAACGCCGCACTCTGTCCCCGCGTGGATAATCCGGATTATGTGTCTTGCCAAATGATACAATGCATCAACCACATAGCTTATGACTCTTCATTGGAACGAGCTCGATCCAATGAGGGGTCGTAAGCTTTGTTTGTGAGACGAGCAATGGCAACACACAAACATGAAAACTGAATGGTGATTTTTGTAAACAGCGCTGGAAATTACTCTGCAATTACTTGCTTCTTAACCCTTTACCTAACGTAACGGCCAAAACCGGCCAGCGCTATTCTCAAAAATCGCCAATTAATTTTCATTATTTTTTCATTTTTTGTCTCAAAAACATAAGTTATGACCCCTCGTTGGAACGAGCTCGTCGAGCTCGTTCCAACGAGGGGTCATAACCTATGTTTTTGAGACAAAAAATGAAAAAACTTAGTTATACAAAAACGTGTCGTCTGCTTTTCAGGTTAGGTAAAGGGTTAATTGGAACTTTGTCGCCCAACTAATAATTTCAGGGGATATAATTTTATCAAACGTCGATTTGCTTGACGAGACAAGTTATTGATGGTAATTCCTGCCTTCAGAAGTCCTCGTTTGGACCACAGAAGAAGGCTTCCATATCACCAATGACCTTATTATCAGAAGTACAAACAAATCCTGCTGTGATTAGGGTTTGGGGAAGAAACAGGAGTCAGAAGGGTCATCATCAGAAGAATAAGGGTGTTGAGAGAGGATTTTAAAACCACATTCCTTCTACAGCATTAGCTGTCACTTGTGGGTGTGATATTGACCTGAACAAGAAACATACTTGCTCGGGGTTTTCCCCTCCGTTTTCTGTTGCTGGCCTCTCTCAACTGGCAATGCGTTATTCCGGACATGATGTTGTCTACTTACAGTAAGGCAGACGTGGACTGGTCACCTTCCACAGGTGGGTAATATTTCCACGGACGCAATAATATTACTTTCCAGACACGAATTGTAGGAATAGTAATCAAAAATTTAATTGATGAAGCCCCGGGTACAATCCGATGTTTCATTAATTAAAATTCTGCTGATGATGATTTTCATTACCTGGTAAACGCATACGCAGACATCACTGCCCACGCGTGGATTACGACCAGTCCACGGCGATTGTACTGTATGAGTTGGCCTTTATTCAGATTGTCAGTCATGATAACATTCTTGCTGTCACAACGGGTGCCACCTCTTTGAACTATTTTGGTGCAGGTGAACCAAAGTGCGTCCATTTCTTGCTTTGTAGTTTTGACGTTGCATCAAAATAATGACCCATGTCCCCTGAGTTAGAATATGCCAAAAGAAGTTCCGAGGATTCTCCTGAAGCCGTGTCAAAATCTCCCCGTAAATGTTCAGTCCAGTAAGATTCTGGCCCGTCTTTAATGATCAGGGGACTCATCTCATAGAGGTCTTGTAAAGAACATTTATACAGAGAAGAAACTAGTAACACGTAGCATCACTGAAATATGTGTACTGGAAGGTCAGGGATTTTATATTTTAAAGTAAGGCCTAAAAAAATTTTAAAAAAATCTATTTCTCAGGCCCTCCCGCATGGTCCTTTTGGCTGCCTCATGCTCTCTTTTTATAACCAATTTAAACTTAAAAAAATAATAATTAAATGGTTCATGTCTGATATTTTACCCAAGTGGAAAAAAATTGATGAATTCGTCCCTTGAGTGCAAGAAGGCTTTGCAAGGCTTTAGCATTGCAAAGCCTTCTTGCACTCAAGGGATGAAATATACCACCACCCATGCTATTCTGTAGATTATGATGCCTAAAACTTGAACCAAGAAGATGGACTTTTGATGGCAAAGAAGTAATTACTGAAATAAAATATAAAATAAAAAACCGCTCGCCCGCATGCAATTTTACAAATAGTGGCCTGAGAAACAGAAGATCTACTTTGTGTAGACTAATGTGAGGTCACGAACTTTTTCATCCACCCCGTGTTGGAGTACATTTTCTGAAGATACGGTGCCTAATGCATCGTCAATTCGCCACCATTATCACTTCATTTTACCAACTTCAGTTTGACAATAATTTCTGGAATATAACTGCATGTCTAAACTGGAAATTATATTTTTCTAAAAATATTTCATTTACTTTGGAGGGATTGGTGTCTCTTTCAACTGAACATTTCAACACGTAACGTCTCGTATATTCAATAATTTACTTCCTATTGACTACGCATGATAACGTGGATTCTGATATAGGATCTCCATATCAAAGTATAAAGACGGATAAAATGAATTTATGACCGTATTGTTGAGATGTAATAACACTTTAATTGCTAGATTTAATATAATTTCTATCGTTCCAAACACACTTTTCCGTTGAATAGGGCTATGTAATAAATAAATCTTTTGCAATAATTGTCAGGACGATACAAACAGAAATAGAAGAGACGTATAGCTTATTACCATCATGTGAGGATTCAGAGCACGTATATTGAAGTTGAGACCTCGACTCTGGGCATATATCGACGAGTCCGTTAGGACGAGTCGATATATGATCTGGAAACGAGATCTGGATTTTAATACACCAACTCGAAAACCCACTTGGTGATAATATTTAATTAATCGTACAACATTCCGCCTTTCTTGACTTGTTCGCGTTTATTTCAACAGCCATTCGGCGTCTTGGAATTGATTTTTATTTCGGTATTACGTTCTCGAGCTGGCATGACGTAATCCCCATTTATTGTTCCATTTGCACTATAACAGCCGAAGTTTATAGTAGTGTTTTTCCGCATGACAGGCCTATATAAACATATCATCCTGGCAAAAAATGATCTAGTGTAATTTATTTCGCTGAGTTGGTGATTTACTTATCATTTAATTACTTTATCAGGACGGTGGCCTCGACATGTGTAATCAATGTTCCAGCAGTGCAGGGGGAAAACGTTCTCTTTCTGAATCGGCGCGCAGTTACTTCCCTCAAAACAGATTTGTATTTTGTCTGGACCTTTTTACGTTCATTGGGAAGGGGTGGTACAGTTAAAACTAAAAGTCCTGTCATGAAATGCGCACAAATAACACGTTGATCTGCGCGTTAATCTACGCGTTATGACCATAGTAATTATATCAAATTCTGTACATATGACCTGTGCACAAGCAATGTTTCAGCCAATGGACCTCCGGGTAACCCGGAGGTCCATTGGCAGAAACATTGCCTGTGTTTGCTATGAGTAACCAGGAGAAACTGCCGTGCTTTGGATACCATTCGATATGGCAATTGCGCGCAATGCCTACGCGCAATTAAGCCTAGATAAGCGCACAGTTCGTGACAGGACTTCTAGTTTTAACTGTACATAACTACTCCAGTTTAGAAAAGGTATTGTCTTAAACTTTTGTTCACTGTCTCTTATCGGTTTTACAATTGAACACACGTGGAGCGGAATTGTCTGCAATCTGAAAACTCATATTATGTAAACGCGCATGCACAGCACAATCAAGGTTCAGCCAATTATTCTCAGTACAGGCTCTCAAACCACCGCTTTATTTCCGCAAGGACTCCGACGCTGTTGTGGGCTATCTGTTCACCAGCGTTTCGCGAAGTTGAAGCTCAGACTACTGTTTATTTAATGTCCGGTTATTAGCAAATAAATACAAATGTTTTTTCGTGCTCCAGTTATAGACTTTCCAATCAATAAATATTTATTTCGCCTTGAAAACATCAAGACATTAACATAACCAATGGCATTATTTATGTATTTTTTATTAATTAAGGCTTAACGACACTTTGAGAGCCAATGCCATATCGTGTTGGTGACAGTTTTACGGGTGGAGGAAGGCGGAGTACCCGGAGAGAACCACAGAGCAACGACGAGCAGCTGCTAGCTCCCCAACGTCGTAACTCCGCACTGCAGCACAGACAGGGTTAGAGTGGTTGAAGACATGCGCATCATCGACGTGCTGTACGCCTTAGTTCACAACGCCACCAAGCCTCCACGTGGGCAATTGGGATTAAGTGTCTCGCCCAAGGACACAACACGGTTGCCGCAGGTGAGATTCGAACCAAGGGCCTCTCGGCTTGCAGTCTGCATCTCTACCTACTGAGCCACCGTGCTCCCATGGGGAGTCATAAGCTACGCAGTTAGGGCAAAAACTGAAAATAGCGAATTACGGAAGAAAATATTTTCCCAAGTCAATGTTATTTATTTATTTATTGGGGCTTAACGACACTTTCGAGAGCCAGGATCACCTCGTATCGGACAATTCTACGTGCAGAGAAAGGCGGACTACCCGGAGAGAATCTGTCAGACTCTCCGACGTACGAACTCCACACAAGCAGGGGACTAGCATTGTTTGAAGACAAGTGCACCATCGACGTCTAGTACGCCTTAGTACACAGCACCACTGTACCCAACTTGAGTAATCCGGATTAAATGCCTTGCCCAAAAACACTACCATACCCAGCTTTCCACTTCAACTGAATGGTTTAAGTGGACGGTTATCCCCCCTTATCGACTATCAGAACCCATCAGCTGATTGCTTCACAGATAATTGGCCAAGGTGCGAGAAAAGTAATCAGATTATAGGGGAATTTTGAACATCAAAGGAACAAACGTCAAGACCTGTCTGATAGATATTTTTACCGGGCAGTAGACACAAGATCATATTTTCCGAATTAATGCGGTTCAAAAAGATCTGTCAAACCAAAAAGCGTACATAGATGGTCAAAAGTCAATGGAAACACTGTTTTTAAACATTTTTAGCATGATTGCACTGGAGAAACAGGGCATTTTATAAGTGGCAAGGGAACAAAACTCAGATGGTAAACTTGCATCTTTCAACAATCATCAAAAAGAAACTACATTGAACATCCATATCGTCGCCTGACTGCTAGAATGTTCTATGTCCCATGGGGGACATAGAACATTCTAGCACTCAGGCGACGATATGGCATGCGCTTCTATAATATTACTTTTGAACATCTGATTTAATCTTATGAATTGTAAAACTGTAAAACTGTAATTTCCAACCCCCGAAACGACAATTGCAGAGGCGATAACCAGACCGTTTTTTCCACTAATTTGAAGATAAAAACTGGACATGGCAGGTGTCCCTGGTGGGGTTAGAACCTTGGACCTTTCGGTTGGTAGTCCAATACCGTAACGACTGAGCCCATGCGCTCCTCACACAAGCCTAAAACAAGGCTCACGAGAGCATGAGAACTCATTGGAAAAATGGTCATTTTTCCAAATGAGTTATCATGCTCTCGTGAGCCTTGTTTTAGTCTTGTGAGGAGCGCATGGGGTCAGTGGTAACGACATACACTGCAAAAAATATAGGTTCTCTTTAGAACCAAAACTGGTTCTAATCTTGTCCCTGAGATGGAACTAGTTCTGTTTAAACAGTATTTATTTCAAACCAAATAAATTTACCAAGATTAGCATTCATTGTTTACAGAATATTACATGAACTGAAGTAGATTCAGCAGTAAACTTGGAGCTTATTCAACGCAGTCGCCAAACATTTTGAAACAAAGGGGATATGAACAGTTGGCATATCGAACCAGTTTTGGTTCTGTATAGAACCAAAACTGGTTCGATATGCCAACTGTTCATATCTCCTTTGCTTAATAATGATTTGAGACAACCTCGTATAATCTCTAAACTTACGGCTGAAACCCCCTCAATTTATGTTTAATTCTGTTAATATTTAATGTTAATCTTTATAAATTTATTTGATTTGAAATAAATACTGTTTAAACAGAACTGGTTCCATCTCAGGGACAAGATTAGAACCAGTTTTGGTTTTAAAGAGAACCTATATTTTTTGCAGTGTAGGACTTCAAACAGAACTATGCTCTAAATGGTAAGTAGAAAGGCACAAGTAGATAATTAAAGTAAGTTTGTTGGCTGTTTGTATGTAGTTTAAAGATTAATTAGTCACATGAAAACACAGCAATAAATCTTATATTTATACACTAATATAGAATTCTGCCCTGCGTGAATAAACTGACTGTTTCATCTCAAATCCATAACACGTCAATCATAACCAACACGAATTGTTGATTTTTCCGGAATTCTCTAACGAAGACTGCTGTTTTATGTTCCTGACAATTTTCTAACTGAGTAATACTTTACCGATTACAAACATTTCTCCTATAATACTGGATATGATATGCAATGGGAGCGCGGTGGCGTTGCGTTAGCCGGTTCTCGTCAGATCACTGAAGTTAATCAACGTCGATCCCGGTTAGTCCTCGGATGGGCGACCGTCTGGGCGATCGATTCGGACTCCCGCGTTGTGTCCTTGGGCAAGGCACTTAACCCCCAGTTGGTCAGATGGGGGCACGATGACGCCGTGCACTAAGGCGTACTGCACGTCAATGGTGCGCATGTCTTCAACCAATCTAACCCCGATTGTGCTGCAGTGGGGAGTTACGATGTTGGGGAGCTGGCAACTGCTCGTCGTTGCTCGGTGGTTCTCTCCGGGTACTCCGGCTTCCTCCACCCGTAAAGCTGTCACGGTCATGATTAGCCTTTGTGCATAAGTATGTGACCTTAAAACACCAATAAATAAATAAACAAATATGATATGCAATACATACAAGGGCATCGGGGAAAAGGGTAAGTGTAAATTTCATATTAGCCTGCATGTGTGGGCTCAAGTTCGAACAAATGAAACATTCCATCCAAATCGTCAAGGCATACCTTCGTTGAAAGCATGCCCTGATAATACAGTTGGAATATTTGTCAGTCGAGATAAAAGTTGAAGACGTCTTGGAAATTTATATGTGGACTCATAAAATATACATGCAGCAGTCTTGACGCATCTTTTTACTCAGTTAACCCTTTATCTGTTTTATTAGGGTTTAACGACACATTAACAGCCAGGTCATGTCATGTCGGTGACAGTTTTACGGGTGGAGGACGTACCCGGAGAGAACCACCGAGCAACGACGAGCAGCTGCCAGCTCTCCAACTTCGTAACTTTGAACTCTGCACCGCGGCACAGGCAGGGTTAGATTGGTTGAAGACATGCGCACCTTCGACGTGCAGTACGCCTTAGTACACAGCGTCATCGTGCCCCCATGTAGGCAATCGGTGTTAAGTGCCTCGCCCAAGGACACAAAGCGGGGGAGCGAATCAGTCGCTGAAATGAAACCCTTTACCTAACATGAAAAGAAAGTCGACGACACTAATTTTTTGAATTTCTTGTCCCAAAAACATAGGTTATGACCCCTCTTTGGAACGAGCTCGACGAGCTCGTTCCCAAGAGGGGTCATAACCTATGTTTTGGAGACAAACAATTTTAAAAAATAATGAAAATTAATTGGCGATTTTTGTATATAGCGCTGGTCGGTTTTGATCGTTACGTTGGGTAAAGGGTTAACACACACTACACTCTAAATTGGCCACGATTGCCCCAAATAGCACGACTCGATGACAATATACCCCCATCTGTATGGCTGATGGTGTGTGTAACATGAATCCAGATATTAAGTCTAGTCCCATGAGATAGGTCATGGTTCCAAGTGAGAGAGAATCGACATCTAGATTCCAATGCAGGCGAAAATGTCCCTACTAGGAAAAAATAGGCAGAGGGTGTCACCATTTAGCGACGCACTCGAAGACCTGAAAATGTTATGACTCAAAAAGAAATCATGGTTCACTGTAGGGGACTTTCCCTGTGTTATTCAGGACGTCAGTTTGTATAACTTGTTTTTGAAGAGGTCTGTTATGAATTCCGTGGTTCGAAAAAGCTGGTGGCGTTTAACTCTCTCAAATGGATTCCATGAATATTTTGGTAAAGTATCGACAGTGGACAAGCTGATAGCGGATTGAATAGGAGATCGGAAGGCAGGGTCAGTGATTGTAAGACGACTCATGTTCTTAGGCAATAAAATTGAAATTGGACCTCTCGGCAGTTCAGATATGACTTCGAGATGGAAATTTCAGGAGCTAATATGCAGTACACGCAGAATGACTTCGTACTTGGTCACCAATAACTTACAGTACTGTGCTCGACAAAAGCGATCTCTTTCTCGATCAGGTCGCGATCTGGTATTCCGATCGCGATACGTTTACCAGTGGGGCGAGATTTCCTTACAAAAATACTGCGATAATAAAAGCGAATCAAATATAAAGAGCACCTGAGATTCAATATTCTCGCATTTACTTATTCGATGAGTGAGACTTTACAGTGTTGTAATTACAAATGAGGACAGAGAATTTCAACCAGATCGAGTTAACCCTTTACCTAACGAATCGACCATACACGCGTGCGTAATATGCAAATTCAGCAGTTGACAAAAAAAGGAAATACACCAAAAAACATATCATGTGACCCCTCATTGGAACGAGCTCTTCGAGCTCGTTCCATTGAGGGTGTCACACGGTTTTGTTGAAATTGTTGAAAATATTTATCTAAGCATAGAGTGCCGCCATCCAAATGGGAAAAACATCTTTCTATACGGAATGATGCAACTGCCAATGGGTCAGATTCAATTTCACTGCATTTGAGTCAACAGTTTGACAAGCCAGCCCCTGTTCTTCTGCCTTTCACAACTCACAAATACATAAGTGTTCGAATAAGAAAGCAATATGGACATATCAATACACCTATATTTCTCGCACCGAATAACCTATATCTAGGCAGAGTTGAGAAGTGAAATTCGAATTTTTAACATACAATTTTAGTAGACTTTTCTTGCTTATAAGCTCATTCTTTTGGAAGAAAATTTTTTCAGCAAATCGAAAGCGGGTAAGAGATCGCGGTGGCTCAGTGGTTACGTCATTGGATTTCAAACCGAAAGGTCAGCGGTTCGATCCTCACCAGGAGTAACTGCGTTGTGTCCCTGGGTAGGACACTTCATTCCGGTAGCATTGTGTACTTAGGGGAAGTGCACGTAGATGGTGCACTTGTCTTCAACCAATGCTAACCCTGCTTGTTCGGAGTTAATACATTGGGGAGTCCGACAGTTGATCGCCGTTGCTATGTGGTTCTCTCCGGGTACACCAGCTTCCACCAACCTTAAATAACTGTACGGCGCGAGGTGACCTTGGCGTTCGAAAATGTTGTTAAACCCAAATAAATAAATAAATAAATAAATAAATAAATAAATAAATAAATAAATAAATAAATAAATAAATAAATAAATAAAGAAATAAATAAATAATTAAAAGAGGGTTTGTTTTTGTTTTCTTCTAATCTACTCCACTAAATAAATAAATAAATAAATAAATAAATAAATAAATAAATAAATAAATAAATAAATAAATAAATAAAAGAAAGAGGGTTTGTTTTTGTTTTCTAATCTTCTCCTCTTTCCTTGACTTTTAAGGCGTAATATGTTTGAATGGAGCAATGCCATCCATACTGAGATTCTCAATATCAAATGACAATCAACCAAACACAGCAATGTCGATCTGCGTTACCAAAAAAGTAAGTTTAAATCACTGTTACTTAATACTCAAGAAAATGACAAATTGCATCCTATTTAGGATGGATACTTACAAATAATGCGTTGAAAGAAAAACGACTGCTACTATTTTTGGGAGAAAATCAATTGATGGCCATTGCAAAGGAAATTATTTTTGTAATAATCTTCAGAGCAGCTTTTATTGGAATATATATATATACAGTGTAACCACCTCTTGTGTGACAACTATGGTGGGCATTGACAACAGAAAAATAATATAAATTTCTCACAAGAACAACTGAAATCTTCAAAAACAGATAAGTCATCAATACCAAAAAGAAGCAAAAATAATTAAAACAAAGATGGGAGTGAATCTTTCTCGATCGAGAAGCAGAACGCAGTGAGGAAAAATACATCTTGACTTTTTTTGCCACTTACGTGGGCATATTCGGCCACCTCTATTCTCTATTCACAAAACATCGGCTCTCTTTTTTTCATTGTTTTTCGTAAATGCATAGCTTTTGACACATCATTTGAACGAGATCATCGAGCTCGTTCAAATGAAGGGTCAACAGCTATTTTTGACCCAAAAAGAGAATTTTTAGTTGACTAAAAATAAAATATGTACCTATCGTCTCCTTGATGTATTAGATGAAGGGTTAACTACAGTCTATAACACTTCGCACCAGTACTGCCGTGTTCCTTTGAAAATCACTTTCAGAAAAGATCCCCCCAGTCTTAACTAAGTTTACCTGTCACTGTAACACGACAAGAAAAATCACTTGGAAAGAAGTTGGTTATCTCAATGCCTTTTGCCCCGCGTCCTGTTGGTTCGATGTGTATGCATTCACCTTCAACTTCAAATCCCCTTTTCTGCTAATTATACCACGTAGAAATATAATCTAGTCCAATACAGACGAACGAAGAAAGTCTTGAAACAAACTTCCAGCAATGAATAATTTGGCGATCAGCTCACTATAATGAACTGCTTATCGATGGCTTGAACGTTATATAGCACTGTATCGAGCGAAGTCAGCTGACTGTCATCGACTTCTGTTTCAGAGTATAGCTACTCTGCGAGGAGCGAGCAAATTGCAAATACGATCTTCTATTCTTATAGTTTTCTGTATTAACTGAGACCATCGGCGACAAACCGCGGGGGCGGAGCATCTAGGTCGCGCGATGTATATCCCAGGAGTTTGGCATAGCTCTTGAATCGCCCAATGAACTTATTTGAAAGCACAGGATGCTATTTGGTGTCCAAAACACAACGTTTTTTTTCTGTCGATCGAAGTAAAGAAAACATATGGATAAATGGCTTGACAGTGGAGCATTTTACATTACTGGTGGGTGACTGCATGAGTTATATAATTCTAACAGCAGACAGAAAATTTCCATCGGATCGCGATCGAAATTCTGATCGTATTCCTTCTAGCAACACTGTGAAATACCGTCTCTTGAAAAGGAAATGTGAGGGGTCGCGATGGCTCAGTGTTTGCGGCATTGGACTTCAAACTGAAAGGTCCACGAAATGTGAGAGGTCGCGACGGCTCAGTGGTTACGGCATTGGATTTCAAACTGAAAGGTCCACGGTTCGATCCATAGAAAGGCAAATGCGTTGTCCTCGGGCAATCCCGATTGCCAGCTTGGGGGCACGGTGGCGCCGTGTACTAAGGCGTACTGCACGTTGATGGTGCACTTGTTTTCAACCAATGCTAACCCTGCTAGTGTGGAGTTAGTATGTTATGGAGCCTGACAGTTGTTCGGATGGCTCGGTGGTTCTCTCCGGGTACCCCGGGTTTCTCCGCCCGTAAAACTGTCCGACATGAGGTGACCCTGGCTGTCGAAAGTGTCGTTAATCCCAATAAACACATGAGTAAGTAAATAAAAATAAATAAATAAATAAATAAATAAATAAATAAATGAACGTGAGAAAATTGAATCTCAGATGGTATTTTCTTTATTCTTTTTTTTTTTTGTTTGTTGATTGGATCTTGATTTTGCAGTGCTTTATTTATAAAGATCTGTCGCACTAGTTGAAGTGTGTCGCGCTCGGATCGAAATCTGATCTCGAAAAAAATGATTCTTTGTAACTACAGTATTGTTTAGACTTTTTGCCATTAAGGAAGCATGTTCAATTTACAATACAGCTGCCGTGGACTGGTCACTTTCCGCGGTTGCAGTGATATTAGATTTCAGACACCAATTATAGGAATAATTTTCAAAAATTTAATTAATGAAGCACCGGGTTGTACCCGGTGCTTCATTAATTAAACATTTGCTGCTGATGATTTTTAATACCGGGTGAACACTTGCGTGGACATCATTGCCCACGCATGGATTACGACCAGTCCATGACTACTGTACTGCAAACACCTTATTGTTGTCCCTCTCCGAATATATGAACAAACAACTGATGGGTGACTACTGTTCATTGAATTCGGATGTGTAGGTGAACTTATGTTTTCAGACTGCGTCCATGAGACTGCAGTTCAATGTATCAATGTATAGTGAATTAATGTATAACGATGGGTTCTCTTCCAGTCAAAGTCATTGCTCATGCATGATGGATGCAACATTGACAAAATTAACACGAAACGACCAGATTATTTTATTCAGATATCTTTGTGCGAGGCGTTTACATCGAAGGCCCGAAGTTTTGATCCCAAAATTTTCCGACATGTTAAGACGAGAGTTAAACTTTCCCGACATAGTTCCCTGTTCGTTAATCATATTAACCCTGATGATATCGTTCATATCGCCAGTGGTAAAAGCCCTGTGTCCTTGGGCAAGACACTTAATCCCGATTGCTCTGTGTATAAGGCGTACTGCACGTTCATGGTGTACCTGTCCTCAACCAATCCTAACCCTGCTTGTATGGAGTTAGTACGTTGGGGAGTCTGGCGGTCGCTCGTCATTGCTAGGTGGTTCTATCGGTGTACCCCGGCCTCCTCCACCCGTACAACCGTCTGACACGAGGTGCCCCTGGCTGTCGAAAGTATTGTTAAACTCAATAAATAAATAAAAAAAAATAATTCGTTCATATGTTAATTCGATGGAGGCAATTGAAAGAATCCATATTCATCACTTAGAGGTAGACCAATTAATATTTTCGACGTGCGGCCTTGCGGCCGCCTGTTGAAAATATTGGTTAGTCTAGCCCACTCATTCACCTTGCAGCCAACATATGTAATGAAATGATGACGTAGCGTGTTCCTTGGGCCCGAAAAACGGCCTCTCGGTTTTAAAGGGTTAACGGTCGGTACGAACTTGAACCTGACCCAACGTGCTTCTTTGAAACAATTATATGCTGAACAGTCCCTAAATGTTCGTTTATTAGTATTATTAAAATAATTTACTTTCGTTCAACTTTAAAAAAATAATAATGCGGGAACCTTTTTCGTGCACATACAGTACAGTCGACGTGGACTGGTCGTAATCCACGCGTGGGCAGTGGTGTCCACGCATGCGTTTACCAGATAATAAAATCATCACCAGCAAAATTTTAATTAATGAAGCACCGTGTTGTACCCGGTGCTTCATTAATTCAGTATTTGATGATTATTCTTATAATTAGTTTTTACAATCTAATATTATTGCGTCCGTGTAATATTGCCCACCCGAGGAAAGGGACCAGTTCACGACGGCCGTACTGTAACAACTCGATTGTCATATAATCATAATGTTCATGACAAATTTTTTGAAATATAGGGGCTTTTTTTGCATAATGAAAATTGTGGTTGCGTCAATGGTTAACGATTTTTTTCTGAAATTGACGGCTTTCTGTGAAATTATTTACATTCGTGCGGCAACATTTTTTACCAACAGGCAACAGCATATCCGGTAGAAATTCTCAGTCTCCTTTCCTACTTAACCCTTTGAACCCTAGGGGTCGCTTTTCCGGCTAGGAACATGATACGCCCTAACGTCATTAAATAGGATGGCTGTTCAGTAAATGTGTAGGGTAGATCAATCAATATTTTCAACGTGCAGCCTCAGGGCTGCACGTTGAAAATATTGATTCGTCTACCCCAAATAATGAATACAGACTCTTCCAAATGCTTTCATTGAACTTGCATGGGAGATACCACTAGAGTTCAAAGGGTTAAAATAAAATGGAACCTGATCCGTCAACAAAGAAATATCACAATACTGAATATTAGATTATTTTGTTTGCTTTCTTCCTCAGGCTTGAATTAAATTGTTTTTTATTTGTTTATTTATTGGAGATTAACGGCGCTTTCGATAGCCAGAATCACCCCGTGTCGGACAGTTTTACGGGTGAAGGAAGCCGGAATACCAAGAGAGAACCACCGGGCAACGACGAGCAACAGTCAGACTCCACAACGCACTAACTACACACAAGCAGAGTTAGCATTGGTTGAAGACAGGTGCACCATAGACACGGATTACGCCTTAGTACACAGCGCCATCATGCCTCTACGTGGGTAATCGATATGAAGTGCCTTGCCCAAGGACACAAAACAGTTACCCCTGGTGGGGATCGAATCGTGGACCTCTCGGTTTGAAGTTCAATGTCGTAACCACTGAGCAACTGCGCTCCTTAACAATTTACCCAACGCAGACGATTTCAAAATTTATTATTTTAAATTTTTTTTAAAAAAGTTTCAACAAAACCATATCATGTGACCCCTCTTTGGAACGAGCTCGACGAGCTCGTTCCAAAGAGGGGCCACAAGATATGGTTTTGTTGAAATTTTTCGAAAAATAATATTTTTTCAGCTGCTTAATTTGCATATTACGCGAGCGGATGCGGGCGATTCGTTGGGCAAAGGGCTAGTTTGACTATTTTCTGCCATGAACTCTCGACCCACTGAGTTAGGTGCGTCGCGATCGGATGCCGACCGGATGGAGAAAAAAATCACTTCTGTGATCGCGGAAATGTAAGCAATTGTGGATAGAACAATTATTGAAATAAATGAGCATCACAGTTCACGTTTTATGTTTTTGTATTACACTACACATTGTATTATTTCATAATGAGTATTACATTTTGTTGACTTCAAGTTTCAAATCTCATCAAGTTCTCCATTCAACCGTAATGCATGGCGTCAAATTATTTGCTTCCACTGGCTAAGATAAACAATAAATGATAATGCAAAATATCCCATTTCAGCAGCAGAAATAATATTATCTTGTCATTATAACGAGTCCGAATCTCAGATCGTTATCCAGAGCTGCATCGCGTACAACTGGATTGATAGAACGCGTATTGGACACTTACAGAAGAGTGTTTATTCTGTCGCAATCTATTTGTTTTGGGGGTGGAGGTGGTGCAAATTTTGCTATAAATAAACAATGTTTAACACAAATCCCTTTTATCTCGAAGGTTTTCAATTTTCCGACACCTCGCAATCGCCAATCGCTTTTAACCCTTTACCTAACATGAAAAGCAAGGGACACTTGCAAACAAAATTCTTGAATAACTCATCTTTTTTTGTTTTTTTTTTGTCTCAAAAACATAGGTTATGACACCTCATTGGAATGAGCTCGACGAGCTTGTTCCAAACTGGGGTCATGCCCTATGTTTTTGAGAGAAAAATGGAAAAGTACTGAAAATTATTTGGCGATTTTTGTGAATAGCGCTGGCCGGTTTTGGACGTAACGTTGGGTAACCAAACAAATTTAATGTCTGTGAAAAAATCATTAGGTTGAAAATGTGCACATTTTAACAGTAATACAAATCGAATATTTACAACATGTATCAGTTATTATTGCCAAAAATCAAGTGCCGAGATTTGATAGTTAATGCCGTGTAACTGGTTTTCATGATGGGCTTTCGTTTGAGGTTTGATGATGTGAAGGCTGTTACGCTGTGACAACAGTCACAGCGTAACAGCTTTCGCATCATCAAACGTCATCTATGGGAAGGTTTACTGGGTTGATTGACTTGAATCCATCGAGGCGGGGGAAAGAGATTGGGTTGCGACGTTATTTCGCTGACTTTCCATAGTTTAGTTGTATGGAGGCCAGAGGTGTCATTCAAAAGAATTGAAGGTCGCTATCTGATACAATTCCTCAAATTATGTAACACACTGGATCCGTTCAAGACACGCAGTGTGACGAAGGGGTAATTATCTAGCTTTGTTCCGTATTTACAAGTTCTATGCAGTGTGCAGGCTCTGAACTAATCTCTTTGTAGAAGAAACATAGACATTCAAAACAGCAATACGAATGTACATAATAAAAAATCGTTACGCGAAAATTATATTCAGTAACTGTATATTTCACTTCCTCTAAACCAAGAAACTTCTTTATTTGTTATGTATTTATTGGTGCTTAGGGCCTCATTAGTATCCAATGGCATATCGTGGAGACAAATCCGCATTTATTGTAGGAAAAGAGGCCATTAATTGTGAAAAAATAAACTATTTACTAAAAACAGGAAACTTGTATACAGTAATCAGAGAAACATACAGTACAATCGCCGTGGGCTGGTTGTGATCCGCGTAGGGGCAGTGATGTTCACGCATGCGTTTACCAGGTAATAAAAATCACCGGCAGCAATTATTTAATTAATGAAGAACACGGGTTGCAACCGGTGCTTCATTAATTAAATTTTTGATGATTATTCCTGTAATTAGTGTGCGGAATCTAATATTTTTGCGCCCGTGGAATTATTGTCCACCCGTGGAAAATGACCAGTCTACGGTGGGCATACCGTAAGTAGTGATAACAGTAATGCGTAAATGATAAGAGCAATTTGCTGGACATTGTGCAAATCAACCCGATGATTGGAGGAAACGAGAAGATGAAATGTAGCTTAAAATATAAATACTATTTCAAATCTATTTAAAAGGTCATTGTCTTGAGAAATGACAGTATGGTATGCGGATGTATTATAAAGCAGATCTTCAAAAGATGCTACATTAAAATACTGCCGTCTGACAAGATTACAACTTGAACATTGCACACGAATGTGCTCCACCCTCTGCATATGCTGACCAGGGACGTGGCTAGAGGTTTCCGATTGGTGGTGGGGGTGGGGTAGGGCAGTACATTTCCAACTAGGAGAGAGACCGGGAGGGGGAAACCCCCTCCCGGTCCATCCCCTAGTTGGAAATTCACTACCGAGAAACATTTTGAAAATGAAGCCACGAAATGGGGTATAAAATTGATTCTAGTAACTGAAATGCCAACACATTTATGATAGAATTATCAAGTTATTATTATGTGGTATTATTCCGGGAATTGAATATATGCTAACCAAATGCTCAAGCTGAGAACTTTGAGCAATTCACACATTAAATCAGATCTTATACAGGAATGACCAGTTTTCGATGTTTCATCATTTTGTAACTGTGAATGATGGAATTAACTCACTATACCGATTTTAGATGATGTGATTTTCTTGAAGTGTGTTTCGAGGATTTTTGTTCATTACGATAAATAACGTACTATAGAAATCTCGTACCGATTAACATCATGCATACTTATGAAGTTCGATATTGTGTACACTGTAGTTGTAAATAGTAACAACTGAAAGTTTTGCCGATTTGAAACAGAGTTGAAATTATAGGAAATAAAGGAGACATCAGTATCACCAAAGAAGCTCTAAAACCCAGAAAGATGGAATTTCCAACTACTCGTGATTTGCCCTCCGAATTTCCAACAATAGGAAATTTTTGCCAGGATTGGAGGGTGGGGGTGGGGTGGGACACATCTCATCCCTGTCGCCACGCTCCTGATGCTGACATGGAACACATTCTGATCGCATATTACCCTCCTGCAGAAAGAGACGTGGAAGTCGTGTGTGACAAATATGACATCGTGCCAGAATTTCAAGAGCTTTTCGACAAAGGTTACAAGATATATAATTGTCATTAATATCCGGTCGGTTAGGGGTCGCGGTGGCTCAGTAGGTAGAGGTGCAGGCTGCAAGCCGAGAGGTCCTCGGTTCGAATCCCACCTGCGGCAACCGCGTTGTGTCCTTGGGCAAGACACTTCACCCCCATTGCCCATGTGGGGGCATGATGACGCCGTGTACTAAGGCGTACTGCACGTCGATGGTATGCTTGTCTTCAACCAATCTAACCCTGCCTGTGCTGTAGTGCGGAGTTACGATGTTGGGGAGCTGGCAGCTGCTCGTCGTTGCTCGGTGGTTCTCTCCGGGTACTTCCTCCACCCGTAAAACTGTCACGGTCATGATTAGCCATTGTGCATAAATATGTGACCTTAAACATCAATAAATAATAATAAATATCCGGTCGGAAGCGGTGATGGAGCTTATAATTTGTCGCCCAATCCCATTTCACCTGCCACATAGATTTCACATATTTAATGGCATGGGCCTTAAAGACACCGAAAGGAAGTTTAAAGTCAGTGATAGATCCATTTTAAGTCTGTGACTTGAAAACTTGTTAATACCTGTTATCCTTGTTCGACATTAACCCTCTACCCAACGTAACGTCCAAAACCGGCCAGCGCTATTTTCAAAAATCGCCAATTAATTTTCATTATTTTTTTCATTTTTTGTCTCGAAAACATAGGTTATGACCCCTCGTTGGAACGAGCTCGTCGAGCTCGTTCCAACGAGGGGTCATAACCTCTGTTTTTGAGACAAAAAATGAAAAAAATTAGTTATTCAAGAATTTTTTTTGCAAGTGTCGTCTGCTTTTCATGTTAGGAAAAGGGTTAAGAAATATATCTTTAGGCACCATACTGCACTGAAATTCCAAACTGAGAAAAAAATCGTAAATTATCAACCAGATCGCTTTTATGAACACATAACTGCATTGATTTGCTTTTTTTTCTTCCGTAAAACTTCCAAAAAATGGATTGACGGATAAAAAAATAAGGTTACATGTTTTCAATTCGCATTAATTTCACTAACACGTACAGGTCTATATTTATATAGATTTTCAGGTCATTCACCTAACATATTACTTTGCCTGGTCAATCAAAGTTCATGTCCTTAATTATCAATCCGTACCCTTTCGATTTTCACTTCTACAAGTTCATGCACTGATGTCAGTGCCAGAGAGTGTTCAGCATTTTTATTCTTAGCTTTCTTTCTTGTACCACATTTAGACAATGAACCGATAATATTGGTCCAGTAACAATAAATGATTAGAATAGAAAATGGGGTAAGTCGATCGCATGTTTCTTTATAAATTGTATGAACAAAGTTTTATCTTTTTAAACGTTGGACTCAGATGGTATATTCCACGTCAGCCCAGAGTCATCAACTAGTAGAGTCTATATTCGTTACTTGGGGAATGATCAATCAATATTTTCAACGTGCAGCCTTGAGGCTGCACGTTGAAAATCTTGATTGGTCTTCCACACAAATTCACTGGACATCTATCCAATTTATGACGTCTGATCGATCCACTGATTCGGACTCCCGCGTTGTCTCCTTGGGCAAGGCACTTAACCCCGAGTGTCCACATGGGGGCACGGTGATGCCGTGTACTAAGACGTACTGCACGTCGATGGTGCGCATGTCTTCAACCAATCTAACCCTGCCTGTGCTGCAGTGCAGAGTTACGATATTGGGGAGCTGGCAGCTGCTCGTCGTTGCTCGGTGGTTCTCTCCGAGTACTCCGGTTTCCTCCACCTGTAAAACTGTCACCGTCACGATTAGCCATTGTGCATAAGTATCTGACCTTAAACACCAATAAATAAATAACAAATCATAAATCCACTTTATGGATTCAGGCGACCTTTTGGGTGTTCAAAAAATTAATATGTTTTTGCCTGTCATGATCTGACATCATGTTGAAAATGTCCATGAAAATCCCATTAAACAAACAAACAATATGTTCTGACTTGAATGCGGAGCATCTGAAGAGATGCCTCTTTGAAAACTTGCCGTCTACTTCAGGACGTGGTCCATTTCAACCGTAGAACACGCACGCACATACAGTACGTGGAGCGTGTATTTTCACTAAATCACCCGCAGAGTGGAGCTTCCACCCGAGCAATAATTGCAAATTTGTTGCAAAGCATAACCAGCACCAGCAAAGTTTCAGCCAATGGACCTCCGGGTTAAACCCGGAGGTCCATTGGCTGAAACTTTGCTTGTGTTTTTTGTCGATATATACAAAATTTGAAAGTTATAGCTTGGGTGGTAACTCCACTCTACGGGTGATTTATTTACAATCCACTCTCCACGTACTGTAGTATTGTGATCGCAAGGGTTTATTTGTCTCGATCAGTTTAGGTTGGGGTCTCGGTACACCTACACACCAGTTGTTCGAGATTTCATAAACAACACATTGCGAATTCACGACCGCATCAAGAAAAACACAAAGGTTTAATCCAGAGAACCAGAATTTTACGACGCTGCGGCTCCCGGTTCTGAAAGTCAAACACGATACCCGGAAAATTCATAGACCATGGTATAAATGATTGCGAAAAATAATTTATGAGATCACAGCGGATATCAATTTCTTCCGAGACTAGCATCGCCAATGGAGCTATGGTTTAATCTCGCGAACGGAAATTTTCCGGTTACCGGTTCTAAAAATCAATGCTAATGACCGAGAAATTCATACACTATAATCGGGAATCAAAGGTTGCGGAACATTCGCGGTTATGTCCTATGAATTTTCCAAGTATTGAGACTGATATTCAGAAACGAGAACCGGGAAATCCCCGGTATCGACTGACTTTCAAAAACGAGAACCGGAAAATTCCCGTTCCCCATTAAACACTAATAAACGCACGACAAATTCGCCTAATATTCAATTTTGTCGCATTTCATTTCCGGCTGGTGAAATTCTATCGCGTCGTGGGGAGAAAAACGGACAGAAATTTCAACAGGATCGCGACTCAGTCGCGATCTGGTCGAAATTATCCACCCGCTTTTGTGGTCACAGTACTGTATTCCATATGATGGCATTTGCCTTATTCAGAACCTTGGGCGGAATTTCAGTGTATTTGTATCGCTCACCTTTCTGGACGTAATGTCGACGCGCTTCACCGATATTTCATCCACAACACGCATTAGCGATTGCAATTATGTTCACTGTTTCGCTGGAGAGAAAAGAACAAAGAACGAAATCACAATAACTATTCATCTTTAATAGGCTTTTGAAAGAAGCTGAAGAATAGATGCGAGAAAGACTTTCGCATTCTAGTCAATAATTTTAATCGGATCGACAGGGGCGATTACAAGAAAGATTAAAATCAACTAACTTATCTGAAGTTATTTAATCAATAATCTTAATCGGATCGACAGGGGCGATTACAAGAAAGATTAAAATCAACTAACTTATCTGAAGTTATTTAATTGCCACTGTCACTACAATCTATTATTGCAAAGGACAGAACTGGACTGGACGCTTTGAGAGAGATACATTCAGGACAACTGTTCTGCTGTGTCACTGGATCACAAAATCAAGTCCGGAACAGCGGTCACCACTCACCACGGCTATAATCATTATAAATGTAAATATGTAGTCAGCTTGATATACGAGAACTACATGTATAGTTCAAAAAACACTTTAGTTCGTTTCTTGTTCCAGGTCAACGTGTATCACCCTCCTGGTTCTGTCTACGCAGTATGCCGTTTTATGTTATACGACAATCTTTTACTTCAATATTTATACGGTTATTGAAACTTTAAAGCACAAGAATATTAAAGCTGTCTCAAGGCGTAAGTGTGGGAAAAATTAACTCATTAAAAGCGCTTGTCGTCTTGAAACATTTATTTTTCAGTCAATGGTGGTAACAGGTAAACGGCAACCGGCCGTGTTTCTCTCCTGAATCGGGAACCGGGCTCCCGGTTTCAGGAAATTACCACCATTATGTACAAAACAGTTACTTATAACAACGCCAGATAAACATAACTTCTAAATAGTTGTTAGTTTAAATATATTTTATTATCATTAGATTGAAAACTGACAAAAGGATTGGAACACAAGTTATTAAACTTATATACAGTTAAAACTAGGAGTCCTGTCATGAAATGCGCACATATAACACGTCGATCTGCGCGTTAATCTACGCGTTATGACAATAGTAAGGCTATCAAATTCTGTACATATGGCCTGTGCACAAGTAATGTTTCAGCCATTATTATCAACTGGATACTATACAATTTAATATATTCAGCACTGCCGAAAATAGCACTGAAATTACTGCATAAACACCGTGATAATAATAGTACTTACGTTTTCATTCTATATTTTTAAAATACGCAGTGGAATATTTGATTTTCGGCATTTAGCTTGAAAACCAGCCTACAACAAAGGCACATACGAAGCCTTTACTAATTGGATTACCAGTTATCAGAGCTGTATTACAGTACAGTTGCCAGGGACTGGTTATTAATATTTCCACAGATGCAATAATATTACATTCCAAAAACTTATTATAGGAATAATCATCAACAAATTAATTAATGACGCACCAGCAATACCGTGGGGCTTCCTTAATTACACTTTTTTCTGCTCATGATTTTTTATTACCTGTTACATATAAGCGTGGACACCATGGCCCACGCGTGGATTACGACCAAACCATGGCGACTGTACTATATACAAAGGTCTGTTTATTTGACCAACTGGGACTGGAGTCCGAGTATTAAATCTAGTCTTTTAACCATTTACCCAACATGACGGCCAAAACCGGCTAGCGCTGTTCTCAAAAATCTCCAATTAATTTTCATCATTTTTTGTCTCAAAAGCATAGGTTATGACCCCTCGTTGGAACGATCGCGTCGAGCTCGTTACAACGAGGGGTCATAACCTATGTCTTTGAGAAAAACAATTTTATAAAATAATTATTAAAAATATTTTTTGCAAGTGTCCTCTGCTTTTCATGTTAGGTAAAGGGTTAAGAAAGTACATGATTACAAACAAGAGAGAATGGATAAATAAGACACCGTTCCCGACGAAAACGTCCCCATTCAAAAAAACATATTGTCACACACCCTAAACACTTCTTGGTGGCGCTTTGTACAATCCTTTTCCTTCATTAATTAAAATTTTGCTGCTGGTGATTTTTATTACCCGGTATACGCATGCGTGGATATCACTGACCAAGCATGGATTAAGAACAATGCACGGAGATTGTTATGTACCTATTCCTAAAAAAACACCATGAACACCAAAGGTCGGAATAAGTTGAAGGAGACGCAACATAGATAGTCCAAGAGCTACGAGGCTTTTAATTGCATATCTGAGGCCAAAAAGTGTTATCCCACCTTTGTTGTCATTGATGACACGAGGCTCTGACTTTAGTTCTGAACATTCTATCTAGAAGAGCTTTTCTATAGTCAATATAAACCCTAATAACGGGCCCAAATCACGATACATCCTAATTTTATATAAAGTAAACGAATGGTCAACGAATTGGTGGTTTTGACCACAGTCAATATTTTCAGTGTACAGCCCCAATGCTGCGCGTTGGAAATATTGAAAAATATTTCGCGCCCAATTAAGTGCGTTGATGCCCGAACGCTAATGGTAGTTGAGGTGCGGGGGTGTTTTCACTTTCTGATCCAAATAAGTTGATCCAGTTTTGAAAAAATGAACTGGCCATTATTTCAAGATTAAATATAATATAAAATGTCCAAGAAGTTAAACGGACAATTTCTTTAAATATTAGCCTGACCGGTTTCTTCCTTAGTAGGATTCATCAGAGGCGTTAGCGCCGCTCTGTTTGAGGCACCCATATTTATAGTGTTTTTTGCGTGACGTCATAATGGATGTACCCGTCGGGTATATTTTTTGTATACCCGTCGGGTATATCTTGACACCCGTCGGGTATCTTTTTTGTATACCCGTCGGGCATATCTGTATACCCGTATATTCACTCAACCAGACCACAATATAAATGATCTGGGTTATCGCATCATTTTCATCCTCAAATCAAATCCCGACTCCAACCTATCCACGTCCAAAAGACGGGAATATGAAATCAACTGGGCATATCTGTATACCCGCATATTCACTCAACCAGACCACAATATAAATGATCTGGGTTATCGCATCATTTTCATCCTCAAATCAAATCCCGACTCCAACCTATCCACGTCCAAAAGACGGGAATATGAAATCAACTGGATATATCGACTTAGGACATTGCACCCCTTTGGTATCAACAGAAAGGATTTTTAATCTATTATCATTATTTCAAGATTAACCATTTACCCATCGAATCGACCGCATCCGCCCGCATAATATGCATATTTAACAGCTGAAAAAATATTATTTTTCAAAAAATTTCAACAAAAACATATCATGTGACCTCTCGTTGGAACCAGCTCGTCGAACTCCCCCACTCTCCACCTTCGAGTGGGGTCCACTTAGCTGCCCATGGGTATAACTTTGCTCTTGCTTTCATTAAGTTCGAGTCTCCATTTGCTCCCATATTTCCCAACAATTCCCAATAATCAATAACAGATTGATCCACTTATCACTGTTAATCCACTGGGCTTAGCAAGTAGCCAGTCTTTACAAAAAGTTACAACTAATTAGACAAATACTTCATACAGTACTTGATGACCTACAATGTTTTATTGAAGACAAAACAATGCCTCATTAACACTAATTGACAATTGACATCGAAAATCCAAATTGACAAAATAATTGGGTTGTAGTGTGGTTCGTGAAAATCAGATATGCACCCACAATTTAAATCGAATGAATATCGAAGACGGATGAGAGTACATTATTATGTTCGCGACGTATGCAGAATATTGAGACATGGGGCCTCGAGAAGATGGGGTGTCAGTATAAACCTTAGGTCGAAGGTATGTCTTGATGATGCATTTGGAATACTAGTCAGTGGGGATTGTAGTTCGAAACTTTCTGCATTGCATTCGTTAACACTATTCGGAAATTCGAGAAGAATATGCGTTTCGAAGCGAATTGTATTTCGAATACCGAATATTCACGGGACCATTTTTTTAATCATTTTTATCGGGCTGTACTGAATTGGAAAACGTCCTTTATCTTTTTGACCATAATTCACGTATAATAGAGATAGAAGGAGAATCGCTGAGAAAACATGAGAAATGGTGTATGACGTTAATACACATTGGTTGTTACCAAAATGTGGATTTCTGAGATGGTGTGTTGA
This sequence comes from Pictodentalium vernedei, assembly GCA_031216915.1. NCBI lineage: Eukaryota > Metazoa > Mollusca > Scaphopoda > Dentaliida > Dentaliidae > Pictodentalium > Pictodentalium vernedei. The sequence continues at coordinate 121,892,129 of CM062297.1, read as the reverse complement.
TGTCTCGACCGGTGGCGCCTAGTTTCGCCTACAGTGCAATTTCGCCTACAAAATAGTTTTTTTGTAAAAGTGTAGGCGAATTTGAACTAAACTGGCTTGTGGGATTAGCAGTAATTACATGTTCTACCTACCGAAAATGGATTTACCCACTCATATTTTTTGCTCAACACTTCTTGGGGATGAAATTCGATTAATATCGGAAATGCGTAGGCATAATACACATCATATAAGTATTTTGACTGAAAGATATTAGTATTATTTGGATATAGCTTTAATAATATAATAATAATAATAATAATAATAATAATAATATTTTCATTAACCAAGTTTCACTAAATGTGCAGCTGAATCAAAAAACTCTATAGGAGTTTTTTGACCGACAGCTTACTGATCCTTACAGTTAAAACTAGAAGTCCAGTTAAGAAATGCGCACAAATAGCACGTCGATTTGCACGTTAATCAACGCGTTATGACCATAATAAGGCTATCAAATTCTGTACATATGGCCTGTGCACAAGCAATGTTTCAGCCAATGAACCTCCGGGTAACCCGGAGGTCCATTGACAGAAACATTGCTTGTGTTTGCTATGAGTAACCAGGAGAACCAGTCGGGGTTTGGATGCCATTCGATATGGCAACTGCGCGCAATTCCAACGGGCTATTAGGCCTAGATAAACGCACATTTCGTGACAGGACTTCTAGTTTTAACTGTAAGTCCATGAAGTCTCTGACCCTACATTGTTGTGATGATTCAACAAGACTGGAGGAAATCGTGCATCATCATCAACCCAGTTCCATCATCATCAACCCAGTTCTGCACAATATAGTCATTAAAAGCAGTTGCTTGTAGAATGTCTGGCGTTTCGTTCATTACTTCTATCCATACATCCGGCACTTGTTCAGTTGGTAACAGTGGAAGTGCAGAAGCACGGCACACCCAACGGTGAACTTCTTCATTGTCTTTGTATTGAATCACAATTTCAAGTTTTTGCACTTTCTTCCATATAGATTGAGTGTAATGAAAGAAACACACACGAGCGTCACAATTAGGAAAGATCTCTTCAATTGCACTGATTGCTGCTAGTTCAAAGTCAGTTTGGATAACCTCAGGCTGCAATTCACGGTCAGACTTGTAACACCACACCCTTAAGTTTTGTAAATAAACGTGCACACGTCTCACGTGGCCTATTAGGGAGCAAACAGAATGCTGAGACATCTTAGTCCCGACGAGTCCATGAAAAACGTACACTTGATCCCATAAAGGAGGGCAAGAAAAGAAAGTTCCATCCATATATAGTTCAGATAACTGTTGCATAATTTCAAGACAGTAATTCGTCGCAAAGCACAACATTTTGTCACCACCATCGTCGTTTATACACAAAAATTGTTCTCCATCCAGTGTTGTTGACCTCTATGTTGCAGGTCAACTTCTGACAATTTACTTGGTAGTGCAGGTGTAGTTTTCCTTCGTCGATAATATAGGCAACTCTTCAAACTATGAAATGGCTGAATGTCAGCAGCCAGTTCACTTCGAACACTAGAAATTTCCTCATCAAAGACAAGACAAGCACTTTCTCTTTGATTTATTAATTAATACTTTGATTATTGTTCATTGTTTTCGTAACTTTAACTCAAACATTAAAAATAATTTATTTTGGACCAGAGAGTGTTTTTTGTAAAATTTTTAAATAAAAATATTGTGAGTGAGTGATGTAAAAACAGGTCAACTCCATTTTCTGTAGGTACACCAGGTAATTACCTCTAATCCCCCTAGCTAATTTAGTTCACTTTCGCCTACACTTTTACAAAAACTATTTTGTAGGCGAAATTGCACTGTAGTCGAAACTAGACCTAACCTCTCGACCTCGTATCTGGGCATATATCGACGAGTCCGTACTTCAATACACCTTTTAACACCTTTCAGAACACCTTCTAACGGCGTTTATTTTCAGTCATTCAGCGTCTGACAACTGATTTTTTTTAATGAAGATCTTGACGTCATGACTTTGCGTTCTTGTGCTATGCAAGAAGTAATCCCCATTCATTGTTTTTGCTTGTACTATAACCGCTGAAGTGCATAGTAATGTTTCAGCTGTGTTTCTTTGTTTTATTTCTCATGTTTTACGCATGGTTGACCTATATACAAATATCATCATGGCAACAAAATGATCTTGTGTAATTTGTTTAGTTGAGCTGGTGATTTATTTATCATTTAATTAATTACTGTTAACAAAAAAACGATGTCTTTGACATGTGTAATAACATGACCCGCTAACACCTCTCACACCCATCCACCCGTCAGTCCTCCATGACATACACACCAAGTCCTCTGCCATCCCACATCCCACATAATTCCCTTTCCTATACCGTCCAAGAGATATGAAGTTAACCGGTATTGTATACAGAAGAGCCACGCGAATCGTTGAAATCGCCTAGAGATTCGATTCGAATCGTATCTTAGTGATTCAAATTCAAAAATATACGAATCATCTCAATTTTCTCAAAATCAAATAAGTGTATCCTCCTTCAATTGTTCTGAAAGTAGTTTCGGAAACGGACCAACCTTGAACTCTTCCCCCTGACACCGGGTTGAGCTCGTTCTAACGAAGGGTCATAACCTATGTTTTTGAGACAAAAAATATAAAAAAAGAAGTTATTCAAGAATTTTTTCGAACGTGTCGTCTGTTTTTTATGTTAGGTAAAGGGTTAAAATGCTCGCGTAGAGACTGGCAATATTTAATTATTTGTATTTGGGTTTAACGACACTTCTGACAGACAGGGTTACATCATGTCAGACAGTTTTACGAACGGAGAAAGCCGGAGTATCCGGAGAAAACCACCGAGCAACGGCGAGCTACTGCCAGACTCCCCAACGTACTAACTCCACTAAGCACAATCAAAGTTAGCATTGGTTGAAGATAAGTGCACCATCGACGTGCAGTCCGCCATAGTACTCAGCGCCACCGCGCCACCACGCCACCGCGCCACCACGTGGTCAATCGGGCGGCAATATTTACGGCTGTTAGAATGAGCAGTATCTACAACTTGGTGAGCGGTGCGGTTCGATTATGTAAACAATTCGATTCGGAAGCTTCAGCTTGATTCGACCCGAAAAATGAGATCCACAGGGCCGTAGTAAATACCCTTCTGGGCCATTAACAAACTGCGCAAGTAACAATATGCCCTATGCCTACATACAGTTCATGGAGAGTGTATTATCACTAAATCACCCGCAGAGTGGAGATTCCATCCGAGCAATAATTGAAAATTTGTTGCAAAGCATAACCAGCACGAGCAAAGTTTCAGCCAATGGACCTCCGGGTTAAACCCGGAGGTCCATTGGCTGAAACATTGCTTGTGTTTTTTGTCGATATGTAAAATATTGAAAGTTATAGCTTGGGTGATAACTCCACTCCGCGGGTGATTTAGTTACAATCCACTCTCCACGTACTGTACACACAAAACAGCCGCCCGGACTTGTCGTCATTCACGCGTGTCAGCGTTGTCCACGCACGAGTTTACCAGGTAATAAAAATTATCATCAGCAAAATTTTAATTAATGAAGCACCGGGTTGTAAACGGTGCTTCATTAATTAAATTTTTGATGATTATTCCTATAATTGGTGTTTTGTAGTCTAATATTATAGCATCCCGTGAAGTACTGCCCAACTGTGGAAAGTGACCGGGTCACAGCGGCCGAACTGTACAACCGAACAGCCAAAGCAAAATGTCTGAAATAATTGTTCTGCTAGTCCTGTATATACCTCTTATTTTATAACTTTGTAATTTAACAGCTAAATATCACCACTGCCTGACGATGTTTTCTTGGTCCCCGGAAAATCCACAGTGTGGAGTCCGATTACGTATTACGAAAGTATGGCGACTATTTGCGGGTGCGTTCGAACTCGCATAGTTAGATGTTCCCGTCGCAGAGAATACTTTACTCCGAGCCGGAATGGGTGCACGCGAACGGTGGTCCGGGTTTGTTTACAGTTTCGTCTGCTGGCAACCATTGCTTGCGGCCTAGTAAAAAATTAAACAAAATTTAAATTTTCGAATTATAAACGCAATTAAAATGGATTGTGGAGATGATTGGGAAGACGAAGAAGCGTTTCTGGGCAAGTTTGAGTTGTCAATGTTCGAGTTGAATGTGACAACACCAAGTTACAAAAATAAGTGTAAACAAAAATAGTTCTTTTTTTACCTCAATCCAATTTACCCCAAAAGGGTTAGGGGACTTGTTAATGCTAGCGTTGGCATGCGATGTTGAACTGTATATACTACTCAAAGTTTGCTAAGCACCAAATATTTGACACATCATTGTAAAATTTGCTTGTGAGATATTTGTGATATGTTTGATGGATATGATTGAGGAATGTATTGAGATGGTCCCCAGCCCAGTGTTCACATTAGCTCTCTTGACAGACAGACAGACAGACAGACAGACAGACAGACAGACAGACAGACAGACAGACAGACAGACAGACAGACAGACAGACAGACAGACAGACAGACAGACAGACAGACAGACAGACAGACAGACAGACAGACAGACAAACAGACAGACAGACAGACTTTTCGTGACAGTCATGGAAAGCATGTACCCCTTGATTTTCATGATGTTTTCGTGTACTGTCTACATGTACATTACATGCGTAGGGTATTCAATCTTTATTTCAACACAAACCCTTGTGATTTAATGATTGAATATGACAAATGCAAATGTAAGAAGACATTTGTCTGAAGCAGAATGTGGCAGGTTGTAGAGATGGTGGAGCAAGGAGCTACACATCGTCGGGTTAGTGTGCACCATACGGTGATCACCAGAGCCTGGGCAAGATGTCAGCAGTATGGCACACCAGTAAGACGACATGGTGGTGGCAGAGACAGGCCAGCATCTGCAGCTGAAGACCGGTTTTGGTCATTCAGGCACGTAGGAACCGCTTTGCCACAGCCACCCAGCTTCGCAGCGACCTTCAGAATGCATCCGAGGTAGAAGTTTCGACACAGACTACCCGGGCAAGGTTGCACGAAGGTGGACTCCGATCGAGAATACCATGTATTCGCATTCCGCTGTCCCAGAACCACCGCCCGGCACGATATGAATGGGCCATGGACCACGTTGGATGGGCCAGAGAAGATTGGCGACCTGTCCTGTTTACAGATCAGTCAAGGTACTGCCTATACCACACAGATAGGCGGTCTAGGGTATGGAGAAGACCAGGAGAGCGATTCCATGCAGCCAACATTGCTGAGCATGACCGCTATGGTGGAGGGTCAGTCATGGTCTGAGCCGCATCAGCTGGGATGGACGTACAGAGCTCTGTGTCCTTGAGCGTGGTACATTGACTGCACAGCGGTATATTGATGAGATCCTGAATGTCCACATCAGATTGTATGCAGGTACAGTGGGTATAGATTCATTCTGATGGACGATAATGCCCGTCCTCATGTTGCCCATGCTGTCGGGGAGTACCGACAGAGGGGGGTGGGGGTGGGGTGGGGGTGGGGGTGGGGGGGTGAGCGTATGTACTGGCCAGCAAGATCCCCTGACCTCACTCCAATCGAACATGTCTGGAATGAGTTGCAGCTTGCAATTTCAGCCCGTCCAGTCCAGCCAAGAAGTGTACAAAAGCTTGGTGCTATGCTGGTCCAAGAATTGAACAACATCCCACAAAGGACCACCAGGAGCTTGATTGGGAGCATGAGAAGGCGTTACCAAGCTGTAATTAGCAGTAATGGGTCTCGATATTGAAGCCATACCAGTTCGCTCCGTCAACCTTTTGGCACATTGAACAATTTCCTCTTTTACCAATAATATCCATTTTCCATGGTTATCGTATTCAAAAGCTAAAAAAATAATGTCAAACACAAATAAAATCTTAATTTCTGTACTTAAATCAGTAAAGATATAATTAGATAAGAAATATATACACTTTTCATTACAATATTTCAACTAAAATGTAAAACAGGTAGTTAGATATACTTGGTGCTTAGCCAACTTTGAGTAGTATAAGTCAAATAATAAACCTTTTATCGCTACAGTGAAGTGATCTGGGTCGTCGCATCATGTCTCGTTGAGGAGGTCAGATCGGACGATCAAACTCGCTGCCTCCTCAACTAGACGTCAGATCGGACGATCAAACTCGTTGACCTCCTCAACTCGACGTGATACTGCGACTCAGATCGCTTCACTGTAGTGATAATATGCATATACGTGATTATAGAGTTAAAACTAGAAGTCCTGTCACGAACTGTGCGCTTATTCTGGCTAAATTGTGCGTAGGAATTGCGCGCAATTGCAAAAGCAAATGGCATCCAAAGCACGGCGGGTTCTCCTGGTTACTCATAGCAAACACAGACAATGTGTCTCCCAATGGATTTTCGGGTTACCCGGAGGTCCAGTGGCTGAAACATTGCTTGTGCACAGGCCATATGTACAGACTTTGATAGCCTTACCATGGTCATCACGCGTAGATTAACGCGTAGATCGACGTGCTATTTGTGAGCAGTTCATGACAGGACTTCTAGTTTTAAATGTAGGTCCCGAATGTCCGTATTGATCACAACGACTTTTACGGAACTTGTATTGCTAGAACAACGCGATAAAACATTACCAGTATTTGTTCGATTTCTCTGTCAATGATTTCTGTTTCTACTCCAGAATTAATTTCCATACCAAATAGGCTGTAAATTCCATCACTCTTTACTGGCTTTTGGACTGTTTGGGTTGGCATTGTTACAGACTGACTGAACCTGATGAAATGTTTAGCGAAGAGCAGAACTTCACAAACTGGACTCGATGCGAATAATATTTTGACGTTTTCTTTTTTCATCGGTGTCAGTTTTTCTGCTGTGTCATACTATATTTGAGACATGTTGTATAAAAACAGAAGTATTTGATTAAAGTGGGATCAATGTGCAGGTTGAAACAAAAAATCACTAGTTGTAATTTTAACGCAACAAATCGTTGTGATTTTCAGTTTCACGATCAACGTTTAATATTGTTTACTTTATTTTTATTTTTTATTTTTTCTTCACGCAACTCGATGCGTCGTCCTTCGCTTCAGTGGGGGTCATGACAAGCGTCGTGCAGTGCTGTGATCGTAAGGCGGAGGGCTGGAGGAGGGTCAGGGTCGGGGGGGGGATTCATTTTCGACTGTTGATCGAGAATTCGTGAATAAAATATTACAAAATCAGGATCGAACAAAGAAAAACCAAACAAAAAAGAATTACACACAAAAAATGCAAAAACTAAGTCTCAGCCCTCGTAGGAGTTGGCCATAAAAAGCATATGGGATGCAATTTTCCCGTATTTCTTTTTTAACAAGTAAGATTCAATATTATTTTGGGTTGAAAGCGGACAGAGAATTTCGACCGGACCGCAACCCAGTGGCGATCAAATTCTCTACCGGTTTTCATATTTACAGAGTCGTGAAAGAAAAGACAAATTATGAACGTATTCTCTCGATTGCGCATGTGGGGGTATGCTGGCGCTATGTACGAAGGCGTATAACACGTTGATTGTGCACCTGTCTTGCCCTTGTCTTCAACCATTGCTCAATGTGCTTGTGCGGAGTTAGTACTCAGAAGAGTCTCACAGTTCCTCACCGCTGCACGCTGGTTCTATCCAGGTACTCCGGCTAACTCAACCAGTAAGTCTGTCCGACATGATATGGCCCTGGCTGTCAAAAATGTCATGACCCCCCCCCCCCCCACCCACCCCGCAAAAAAACACCTAAACTTATATTTTGTTACTGTCCCAGGCCTGGCATTCTGAAAAATGCAAGAGGGCAAAAAATCGCTCTCCTCAATCAGCTTAGGAGAGCAATTAGCTTTACACAGCATTTTAAGTATTGAACGAACTCATTGAAACTGAAACCAACAGACTACATCAGTGATTTTATTAACTTTACTAAGGTAAAGCGAAATCTCTAAGACATCTAGATGTCTTACTCAACAACCGAACACACACTTGACAAGACCTGTGTGTGTACCCAGACCTATTGTCCAAGAAAGTCATACGCCTACCACTACCACCTTCAACCCCCAAGGGGGTTGAAGGTGGTAGTGGTAGGCGTATGACTTTCTTGGACAACAGGTCTGCTTGAATCTACAGCCACATCCTGGTGCAAGTGCTTCAAGTGACAGGATAGTAGTAATGGTAGTATATTATAGTGTCAATATTCCTTGAATAATTACCCCTCAAACTGTGATGTCAGTTGTTGAACTTGAAACTGACAGAAAAAAAAAATATTGCTGTGACCCATTTTGCTTCAAATGATTGCAATTGTGTTTGGGTATGGTTGCAGCCATTACCTTTTACCACTAAACCACTTTCAAAATGAAATTTCGTGATGTTATGTGACTTCGAAGTCAAATTACATTTTTGCTTTACAACAAAAAATTAATGTGAGCATAATACATGTAATCTCAATCATCCCAGACCAAAATATTTAGGAGGGCAATTTTTCGCTCTCCTTAATTCTTTCAGGAGGGCAGTAAGGAGAGCTAAAAAATCGCTCTCCTGAAATTGCCAAGCCTGCTGTCCCCTAGAGTTTAAATGATCAAAAGGTTAAGAGAGAAAATAAATAAAGGACACGACTTCCCATTAGGGACCTCGGTGTTGAAAATGTTAACTGTAAACATACATGGACCTGTAAACACTGCTTTATGAATGTCTTCTTCAGTTACACCTTCTTAATGGAAACAATTTTTTTCGAGTACCTAGAGATTTGTTTCCCTTTTGAACGAATGAAATTATTCTATGAATATACAGCAAGGAGGAGGCGAAATGTCATCAGACAGTCACGAAACTGCCGGTTATGTTGTCATTACAAAACAAGCGGTGCTTAGGGTATGACGCCGGACGTGGTGAGAATGAGAAAAAACTAATATTGGACCATCGGGGGACCGTCTTGCTATAAGTCCTATTTGATGGTAATTTTATTGACGTGTGAAAAGATTGATGAATTCGGCGATAATTCGTGTCGTATAATAGGTTGAGTGACCTCACTGTGGGGAGTTTTTGGACTGAAATTAGCCACAGCCCACGCAATATACAGTTAAAACAAGAAGTCCTGTCACGAACTGTGCGCTTATCAAGGCTAAACTGCGCGTTGGAATTGGGCGCAATTGTGCTATCGAATGGCATTCAAAGCACGGCAGGTTCTCCTGGTTACTCATAGCAAACACAGGCAATGTTTCAGCCAATGGACCTCCGGGTTACCAGGAGGTCCATTGGCCGAAACATTGCTTGTGCACGGGCCATATGTACAAAATTTGATTGACTTACTATGGTCATAACGCGTAGATTAACGCGCAACTCGACGTGCTATTTGCGCGCATTTCATGACAGGACTTCTAGTTTTAACTGTATGAAAACACATGGACCAGGCAGGTGGGATGAGCTTACAGTACAGTCGCCATGGACTGGTAGTAACCCACGTGTTGGCAGTGATGTCTATGCATGAGTTTACCAGGTAATAAATAACAGCAGCAAATTTTCAATTAAAGAAGCACCGGGCTATACTCGGTGCTTCGTTAATAAAATTCATGATAATTATTCCAATAATCAGTGTTTTCAATCCAATATTTTTGCGTCTATGGAAATACTGCCCACCCCGTGGAAAGTTTTCAGTTCATGGCGGCTGTATTGTATGTGCCGCGTAAGAAATATGGGGCGACAATAATAATTGTTACTATTTGTTTCCGAAAAAGGAATCTGTTTATTTGAAGACAAACACTTCATAATATGATGCATGAATGTTCTGCGCCAGTTTTTGGCCCATAAACTGGATTAGGAGTGACGTTGTAAAACTTTTACCTGACACGGATAGAAGACAACGCCTGAAAACAAACTCCTCGAATAACTTAAACAATATGTTTTGCCTCAAAAACAATTCTTATAAACCCTCAATGGAATGAGCACAACGGGCTCGCTCCAATGAAGGAGTATAATTTTTTTTATATTTTTATTCCGATATCCAGACAAGGTTATATTATAATATTAGAACGTTCCTTTTCATGTTCTATCGGTCGATAGTACCTGAGTTTGTGTGATTTCTGAAATAAAACCTGAAGCAGCGAAGAAACGTTCTAATTATTTTATTATAAAATATGACTTCCATTGTTAAGCATTAGCTGCAACATGCCATCAATCTTGTAACAACAATGTAGTCGAATCCAAAAACATGACGTCATTTCGAACGAATGACGTCTCTTCGAAAATGACTTGTCACAAGTGCCGTCGCTTTGGGAGTTTCTATATCAACAAATGCCAATGTTTACAACTGCATCATGTTGTTCATGTTATAATTCATTGTTAATGCTTGTGTGAAAAGTGATTTAAATTAATGGAATATAAATTCATGTTTCTCGGACGACAACAGTTGATAGAATTAAGCGGAGTGAAACAATTTATTTTGAGCTTGAGGCGGTGGCACAGTAAGGTCGAGGAGTACTAAACTTGTGGAAATATAATTGATTGAAGTCATAACTGAGACTCATATTCAAGATTCACTGAAGTGGTGAACAACACGTGAGTAAGTTTTTTAATATTTCTGATTCTTTTGAATTCATTGTTTGCAGTTAAAATTGAAAACACACCCACTGAAGATGATATATTTGTTGGTAAGTTTGTGTCTACCGGTGTTGAAAAAAGTTAAACGGACATGGAGCCAGCAGTAGTATGTCATGTACCCGGACGAGGGTAGGTTGCAGGACCCCGGTGCAGGCAATCACGTGCTACCATAGAAACCAAGATGGCGACCTCCAGTATACAAAATGGACGACGGAAGCTCGTATCACCCTAACAACACGCGCTGCGCATGCGCACTAACAACACGTATCACTATGGAAATGACGTCACAACATGGCCGCTCACGCGGGTTACCATGACAACACAACACGGTGCCACTAGGTCACGTGACATGACGTCACTTCCGGGGTCCTGCACCGGGGTCCTGCAACCTACCCTCGTCCGGGTACATAACATACTACTGCCGGCGTTTGGTATTGAGAAATTCCAATCGACGCTGATCAACGGAAGTGGCGCTTACATTTCCTTCGTTCTCTTGTCTCCAGGGAAAAACGTGTTTTGCCCCAAAACTCCAGTACTATGACTTTTAGAAGGTGTCAAATTAACCAATCACGGCTGATGTTACAAACGTGAGGCATAATAAACAATTTTAAATTCAAACAATTACAATTTTGGCTAAGCACAGTAGCCCAGAACATGTTTAAAAAATGAGAGTTAACCACGACCAGTAAGAAGAAATGATCATAAGGATCTCAATATTGATATTTACAATGTGTGTTGCAGAGCACAGATATAGATAAATATATTTGTTTGGCACACAGGTGGATATACACACAGAAGTGCATGCATTTAACAAATGCGCAAAGATGTGCACAGCCAAGTGTATATCACTGTCCGCTGTCAAGGGTATCTCTAGAAAGAAATCCATATCTATTCGTGTGGGCAATTCCCCAGTTTCTTTGGGTGACTATTTGCTTCTTTTTTTTGAGTACCTGTGGAGTGAAGAAAGTTCCAGTTCTCTATAGAAGCGCATTTGTTCCATAAACCATCGTAAGTGTGCAGTGTACATGTGTATTGTGTGGCTCGCTGTTTCATTGATGGTTGGTGAAAGCGTGCAGCTTGCGTTGTAACTTAACCTTTTACCTAACGTAACGGCCAAAACCGGCCAGCGCTATTCTCAAAAATCGCCAATTAATTTTCATTACTTTTTTCATTTTTTGTCTCAAAAACATAGGTTATGACCCCTCGTTGGAACGAGCTCGTCGAGCTCGTTCCAACGAGGGGTCATAACCTAAGTTTTTGAGACAAAAAAATGAAAAAAAAAATAGTTATTCAAGAATTATTTTTGCAAGTGTCGTCTGCTTTTCAGGTTAGGTAAAGGGTTAAGCTGGGTTTAGGAAACTACCTTCTCTTTATTCGATGATTGGTCAGCAGTGTGGCAGGTCCTCTTCACCCACCTGCTATCTCTTCTTCATATTAAAGGGGTCTTGCAATATTACGTCCAATGTAGATTTTATCAAACCAACATCTTTTGCTTTGTAATAAAATGTCTTGATCATGTTGTTCGGTGTTTGTTCTGAATAAATACGAATCTGTTACACTCGTCAGGACGAGTACATTCCTGAGTATTACATGTATGTTGTTTTCCCTTGTCGTAAGTTATTTACGTTCGTTTGAGTTTGACGAATTCGACACTGCTTTCCAAAGATAAGTGTACAGCTGTCTCGTTTGAGGAAAAGCAAAAAGTACAAAGTTCAGTTTCTGAAATCTTACATTTGAATAGTTTGACGTTTGTAAATGATGCTGAATGTACGATTTTATACTATACTACTCAAAGTTTGCTGAGCACCAAGTATATCCAACTACTTGTTTTACGTTTTAGTTGAAATATTGTAATGAAATGTGTATAAAAATTTTATTTAATTATATCTTTAATCATTAAAGTACATAAATTAAGATTTTATTTGTGTTTGACATTATTTTTTAGCTTTTGAATACGATAACCATGGAAAATGGATATTATTGGTTACAGAGGACATTTTTCAATTTGCCCAAAAGTTGACGGAGCACACTGGTATGGGTTCAATATCGAGTATGAGACCCATTACTGTTAATTACAGCTTGACAATGCCTTCTCAGGCTCCCAATCAGGTTCCTGGCGGTCCTTTGTGGGATGTTGTTCCATTCTTGGACCAGCATGGCACCAAGTTCCTTGACACTTCTTGGCTGGACTGGACGGGCTGAAATTACAAGCTGCAACTCATTCCAGGAATGTTCGATAGGATTGAGGTCGGGGATCTTGATGGCCAGTCAATACGCACAATCCCCTCCCTTTGTCAGTACTCCCCGACAGCATGGGCAACATGAGGACGGGCATTATCGTCCGTCAGAATGAATCTATCACCCACTACACATGCATACAATCTGACGTGGACATCCAGGATCTCATCAATATACCGCTGTGCAGTCGATGTACCACGTTCAAGGATACAGAGCTCTGTACGTCCATCCCTGCTGATGCCGCCTTAGACCATGATTGACCCTCCACAATAGCGGTCATGCTCAGCGATGTTGGCTGCATGAAATCACTCTCCTGGTCTTCTCCATACCTTAGAACGCCTATTTGTATGGTCTAGGCAGTACCTTGACTCATCTGTAAAACGGACAGGTCGTCAATCTTCTCTGGTCCATCCAACGTCGTCCATGGCCCATTCATATCGTGCCGGGCGGTGGTTCTGGGACAGCGGAATGCGAATACATGGTCTTCTCGATCGGAGACCACCTTCGTGCAACTTTGCCCGGGTAGACTGCGTCGAAACATATACCCCAGATGTATTCTGAAGGTCACTGTGAAGCTGGGTTGCTGTGCAAAAGCGGTTCCTATGGGGCTAAATGATCAAAAACCGGTCTTCAGCTGCAGATGTTGCCCTGTCTGTGCCACCACCATATCGTCTTACTGGTGTGCCATTCTGCTGAAATCTTGCCCAGGCTCTGGTGATCACAGTATGGTGCACACCAAGGTTTTCGCCAACCTGACGATGGGTAACCCATTGCTCCACCATCCCTACAGCCCGCCACATTTCTGCTTCAGACAAATGTCTTCTTACATTTGCATTTGCCATATTCATTAAATCACAAGGGTTTGTGTTGAAATGAAGATTGAATACCCTACACATGTCATATACATGTAGACAGTTCACGAAAACATCATGAAACTCAAGGGGTACATGCTTTCCATGACTGTCACGAAAAGTTTGCCTGTCGAAAGAGCTAATGTGAACACTGGGGACCATCTCAATAAATTCCTCAATCCAAAAATATCGCTATTTTGTCACAAGCAAATTTCGCAATGATGTGTCAAATATTTGGTGCTTAGCAAACTTTCAGTAGTATATAAGCTCTGTAAATAGGTATCCTCACTGACTTTGGAAGGATTTTTGTATATTTATGTCCAGTCTTCCAACTGTATATTCATATTCAAGAGGTTATTCCATTTTGTTTGTGACTTTTTGGCTGCTCAGTGAATGGTTGCAGAAAAAGAGGATAAAAGATTTTATTCACCTTTTGTGGGGTTTTTAGATTTCCAATAGGTTCATTTCAGACAATCGCAAGTCTTTTACATTTATTATTTACCATTTTCTATGTTTGGGAATTGCGTTTATTACTTCCTGGTAGACAGTAAATTGGGTTTTCGTTATATATTTCGTGGAGAACTCTTCGAAGGTAAACAAACTTTTTCTTTTTCTTTTAAGGTATCCTTTATGTAAAAATACCTTTTTTACACCAATTTTTATTAAAAAATAGGGTGTTGTTAATTTTTATCTTTGGATTATAGAAGATTGGTTGGGACAATATTTCCTCTGTAGTGGTGGGTGAATGATTGTTCAGATAAGCCAAGCACAAAAGAATATTTCTCCAGTTTGTATGTTCCTCAATCTTTTTAACCCTTCCTTGTGAAGAAACCAGATTTTGTCACGATCGAAACTTCCGTAGTCGTCCAAAATAAGAGTTTTCCACGGTGCCATGATGTTTGGCTCCATCAGTTTTTTTACCCAGAACATTTTTAATAAACAGATATATGATTTTATGGAAGGGAAGTTCAGTCCACCGTCCTCTATTGGGTCGATAAGAATGCTTCTTTTAAGTTTTGCACGTTTGTCTGATTATAGAAACTAAAAGAGAAGTGACTGCATTTTTTAAATATGTTATCAGGTGGATCAGAAAGGACTGAAAGACAATGAATAAGTGTTTGCAAGACGAGTGTTTTAATGACTGTCGTTTTTCTCCACAATTACGGATAGGTTCCTAAAAGACCAGTCGCTGAGAAGTTTTTTCCATTGTGCTCATTTTTTAAGAATAATTGTTTTTTACGTAATCCTCACCAAATAAATCGCATTGGATGCCTAATATTGTGAATACACCACTGTGGTTCGACTGAACTTTTTATTTTATAGATATTTCCTCCGCCGACATCTTTCTTGAACCGATCCATATAATTTGTGTCTTATCGAAGATCATCGTCAGTCCCGAATGATCGGCAAATTGGTTTACAGCTTCCAAGACTGCGTTTAGGGAATGGCATGCTTTTTTATAAAAAAGTATTGCGTCATCCGCGTACTGGCTTATGAGGCGTTCGGAGTTATTAATTGTGAATCCGTTAATTTCAGGGTTATATCTAAGTGATACAGGAAGTATTTCAACACACATTATAAAAAAGATAAGGAGAGAGCGGGTCACCTTGTCTAACTCCTTTCCGTGCAATTTTCATTATTAGTAACATAGCTAAAATATATTGTTATAAAAGGCATTAAACTAATTATAATAGTAGGACCAAACCTGAAAGATTTTAGAGTTTCTCCGTGAAAATCCACCCCAAGGAGTCGAAGGCCTTTTCGAATCTAGCAGAGCTTGAACTCCTGCAATATTTTGTATCTCACATTTTTCAATTAAGTCGAGAGTTAGCCTTGTGGATATAACGCCCTTTCATAAAACCGAGTTGGGTCTGTGATATAAGTTTTGGCAGCGTTACTTGAATGCGGTTGGCGATAACTTCTGAAGCAATTTTAGTATCAACATTTATTAATGAAATGGGTCTCCAATTGCGCATTATTTTGGTTTGTTTTGTTTGGGAGTGGATGTAATTATACCAGTTCTCTGCATACAGAAAAGCTCTGTTTTCGAGTATCTTTCCAGAATAAATTGTAGAATTCTATAGTGAAGCCACCAGAGACGGGAGTTTTATTGTTCTTCACATTTTTTCAACACTGCAAAACATTCTGGGTGTGTTAATTCACCTTCAGGAGACTTGCGTTCCTCTTCCTCTAAAACATTTAGAACAGGATTATCAACAGTCAAAGAATATATTACTGTTGTCATTTGCAACAACGGTAGGGTCAATTTTAGATGAGTACAGCTTTTGATAAAACAGTTTTTGCTCGTTCAAGATATCCTTTAACCCTTTGAGCTCGTAAGACCAATTTTTTGGTCCAAGGCATAATTTCGTCCCACTTTTGTCTTAATATGAGAGGTCTATACACGGGGCATTGATGATAAAATAATAACTGTAGTCTGCAGCCAGACGGTTGCAGACTGCAGTTCTAATTTTATCATCCCTGTATATTGACATTGGACAGACCCATCTCACTGTAAGTGTACACAAAGTGATACCATTCCAGGAAACGAGGGTTCAAAGGGTTAAATTTTCGGTATTCTCACCAGTCTCCGTAACTAATTAAGAAATGATTTTTTCTGTGTAGTGTCTTTTTTCCAAATTGTAGAAGTATTTTGTCGGCTTTTCACCTTCAACTTTCCATTTTGCTTTTGCCCTCATGATCATTCCTTGTATTTTATTGTTTCTTAGTGCCTTTAATTCTGTTTAAAGGGATTCTATTTCAGAAACAATTAGAGAGTTACCGCCATCTAATTCTAAATTTAGCTGATTTAGTTTCTTTGTGATTTCTGTCGTAAGATTGTTTGTTCTAGGTTTTAATTGGGAAGAATAGGCAATTGTTTTACCACAAATCATGAGTTTTGTAGGTTCCCAAAACAACTGATCATTGATGTTTAAAACATTATTGTTATTATTATGATTATCGGAGTCACTGTATTGTGTTATTGTTTCCGCTATTACTGTTTTTATTGCCGAAACATATTCCAGATCATTTGGAAGACTCTTATTGAATTTCCAGAAACCCTAACCACTTGGTTGTTGCATAAAAGTGAGCGTTATGTCTATGGGTTAAGGTCAGATCTGTTTCGGAGTTGGATATTGGTGTTTTGAAAGAACATTTCTAAGTCTGATGCCATCAAAATATAGTCCAAGCGTGCCATTTTAATTCCAGGCCCTTTCTATGTGTAACGTTTTGTCTCAATATTTTTAGTCAGCAAACGTCGCATAGGTCACGTCTATCCATGAACTCATGATTTTTTTTTATCAGCGTTTATATTATTAATTTGGTTCAAGTAGTTTTGGGTATCGACGCTGTAGATAGAGGAACGTTCCAATAGCCCCCGTTTAAAATTGAGCAATCGCCTAAATCTTCTATCTTATTGAAAATACTTTCATAAAATGATGGTCGATCGTCGTTTGGGTCGTAAATTGCTGCAAATCGTAATATCCAGAATGATATAGTTACGTCCTTTCTCTAGGTACAGGTGTATTGCATATGTCAACGTGCTTCTGAATAGAATAGCCACTCCCCTGCTTGCACTCGAGTAAGAACTGAAAAAGGTTTCATGCCACCATTCACATTTCCAAGAGTTCTCCACACCTTTACACTAGTGAGTGTCCACCAAGAGAGTAATATCAATGTTTTCTCTGCAATGCGAAAAACGTCCCGGCGTTGGGTTGTTTCTGAAGAAAACCCTCGGAAGTTCAGACTTCCAATCACTATGCTACTCATTGATCAACTATGTTTATTATATATACTACTCAAAGCTTGCTAAGCACCAAGTGTATCTAACTACCTGTTTTTCGTTTTAGTTGAAATTTTGTAATGAAAAGTGTATATATTTTTTATTTAATTATATTTTTATTGACTTAACTACAGATATTAAGATTTATTTGTGTTTGACATTATTTTTTAGCTTTTGAATACGATAACCATGGAAAATGGATATTATTGGTAAAAGAGGAAATTTTTCAATATGCCAAAAAGTTGACGGAGAGAACTGGAATGGCTTCAAAATCGAGTATGAGACCCATTACTGTTAATTATAGCTTGACAATGCCTTCTCATGCTCCCAGACAGGTTCCTGGTGGTCCTTTGTGGGATGTTGTTCCATTCTTGGACCTTCATGGCACCAAGCTCATGGACACCCCGCGGCTGGACTGGACGGGCTGAAATTGCAAGCTGCAACTCATTCCAGATATGTTCGATTGGATTGGGGTCAGGAGATCTCTTTCTGGCCAGTACATACGCTCAATCCGCTCCCTCTGTCGGTACTCCCCGACAGCATGGGTAACATGAGGACGGGCATTATCGTCCATTATTCTGTACCTGGCGTGAGGGAAATATCCGGCCACGGTGGTCAGCGTTATCCCCCCCCCCCCCCCTCCAGCAAATCAAGTTTCATTTTCCAGATTGGCACTGAAATAGAGAGTTTATGATCCCTGCCACTGGAACAACCTCATCATGAGGTGTGTATGTGAACCAAAATATGATTTCTCCGGGTATTCATGAAAAAACAAAAGATTAAAACAACCTTAAACACCAGAAACGAAACTTACAATATTATTTCGTAAATTACTAACGGATAGCTTGACTGGCCACAAATGTTCGTTCACATGACTTCTATTTTCAAATGGAAAAATATAAAGGGTTGATAAATCTGCAAACCCCATATACCCAGTTAACCCTTTGAACACTGGTGGTATCTTCAATTTCCATTCCATGGCAGCAATAGGAAGAGTCCATATTTATTATTTGGGGGTAGACCAATTAATATTTTTAACGTGCAGCCTTAGGGCTGCACGTTGAAAATATACATTGGTCTACACCACACATTTACCTTGCAGTCATCCCCCTTAATGACATTATGACGTAGCTTGTGACCCGGCCAGAAAAACGGCCTGTGGAGTTCAAAGGTTTTTGAATGAGCTCAGCAGTTTTGAACAAGCAGTAAAGCAGGACGGACTATGCCTACCTCTCTGTCTCCGGCAAAACCCCCAAGACCAACGAGGTGTAAAGACGTAGGGAAGCGGTCATTGACTTATGTACTCGGTCTAGTTATACAGTATGGCCGTTCTCGACTTGTCGCTTTCCTCGGGTGGGCAATATTTTCACGGACGCAATAATATTAGATTCAAAACACTAATTGCAGGAATAATTATCAAAAATTTACTTTACAACCCGTTGCTTCATTAATTAAAATTTCGCTGCTACTGGTTTTTATTACCTGGTAAACGCATGCGTAGACGTCATTGCTCACGCGTGGATTTCGACCAGCCCACGGCGAATGTACCGTAAGAGTCCATTCACGGATTGACTGTTCATTACTTTGGGAGAGAGAAGTTGTGTTTACTGGCCTGTTGAACAGCGGCAATATTTTCAAGACCTGGGTAAAAATAATTTATTTTAGTAGATTTAGACAATAAGAACACCCTAGGGTGGAACTTGCAAATCGTGCATGAAATATCGGATATGTCCAATAGTGTAACCGTGAAACCGATAAAGCAATTTTGATTCTTTTTGTACAGATATATGTTGGGGAGCGGGGAGGGGGGGGGGGGGGCAATAAACTAGTCAAAATATCATCAACTACTTCCTAATTGGAGCCAGCGAAGACAGGTGATTTTGAGGATGGATGTGGCCAGTAAACCTGATTTGTCCAGAATGTAATCGCTAAAGTCACGTCTGACAAATATTCCAACCACATCATCAAGTGATGCATTCGTTGATGAGGTCGGATTATTACACGTAGTTAGTTGGGATTTCCGTTAAGAATCTCAACATTTCTTGAGACTTTATTTGTGGGTGAATAAAAATAGCCATGTAGTGGTTGTGTACTCCATATTGGTCATGTTGCGCCTCAACAGCCCGAATTGAGTACTACAGTACAACCACCGCAGACTAGTTACTTCCACGGGGGATGGGGGGGGGGGGGGGGCAATATTTCCCTGGAAGCAAAAATATTAGATTCAAACACTAATTACCGGAATAATCATCAAAAATTTAATTAATGAAGCACCGGGTACAATCCGGTGCTTCATTAATTAAAATTTTGCTGATGATGATTTTTATTACCTGATAAACGCATGCCTGGACATCACTGCCACGCATTGATTACAACCAGGCCACGGCGACTGTACAAAACAAGCATCTGTCTGTAGGTCTAATTCTGTGTATGCCATTAGTCCAAGTATTAAATCTAGTCTGATAAGAAAGTACATCTTAGCAAGATCGAATCCAATCCAGCCGAAAATGGACAATAGTATTGAATGAGGGGTGTTTCATCTTTACCGACATCCCTGATTGTAGCTGAGTAAAGAAGACAATCCCGTTCGCTTCGCTAAATTGTACATGTAGTGCTTGATGGTAACTAAACACTTGAATGCATTATGTTAGAATTTAGAACTCCGATAGCAAAATGTGTTTTTTCTCCTGGATTCTGACAAAAGATCCTCGAAAAAAGATCACCCGGACAAAGGTTCCTCTGAAATAAGGTCTGCATGATTTTAAGGGGATCGGACAAAACATCTCCCAGATGAACGATTCCACACCCCCACCCCCAAAGAAAGGATTTCCCCCTAATTTATCAGTATTTTATGTTTATTCATATACTACTCAAAGTTTGTTTTACGTTTTAGTTGAAATATTGTAATGAAAAGTGTATATATTTTTATTAAATTATATCTTTAATGATTTAAGAACAGAAATTAAGATTTTGTTTGTGTTTGACATTATGTTTTAGATTTTGAATACGATAACCATGGTCAATGAATATTACTGGTAAAAGAGGAAATTTTTCAAATTTGCCCAAAATTTGACGGAGCGAACTGATATGGGTTGAATATCGAGTATGAGACCCATTATTGTTAATTACAGCTTGGCAACGCCTTTTCATGCTCCCAATCAGGTTCGATATGGTCCTTTGTTGGATGTTGTTCCATTCTTCAACCAGCATGGCACCAAGCTCCCGGACACTTCTTGATTGGACTGGACGAGCTGAAATTGCAAGCTGCAACTCATTCCAGACATGTTCGATTGGATTGAGGTCAGGTGATCTTACTGGCCAGTCCATACGCTCTATCCGCTCCCTATGTCGGTACTTCCCGACAGCATGGGCAACATGGGGACGGGCATTATCGTCCATAACCGTGAATCTATCAGCCACTGCATCTGCATACAATCTGACGGGGTATCCAGGATCTCATCAATATACCGCTGGGCAGTCAATGTACCGCGGTCAAGGACACAGAGCGCTGTACGTCCATCCGAGCTGATGCCGCCCAGACCATTATTGACCCTCCACCATACGGTCATGCTCAGCAATGTTGGCTGCATGGAATCGCTCTCCTTGTCTTCTCCATACCCTAGAACGCCTATCTGTGTTGTCTAGGCAGTACCTTGACTCATCTGTAAAAAGGACAGATCGCCAATCTTCCTTGGTCCATCTAACGTGATCTATGGCCCATTCATATCGTGCCCGGTGGTGGTTCTGGGGCAGCCTAATGCAAATACATGGTCTTCTCGATCGGGGACCACCTTCGTACAACCTTGCTCGGATAGTCTGCGTCGAAACGTTTACCCCGGATGCATTCTGAAGGTCACTGCGAAGCTGGGTTGCTGTGGCAAAGCGGTTCCTACGAGCCTGAATGATAAAAAAAACGGTCTTGAGCTGCAGATGTTGCCCTATCTGTGCCACCACCATGCCGTCTGACTGGTATGCCATACTGCTGATATCTTGCCCAGGCTCTGGTGATCACCGTATGGTGCACACCAAGGGCGCCACCAACCCGCCGATGGGTAGCTCCTTGTTTCCCCATCCCTACAGCCCGCCACATTTCTGCTTCAGACAAATGTCTTCTTACATTTACGTTCGCCATATTCAATCATTAAATCACAAGCGTTTGTGTTGAAACGAAGACTGAATACCCTACACATCTCATGTACATGTCGACAGTACACGAAAACATCATGAAAATCAAGGGGTACATGCATTCCATGACTGTCACGAAAAGTCCGCCTGTCAAGGGAGCTAATGTAAACACTGGGGACCATCTCTATACATTCCTCAATCATATCCACCAAAAATATGGCAAATGTGTCACAAGAAAATTTCACAATGATGTGTCAAATATGTGGTGCTTAGCAAACTTTGAGTAGTATATATAACAATAATCGTGTAATGTTTCAATCAGCTGAATGGGAAACATCCAAATTGAGTTGATGGAGATATGTGTGTCAATTGAATGGTTTTCTGATATAAGTTAAAGAAATTTAAGTGTTTTCAAAGTTGTGTTGAATAAAGCGTTAACGTGCCAGTTCAATATATTTCCTTTAATTTTGTTATATTTTTGTTTTGTATCGTGTGTAAAATAAATAACTACGTCATTCACTAAATTAATTTCTTTTCACATTTTGGTTAAAAAGTCAACTGTTTGCATACAACAATGTGAAACACAAACCTGAATGTATGGGGAGGGGAGGGTTCTGTCCGGGAGATCTACTCGGGGATCGCTAATCTGCGGATCTGTTGCCCTTTTGCTTGGGATCTTCTTTCCGGGGAATTTTTAGTAGGGGATCATTTGTTCGAGGGATCTTTTGTCCGGCGATATTTTGTTCTTCACCCTTTTCTCTTTCAGATTTCGTTTTGGTCGTAATACACTTTCACCAGTGGGTGGAGATTATGTTAATAAAACATCGCCAAACCAAGACCAAAATTAACCCTTTACCTAACGTAACGGCCAAAACCGGTCAGCGCTATTCTCAAAAATCGCCAATTAATTTTCATTATTTCTCAAAAACATAGGTTGTGACCCCTCGTTGGAACGAGCTCGTCGAGCTCGTTCCAACGAGGGGGCATAACCTATGTGTTTGAGACAAAAAATGAAAAACATTAGTTATTCAAGAATTATTTTTGCAAGTGTCGTCTGGTTTTCAGGTTAGGTGAACAACAAACAGAAATAGAATCTGTGATGGAATGTTCTCGCACTTCTTTTCTGACAAGTGAGATTTTTTAGTAATGTTGAGAGGGAAATCGGAAGAGAATTTCGACCTTATCGCGACTTGTGCAATTTCCCTGTCCTGTTTTGCGACAAACAGTCAGGCCCAAAGCTTGTGGGGGCCGCGGATGGGCGATCCCCCACAATGACCATGTCTGACTAAAATGTTTGTCAAACGAAAATAATTGTTTAAAAATTATTCTAATAAACTTACATTTACGGTGGTCGTTTTGTTTATTATGGTTTTGATTGAGTACATTGCAGGGACGTGGCAACAGCCCCCCTCCCCCAATCTTGGCCAACATTTCCTATAGTTGGAAATTCGGAGGGCAAGTCAGAGCTTCTTTGATGATGCCGATGTCTCCTTTACTTCCCAACTCGGTTTCAAATTGGCAACAATTCTAAATGTTACTATTTAAAACTTCAGTGTACGCAATATCAAGCTTCATAAGTATGGATGATGTCAATCGCCTCGATAAAAAAATCCTCGAAATGCACTTCAAGAAAAACACATCATCTGAAATCGTTTTCCTGAGTTAATTCGATCATTCACAGTTACAAAATGATAAAAAATCCAAAATTGATCATTCCTGCATAAGATCTGATTTAATGTTAGGAGAGCGTGAATTGCTCAAAGTTCTCAGCTTGAGCATTTGTTTAGCACATATTCAATTCCCAGAAGAATACCAAATAATAATAACCAGATAACTCTAACATAAATGTGTTGGCATTTCGGTTATTAGAATACATTTTATGCCCCCTTTCATGGCTTCATTTTCAAAATCTTTCTCGGTAGTAAATTTCCAACTGGGGGAGGGACCGGGAGGGGGTTCATCTCCTGGTCCCTCTCCCTAATTGGAAATTAACTCCCTCCCGGTCCCTCCCCCTAGTTGGAAATTTACTACCCTACACCCCCAAGGGAATCCTCTAGCCACATCCCTGGTACACTGAGTTAGGTTTCAAGCACATACCGACGGTCAACGATCCGGGAACACTGTCTGAAAACTTGAACTCTCGCCCACAGCATATCGGAAAATTTTAAGATCTTGGTTTCGGACCTGTACATAGTATTGCGGCTCTTAATTCATCAACAAGAAAGGACAATTGCTAACGGTCATATCTTTTATTTATACTATATAGTTACATCTCTTAATTCTACATACTTCACCTCATGAAAATCAACGGGAACGCCTTTTTTTTCAATTTCCCGTGTGCCATACACTGCAAAAAATATAGGTTCTCTTTAGAACCAAAACTGGTTCTAATCTTGTCCCTGAGATGGAACCAGTTTTGTTTAAACAATATTTATTTCAAATCAAATAATTTATAAAGATTGACATTAAATATTAACAGAATTAAACATGAATTGAGGGGGTTTCAGCCGTACGTTTAGAGCTTATACGAGGTTGTCTCAAATCATTATTAAGCAAAGGAGATATGAACAGTTGGCATATCGAACCAGTTTTGGTTCTGTATAGAACCAATATACCAGGTATTTATATTCGCTTTGTTTCAAAATGTTTGGCGACTGCGTTGAATAAGCTCCAAGTTTACTGCTGAATCTTCTTCAGTTCATGTACTACTCTGTTAAAAATTTATTTGATTTGAATTACATACTGTTTAAACTAAACTGGTTCCATCTCAGGGACAAGATTAGAACCAGTTTTAGTTCTAAAGAGAACCTATATTTTTGTGCAGTGTAGAATCAAGAAAAGACACTGGCTTTATTTACAATGGCATAGTGAGAGTTCGAACCTGCGCCGAGAGACCGTCGGTATGTGCTTGAAACTCAACATACTTATTCAAAGAGAGACACAGACCTTTTGGGGGTCTGTCGGTGGCTGAGTGGTGTGCGTGGTTCAGATGAGCACGTTCAAATAAATTATATATTTTAAGACAAAAAAAAATGAGGAAAATAAAATTTGAATGGCGATTTTTGTGAATAACACTGGACGGTTTTGGACTACATGTTTGGTAAACTTTAAGCTGGGAGTGGGATCGTCTTATTATACTTTTCACTGCTTTGTGTTGGTACCTTTTGCATGGAAATTAATGGTTAGTCCAGGCGTTGGAACAAGTATCTACGCCATTGATAGTTCATAACATCTATTATTGGATGAGAATTGTCAAAAGCTAAGCATTCACGAGTTCATTGATCCAGACTCTTCCTAGCAACTCACGCAGCACATCACACGATCATTAGTTGCACAGTTTTAGAAGAGAAATCCAGAACCATTCTAGAGTCTGTACTCATGGATTCATCTTGTCATTTTAAAGACCTGCTGCAGTTCGGCCGCCGTGGTCACTTTCCACTGATGGGCAACGTACGCAATAATATTAGATTCAAAACACTAATTATAGGAATAATCATCAAAAATTTAATTAATGAAGCACCGGGTAGAACCCGGTGCTTCATTAATTAAAATTTTGCTGATAATTTTTATTATCTGGTAAAGGGATGCGTGGACATCACTGCCCACGCGAGGATTACGAACAGTCCACTGCACCAGAACCGTATTTATCAAACATTTGTTCAACATGTACGTTTTGCCAGCTGGCTTTAGTTAGTTTAAACAATAGTTATTTCAAATTTCAAATAATTGCATACAAAAATATAACGGGCGTGGATTCGACAATAAGCTTAAAGCTTTTACAAGGTCGTTTCCACTCAATAAAACAGAACTTATAAACTCTCGAGATGGCTTTTACAGTATGTTACAATCCAGATATTAAGTTTTAGTACATTGTGCAGTTAGTAATCATGGTTATGATGTACAGATCATTTTATGCAATGTACTGGTTAAATTAGATATTGTATTAAACAATACAGTAAAGAAAAGAGAAGAATTACTCCAAACCCAACACGAGCACTGGACAACACTCAACACAGGACTGCCTTAAGCCTGGGATACACTTGCGTATATTTTCGCATGATCGCGGCGAATGTTGAAATCGCCGCGAAATTCGCGTAGTGTGCCCACTTCTGAGACTGCGAAATTCGCAGCGTATTTTTCCGCTGCGGAAATCGTGCCGATCAAACATGTTTGATATTTTCGCCGCGATTTCTGTCGCCAAGTACAAATTCGCACAGTGTGCCCACTACACGGGTGAAATACGCATGACGAAGCAGCCGAGTCATGTGACCGTTCAATATGTCAGCCACCATGTCGGAAGCGTGGACACGCGAAAAAGAGGACGAATTGGTCGTTCTCTGGTCTGAAACAATTCCCGGAAACATTCTGGCGATATTCTCATATATTTCCGATATGTCTACGGGTCCTCTGCCGACAAATCTTTTACAAGGTTCACGTACAGAGACTACTTGCTCCGGCGGAGAAGCCAGGCTTTTTCCAGCATCGCCGATTTCGCCATCGCAATCGATGACGTTCCCGTCTTTTCAACAACATGTACAACAAACCAGCGGCAGCAACCTTCAGTTTCCTGGAGGCTGCCATTTTGTATAGTCACATGACTAATATCGCGAGGGCGTCACTATACGGAATCGCGTAGTGTGTCCACTAGCTTTTTGTACGAAAATAATCGGCGCGTATTTCGCTGCGGATTTAATCGCTGCGAATTTCGCAAGTGTGTCCCAGGCTTTAGGTAATAGCCTCAAAATGCTGTGTCTGCTCCCTGTTTACACCGAACTATATGAGTGGCAGATACCAATGTTTAATAGTTGAAGGTGCCAGCTGGCTTTGTCGATAACAAATAAGGGACTCTACAACTACCGATGTACAATGTAACTGGTCGTCGCGTTATTCGCAAGAAAGTAGATGCCGTGTGACAACAATTTTATTCAGTGGTATGCAAATTTGAACGAAAGCAATTTAAAAAAAACAGAGAGAGAGAGAAAATATTGCTCATCACGACTGACATGTTCCAAATCACACACTACTCGAGTGCAACCTGTGTTGTCAACAATAGTAATATTGTACGGTCGATAGTAAGTCATATGAATGCTTCCAATAATTACCCCACTCGACAATATTGGCAAACGTTGTTCTTGTTTTATCTCTCAGGTCTGTTGATCGCATCTCCATTTAAATAGAAAAAGGTTCAGAAAGGGCACAGGAAATATTTCGCTCCGCTAGCGGGAGTCATTTTTATTTGAAACATGTTGAAGATTGTCTGCAATGAAGGATACAGATTGTGAGCGGTAAGGTTGTTACTCAATTCCCAAAATGGCCAGAGATGAAATTAATTTTACCCTCCATTGACTCGAATGATGGACCGCTCTTAACAAAATACAGTTAAAACTAGAAGTCCAGTCATGAAATGCGCACAAATAGCACGTCGACCTACGCGTTAATCTACGCGTTATGACCACAGTAAGGCCATCAAATTCTGTACATATGTCCTTTGCACAAGCAATGTTTCAGCCAATGGACCTCCGGATAACCCGGAGGTCCATTGGCAGAGACATTGCCTGTGTTTGCCGTGAGTAACCAGGAGAACCCCTCGTGCTTTGGATGCCATTCGATATGGCAATAGCGCGCAATTCCTACGCGCAATAAAGTCTTGATAGGCGCACAGTTCGTGACAGGACTTATAGTTTTTCCTGTAGATCATAGAAAACTAAAAATTCTCATTTGGCTTCTTGAACATTGCTTACAGTATAGCCACCGTGTACTGGTCATTTTCCATGCATGGTCAATATTTCCACGGGCGCAATAAAATTACATTCCAAACATTAATTATGGGAATAATCATCAAACATTTAATTAATGAAACACCGGGTACACCTCGGTGCTTCGTTGATTAAAATTTTGCTGATAATAATTTTTATTACCTGGTAAACGCAAGCGTGGACATGACTGCCCACGCGTGTATTACGACTAGTTCACGGCGAATGTATTGCACCTCTTTGGAACGATCTCAACGAGGTGAGATCGTCTCAAATGAGGGGCTCATCGAGGGCGTCGGAAGCATCCGAGGGCAAGGTAGGCACGTGTATCAAATGGGCACACGTCTCTGGGTATTAGTTAAGATCAGAAGTTCACAACGTATCACAAATCGTAATGTGAGACTCATTGATATTGACACTCTTTGAGTGGAACAAGGTGTTATATATATAGACAATATACATATAGTATTTTTTTTATATCTGGTTTATACAACGAGTTGAAATATAATTAATATAATATTTTCGAGGCTCTGCCGAGAAAATATTAACTATATTTCAACGAGTTGTATAAACCAGATATAAAAAAAATACTATATGTATATTGTTTTTATCTGATAACAAACAGCAGTTTCACAAGTTGAGGCTTATATTCACTATTATGCTCATTCCCACGGGCCTCCGTAGAAAATGAGACAAAGCAAACGCGATCTTTTGGTTGTTGCTGTACAATCATAGCCACTGGTTGCAGTTGATCTATTATTCATGTTTTTTTAGCTCTACCTGGCGACGATGATAATGTGTATTCAATCGAGAAGTTTCCAATTTCCATTAATTATGGTCCACTTTTGTTTTTGTTTACAATTCGTACGAAACGTTTTTTTCACGTGGCAGACGAACGTGTAATTGGAGCAGTACTTTGATCGTGGACGTAGACGTAGCTATAAATAGCGCACTACACATTACTGACAGTCTAGTAAGGTTTTGAACGAAGTAGGTTGTAATTATTTCTTTATTACAGCAAACTAAACTGAAAATTTACACGTTTATACTTATAGAAAATATGTCATATATATTTCGATTAAATTTCACTTGCTCCTTCAACGTAGAATTCAAACTTGCATTACGAAGTTTATGAATGAATGAAAATGGAATCGAACGAGGTCAAAGGCCGTTCGCATAAATTATAATTATATACAACACCCGTTGTATATACTTCAAGTATATACAACGGGTGTTATACTCTATGGTTATCAGATAAATATATATATATAAAATTTTGAGCCTACCCCGATGTATAGATACCTTGTTTGATGATTATCGACCAGCCTCCGTCGTTAATCTTGATACCACCCCTCCCCCTCCCTTGTTATTGGCACACGCAAGGTATGTTAGAAATGAATACTCGAGGGTTTCTCAGTTACAGTTCTCGGAAAGTACGATGACGCCGTACACTAAGTCGTACTGCACGTCGATGGTGCGCATGTCTTCAACCGCTGTAACCCTGCTTGGTCGGAGCTTGAACAGAGTTAGAATGTTAAGGAGGTGTCATTTGCCCGTTGATGTTCGGTGGTTCTCTCGGGCTACTCCGGCTTCCTCCACCCGTAAAACTGTCAGGGTCACGATTAGTTATTGTGCATAAGTATGTGACCTTAAACACCAATAAATAAATAAATAAATTAGTGCCCCCCCCCCCCCCACACACACACACCCATTGAACGCATGTTGCATTCGCATGAAATGCGAATCCAAGGAAACACTGTGACCTTGGATATATTTTTTTCAAATTTTCCCCTTAGGTGATCTGCAGTTTAGACCTGTATACCTGCAACCACGCCCCCTTATTCACCCCCAACACTTCAGTTGAACCTCCTCTCGGGGGGGGGGGGGGTGTAATAAATAAAGTTGTTACATAATCACCATCCCATAACTCATTATGAAAATATCGTTCACAGCATGTTTGATTGATTGATTGATTTCTTTATTTTGCAATATACATATAAAAACATGACACATACAGTAGTAAAGAGTGTTTCAAGGATACAAAAAGATATGTAAATTAACACTACTCAAGCATGACAATATCAATGTATACTGCAGGGAGACAATATAGCCAGATTGGCTGTCTACCTATTGTGCTAGGAATATGTTGGATACTAATTTAGAAGATCAAATAATTGCATTAGAAGTAACGTTTTCTTACTTCACGTTTCTCATAATGTACTGTAACTATAAGATTAGGGATTACCATACAAGGAGTTCACTACATGGGGGTTAGTAATTTGGTACACAATAAGAGAAGAACTGGGGGTCCAAAGACACCCAACAGCAAATCTCCTTAGTCTATTAGACGGCGAAAAAGCATTGTGTCTCTATCAGGGACTACAGTCGGGGCAATATGGATTATTGCAATCAACATTGTTCGGGTATGATGATAGAAAAAAGGTCATTAGTTCTTTTTTAAATCGACGTCTGTCCGGTAGACTTTTGATATTGCTATCTAACGCGTTCCAGATTTTGGAGCACGCGTTTGAGGGGAGGAAATCGAGAGATTTAGTTCGCGTTTTATTGGATTGAAGAAGTCCAGTTCTTCTTCTCGACCTGCCTGTTGGATTATCGATTACACTAAAATAGTTTTCTAAAGAATCAGGCAGGTTTCCATGATACCAATCGAATACAAATAAGCACGTCTGGAGTTTATAGAGGTCTTCAACTGTTAATGCTCTATTACTGCGAAAGAGGAGGTCTGTATGTGCATTATGTCTCTTATTGCTTACAATGCCCAAGGATCGCTTTTGTAACATCGTCAGCTTATGTACTGACCTCACATTTCCGCACACGTTTATTCCATACATTAAATGAGTATGCACTAAGCTAAAATAGAGGGATTTCATGGCATCATGGGGAAATATGGTCTTCACTTTATTAAGGGCAAAATTTGCATGAGCTATTTTAGAACAAAGTTGAGAAACATGATATTTATAGGATAAATTCTCGTCGATGTGGATTCCTAAGAATTTAATTGATTTTTCTGTACAATCGGAACCCACTCTACTTATTTCCTGGCTATTTATTAAAATCCTTGGTGAAGGTGTAAGTAATTTAATTTTATTGGAGGGATTGATTAGAATGTATTTGGTTTTTGCGGCATTTAAGGATAGCTGGTTCGCGCAACGCTAATTAAATAAATTCTCAAGCTCTCTGTCTAGGTAAGGAATTAATTGAATTGGGTCGCGGTCCGATGAGTGCACGGTAGTATCATCTGCAAATGACAGCAGATTCAGAGAAGTGGCATGACAAATATCATTGACAAATAATAAAAACAACGTTGGGCCGAGAATGGATTCTTGGGGAACCCCATGTGTTATCGGGACCAAGTCGGATTGTTGACCGCCATATGCGACATATTGTTCTCTTCCCGACAAATAGCTTTTGAACCAATTCAGACTTAGTCCTCTTATACCGTATCTTTCTAGTTTGTTTAGTAGGATGGAGTTATCTATAGTATCAAATGCTTTAGAAAGGTCAAGAAATAGGGCAAGGGTATAGTTTTTACTTTTTTATTATTTTCATCAGCCACACTTTTGCGCAGCTGTATGCCAGGGTGCATAGTGCTATGTCTCTTTCTAAATCCATATTGGAAAGGATGCAATATATTAAACCGGTCTAAAAATGTTAAGAGTCGTACAGTCATGCGTTTTTCTAAGATTTTTGAGAAAGTGAGTAATAGGCTGATAGGTCTATAATTAGTAAAGTTATGTTCATCACCGGATTTGAATAAGGGAACGATTTTGGCAATTTTCATTCTATCTGGGACAGTACCGTGTGCAAACGAGCAGTTGATGATGTGCGTTAGTGGGGTAATAACATAGTCAATACTAAGCTTGACAATGTCTGAACTGATGTTGTCACAGTCTTGACTATTTCTGGTTTTTAAAGATTTTACAATACTCTAATTTCTATGTCACACACTGGGTTGATGTAAAAAATTCCAAATGGACGTTCATCCATGCAGTCGTAAGAAGATTTACTTGATTTAGGTATTTTTTCGCTTGTAATCTGGCCAATATTTGCAAAGTATGTATTTAGTTCACACGCTATTTCATTTGGTTGATCAATTTTTTTGTTATCTTTCATAAAGAAAGTGGGTAAGTTGACTTCTTGTCTAGACTTTTTGATGTCTTCGTTTAGTATTTGCCAGTTTTTTTTTTTAATGTTGTGCTTATTGTTATTTAGAATATCTTTATAATAGATTGCTTTACATTGCTTTTTCACTTTATTAAAGATCTTGCAATAATTTTTATAATGTTTTTGGTTAGATTCCGTGGGTTTTTTTTTAAATTTTTTGTGATAAAATTTGTTTTTATGTTTAGAAGATATAATTAAGCCTTTTGTCATCCAAGGATTCTGTTTAATGAGCTTATTGTTCCTACAAACGCGTTTTGGGGGAACGTCAATTCGAATATTTCCATGTAAATATCAATAAAAGCGTTGTAGGCTGAATTTGGACAGTTCGATTCTAAGACTGATGAAAAGTCACATTGAGATAGAAGTGAAGTGAACAATGCTTTGTTTTCTGCAGTAAATTTACGTTTCCAAATGAAGGTTTTACAGCTGGATTTCTTGGGAAGGGGTTCTGCATAAAAAAACACCAAAATGATCAGAGACATCGGTTAATATTATTCCGGACACAGAGGGTGTTTGAAGATTATTTGTGAAAACGTGATCTATTTGTGTTGCTGAGTGGATGTTCAGTCTCGTGGGTTTTGTAACTGTCGGAAGATATCCCTGGCTAAACATTAAATTAATATAATTTTCTGTTTTCATATGAGATGTGGTTTTTAAGAGGTCAATATTAATGTCACCAGTTATGTAGCCGAGTAATTTTTCTTCATTTATTTTATTAGTTATTTCAGTTATTTTGGCGAGGAAACTATCAATATCTGCCCTAGGTGTTGTGTTTGGTCTATATACTACACCAACAATTCTACGAGATTTGGGGATGTTGACGGTCATGATTAGCCATTGTGCATAAATATGTGACCTTAAACATCAATAAATAAATAATTGTGGATGTTGATGTGTAATTTCAATAAACAGGGATTCTATGACGCGCGGAATGAAGATTGAGAGGTCTTGACGAATTTTAAAATCAATATTTTCCTTTATAAAAATCCCAACTCCACCCCTCACGTCGTCATCGTCTGGTCTGTTCATTTTGATCAATGGATGATAGCCATCCAAAGAGTAAGTCATGTTTGGGTAAATGTTAAAAATTTCGGTGAGGCCAATTATGTCAGAGGTCTGTTCATTGTTCTGCATGTTGTGAAGGAGATCATACAGGGAATCCCAGTGTGCATTGAGGCTCTGGCAGTTAAGGTGAAATAGTGAAAATGATTTATCCTTGTTGATAGCTGAGCGGCGAAATTGTTCTGGGAGATAATAAGTGCAGGTATTTACCTGACCATGGAATGGTGAATCTTCTGCATCGTCAGTGTTGTGGTTAATTTCGTTATATCGAGCTATAAAATCATATTCCAAGTCGGTCTGGTTTTTGTCTTGTGTAATATTACCCGCCATCGTCCCCGCCTGGGCTATCGGGTTCATCACTACATAACATGCTCTGAGTAAAATGCGCATGTCGCCATTGAGAGTTAATAAGTGTTTATTATGTAAAATGTGTTTGGAAGCTGGTCCATATCTAACAGTCTGGTTTAAGATGTAAGAACATGAACGAATGGAAGAGACCAAAATAAATGATAACAAGAGAAAAGAATGAAATACAATTAAGTCAACACAAACGAACAAAAACTTCATATTTACAAGCAAGTTTCGAGCAATATTACTGCGTGGTGGTGTAAAAACTACTGATATTCAAGTTATGGAACATACTCTTTTCCAAGGATGGAGTATTAATTCTGTCGAGCTAAAGGGGGAGCAGAGACGAAAGAAACATCTATCAGTTGTGTTGATCTTTTAACCCTTTACCTAACATGAAAAGCAGACGACACTTGCAAAAAAAACTCTTGAATAACTATTTTTTTTCATTTTTTGTCTCAAAAACATAGGTTATGACCCCTCGTTGGAACGAGCTCGACGAGCTCGTTCCAACGAGGGGTCATAACCTATGTTTTTGAGGCAAAAAATGAAAATATTTTGAAAATTAATTGGCGATTTTTGAGAATAGCGCTGGCCGGTTTTGACCGTTACGTTGGGTAAAGGGTTAATTTAGTGTGCAAGTCAATGATTCATTTTACCTCTATCTGAGGTACTAAACACATGTGTGTTGTCAGTGGGGTTTCCATTACTTAAGCATAAATAAGCATCTAATTCCAGTAGCCCAATTATATAGTTAAAATACTTAGTGTATACCCGGGGACTAATAACTGACAATGAGAAATATAAATTATAACGATTGTGGGAAGTGATTCATACCACGAAGAAGATAGTCTATTGGAACAGTTAGTAAAGCTTGTTCCAGAATGGGGTCACATCCGATGACAGGGGAGGGAGGAAGAAGACGAACTAGATTATAGACAGAATGTAATGAAAGGGCCCTTTCAACATCTTTGAGGAGCATATATTCACTGAAAAAAATTAGTGTAAAACTAACAAATGCTTGATATTTACTCACGAGCTTGCTGCAAAATTTCCAACAAAAAAATATTAATATATAAAAATACCCAGTAGAATGGGGTCACATCCGATGACAGGGGAGGGAGGAAGAAGACGAACTAGATTATAGACAGAATGTAACGTAAGTGCACTTTCAACATCTTTGAGGAGCATATATTCACTGAAAAAAATTAGTGTACAAACTAACAAATGCTTGATATTTACTCACGAGCTTGCTGCAAAATGTCCAACAAAAAAATATTAATATATAAAAATAGCCAGTATGTAAAGAAGAGCTTTTGCAGCAAACTCTTTGAGCCTGCGGCAAGTACAGACATATTTTCATCAAAGTGTCTTACAAAATCTTCTGTTCCATGTATGTTGTCAGTGAGTTTCTATTACTTTAACATATTTCTATTTCCAGTAACTCAGTTATATAACTATGATGCTTTATGTGTACCCGGAATCTAGCAACATACAATGGGAAATATAAATTCTGTCGATTGTTTGAGTCAAACCACAAAGACATGAGACGCAATGAAATTTCACACTTCCTTAGTTATGTA
Source organism: Pictodentalium vernedei (assembly GCA_031216915.1). Lineage (NCBI taxonomy): Eukaryota > Metazoa > Mollusca > Scaphopoda > Dentaliida > Dentaliidae > Pictodentalium > Pictodentalium vernedei. The sequence continues at coordinate 121,857,618 of CM062297.1, read as the reverse complement.
TTATTACTATGCGGTGTGCACACTGTTAATTGGGGGTAGCACGTTCTCCATTAAAGGGCACACTTAGGTATAACGCTCGGCAAGCGCTTAGACAGAAAAATGCTGGTGCGAGCATGAATGTAGATTAATGCTAGCTTTTAATGTACTCAGCGGAGGCACCCATATGTTGGGAGGGGGTGGGGAGAGGGGGCTCATAGACTGCAGATAAATATTTTAATACGTAAATGAGAGGCTCGAAGGAGCATGTATCTACTACGAACTTCGGATTGCCACCAATAAACTCCTTGGAGCCCCCCCCCCCCCGCCCTCAAGAAAAAGGCCTTCAGGCGAAGAAACTTCAGCCCTCTTTCAACGATTTAGAGTGTAACCCTCTGGGACTTCTTTCCGCACTTATCAGCGAACAACATTGCCCACAAGTTTCAGCAAGACCGTTTAACACCCGATGTGTACCTGGGCTGTAAACCCAGGTATGCCAGGATGGTAAGATGTCTTAGTGACTTGTGAACATACATTTAAAAACAAATAGATCGAAGATCGTTAACATCAGGCCTTAGTGCAACGAATAAACTTCTTGGAGTGCCCCCCCTCCCTCCCCCTACCAGATAAAAGGCCTTTAGGAGAAGAAGTTTAAGCTCACTTTTAACGATTAAAAATTTACCACCCTGGGGCTTCTTTCCGCACTTATCAGCGAACTACGTTGCCCACAAGTTTCAGCAAGACCGTTTACCACCCAAAGCATGCCTGGGTTGTAAACTCAGGCATGCCAGGATGGCAAGCTGTCTTAGTGACTTGTGGTCATTTAAAAACAAATAGATCGAAAATCGTTAACATCAGCCCTTAGTGGGAGCTCGCTGTAACCTAGCAACAATTACATAATCAGAACAAAACAACTCAGGCTATTCACCTCTGATTATTCCAGAACCATATAAACCAAAAGGCGTTGACATCGGCCTTTAGTAGATAGGAGTTCTTTGGGAACTAGGCTTTAGTCCATCTCATTTTACACGATCAGAATAGAACAGCCCAGGCCATTCACTTGTGATCACTCAAAAAGAGATAGACAGGAGACCATTTATATCATCCCATGGAGATAGACAGAAGACCATTTATATCATCCTATGGAGATAGACAGAAGACCATTCATATCATCCCAAGGTAGGAGCTCCTTATGAGTCTATCATTCAGCCCATGTCCCTTCAATGATCAGAATAAAACAGCCCATGCTATTCATCTCTGGCTTTCCAAAGAAGACAGATAGAACGAAACGCACTAACAACCGCCCTTGGTCGAAGCTCGTTATGAGCCTAGTATTTAGCCCCTTTCATGGCCAGAACCAAGTTGCTCAGGCTATTCACATCCGATAACCCCAAAAAACAAACAGACCGAGAGGCGTCTATATCCACCCGTGGTAGGAACTAGTTGTGAACACAGCGTTTATCCCACTTCTTTTCTACGGGATCGGAACAAAACAGCCCATGTCATTCACTTGTGATCACTTAAAAACTAATAGGTTATAGGTAATTTGACCAGCCATCGGTAGGAGTTCGTTGTGAACCCAGCACTTTCCCTTTACATAATCAGAACTAAACAGGCCAGGCCATTTATCTCCGAACACTCAAAGACATACAGACAAAAACATTAGCATCAGCCATTGGCAGGAGCTCGCTGTGAACCAAGCGTTAACCTATTTACCCCTACATAGTCAAAACTATATTAACCCTTTACCTAACATGAAAAGCAGACGACACTTGCAAAAAAAAATCTTGAATAACTAATTTTTTTCATTTTTTGTCTCAAAAACATAGGTTATGACCCCTCGCTGGAACGAGCTCGACGAGCTCGTTCCAACGAGGGGTCATAACCTATGTTTCTGAGACACAAAATGAAAAAAATAATGAAAATTAATTGGCGATTTTTGAGAATAGCGCTGGCCGGTTTTGGCCGTTACGTTAGGTAAAGGGTTAAAGGAAATAGTCCAAATTAAATCGCTAAACCTATTCACCTTCGAGTCCGACAGACTAACACATGCCGAATATGGCTGATATACTTGCAACAAGAAAGAAATTAATAGTTAGGAACCTGTTTTGGAATGGAAGCCAAAAACTAAGAAACACGGCAACACGGCTTACTTCCGAAGGTTTCCCTCCAACTCATCTATTTCAGACAATTTAGTGACACGACGCACAGTTTCGTTTTTGAGCTTGATGAATATAACTCCATCACTGGTCCAAGTACTCAGAATTTTGGTGTCTTTCTGGAGCTGCCTGGCTCTCAATGCAATTTGTGAATGTAGCTTTGTCAAGTCCTCATTGAGATAGAGTTTCGATGGAGCCGACGCTTGGTTGGATATAACACTGCTCAGCTTGAATGAATCAAGGGATTTCAATTTCGACTTAGATTTATAGAGAGCATTTCGAACTCGATAACTGTTCAGACGGAATTTAATTGATCGATGTGATCTGCCTGCTCTTTTCGGTCCTAAACGGTGGCTGTGAGAGATGTCACTTAACCGGATAGGCACACCGATTACTGCTTTCGCCATGTCAAGGATGATGGTATCCGTATTTTCTTGGGCAGTCTCGGGGACTCCAAGAAGTCGGAGATTTGTGCGGCGATCGTATTGTCGTAATTCGTCGAGTTCTTCGCGGAGACCGTAAATAATTGCATCGCGTTCACTAATAGAAGTCTCCAAGTGCCTAATCGTTGACTTCATAACACTTAAACGCGGGTTAATGAGGTTAATGACACTTTCAATGACAGCCTTGCTGACAATTTCGTCGAGACGTTTTTGAACGGAGGGATCACTGAGACCCTGAATAAAAGAAATAGGGGGGTATGTGCGTTTCTTTGGACAAGTTATCCATCTTGCATGAATGTGTTGTTGGCCCTGAGCTGCCTGGCAGTACTTTCTGTGTGATAGAACACTCACTGTTCGACAAGTCAGTGTCGTTGTCAGAATTGACGTCTAAACGTGCTGAAAGTTCTGGAGAACACGAAGAATCTGGTGTTGATTTTAGCCTAGGCTTTGACTTTTTGTTGTGCGGTGTCACAGGGTTAAATTCATCGGACTCTCGGCGTCGTTTTGGTTTTTGTTTTTTCCTGCCCATAAAGAAGTTCAACTATGAATAAGTACATTTATACATTTATTCAACTTTGTTCACATTTTTATGACTAATCGAGGAGAGGTCGCTGTATTAAACGCAGAAATGAAAGTTATTTTTTGGTTTTTAATTAATTATATCAATGGGATATTAGGACCTGGTCCTCAGATAACAATCTCCTCAAAATTGTACACCAGCCACTAGGTGGACTTTCATCGATCCAGAACAAAAGAAGGTGTCAATGTTACTTGAGTTGGGCAATCAAAGTCAAAGAATTCATCATGGTTGACGGAGAGAATTGCATAGAGCTGGAACAACAATAGGGAGCGGTGAATTGTTGTTGGTGGACCGTTAATCAGGAATCGGGAATTCAATTGTACAGTCGGAGACAACACAAACTTGTTTCCATCATAGTACGCTAACAATAACGGCTTGATGAGACGTTTGAAAAAACAAAAACAAAAAAAAAAAACAAGAAAAAGACAAAAGTAATCCAAGTCGATTTTACTAACTCAACTTTCACAGATTTGTTTTAAACTTCTGTTGAACACCCAGCGCGAATCACTTCGGAACTTCAGTTGTCGGGCACCAAGTGAAAGAGCCCTTTGAAAGAGTCACAATACATCCAACGAAGCAAAAACATGACGAATCTTCATCCTTTTCATAAATTACTTACATGGACAGGATCATGTTTAATAAATGCATGACGTCAGAAATCAACGACGACGTCGTAATGTTATAAGTGAGTTGGTTTCGGAAGTAGAATTGAATGTATCTTCTGATACATAACAATAACTGTTTATCAAATACGATATAGCAGACGATACTTACAAAAACACATTGCATCTGCAACTACAAATTTCCATTTTTTGGTCTCGAAAACATATCTCGAGGTAGTTTTAATGAGCGGGCACAAGCTACATTTTCGAGGCAAAAATTGAAACATAAAAAATAAAATTTGGTTGGCGATTTTTAATTTCTAAAGGACAAATAGTCCACTGCATGTTTTGAAACAAAATGAAACCTGGGGCCAATACTATCAGAATTTTACAATAGTATTTTCTAGGTTTGTATTTTTTAGTTATGGGCTGAAATGAACCATTAGCATTTTCAAAGATGTGGCAATTTGCCAGTTGGCAAATTGCCATATCTTTTAAAATGATAATAATGCATTTTAGTCAGTTATGTTAATTAGTAGAAAATACAATTCTCGAAAATATAATTGTAAACGTTTTGTAGTATTACCTCCTGGAGAGTTAATTGTTATGTTGATTAGGCAGTAATTATCGTGATTGAGCAGAACCGAAAATATAAGAGTATATATACATGATGATAATCGCTGCATTGTCGTTTTATATCCAAAAGGTTGAAGTGTTACTTTTAATTGAAGTTTACATGCCGTTGTCTTCAGAAAATATGTTGTATATAACATATGTATTGTCGTGTAACCAGGAGTTTGGTTCCGACTAAAACGAGAGAAATATGGCCGGCTAAAGACATTGAATATAAATAAATGTTTAAAATCCACAAACGATTTTATTTAGCTAAAGTATCCGCAGTTGTAAGCTGTGCGACATTTTGTGGAGAATCCGGGAAGACTGACTTTTTAGATTAGTCACATCTGCAAAACTGAAAAGATTCAAGAATATGTCATTAGAAGTCTGAACGTGGAAAATATTTCATCGTCTTGGTAAAACCAAGGGTATTAAACTTCCGTGAGTGTGTCGTTCGGATGAAACAAGTTGTCGGGTGGATCAAACAAGCAAACATGGATCAAGAGTGAAGATGGAACGAGCCCACAGATACAAATCGGTGTATTTGGGACGAACGAAAAGCATTCAGTCACATGTGTCAACAAAGGTAGACAAATTCAAGAAAGTTAATGTGCGGAAGTTACTGTGGCGTGAGAAGAGAATTCGTATTGCAATATGAGTCCTAGCACACAAAATTACTCTTTATTGTCAAGTAATGTTGGTGTAACCGTTGTTTTCGAAACAGTAATCAAACCAACCAACCCAATGTAAAATGCAATTTACCGACAAGGCTACTCAGACTACATATTTCCAAAATTGTGCCAAAGTGACGTGTGTGAAAAATCAGACAATTTTTTCAATATGAAGAGATCAATTTCAAAAGAATTAGTTTACATTTACATTCTGTCACAAAATCAACCACTCAATAAAAGAAAAAGCATAAAAAAAAATATCCCATATTTTCTCTGTAGGTTTAACACTGAAAGAATTTATTCCTATAGTAGAGAGGGACTTGTTGACCTCTGACCTCTACCTCATTCGTGTAGCATAATTAATAGTACAATGGTTGTTTTCTGTGAACCGTCTTGAAAGTATTTACACAATGCTAGTAGAAAACACCACACACTGTTCATTTCATAAAGTATTTTTGCAAGTTCGTGAGGGGATTATTTTCAGACAGAAATGTATTACTGCGCCTTGTTTATTTTTGCCAATTTTGCTGGTCGATCGAATTGGACCAATATGCTCCTCACCTCTCGCTGTGTTTTGTAGCGAGTAACAGCACGATTTCGCCGCGACTGCCCTGTTAAAGGTTTATGGGATAAACAAAATAAACGTATAGTGTTTTCAAGTAAAAAAAATATTCTGCTCGTAGGATTAAGAATGAAACCTACTCGCTACCCTCTAATTTCAGTAATTTTTGCTAAAAACGAAAATAACCCAGTACTTTTATTCTTTATGAAAAATATGGCGATCGGTCAGTTCCGCAAATTATTCGCAGGGCTGGCTGGAATGGATTTCGCAATGCAAAAATACTTTTGCAATTTTCATGTTGAGAAGAACTATCTGGCAATTCATTGTTTGTTTTCTTTGGGTGAACGTAATTAAGGGCTTCGTAAAATGTGATTAATGAAATCAGAATTGTGTGTTGCCCTCCCATTGCACACGCACTTGCAACCCATTTATTCTTTTTTGTAATTTGTTAAACGTATTGGGAGAGACGTTGATATAGGCTATGCCTGTTCGTCAAACCCTATTTCTATTTTGAGAAATAAAATTATGTTTAAAAAAACAAAAAACAATTTGAAATGAAATTTCTGAACCTCTTTCTCTAGAATCGATCTGAGCCTCGGTAAACCGCGGTGAATCTCGGCTAAAGTCGACTTTAGTGAACTCGGTACAGAAATTCCATATGAAATCACTACTTATTAAAACGAGTCTTATGTTCTGATGATAGGATCAAGGTGGCTCAGTGGCTACTGCATTGAAATTGAAACCAAAAGTTCCACGATTCGATCCCTGTTAGGGGTTACTGCATTGTGTTCTTGGGAAAGGCACTATATCCCTCTTGCCCACATGGGACACGGTCGCCCTGTATACGAAGGCGTACTGCACGTCGACGGTGCCCTTGTTCTTACACAATGCTAACCCTGCTTACGCGGAGTTAGTACGTTGGGACGTTTGACAGTTATTCGCAATTGTTCGGTGGTTCTTTCCGCGTACTCCGGCTTCCTCCGCCCGTAAAACTGTTCGACACGAGGTGATCGTCGGCTATCGAAAGTGTCGTTAAACTACAATAAAATAAAATAAATATGTTATGATGATACCGAGGCTAGGATTCAATCTTTCATCGACAATATGCATTTAAAGGAAGCATCTGGACACCCTAAAATAAAAAAAAAATAGTTGGGAGCCGCTTAAGTTTTTAACCCTTTGGACACGAGAGGTTGCTTTTCCCCTCCAGGATCTTGAAACGACATCATTTTATTGAGTATGATCGCTGCTCAGTGAATGTGTGATTCAGCTTCCGGTAAACACCGCGCCATGACAAATAATATCACTATATGCATTGTTATTACGCACTAAAATATGAAATTCCAAATTTTGACCAATTTCAACCGAATTTAAACTGACAAACGGGGGAAACGGTCCTAATGTAACGGGATTGTTCGATAAATGTATTATCACGACCAAATGCATGTCCTGTAATTTGTATCAGATTCTCGGTCGTGTTTACAATCGGATCACAACTCGCCCTGACGGGCTCGTTGCGATCTGATTGTAAACACGACCGAAAATCTGATACAAATTACAGGACATGCATATGGTCATGATAATGTATATGTATCAGCCGGCTACACGTCATAGAACTTATAATATCAGGATCATTGAATATCTGATGCCGTTTTCGTATATCTTTGATTTTGTAAATGTGTCGCGACCAGATGGCGATGTGGTCGAGAAAGAGACAATTTTGTAATCACTACTCTATAAAACTTAACTTGAGATAATCGAAATCATAGTGACATTAGATTCCGATTAACCTCTTCTACACGAGAGGCCGCTTTTTTTTAGTTTAGCACTTTTGTAAAAGGCAGGTTGTTTATTTTTTAAATTACTCACAAACAACACATTCTTTTCCAATTATACAGTACCTGGAGAGATGATTGTAACTAAATCACCTGTGGAGTGGAGTTACAACCCAAAGTATCACTTTCAAATTATCTACATGTGGACAAAAATCACAAGCAATGTTTCAGCCAATGGACCTCCCAGTTTAACCTGGAGGTCCATTGGCTGGAACTTGGTTTGTGATTGCTATGCTTTGCAATAGATTTGCAATTATTGATTAGGTGGAATTTCCACTCTGTGTGTGATTTAGTGATAATAAACTCTCCACGTACTGTAGATCAGGGACCGATCAGGACTATTTAAAATACGCTCTAGCCTCGGAGCCTATTTTTTCAATTCATGCGCCAGATTTCAATTTACGGAGTCACACTGCTGTTTGTAACACACACTGCAAGTATGTAATAGCTCTCATCATTTTCATTTAGTACACTATAGCAAACATTAATCTTCACTGTGGTTTCTGACCAAGTCTTGGCTGCCTATTTAGGCAGCCAAGACTTGATCAGAAACCACAGTGAAGATTAATGCTTGGTAATTAAGACTTGAAGTATTAACTTAAGCACTCTTCAACAATGATAAATGATAATCATATATATAATACATGTAAGGGTGTCTCTCTCAATTATCTGATACTCCATAATGTCATAAAGTTGAGTGGCTGCTAAACGAATGTCTGGCGTGGACCCATCAATATTTTCAACGTGCAGCCCAAAGGCTGCACGTAGGGTTTAAGATATTCCTGGTTTTCTATAGTAACGAGAACGGGAATGAAATTACACTCAGAACCGGGAACCGGGAAATGTCCCGGATAATAACAAATACATTTACGAGAGCAACAAGACGCACTTATTTTGGTGAAAATGAACATTTTTTTTGTTGGCAGTGAGCCATCTCCATACGAAAAAGTTCTTTTCCTAAGAGAAGTGTGAAAACCCAAACCCGCTTCCAACTCGTCTTCATTTTCAGAATCGCTACTTTTATCACCACGACCTCTTGGCGTCGACTCCATCTTCACTGCCGTAGCCAGACTCCTCCGCTTGAAGCAGAATAGACTGGCGACGGCAGGGAAGAAGGAGTTGATGTTCAACGAAGTGATGAATAGTGAGTGTACTAGTAATTCTGAAAATGAACACAAGTTTGAACTTGGAAGCTAGTGAAGCTCTTGCTCTTGAAGAGAGGAATTCTCCGGAATTGATTGAGAGCTACAGTAATTTGGTGAATAAGGTTCTTCAGAAAGTAGGACTGTAAAAAGGTTTGGTGTGGGAGGGCTGACGAAATGTTACAAAGTTATTGGATAGTTTTTAAATTTTGAAAACTTCAGTTCAGCACAAACAGTGTCATGCGTGGTTCCCAGATCTGTGCTATAGATTTTCCGGTATCGTTACCGGCTTTCGGAACCGTAAACCTGGAAATTCCCGTTCCCGGTAGTAAACCCTAGCTGCAGGTTGAAAATCTTAATTGGTCTACCCCTAAATAATGATTATGGACGTTTTCAATCGCTTCCATTGAACTGACATGGGAGATACCACCAGGGTTAAAAGTGTTATGGTCCGGTTGATTTATTTACAATGCAATTATATAAACGGTTACAAATTCGATAAATGTTACAAATACATATATTTCACATGTTTAGTAAATAGTATACATAGCCAGATCGGGTGTCTACCTGCCACCCCATGAAAGGAAGAGTAGTTGCAAACAGACTGTAACCAAATGGTTTATTGACGATGAAATAACTCGATCCCCAGTCCCAATTTAGCGTCACATACATTTTTCTAAACATAAACCATTTAGTTTAAACAATATTTCATTCAATAAGTGTTATTTATTACATAATAGAGACATCAGTGTATTATCAATTAAAATAAATAAACAGTAAGACATTATAACACAATAACCAGTTAGATGATACAAGGTAAATGAGGAATTTGACAAAAACACTTGTAGCTTATGTTTTGGAGATAACCAACATAAGCTACATGTTTACCACCCCCCCCCCACCCCCCCCCCCCCCCACCTTCCGCAGATATGTTAGAAAAATAAACTGGAACCTCTACCGCGACATCATCATGTCGAAACTCACCGACAGCTCCCCATCAAACGCCACTGAACTCGAAGCCCAGTGCGAGGGCTTAGAAAAAATCATCAACTCAAACCTTAATGAAATATGCCCAAAAGAAGTGCGCCCCTGGAGAAGTACTCTCTCGGGCGACACACGTTCATTAATCAAAACCAAACGGAAAGCGCTTCGAGCTCTCAAAGCAGAAAACGACCTCCTAAAAAAACTGACCTCAAAACAATGTACAACCGTCTCCATAGCGAGGTTAAATTAGCCCTCGAAACTGAAAAACAGGCCAACTGGGAAAAAGAAACAGCCAGTCTTAATGAGGTTAGGGATGCCAAAACATTCTGGAACTCGTTCAAAACACTTACTGGTAAAAAAAAAAACAAAGGGAACAAAGCAGCAGCAAAACCTCTTAAAAGGGATGATGGCTCCTTCTCGCGTACCGACAAAGACAAAGCTGACACTTTCGCTAACCTCCTTAGAAAAACCCATCGCCCATATTTAGGCCCTGACAACGACGACGCCATCATAAACGCCATTGCTGACTTCATCAACGAACACCCGGATATCTACCATGACGCCAAATTAGATACCGACCCAGAAGATGGGGATGACAACGACCTTGTCACCCCCATCACTAATGTAACGATGAAATCATCAATATCAAAAAAAAAAAATGCAAAAATTCTTCCTCGCCCGGCGAAGATGAAGTCAATTACAAAATTCTGAAACAGAGCCCAAACTCTACAACCTGTTCAATGCTTGCCTGAGCCATGGCTACTTTCCGAAGTGTTGGAAAACAGCCATTCGTGTCATGATACCGAAACCAGACAAAGACATTTCTGATCCGGCCAGCTACCGCCCAATCAGCCTTCTCAGTAGCATTGGTAAGGTATTCGAAAGAATCCTTACCAATCGACTGAGGGGGGCATCTCGAAGAAACCGACTTCTTCAACAGATGGCAAAGAGCCTATAGAAACCGCAAAAAAGGCATTGAGCATGTCTACCACCTAGTCAATGTAATGGAAAACGCGATCAATAACCAGCCAATAGGCGCGGCAGTCCTAATAGACGTCGAAAAAGCGTTCGATTCCGTATGGAACAACAGAATGCGCCTCGAACTATCTAAAATGAAACTCCCAATGAAACTGCTTAGATTACTCTCTTCCTTCCTTAACGATGGCGAAACAAAAATCAGTGTAAACAACGATATGACCGACAGTGTCCCCCTGGAAGCAGGCACCCCCAAGGCTCCGTCCTCAGCCCACTCCTATACATCATCTACGTCAGTGATCTCAAAATCTCAAAGGATCGCGTTCAAATCTCACAATTTGTGGACGATAAGGGTCTCTGGGACTCTAATAATACTGCCAATCTACTTAAAAAAAAAACCCTTCAACGCGCTCTCGGCGACCTAGAGCAATGCTGTGCCAAATCGAGAATCAAGGTGAACGCCAGTAAAACGGAAAGAATTACGTTCACCCGTAAGAAAATAACCGTGACTTTGACCTAAAACTACTGGACAAAGTCCTCCCTGGATGGACAGAGGCGAAATTCCTTGGCATTACCATCGACCAAAACCTATCTTTCAATAAACACACCAAAGATATTGCCAGCAAAGCGACCAAACGTATTAATTTACTAAAAATGCTAAAGTGTACATCATGGGGAGCCAACCAGACTATGCTACTTAAACTATACAAAGCCTTTGTGCGTCCTGTACTCGAGTGTGGGGCTATCATCCTAACAGACCTAAATCAAACAAATATGGGGAAACTCCAGATGGTCCAAAATCATGCGGTCAGGGTCGCCCTCCGTGCTCCCTGGGATACACCTATCAAAACACTCCATGAAAGAGCCCAAATCCCAACCATAAAGGACCGCCTGGGCTCTCTAGCCGCAAAACAATCACGACCGGTTAGCCGACAGCCAACTAATATCCGAACTACAGGTAATTTGTGAAACCCCAAAACGTCAAAATTTAATGTAAGAATGGTGTAAGTAAGCACCAGACCGCGGAGGTCAGGGCAGGAAACACCCCCGGGTGTGGCTCTTTTGTTAAGGCCTGCCCCTCCCCACATTTCGACCAGAAGATTCCTAAAAAGGCAAGTAAAAACGGGTCAGCCGTGACCCTCTACCAGGAGGAGCTGTCTTCGACGACTCAGCTAAAATCTCTAAAATATAAAGTCTAATAATTAACAAATACTGGGAAAGAGAATGTGAATACACAGGCAGTAATAACAACTCAGCCGTGATCTCCTACCAGGAAGAACTTCTTCACCGACTCAGCTAAAAAACTAAAATTTAACCTCTAAAAATAAACAAATACGGGGAAAGAGAAGGTGAACACACAGGCAACACCAACTGCTTTGCCGTGATCTTCTGCCAGGAAGAGCTGTCTTCACCGACTGAACTAAAAAACCCAAATTTAATCTCTAAAAATAAAACAAATACCGGGAAAAAGAAGGTGAACATACAGGCAGCAGTAACGGCTTTGTCGAGATCTTCTAGCAGGAAGATCTGTCTTCGCCGACTTAACTAAAATCTCTAAAATTTAATGTCTAATAATTAACAAATACTGGGAAAGAGAAGGCGAACATACAGTACGTGGAGAGTGGATTGTAACCAAATCACCCGCGGAGTGGAGTTATCACCCAAACTATAACTTTCAAATTTTGGATATATCGATTAAAAAGAAAAGCAATGTTTCAGCCAATGGACCTCCGGGTTTAACCCGGAAGTCCACTGGCTGAAACTTTTGCTTGTGCTTGGTATGCTTTGCAACAAATCTGCAATTATTGCTTGGGTGGATTCTCCACTCTGCTGGTGATTTAGTGATAATACACTCTCCACGTACTGTAGGTTCAGTAATAAAACGGCTCAGCCGTGATCTTCTACCAGGAGGAGGAGCTGTCTTTACTGACTCAACTAAATCAGGGAGGTGAGGCAGAAAACACCCCTGGGTGTGGTTCTTTGGTAAAGGCCTGCCCCCTCCCCCCAATTCTTAGCTGTAAAAAACAATCCTGAAAATCATAAACTGAACAAAAGAATTGTACTAGCTGCTCCCAGTTATCGACAACTTTCCAAAAATGCAATCATATATTTTTGTCCATCTTAATAATCAACTAAATTCTGCCTTTTCTTTTAGCAGGCACACCAAGCTGCTTTCTTTTTGCACCGCCAGCACCCCAATAACAGCTATGGAAACTATAATCGATATGGAACACAGTGAACGCTGTGGACTCTGAACATCCTCCGCTCCATCCCTAGAAGTGATCACCCACCTCCAGAGAGGCGAGCGTTGGTCCTGCGCCCCGCTTTTTCCCCTTGTTGTAAGCGTCTGTAGCGCGCAATTTTTGACTCAGCCAAATACGTTTCAAAGCAGGCCTGCCTCCGAACCAGGGAAGTTCGGGTCTTTCTATGGGTGGTCCTCGAAAGGGGCCGTTGTTATCGTCTATCCAAAACCACATCCAACTGTAAAGCCAGAAAAACTGATTAAAACAGCCTGAAGCAGATTATACTTGCCAATGATGGCCCGCCATCGCTCCATGATCTACCTTCGAAGTGGCAGACAACACTTGCCGGAAAAAACACCACAGAACCCTCGGAGAGAGGTAGCACCTTTGTGAGTGGATACCCTCTCACTCTGGTCCTCACCCGAGGGTTCAATCGACGACATACACAAAGACAACCCAACGCTCTTCCTGATCATCTAGCCATAGACATCTGCTGAGTACTTGATCCCTTTACTCCTTCCACACGCCTAGACATGTAGCTTCCAGATCTCAACAGTCACAGAGGGTCGACAGGGGCTTGCCCCACAGCGTCCCTGCGCGCCTTCGGCGCGCGAATCCATTTTCACCTGGGCACGCGCAATGAAGGGCTCACACGCACTGACTTATATCAGTGGCATGGGAGGAATACATTACACAAAGCGACGTTAGAGCTAACTCACCGCTACGATGAAAACAAAATGCAGATTTTTGTTTTTAAATGAGGGTCCAAAACGTTCACTTTTCACGACTTTAAAGATTGCAGAAGAGGCAAATTATACAAAGGAGTCTTCGTTCACATCATCTGAGTCAATGGACCCTCTTCCTGCTAATCCCCAATAAGACTGGAACCTAAATTCAGAAATACAAGTATCGGGTAACTGATTGTGAGTGGTGAAAAATCACCCCTCCCCACCCCAATACCCGTCCTCGATCCCCGATTCCCTGGTGGTCCTACAATAGCGTAAAGAGATATTGCAAAATATAACGTCGGCCTAATCTCTACAACTCTTTCTCTTCTCTCTCTCTTCCTCATCTCTCTGGAATGAGTCGTGGGTACTCATTGCGCCTATGCTTCCGATCTCATGTTCATGTCATCATAAATTACATGTTTGATGATTACTCCCAAAATTAGTGTTTGAAATCTAATATTGTTACGACCATGGAAATATTGCCCACCCGTGGGCTCAACGGTGATGAAAACACTGTTTTCCTTACAGTTCATCGAGCTGTATCAATGTCAACGAAATGACACTTTCCCGATGAAGAAACTCCGATAGTTTTAATTAGAATTGAAGGACATCGCTTGGTGTTGAAATGGTATTCACCTGATGCTGTAATAACACCAGAGCTAGATAGCAATCTAAAACTAGTCACATAAAAACAAATCTTGAAGAATTGAAATAATATTTTCGGAACTAGCGGTACATTACTGATTGAAAGAAAGTGGTTTGTAATTTATTTAGTTTTATTGCTTAACTCTCGTCCTAACCGGACTAGAAAAAAACATTAACATTATACAATTATGGACTTTTGTGGTGGTGAATGTTATGTGATATGAACTTAAAAAACGTATATTGACCGAGGCAGCCTCGGTCAATATAAGTATTTTAGGTTAATACCACATCATATTCACCACCACAAAGTCCATAACTGTTTTATTATATAAACCATCCTAAAAAAACATCAATCTTCTATTTAAGTTCTATAAGGAGTAAGGTTAGGGTATAGTAAAGAGCTTTACTGCAAATTGTTGTATAATATATACATTAAACTTAACTCCTTGGTAAAGTTGTACTTCTAGGTGGATATCTACTGAACGTATTTACTGTTATTACAGATTAACACTTATTGTTTTACTAGGCAAAATTTTCCAATATGTAGAAAGTAACAGGGCTGCTCGTTTTGTGGAAGGGGCTTTAGCAGGCGCCGAGACAGAGGTGGCACCGAGCTCTTCAGTATCTGCTGGTGATGTTTGTGATTTATCACCTTCAACCTTTCCCGCGCATCACTACCGATTACAGAATCTCTCGCTGTCGATCATATATATTGCTGGGAAGCCAGAAACATATCGTTGTTAGCCCCAGCTGATGCCAGTGGGTCACTGAATAAAAGGGAATTTAAAGATACACCAAAATTATTCAAATTGTTCACAAGAGTATTTCGTTGGGTTATGTAAAGTTCGCAATTGAAAACGAAATGATCCGTGCTTTCATGTCCAAAACCCATTCACATTCAGGTCATCGATAAGAAATCTATCAAATTTGTGAGCATTTAGATGGCTACAACCCAAACGCAATTTCGCGTGAAGTATCAGGCCTACTCTTGAGCACGATAGGTAGTACCGTGGGACAGTACCGTCATCACGTTATAATATACGCATTAAAAAGCCTGTGGTGTATCACAACTGCGCGATTCAGAGTCAAGTTCGTCCCACTGTCGAATTACCGATGGCAGAAATGAATCTGAAAAATGTTTTGTTACAAAATTGTTCGTCATTTCTGAGGGAATATGCAGACCCACGTGCTACAGTACGATGTAAATGTCGCAACAAATAACCCGGAGCAAGTCCGCGTTCCATTTTGTAGCAAAACATTAACTTGTGTCGGGTTTGTCGTGTTTCATATGAACGAAACCGGTTTCTCTGTTGAACCTGAGCATTGAAAAATAAGTCCTAGGGGAGACACAAAGGAGAGGGTTAATATGCTAATCGGGGAGATTGGGAAGAATAGGGCAAGGTATGTCATCAAGCAGTTCGTCTACGAGTGTTGGGAGGAGAGGAGAAGCATGGGAATAGGGAGGCATTTGGGTGTACAGGGGTAACCAAGGCCTTCTCGCCCGAGAACCGCGACAAATCAGCGGCTGGCCAAAATGTTATTAGTTGTTTATGATAGGTGACTTCTCCGATAACTTTATTCAGTAATTATAATTGTAGTTTTGGAACTGGGGCAGTTTTACGTAAAATTGAAGAAGACAACTTTTAATGATAACAAGTTTAGTAAATAAACCTCTCGTGTACCCCAGGACGTCTCTGGACAAATATTCAATAGATCAATAAAGGTCAGGGTCACTCCATCTTAGTTCAAACCGTAAACTGATTTAGTTTAAACAATATTTATTCAGTAATTGGCATGTGTATACATTTCACAATAACAGTAGGATAACAAATATTCTGAACAACACAAGAAACAATAGTATACTCAAAACAAGGAAATCAGATTACTATGTAAAAGAGGGATTCGACAGAAAGCTAAAGCTTATGTAAGTCGTCTCCCTGACAACTTATAACTTACTCCTGCAGGCGGTACAAATCAGCGGAGGAACCCACACGTCGTGGCATGACGGCCGAGACGTCCCCTCCATTGTAAATGAAGTTACAACTAACTAACTTAACTGTTAACTTCATTAACTTTACAATAAAAAGAAAAATAATACGGAACAGAGGAAGGCGCCCCGACGTAAACTGATTTCTAATATAAACGACATTTAATTCTGATATGGTGTGTTCAATTCTTATTTATGGTGATGTTTAGATTTTGTATTGTGCATTCGCTGAACAGTGGAGCATTCACTCTCTGTTGTGTGAAATTATTGGATGTGCTTCATTTAAAATATTCTGCCTGATTACGTTAAACTGTACCATAAGCTTCTGGAGCTGTAAACAAGTAAAATCTGGGCACTTCACTGGCGAAAGGTATGAAAAAGGAGGAAGTTGTTGAATACCATGCCTGTTTATATCCTTCGCAATTTAAGTACTCGGATGTACCTGAGTGACACACTCTCTCGTAAAAACTCAGTATGAGAACACGGATGTAGGGTCTGATTAGTTGTGTGTCGGCATGTGCCATCTACATATCAACTATCCTCCAAAATGTATTCTCCGAAATGTATCCTTAAAACTGTCCGACATGCAGTGACGTGGCTAGATGTTTCTGATTGTGTGTCGAGGGGGGGGGGGGGGGGGGGAGTAGTGAATTTCCAACTTGGGAGACCCCTCCCCATAGTTGGAAATGTACTACCGAGAAACATTTTGAAAATGTAGCCATAACAGGGGGCAAAGGATTGATTCTAGTAACTGAAATGCCAACACATGTATGATAGAATTGTCAGGTAGTTATTATTTCATATTATTCTGTGAATTGAATATGTGCTAAACAAACGCTTAAGCTGAGAACTTTGAGCAATTCTCACTGTCCGAACATTAAATCAGATCTTATGTAGGAATGATCAGTTTTCAATCTTTCATCATTTTGTCACTGTGAATGATGGAATTATCTCAGGATAACGATTTTACATGATGTGATTTTCTTGAAGTGCATTTCGAGTTTTTTTTTTTAATTTTTATTACGATAAATAACGTACTATAGAAATCTCGTACCAATTGACATCATGCATACTTATGAAGCTCGATATTGCGTACACTGTAATTGTAAACAGTAACAGTTAGAATTTTTGCCGATTTGAAACCGAGTTGGGATTTTGGGAAGTAAAGGAGACATCAGCATCACTAAAGAAGCTCTAAAATCCAGATAGATGGAATTTCCAACTACTCGTGACTTGCCCTCCGAATTTCCAACTATAGGACATCTTTACCGGGATTGGTGGAGGGATGATACCCCCTACCCCCACCCCACCCCACCCGCCACCGGGTGCCACGTCCCTGCCGACACGTGGTGTCCCTGCCACATCCCCTCCAAAAAAAACTTATCTAAAACGTGTCCAGAACTTCCCAATTGTTATACCATTGAAGGATAATGACGAATATAATTGATGTATGATGATCGACCTTGTCTGGTCGTCAATATTTATAGATTCAGATTGAGAGGACGTTGTCCCTCTCTGTAAATCAAAATGGGGAATAATATTCAAAGGGATATTTCCTTGGTGATTTCATCCTTAGGGGATTTTGTTCAAAGGGATTTTGTCTGGATACCGTTAGTTAGGATATGGGTTAATCGGTAAAATGCAATTGCCAATATATTGGTCCACTCTAACATTACGGTTTTTCGCAAGACTTTTCTTGCACCCTTTGGCGACTCTATTGGTCAGTTTTCATTATCGGTTGCTTTTGAATTAAAGGTTGAAGCAATTCTGACAAGAGTTTAAGAAGAGAGTACAACTCACGCTTTTCGAGCCACGAGTTACGAATAAACTGGTTTTACGGTTTCTGTACAAGCTAAGTATTTGTCTTCAAAACAAATGTTTACAATACAAGTTTGCACGTGTTATCTTACTTCATAAGTACGGAGATGAAAAATGCCATGTGCCATAAAAATTATGTGATAAGAAAGTTACTGCCAAGAAAAATATTATTCTCTCGGAGCACAAATCATAATTACAGTATTTTCCAAGTAATCATGACTCTATATGGAAGGATAGCAGCAAGCTTCTGATTTAAAGTCGATTCTGTTCGGAAACACTTGACACATCAATGCTTTCTCAGTAATAGATATATCACTATTTTGTGTACTATATGGGTAAATAATTGTACAGTTGTGCAGGTGTGTGGAGATATTTTGGACGAGGCGAAGCCGAGTCCAAATATTGGAGGACACCTGCACAACTGTACAATTATTTACCCATATAGTACACAAAATAGTGATATGTGTGATTTAATCGACAGCCCCTCAATGTTAACAAAAGTCGAAAAAAATTATATTTTAGAAAGTTTGACACTAGTAAAACCACATTTTAAAACACTTTTTGCTTGCTCTACCCCCGAAAAACAAAATCGGCATAACCCATTGTTTGCTTGCTAGAAAGTCTATTGAAGTTATGACACGCATCAGGAGTTCATATAATGTGAACAGATCTGTGGCTTCGAAGTGAACTCACATCATGACGTAATTTGTTCCCCCGCTAATATAATGTCTCAGCTCAAGGGTGGAACACTTATTCAATCCCTCATCGAAATGTATGTGTGGATAGAAAAACAATACATGTAGCAGTTGTGCGGCAACCTCTTATTGGAATTACCACATGACGAATCGATAATCCATATTGGTCATGCTGGGTTCCTAATAACCTGAATCGGGGGACTGCAGACACCCCCAATTGCTTGGCCGTCCATGCATGTGATTCAAGTAACAAATCGAATCTTGTAATAAAACGTGAACCGATATTAAAGACTCCAGTCAATACGAACATTTATCTAACAGTCATAGAATTTGGCCTGCAAACCACGTGAAACGGTACGGATCACGTAATGTGTTCTGATTCCGTATCAATAAGGCTCATTCTGATTCCGTATCATATAGACGGCTTGTTTCCGGTAACGCGATGGACTATCATGACAAGCACATGAATACAGTCTATGTATGTTTCAGTGATCGATTCAGCTGATCGGTTACAAAACAAAACAAAATTCCTCACAGTAAGATACAGAACTATTAATAGCCAATCCCCCCCCCCCCCCCCCACACACACACACAATAAATAGAAACTGCACAATTCAATATTACACCTAACCGGTTCCTGATGATGTGCCGACGTCACATACTCGTAAATTCAAGCGGACCATCCTAGAAAGCGACACCGAGAGTGAATAATTTACCAAATCAGCTTTGAAAATTGCGGTGACCGCGTTACTTATTGTTTGTTAGAGTGCACAACAATATAGTTCCATAAAATATGGTTTACTTAACTTTTTTTCTCGCCAAGCATTATGTCCCCAAACTGTATTCATAATTTAAGATTTAATCTGTTTGTGTGACATAATTGTCAGATAAATGAATTATAATAATAATGTGCATGTCCTGTGCTTCGCATTAGATTCTCGGTGGTGTCCAAAAAGGGGATCACAACTCGCCGGCAAAGCCGGCTCGTTGACATCCCATTCTGGACACCACCTCGGATCTGATGCAAATCATAGAAATGTACGTTATCATGATAATCTGTATGTATCGCCTGGAAAAAAACTGGAGTGGGGGCCACACACTAAACCCCATCCCTTGGTGACGCCACTTAGTACGATCATGGACAGTGTCACGTAGCATACGGACCGCTCGGTCACCCACATACGCTGGGTACACCGGCATCTCTCCCTCTTTACCAAAGGTGTGATATCCCTCGCAGAGCCTACTAATAATAGGCAATACCTCACTTCCTGCAGCCTGAGTTGCCCAGCTTCGAGAGCTTGGCGCAGTGGACTCCCCTCCGGCCCAACTGTTTGGCAGAATGCTGCTGTCTGCCTTTTCTCTACAGGCTGTATTGCATTACCCCCACCCCCCTTCTATTACCAACCGAGGACGAGTCCCTCCCTCCAACTCTGGGTGGACCCCTGCTTTGTCTCCCCGTGGCCGCCCTTCTCCAACAATCTCTGGCCAGGTGCTCCCGTTTGTCGCATATAAAACATGTTGTCTCTTTGGGAGAGCCCCCATTTTGGCATCCTTCCGCTTTGGGGTGGATCTGCTTTGCAGGTGTCGTTGCTAACCCACTTGCGCCACCCCTAGCCGTTTTGGTTAAGCTCACGCTCCCACCATGGGCCTCAATGTAGTGCTCTACCAGAGTCGACATTTCATCAAAATTTGGAGGTCGCCTTTCCTTTATGAAGAGACCCAATTCAGTGGAGCAGGTTGTCATAAACTGCTCCCGGAGTAACAGAGAGAAAGTAAGCAGGAGAAGGGAGAAACCGCACCTCAGTTTGTTGCCCGTGCTAAGCGGTATTTCGACCGCTGGACAGACCTCACAAAAGTAAAGGGATCATACGAGGCCCTGCGAGATTTGTCTAGCGGTCAAAATACCGCTTAGCACGGGCAACGAACTGAGGTACGGTTTCTCCCTTCTCCTGCTTACTTTCTCGGAACTTTGTACGGAATCTATCCTCAGTGAGCTGGTATCTACGGAGGATGGCGTTCTTCAGCTCATTGTAATCTTCAAGAAGGGCAGGTAGCATACTGGCATAAGCCTCGGGGGCCTTACCCGACAGCAAAGAGCGCAAGTACATAGCCCACGTGTCTTCTGGCTACCTTTGACTGGAGGAGAAACGCTCGAATCTCTCAAAGTAGGAGTCCAGATCGTCGGTGAGCTCATTAATGGTAGGGAGCTTAGGACGGGGTACACAAATTGCTTCCCCCGCGTTCCCATTCACTGAGCGCCGACTTTCTGTCTCTGCATCTGCTCGCGCTCTCCTTAACTCTAACTCTGGCTCATGCCTCTGTCGCCCAATTTATATTTCCCTGTTTCGTACTTCCCTTTCTAACCTGGCCTCTCTCTCTTTCTTTTCCCACGCCAATTGTACATCCCTCTCTTTAGCTTCCCTTGCCTCTTTCATGCGCTCTCTTTCTAGTTGGACCTCTCTCTCCTTAGCCTGCCTTTCTAATTGGACATCTCTCTCCTTAGCCTCCCTTGCCTCTTTCTTGCGCTCTCTTTCTAGTTGGACCTCTCTCTCCTTAGCCTCCCTACGTGAGGCCAACTCCTTTTGTTCCCTCTTCTGTTCTTCCTTAACAAACTTGTGTAGTTCGACCCCCTCAAGACCCATTTCTTTACCCAAAGATACCAGTGGGGCGAGTGGGGTAACACTATCCATTTAAAAAAAAAATGTCAAGACTTATGAGATAGAATGAAGAAAAAACACATAAACCGATGGCAATTACTTCTGAATTTGCCTGTATGATTTCATGAAATTAACGTAACGAATATTTCGAAACTTAACGCGGTTATCGCGGGCTATTCTCAAGGGTGCTATTGTACTGCTGATATTAAACCTTGAAGAGCATCAGATGATCGCACGCAATGTCGGAAATCGGTGCTTTGTCGCTGCTGGAGGAAATAGATTCACACCGCGTATTCAGCCAAAACTCAAAGAGTGTTGCCTGAATTCGTGCGTGAACGTATGCTTCACCATGACGAACCCGCCCGTTTCACTTTTGTTGGGGTGGGTCTTTTCCTGAAGGGGTTAATAACGTTTCCTCGAAAAACATAAATCAACAAGGGTTCACTGAAAGCAACAACTTTAATACATACATAAAAATAATAAATATGATAATTTGTGACTTTCATGGAATCCATAAGAATAAGAATACAAACCGTCAATCACCCCCTACCCACAGTTTTTGAGTCACTTGCGGGCCCGCATTCTCTGTTGTCGCTGGTTCTTCCTCCTTTTCGTTGGAATTTCTTCCTTGGTCGCCTCTACACTTCTTTCACGGCCGTCGCACGGCCACTAACTTATTGTCACTTTATCCGGACGCTTTTGCTCTCACCAGTGATGGAATGTCACTCTACCACTGCCGTCGCACGTCCACAAGCTTATTGTCACTTTACTTGACGCTTTTCACACAAGCAGTCGCCACCAATGGAGTGAAACTCTCCCTTACGTTTGTCTCAGAACAATGTTCATACAGGCAAAGCCTGCGTTGCCAACGTATGGCTTGCCTTCCAAAACAGGTAATGCCGTTTACCTAAATGCATATAGCTCCCTGAGCTCGTACTTCGTGTCTCTGATCCTATTCTCATATGTGGCCACCGACTTGGCCCGCGACTGTTCCTAGTCTAAATATGAGCTCTGTGGTTCCCCTACTTCACGACGTGCCTACACTTTCGCACCGATGCGGAACCTCCTCTAACCTATAGCATGGGACCTCCCCATCTACTCGCAACGATCCACAGCCTTACACACCTTCAGCCTGGAATTGGCTGGAATGAATTTTTCGAGAAATTCCCCGATTTTATTTAGATAGCCAGAACATTAATTCTCAGTTTAATATCGCTTCTCTCGAACTTGTCCGCTCAGATCTATCTTAATTTAATACTCGCTTTAAAGTTCCTTTGAAAAACTAGCACTTTGGTATCTTTTGACATTTCGGAGACAGGCTAGCTGCGTAATATGGGTGTGTGTCCAGAACATATGCGATGTACTGTTTTCTACAACAACCACCTATTAAGTGGTCATAATTACACGGATAATGATTACCGAAGAATACTCCTTTGATCAGTTATCAGATAGCCCATGTGGCGTTCAACAAATGCGCCCTAATGGACATTAAATGTCATGCCTAATTAACAGAATTTGAGTGACAAATCGGTTTTCTGGGTCCGTTATATAAACGCACATTCTGGTACCATGGCCCGAACGAGAAAAATTATCAAAGATATATACACTTTTATACAATAAAATCGCAACTTTTTGCTATCTCCTTGACACGCAGTCATATAATTTTAAAAGAATCGCTAGTACGAAATCATTTTTTTCTGGCAGCCGTTTTTACCTTTAAAAGAAATACTCGTCAGTTTATGTCAGAACACCTCTATCCATGTGGGAGGGGTGACATAGGGTTGTTTTGCATTGCCATTAAAATATTGGGGGTCGAGCCAACCAGGAGGGTCGAAATCTGGGCACGGGCCAAACTCGGCTCACAGAGCTGAGTTGGGACCGCACTATAATTTTCTTCCCTGCTGAGTGAACTCGAAATATAGTTTCGTTCTTTGTTAGGTGTGATTCCTAATCACTTCAGGCTGCGGAAAGGAAACAGTGATTAACGTAACAACGATTCTTTTATTTTCATTAAAAATAAACTAATTTCCATATTCCACACATTTAACAATTTGATCAACATGGTAGAAGATTTATCACAGGAGTTAATAGTTTTTCATCAAATTCAGTTTATCCATAGCCCTGTACTGGCGCTACAGCACACTCTCAAAATGTCACTGTCGCGGGCTCGCAACAGGAGCTTAAAACACCGAGTCTTAATCTTTAGCGCCTGTGTGCGTTTGCCGCTCTGACTGGCGGGGGATCCCGACTAGCAATGTCAGTTACTTTGTGGCAACACAGTTCTGATTTGGATTCAGTTTATCCACTCTGTCGGCTAGTTTATCAAGACTACGTCACATACCTTATTCATGTGTCCTTTTATAGAACTCTCCTTGAATGTTCCTGTTCTTTGAAATACACACAGTTCGTTCGAAACTCACAAATTCAATAAGCGCTTCCAGCTTGTGCGAATTGTCACTGTCGACCCAGAGTCGATACTCACAGCACTCTGATACAAAACAGGCTATTACGCGATCAACCTCTGCGTTCCTAAGGGTTAATACTATAAAACAATAGCCTACACTTTGAGACAGGTGCGAGTCGATCCTCGCTAATTACATCTAAACTTAGCCGTTACTTGGGTTCGTAATCTGCTCTCTAAATTCAGGCTTGTAGCCCTCTTACATCAACCTAATCTGATAATAGCGGCGCACAACGGAGCTTCGTGGATTGCCCCGCCACTCCACTCACACGAGACCCAATGTGGCGACTCACTCCTAAACGGTTGGAACCCAAGTCTCTCCGAAATAGCCTGTTCCCCACACTTTATATCTCGTCTTGTGATGGTCAGATAGCAATATGTCAAGATGCCTGAAACTGGCCAGCGACATTTCTGGACATAAAATCAACTATATGCTATCAAGCTTATCCCGAGAAATAATATATTTGATAGCCGTGATGATTGAAAGTGTCGGTCACTTCGATATTAATTGACTTTAGATAGCATGGAAACATTTTATACCGACTGATGTAATATGTCAGAGAAGTATCCCACTGTGAATCGCCTTAGGCTAATTATCTAATTAAAACATGTGTGCGTACAACACAGAGAGAAGAAATATATATACATATATTTGAACTTGAAAGTAGGGGGAGGGGGCCTCCCCCCTTTTAGACTGGCATTGCCCTGACACACAGCAGTTTATGATATGTTTCGTTTGGGGAGATGATCATTTAATGTATATCCACATTTAATGAACAACGAATCTTTCCACCTTATCCATAACACCAGTCGTGAGCTGTTAGTGTTCAGAGCTACTTCAAGAAATGTTACTGATTAAGACCTCGTGTTGCCATTATCAGACAACGTGCATGCATTGCATTTAAATGAGGTACCACGTGCATATGCGAGGTCAGAGGGAAGTTTACAATAGGAAATAAATTTCAGAGTCTTGGGTAAGAGCAGAAGAAGAAAAGGCAAGTCCCTTTTAATGAGCCCGCAAAACCATCAAGATATCCATTGCCTAAAACATTGCTTAAGTACTTTTTATGTTTTTAACAGCTCTACTATCCAGTAGCAACCTACTTTCCGTGTGCGCGCGAAAGGCTTCTAGCTTATCAGGGCTCAAAATAAGCGGTGTCGCGTCGATTTTTGCTATGCAAAATTTGCAAAAAGCTACACAATGTTCAATTATGTATAGCATTTTGCGATACAAGATAATCAACTGCAGCCTATTAGGCTGCAGTTGATTATCTTGCAGCGCAAAATGTAAATGAAAATTTGCAAACAAATTTGAAAACTAGTTCACTGATGCTTTACTTCTGATTGTGAAACATTCCAGGCATAACTCAGATTAACTCTCCATCAAGTATCATTAGCAACTTCATATGTAAGATGAATTCTATTGGTTTAAATTCTTCCTGTTTTTACAACATTTTGCATAAAATGTCCATTAAAAATAACTTCAAGCCCATCAAATTAAAAATCCCAACTTCCATTTTGAGAACTCTGTTAAACAACCACGACGTCATTTGAAAATAACCAAGTCCATGCAACCCTTAAAGGCAGTTCAGTTAAAAAAAAACATAGTAAATGTTTCATGTGTTGCAGATCATTTGGAAATGCCCAGAAATGGATGGAAACTATTCTATCTACTTAGAATTCAATACAAAACAGCATAACATAACTCCGGTATACAAAAATAGCTATGCAATTTTTACAAAATGCTATTCATTTTTTGGAAATGTGTAGCATTTTGCTACACATAGAAAAAAAGTTATTTTGAGCACTGTAACTTATATAATTCAAAACGCCCAAACCGGTCTCAGATGTTATGATCGGATAGGTTGATGTGCAGGGTTGGAATTGTTGATGTGCCACCGGACAATGTTATGGCGACCACGTTTGTGATTTAAGCGTTTCGGAGTTGTGTAATTTGAAAAAAATAGAGGATACTATGCTACGAGTGAGATAATTCACGATATTCACTAAAATAGTTAGATGTTATTTTTATTATACGCCACTTGATATTTTACTACGCTATATTATTACCACTTTTGAGGGCGTTCCTAGCACATTAACGATGTTTTTTCGGGCGTTGAAACCTACCAATACTCAACAAGTACAAGTCATGTGACGTGTTGGGCCGTTATTGACTATAACAGCCCAACACGCCAATAACAGCCCGACACGTCTAAATATAGACAATGACGTAACATCTCTCAGCCGATCAACAATATTTTTCCCAGATTTCCATTTGGATCGAAATTCAGTTCAATTCGGATTTTTATAATTTGTAAACACAATTAACACATTTGTTTCGAGTGTTTCCCTTTGTGTCACGGATAGATAATGTATCAAATATATGAAGCGATACACACAAAGTAAGTAATGACATCTTTGATGAATAAACTCTTTGCCTACAGTTAGCATTTCGAAGATATATTTCATCATCTAACTTTCCAAATTTCGTCGCAGACTGATCAGACGATAGTCATGTTACCCAGTTTGTTTGTCAACAAATCAGATGATAGTGTCGCTGTTTTTTTTTAATTCTAAAACGTCAAACTCTATTTATTTATCTTATTTCCCATATAATTTAATTGTAATGTACCAGATGTACGAAAGTGGCAATAATAGAAATAACACGACTTTGTCGAGCATTACACTGTATCAACGGCTCAGCAGAAATGGTTAACAGCCCTTGAGCTTATTAGCGGCCCTCGACTTCGTCGCGGGCCGCAAATAAACTCTTGGGCTGTTAACCATTTCTGTTGAGCCGTTAATACACTGTAATGCCCTTAAAAATCATGTTATTGTTATATTCAGCCCAGTTCCACCGCAAACAGTTTCAAAACCACAACAAAGACTGCTGATCGTTCATTCAACGCGACGTTTAAGGCGACGCCATGCGCCGAAGCGTGTGGACCTGAAAGCAAGTGCTCGTGAAAAATAAAACTTTCAGGTCCACACTCATGAGATAATTCCAGATATTCACTAAAATAGCGTAGATTTTCTTTTTATTATATACTAATTGGCAGTTTACTGTGCAATAGTCAGCCCAATTCGACAGCAAACAGTTTCAAGACAATGACAACGATCTGCTGATCGTTCATTCAAGGCGACGTTAAAGACGACGTCGTGCGCCGAAGTAGGACGTCATTTAGGAAGCTTTTAGGGGATATTTCACAATATCCATCGATTCGATGGATATTGAGAACAATCGTTTAGATAATTTGCGATAATCCACAGCCTAGCATATAATAAATAATTATATCTTCAGGTATCGCAGTATCTATAGATGTGCGCGAATGTTTCGAGATTCGATTGGAGCCACCTTGTGGTGAGACCGGCACAGTTTGTCAAGCTTCAGCTATAGGTAGCTCACTGGGCTCTTCACCGCCCCGAGTCCACTTACGAACTAATGATGGACTGATGAAAGTGTGGCAAAGTCTCAAATAATTAATTATTTGTAGAGAAATATATTTTAGCGTTCTGCAACACAAAAACGGAGACAACGTGTTTCCGCCTTTCTGATGTAAATCTGATATTAGCAATAAACGATTACATGATTTCCGCACGAGAAACGAAGCGCGTTAAAAAGTTGTACCGTCACTGACACTGTTTGAAAAGATAACGTCTGCAATTTGAAAACAATTATTATATTGGCGAATTGTGTTCGTTATCAGAATGATTAAGTGCGATAAGGAACCGTTTCCTGTTAACGAGAGTGCAACATCATCACGCACTGGTACAAGTCATGTCCCGAGTCCGCGTTTGAAGGAATAATAATTTGCTATCGGCAAAAGTGTTTATGGGACAAGTGTACTTTTCAATTGAACTATGCTTGATATTATCCTGGACATTTCCCGGCCCCCGGTTCTAAGTGTAATTTCATTCCCGTTCCCGTTACTATAGAACACAGGGAATATATTAAACCCTACATGGAATGTATCAGTTGACCGTAAACGCAAACTTCAGGTTCGCTTTTCCGACCAAATTAAATTTTCCAGATATTCGAATCTGAACACATGCAATGGACTATTTAATGGTCAGATTGGTTCCACGCCGGTGTGACAGGAATGATAGTCCGCAGGAACGTTAGTCCCTCTGGACTATTATTCCGCGGAATTATAGTCCTAGGTCTAACATTTCTAGGAATAGTAGTCCGGCGGACTACTATTCCTAGAAATGTTAGACCTAGGACTATAATTCCGCGGAATAATAGTCCAGAGGGACCAATTTTCCTACGGACTATCTATCATTCCTGTCACACCGGCGTCGAATTCCTAACAACATTTGAATGGTGACTCATCCATATTACGTGCAATACGGTTGAAGCGAAAAGTACTAAATCTGTATAGATTAGAAATCAGACGACCTGACAAAACTTACCGTAATATTTTTTCACAGGCAATATTTCTTCATGTAACCGTGTTTTCAATTTTCTAAGCAAGAAGACGATAATACAATATGGTTTAAACGTTATTTATTTTAAGAGTACAAAATCATATAAAAATTTGTTGCATACATTATTGTGGATACGGCAGGAAGTTATAAGCTTATACAAGGCCGTTTCCACCAAGAACAGGATTACAAAGAGTTACCAACTACAATGGCAGGTACGAGTGAATTTAGTATTTAGTTTAAACATAATTTGTATACATTACACAAGCGTCTGGAAAAGTCAGTAGTAGAGATCACACATCGTAGCCCGGAGGCTCCGGCCTCTCGTCCACCAGGTTAACCCAGTGACCAACGCGGATAGAATACGGTAGTTGCACAGAAGACTTCTTGAATAGCTAGACATTCTTATTTTCAGCTCCAAAACACAGTTCTTGATCTCCCACTGGAACGAGCTCACTCAAGCGGAGGGACACGAGCCATATTTCCGAGTCCAAAGTTGGAAGGATAATAAGATTTGAATGAGAGCGTTTTTTTAATATGACTGGCCGGGAGGCAGAGGAGAGGATCCCCGGGAAACGACAGGTAAGAATATTTAGACTACAAGGTGAACAAGATAAGAACGGTTTGAAAATAAAGAAAAAAAGATAAACAAAACGAAACTCCTTCAGCTTGAATACATGCTGCATTAAATGCACACGAAAAATGCGTACGTAGGAAGAGGTAATGGCATTCAGTTCGATTGGTAAACGATTATAAATACAGTCTACGAATACAGTCCAGGTGGCGTTCAGCTGCAAGGAAAGTTGAACAGTGTGGAGGGGTATATTCGTTATGTTGAGCTAATTTGGTAATAACATTTATAATAATATTAAGTTATATTAAATGGGTTACTACTGTATTAGAAATTAATCTAATACAATCTGTTAATTGAATAGTCAATTTGCCAAAGAAAACCATTCAATTAACAGGAAAATTATCAAGGATTTGATCATATTCCTGTATTATAGAGAAAAACTGAGCATTTATCGTATTATATCTTTTTTGAATGAGCTCATGGAGCTCTGCCAAACAAGATATAATAGATTAAAAACCTGTATTGGATGTACGGAGGTCAATAGATCTTCAAAGACGGGAAACTTGGTGATTGTCAGCGTAAATTCTCGACACATTATAATATTTTTTTATTCAATTAACGAGAGTTTATTCTGCAACCTACATGCAATTAGCAGGTCAAATTTGAACTAAAGGAAAGTAAATGGTTTTATGTTTGGAGATTATATTCAATTATCAAGAGTTATCCAATTAACCCTTTACCTAACGTAACGGCAAAACCGGCCAGCGCTATTCTCAAAAATCGCCAATTAATTTTCATTATTTTTTTCATTTTTGTCTCAAAAACATAGGTTATGACCCCTCGTTGGAACGAGCTCGTCGAGCTCGTTCGAACGAGGGGTCATAACCTAGGTTTTTGAGACAAAAAAATGAAAAAAATTAGTTATTCAAGAATTGTTTTTGCAAGTGTCGTCTGCTTTTCATGTTAGGTAAAGGGTTAAGTGATAAGCAGTTATGTGGGCTCCTCTATATGTGTTTTACTAGAGTCAGTACAAAGTGTCTGTGATGCTGCGAGAGTATTATTATCCCTGATGGGTGTGGGGAAATCTCACCCGAGGGCAAGATATTTGGGCCAGACAAGATATCTGGCCTCGAACGTGAGATTTCCCCATCTCACACCCAGCCCCATCAGGGATAATTTTTCTCACCCCACAAAAACACCCTGACGTCATTCAGACGCACATGCAGCTATATCGAACAATTGTGTTGTCCGCTTCTGAAAAAATTAATGTACTTATCGGAAAGAGCGCAGAAAAGTTCTGTATATACCACAGGTATATACCACGAAATTAAGTCCAAACTCCAGAAAGACAGGCGTAAAATATTGTAGCGAAATGAACACTGACACATTCCGATGACGTCATATTATGAATTCTGCAGTGCATTTGCATAACTTTTCGACAGGAATTTCGTGCAACTCTCTCCACTCACAAAGGCGTGCTCCCAAAAAATCACATAAAAGAGTCAAATGTCCTTTGGTTTTGCGGTCTGTGTTTTTATTTTTTCTTCGACAAACGTTCGTCTGCTAATATTTCCGAAACGTGACACGGTGTTGCTTGTTTCCAGAAGAACGTGCGATGATTGAATAGTTCTGCGCTCATTAAATATGCTAATAAGCCGGTCACGTGGGTCATCATGTGAGATAGATATCTATGTCACATGGCCTTCTCACATGAGACACGCATATCTTGCATTGGAAGTGCGGGAAAAAAAACTGGAGTGACTTGTGTATCTCTTAAATAGAGTATTTCAAACGAGGCCCCAATCCATATTGAAATTTATGAAACAAGTTCATTTGATTAGGTGTAGAGGTAGGGGCGTGGCTAAGATATGTGGCACACCCTCAATACGAATGTTTCGCACAGGAACATAATCGTTGGGATTGGAGTTTTTCACAATTGTATTTTCTAGGATTGTATTTTCTACCTATTAATATAACTGACTAAATGAATCAGTAATATTTTAAAAGATATGGCAGTTTGCCAACTGGCAAATTGCCAGATCTTTGAAAATGCTAATGGTTCATTTAACCCATTTAAAGTCAAAACTAGAAAATACAATTGTAAAAGTTTTATAGCATTGGCCCTAGGTTTGATCATTGGAACTCATGTCAAACACGCAGTCGGACATACAAGGAGATCTGTAGTACCCGATTCTGGTCGATGTGGATCCAGCATGATCATTTTGGAGTACGTGGTGTTAAAAAGAAGTTTAAAGTCCAGTCGTCTCGACTACGTGTTTTGCAAGTTTCTTAAATAAAACCAGACAAATATGGATGTCATTGGAACTGGCTCAATGAGCCAGTTCCAATGACATCCATATCTGTAATATTTTATTGCACATAAATATTAAATGTCCTGTATTTTTATTTTTGTTCTAACATAATCGAGCAGAAGGTATGAATTAATAATTAAAAATGGGTACGTTTTAGCCATATAGCTTGCTCTTGTATATTCTTGTTTTACACCTTGGTTAAACACGGTGTATAAAAAGCCACTGTGGATTGCAAGTTACACCGTACCTCTCAGCCAATCAAAATGCAGTATTTTGTCTCATTTGGAAATAATACAAAATACACTGTATTGTACATGAGGGTAACCTCATATGCCGGAACTACAACGACGAGATCCCGACCAAAAGTGCTGGAAGAGTCTGAAAAATTTCGATACAAATTGGAGACGAGATAACAATTATATTTTATTCCTTGGTTCGAAACCCGATAAAAAGATGATCAAATGTTTCGAATTACAAACAATCGTTTCGATAATAACGAAAGGAATCGGCCGTAGCAATGTCAATGTTTTCAACAAACCTATCTGCTATTTCGTTTTCATTCGTGGTTTTTTAACCCAAAGCGCCTCGGTAACTCCAGCAGATGGCGCCATTATCTTTCATACCAACTCCAAATTTTAGGCGCATACTCGAGACCCCAACGTGAGGATTAAGTAATAGAAATGTGTGGGTCCAAAATCCATTTGCGCAGAGGAACGTCAATAGTTTGGTCTACTATATACCTAGAGCAAATCTGGAAATACTTGCTTTCACAAATGTCACTGATAATTACCACCAGCCTTGGGCCAATTCTATACAACTTTTCCAGATGTATTTTCGAGAACTGTATTTTCTAGTTAAATGGGTTGAAGTGAACCATTAGCATTTTCAAAGATATGGCAGTTTTCCAATTGGCAAATTGCCACATCTTTGAAAATGCTAATGGTTCACTTCAGTCATTTATTTTAATAGGTAGAAAATACAATTCTAGAAAATACAATTGTGAACGTTTTATAGTATTGACTCCTGCAGGTAACTGGTCGTAATTACCAATGAAATTTATGAAATCGTGACTTTCCCAGCTGCAGTGGCAATCAATTTTCCACGACCTTTTTGTTCTTTCAAAACGGTGGCAATGAAACACTGAAAATTGCGAAAATTGCTGTTTAGACAGAAGAAGAAATTGAGACTTGTTTTCACTTCCATTGATTCGCTAATCTATTTAATGTGTATTTGTATGGCGTATTAGGCATGCCATTCAAAAATAGATATTTTTCCTATTTCAGCTAAAAGAAATTAATGCTTTATTGCCGATTTCAATCAGTCTAAAATGTTTGATTTAGTGCAAGCAAATACTTTTAGACATTAATAATCTGAGCTTTAGTAAATATTTGCCTACTCGGTATATGACGTGAATTCGTTATGTGTTTTATTAAATTGTATAAAGTTGGTAGAAATACATTGCAACAGAAAAGTATGATGTTTGAAGGGTGACCTTTCTGGTTTCTTCGTTATATTCGCATCTTTATTTCAGTGAATTGATTACACGTCCCATTCAACTTTTATCTTACAATTATATTTGAATCATATCCCAGAAAAAAGTCGATTTGATAAAACCTACACCTATTTGCACTCCATTTTTTCCAAGTGCTTTCAAAACAGCCTGAGGTATAGAAAGTTCTGTCAGGAGGCAGATTTTCAGTCGCATTTGTCGAGACTGGCTAAATAAAAACAGCAAACCTACGAGCGAAAACGATAAGGGGTGGGGGAAGCCACTTAGCTAGGATTCTATAATAATTCCACTAGTCCTAATTATGGCCCTCCGACTGTTGCCCATCTCCACATCCATTCAGGGAAGTGGGAGGAGGGGAACCGACCAGAGGGCTCTAATTAGGACTACCCCACCCTGAGACAAGTTTGCAAAATATAGTGCCTCAAGAATCAATCTGGGGCATTCGGTGCATGTATTGCTCCGGATACCATTTTTAGGCACTGTGTTGTGTAAAAGTAGCATTGAGCCGATGTTTTTGTTTGGGGGGGGGGGGGGGGGTAAAGAAAGTTTTAGAGGGCAAGGCCCCCAGGGTCCCCCGTAGCCACGCAATTGAGTGGATATCGGCCGAAGACTAAAAGAGAATGTGGGTGTTTCCGCGTTTTTGGGGAGAATATGAGACTGGTAGATATCTAACGATACCATGTCGTCTGCGAGGTGGCCACGGGAGATAGAGGTGACGTTCAGCCCTTCTCCTGAAAAATCTGAACTTTATGTACCCCTCATGCCTGAAATCTCTAATACTAGTTTAACCCTTTACCCAAAGTAACGGCCAAAGCCGTTCAGCTTTACTCGCAAAAATCACCAGTCAATTTTCATTATTTTTGTTTTCCTTTATTGTTTGCCTAAAAAACATAGCTTATGGCCCCTCATTGGAACGAGCTCGTTGAGCTCGTTCCAATGAGGGTCACAAGCTACGTTTTTGATGCAAAAAAGTGAAGAAAAAAATAAAATAGTTATTTAAGAATTATATTAGCAAGTATCGTCTGTCTTTCGTGTTAGGTAAAGGGTTAAGTATTCTCGGCCCGATATATCTCAATCATTGTGTTGTTATGTCTTCACTTTCTGTGTACATAAGCTTTTAAAGATTACTTCGCGTGCTCTTATTGGCATGAAAAGTAGGGGGCTCGTGAGGGCCGTGAGCCTTCACATTTGTGGGGGGGGGGGGGGGGGGTATAAACATTCTTAACCCATGATAAGGAAAAATGAATTGTAGAAAATAAATAGCGGCAGCAGAAAAATATTTTGTATCCTACTGCGCCACTGCATGTCAATTTTCCTGCGGATGTGGGACCGTGGGGAGTATATATACTTTAATTATGATTTAGCAAGTAGTACCTGACGTGCGTATTTTGTCGCACAGGATCTCCAGAACAATCGAAAATCTCCAATAACCATCTACGCGAAGTCAGGGTCTCCCACCGCACGCGGTTCCGGTTATCCTGCTCTGTTTTGCCCTATTACCCTTACCATATACCACGGACGTGTACATTATTGATAGATAGCATTGGGACTGCGAAGAAATATCCTCGATTGTGCATTTCACATTTCAAAACATTTCCCGACTTTGTACCCAACTAAACAACGCAAAGGAGACATGCCTTTTCTTACCTGGACTATCCCGCTCCCTTTTGCATGCCAAAGGCGCGGGATAGTCCAGCCAGGTGGGAAAATACATGTCTTCTTTACGTGTTTTTTCCTTCGTGGACTTGGTAAGAGCCAAAAAATTAGTGGGGCTATTCAACGCCTTTACTCTATGGTTTATGACACTGAACGCGATCATAACCTGTTAATGGACTGTGCTTCAAATCTTTCATTCAGAGACCCATGTATTTGCAGAACATCAGTAATCTAAGAAAATATATGTTTTGTCATTAACCCTTTACCCAACGTAACGGCCAAAACCGGCCAGCGCTATTCTCAAAAATCGCCAATTAATTTTCACTATTTTTTTTATTTTTTGTCTCAAAAACATAGGTTATGACTCCTCGTTGGAACGAGCTCGTCGAGCTCGTTCCAACGAGGGGTCATAACCTATGTTTTTGAGACAAAAAATGAAAAAAATTAGTTATTCAAGATTTTTTCTTGCAAGTGTCGTCTGCTTTTCACGTTAGGTAAAGGGTTAAAACGTGTCTCTTTCATTTGGGCGGTGATCCATAAATACACAGAACGACACACGCGTGTGAATGGGTTAATCGGTATGACACGAGTGCCAGTGCGGAAGGGTAAGATGAGAGGCCGCAGTGCAATATCGATTAACCCATTCACACGCGTGTGTCGTTCTGTGTTTATTACACGCCTTCGCGTCTATAAAACAATTATTAATGGACACTCGGCAATTCATTTGACAACTATTAACACAGACAACACATTTTATCGCCAACCAAATTTGCGAGGGGAACCCGTGTTAATATTTCATCCCCTGAGTTGAAATGTGTTCTATGTGCCTAGTGGCACATAGAACACATTGGAACTCAGGTGACGATTTTCATCTATCGCTAGCGATTCAAATTGTAATTGCAATTTGTAGAATATTCCAGTGAAATTTCGCTTCTGTTAAAAAATAGTCCGTCAACGATTTCCGTTCCGCACATATGAGCGGAGCAGATTTGTATTTTCCGCACGGTTTCGTGTTGCTGTAGATGGGGATTTCATAAAACAGGCGTGTAATAAATAGTTTTAGCCTGCAGTCTTGTGGACCACATTGACTCAACTAATTGTGTCACACGATACATTGTTGATGAACGGACATGGGCGATGGATTGTGGTTATATTCGTTTTAAATGTTTAAAACAGAGAGCTTGTACATAGGTACAATAGTCAAAGAAAAGCGACAACGTGAAACAGAAACACATATTCCACACCAGTCTCGATGAATTCTGCTCATTAGCCTTATCAGTTACAGAGGGAGGTAACCTGCGAAGCGCCGGATTCAATTTGATTCGATAACATCCTGGTGATTCGATTTCATTAGATTTGTGGTGATTCTGAAATTTTCGATTTGCCAAGATATTCTCAAAATCTTATCAAATGCACCACTCGAACATTTCTTCTACCATCAGGTCTCCTATACAGGTGACAAAAAGAGTTTAAGCATTTCCTGTTTCCGGAACTGTATTGATATCTGTCTGAAATATTTCGCGTTTTCGATCGACACGCCCAAGGAAAAAACGCCGTTGTATAGGTTGAATATTAGAAAATATATTTAGCGGTTGAAGGTAAGTGACTTTTCTACACGATTACCTGAAAACCGATGGGATTCGATTCGATTCAAAATCTGAAGCCTAACTAGATTCGACCCAAAACTTCAGATACACAAAAGGCCAAGCACTCATGTCACCAGTTTAATTCTAGTCGACATTCGACCCAGCTATGGGCTGTTTGTTTGCCCACTTTTTGTGGAAATCTGCGTGCATACGACAGAAAGGTGATTTGCGTTTACTTACAATGATAAACAGGTATTATTTCCTGCATCAGTTATAGATATTCAATTCAATAAGTATTTACTTTCCTTTGGAAACATCAGGATATTATCAACATGTGTGAAACAATACTTAGCTTACATTTAAAACTAGAAGTCCTGTCATGAAATGCGCACAAATAGCACGTTGGTTTGCGCGTTAATCTACGCGTTATGACCACAGCAAAGCTATCAAATTCTGTTTTTTATGGCCAGTGCACAATCGTTATTTCAGCCGATGGACCTCCGGGTAAACCGGAGGTCCATTGGCAGAAACATTGCCTGTGTTTGCAGTTGGTAACCAGGAGAACCTGCCTTGCTTTTCATGCCATTCGATATGGCAATTGCGCGCAATTCCAACGCACATTTAAGCCTAGATAAGCGCACTGTTCGTGACAGGACTTCTAGTTTTAACTGTAAGCATAACATACGGCTGTGTTGAGTCTTCACTTCCGATAGTTATGTCATCACAATGTCGATCAAATCAATTGAACAACATTTCTAGCTTTAGGTCATAGAATATGAATTTTTACGAATTTTTTTCCCGATTCAATCGTTCGGAATACATTATTTGGTTGGAAAGCGAACCTATGAGTAAATCTAAAAATAGACGATGACCTATTTAAGATGTAGACTGGTTCCAGGGCATAACACAGACGAATTTCTTACGGTATTAAACTGGTGGTCTGAGAGCTTGACAAAGT
Source organism: Pictodentalium vernedei (assembly GCA_031216915.1). Lineage (NCBI taxonomy): Eukaryota > Metazoa > Mollusca > Scaphopoda > Dentaliida > Dentaliidae > Pictodentalium > Pictodentalium vernedei. Next base: position 121,820,819 of record CM062297.1, on the reverse strand, counting down.
TTTTGAGGAGACTCGAGACAGAACCTATTTCCGTCTCAGATTGGCTTCCTCTTCAGTATCGAATCTGATTCCATCCACAGAACTCTGAGTATAATCAACGACGTTGTGCGAAATGTAACAATATACCTCGGATTTTGATACAGGTAAAACTAGAAGTCCTGTCATGAAATGCGCAAAAATAGCACGTCGATCTGCGCGTTAATCTACGCGTTATGACCATAGTAAGGCTACCAACTTCTGTACATATGGCCTGGCACAAGCAATTTTTCAGCCAATGGACCTCCGGGTAACCCGGAGGTCCATTGGCAGAAACATTGTCTGTGTTCGCAATTCCTACGCGCAATTAAGCCTAGATAAGCGCACAGTTCGTGACAGGACTTCTAGTTTTAACTGTAGTCGTCCCAGTGAGAAACGTATTATTACAGTCGTTATTAAAATTATATTCAATATGTGCTTCATTTCGACAGTGAGGTGTGAAACTCACCCTGAAACGCAGTACCATTTCCCCGTTCCATATTGAATTTCTTGCATAACCGTCAAACCAAAACTCGCAACACATCCTGCAAACAGAAGATTCACTTCGAATGGAAGGAGTCTCCGAGGCCGCCAATTCGGTAGTCTTGTGTGTTTCTGTTCGCACAGTAGTGTTGTGTTAACAGAATCACCCAAACCACCTGTTATTCAAAGTGTTAATATTACCTTCTATGCAACGTGATTATTAATAAGTTAGACGATACGACGGATAACCCCCAGGAGACTAGAAGTAGGTTTAGCCCCCCCCCCCCCCCAAAAAAAAAAAAATACTATAAGTCCATTGGTGTGAAGTCCTGGCGATCGAAAAAAAAACACAAGATTGCAATGTTTTTACATGAAAGGATGGCAGGTTTTCTGGATGAAAATGCCCGAATTAAGTACGTATTTGAAAGAGAGCCTTTATAGAAGATTTGAAATTGTCAAGACGTTTGCCATTGTACGACATTTACTGGTGTAACGCCCGAGGTGGACAGACTCGGCTTCAGACTTTTAGTTTATTTCATTTATTTACTGAGGTTTAAAGACATTGTTGGCAGTCAGTCAGTATCTATTCGTGACGGAATATTTTAAGTTACTAACTGCTGATTACAAATGTTTATGGCTATGGAAACCGAAAGGCTATGACGTATAGTTTACGGAGCAAAAAATTAAGAATATTCAGAACGACCTGTACATTCTTGGTCGATCCAGTTAAGATAGCTAACTGATCCTTTGGTAGAAAAAGAACACTTGTTTTCAGTTGTTGGTACAATTGTATCCATTAAAACGGCGGTTGCATGTGAAATACACCTTAAAACAGTGGGTTTATATAAGTTTTATTTTATTTATGGCTTTTTGGAATGTTCCAGCTGAGAGCACGGTGGCTCAGTTGGAAGAGATACAGGCTGCAAGCCGACAGGTCCGCGGTTCGAATCCCACCAGAGGCAACCGCGTTGTTTGCTTGGGTAAGGAGGCACTTAATCCAAATTGCCTACGTGGGGGCACGTTGGCGCTGTGTACTAAGACGTACTGCACGTCAATGATGTACTTGTCTTCAACCAATGCTAACCCTGCTGGTGTGGAGGTAGTACGTTGGCTGACAGGTGCACACCGTTGCTCGGTGGTTCTCTCCGGATACTGCGGCGTCCTCCGACCGTAAAACTGTCCGACACGACCTGGCCCTGGTTGAACGCGTTGAAGTTAAATCCTTTACAAAACTAAAATGGCAGACGACACTTGGAAACCAAATTTTTGAATAACTTAAAAAGGTCATTAGTATGGCTTATGACCACTCATTGAAAAGTCATAAGCTAGGTTTGGGAGTCAAAAAGTGAGAGAAAAAACGACAGGTGAGGAGTAAAATTAACATTAAAATGAAATTCTGGAGAATTAACATCGGAACAGTAACGATCAAACACAGACATTTAATTTTGATTGTGCAATGACTCTCGCTGATGCCAGCAGCAATGGCTATGTGGCTGCGTCGAATGGAAAATTTCTGACAATATTGGTCATAGCACAAGGATGATTACATTGGTTGGTTACGTTGTTAATTTGTGCTCCAAACAGTCAGGCGTTCGTGAAATATTATTTCGATAGAATACCTATTCAGCAAATAGTAATGTAATGGAGATGAACATGCGTAAACAGTCAGATTAGTCCAGTAAGAATGTCTGGCGCACAAATGTCTGATAGTTGGGTATTATTGAAACCGGGCAGGAGGCTTTCAGTCAGGGTAGACTTATTCAGCAAATGTTCAGCAGGTACGTGTGGGAGGGCCATACGTTATTTGATATTCGATGGAAGGGAAAATGAATAAAAACAAAAAGGGATTTTTTTAAAAGTGACTAGCTGTGATTATTATTTATTTATTTATTGGTGTTTAAGGTCACATACTTATGCACAATGGCTAATCATGACCGTGACAGTTTTACGGGTGGTGGAAGCCGGGGTACCCGGAGAGAACCACCGAGCAGCTGCCCGCTCCTCAACATCGTAGCTCCGCACTGCAGCACAGGCAGGGCTAGATTGGCAGGGTAAGATTGGTTGAAGACATGCGCACTATCGACGTGCAGTACACCGTAGTACACGGCGTCATCGTGTCCCCATGTGGACAAACGGGGTTAAGTGCCTTGCCCAAGGACACAACGCGGGAGTCCGAATCGATCGCTCAGACGGTCACCTATCCGATGACTAACCGGGATCGACGTTGTTGAACCGGCTACCGCAACGCCAGCGCGCCCCCTGATTATCTGTGATAACAAGTTCTTCTGTTAGCAAGAGTGTTAAATCTCCTGCTTTTGGTGTGAACGAGATTTGTGACGAGAAATTTTATGTATTTCTCTTGATCAGGTTTGGCACCTGGATTTCAGAATATAAATGGAAGACCTTTATGCAGAAGTACAGATATTGACTGATTGAGAACGCGCAATAACGTGTTCAGAGTTTTGGAGAGCGATAACATTGATTGTGTTTTTCAAATATAGAAGTGGTTCAGTTTTATCTCTCAATAGTAGGTGACGGGTACAGAGGAGATGAGTTGTATTGAACACAATTGTAGGTTTTTCGCAACTGGCGCCTCAATTGCTAAAGTAAGCACCACGAACCATTCAAATACTAACGAAACAGAGGTAGAAGGCACTTTCATCAAAATGGGAATCGTCTCTTTATTGGTCGTTGCTGATCTATGTAAAAATACATATGTGGTCAGTAATGCTTGGAGGGAGCAACAGCGGCATTAAAATTTAACGAAAAATCCAAATAGCTCCAATGGGATTGCTATGACAATAAGATTTTAACGCTCTGCATACTGTTGTCAAATAACCAAAATTTCATTTCTACGCTACAATTAGGAATTCAACCAATTCTCTCTTGTTTGACAGAGCTCAAAGAGCCCTGGCAAACAAGATAGAATTGGTAAACTTCCTGGTTCCGTAATAGGGAAGTGTTGCAGGTTAAAATGGTGTTTTCCCGACATCTGAGGGTTCAGGTTAAGGGTTAGTGTTGAATTCTTTGGTATGCCTTTTGTTTTCATATGTATTTCTGTGTTTGATGGAGGAATTAGCTTTAAAAGTACAGAAGCTCTTGGTGTGGTAGCGGTTCAAGACGGACATATGGGCGAATTGTCAAACACGACAACTTTTCTGACATGACAGACTCAAAATATAATGGTGCGGTAAAACTGACTGGTCAAAAGGCATTCTTCAGCCTTTTGGAAATGGACTTTTTTTGCATACACAATGGATAGGCATGTTTACCGACTGATCCAATACATATTGTGTTGTTCGTGACCATCTTATTGGAATAACAAGTTTCCCTTCAATGTGGTCTCACTGGTATGTAAGCCATAAGATGGGTACATAACCCTTTTAACTAGAGGGGTCTTTCATAGTGCTTATTTCTCTTTACTTGATACACATTTTACGGTTCGGATTACTGAGTCCATTGTGGAAGGTCAATATTGAAAAACAGGACGTTTAGATTCCAAACGGCGTTTGCATGTGCATGGCTCTGAGTGTGTCAAAATTTAAACCTTCGCCGAACAAAATAGAGAATACCAAACGACGTTTGACCCCAAAAATCTTGAATAATTGAAAATGATAATTCTTGCTGCAAATATATATATCATCCCATTGGAACGAGTTCTACGAGCGCGTTCCATTGAGAGTTCACAGGTATGTTTTGAATTAGAAAGTGAAATGTAAAACTTGAATGAGACATACAGTACGGCTGCCGTGGATCTGTCACTTTCCACGGGGTGGGCAATATTTCGACGGATGCAATAATATTAGATTCCAAATAGTACTGAAATGATTAATCGGATAACCGGTTTGAAACCGGTTACCTACATAACCGATTTGAAAAAAAAACGTCAACCGGTTATCCGAAATATCGATAGTGATCGCCATTCCACTGTTAAAACGTAGTAAATCTGCCGCTTCTCCATTGCGATAGATACACCTCGAAGCCGCGTTGTATATGTTGAGAAATAATCGATTTTGGCTTCAAGACTTCGTTAATGATCGGCAATTTCCGTGAGTACTGAGTAACCGCAAAAACTATCCCGCAGTATATATACAAACGAACGTTGTCGATTACTCGACAACGTTCGTTTGTATACACACTACGGAATAGTTTCTGAGCATACTGCTTTCCAATTCCTATGGTTTTGATCCCAGATTCGGTGAAATAATGGCTACGGATAACCGGATATTAACCGGTTAAAGATCTCGGTTAATGGGTTGTGAAAATGAGCCAACCGTTTCAGCCCTAATTCCAAACACTAATTATAGGAATAATCATCAAAAATGTAATTAATATCCAAATCAATTCAGGTGTCAGTGTGATCAATAACCCAAACAACGTCCGTTTACTTGTACACTCGTTTTCAGCTAGAAACTCGTGCGCGTTTCTTTGGAAAACTGTTTGTATAATTATGATGGTTCTGTTGGTCAGATGAATTGCAAATGAGTCATATTGGAAAAGGCAAACGTAAATTAATGTTCATACAGGACATCCGCCGCGGACTGGTCACTTTCCATGGGTGGCCAATATTCCGACGATACGGCAATATTAGATTCCAAACACTAATTATAGGAATAATCATCAACAATTTAATTAATGAAGCATCAGGTACAGCCCGGTGCTTAATTAATTAAAATTTTGCTGGATGATGGTATTTAATACCTTGTAAACGCATGCGTGGACATCCCGGTGGATTACGACCAGTCCACGGCGACTGTACTATAGTAATGATGACTGATTATTGTCATTACGTTAGGGTTAAAACGGATTAAGTGTCCGAACCCAATGACCTTCCTACCATTTTATTTTTATTTATTTGTTTTTTGATGTAATAAAATGATTTATGTCAAAGCTCGTTTGTAAAAAGAAAGATCTAATTTCATCTGAAATGCTGATTGATTTGTTTTAAGATTACATTATTATATTGGCAATAAAGCTATTTTTGGTCTTAGGGGACTTTTCACTGATACTTGTCGATTTTGTTCAAATGGGGTTATTTGGGTTCAATTATATTAGCGAGCTTAAGTGTAATGATGTTGATTTTCAAGAAAATTTCATTAAAACTAAAAAAATTCGTAAGATAAAAACCGTTGTTTACATGCAAGAAATACACCGAACGACACGCGTGTGTGAACAGGTTAATCGATATGGCACGAGTGCCAGCGCGGAAGGATAGAACGAGAGGCCACAGGCCTCGAGTTTTATCCTTCCGCGATGGCACAAGTGCCATATCGATTAACCCATTCACAGACGCGTGTCGTTCTGTGTTTATTACACTATATTAGTAGATTAGGTACGGAAGTTTAATTCCACAGACTCAGGGCGGTAATATTGAGCAAATTAAGAAACGTTTCTCTCGATGTGAATTTAGGAGTTGATTCTGCATGCCCATGGGGGTGTAGACAGCTGCTAATGAAGGAGTGGAAAAATGGAATCTGAAAAGTTATGGTAGATGGAAATCGGGTATTTTCCAACAGGTTGCATTCTGGACACTGCTGTTAATAAAGTTAAGGTTACACAATGCCCCTTTCATGTACACACCATTTAACACTTTACCTAACATGAAAAGCAGACGACACTTGCCAAAATAATTCTTGAATAACTATTATTTTCATTGTTTGTCTCAAAAACATAGGTTATGACCCCTCATTGGAGAGAGCTCGTTCCAATGAGGGGTCATAACCTATGTTTTAGAGACAAAAAATGAAAAGAACATAATGAAAATTAATTGGTGATTTTTGAGAATAGTGCAGTCCGGTTTTGGACGTTACGTTAGGTAAAGGGTTAAAACCCGCGTTCGACACACCCCATGACCACACTATAGAAGTGAGGCCTGAGATCCAACTACCGAGGATAATCATAACGTTGTGGAAAAACTAGAGATCAAACAAAATGCCGCGAAACGAGGAATTCGGAGAACAGCTGTCAATTCAGCCATCTGATATTAATATATACTGAGTCAAAAAAGAAAGTATAATAAACTTTGAGGAGCAATTTGTTTAGTATTGTCGACTTCAATCCCAAATAAATTATTGTAAATTCATATTTCGAGTCTAGCTGTATGAATATGCATAATTTCATGTTCTTACTGTTGTCAGTGTCACGTCAGGACGTTGCAGTTCAAACATGGGGTGTAATGAAAAGTTCACACTTGCAGTCAATAGCGTGTATGCCCACCGTTTTCCTCTTGGATGGCAAGACATCGACGGCGCATAGACCTCATAAGTCTCTGGATGTCACCTGTGGTATTGCGTTCCACTTCCGCCTTAGAACATTACGTACATCGCCTAACGCCTGAAGATTATGAGTCGTACCCGACGGTCCAAGTGATCCCAAAGATGCTCGATTGGCGACAAATCTGGAGAAAGTGGGGGCCAGGGAAGAAGTTCGATGCTCTGCTCCTCAAGAAATTCACGACAGATACACGCCACGTGACTTCGGGCATTTGTCTTGCTGGAATAACTGCAACCCGACGTTAGAGTTGAACAACGGGACAACAACAGAGTTAAGAATTTCGTCCCTATACGTCTGTCCATTCAGATTACCATCGATGAAGATCAACTGCGTTCGATGGTGCAAGGAAATTCCTGCCCAAACCATTACACTGCCCCCGCCGAAACGGTCGCATTTCCGCACGCAAGCATCAGGAAACCGTTCTCCTCGTCGGCGATACCCTCTTGCCCTACCATCAGCGTGCCGTAGACAAAATCGTGGTTGATAACTAAAAAGAACTGTGCTCCAGCTTTGCTGAGTCCAGCGAACACGCGGACGTGCCCATTCCATTCTGACTGTACGATGACGTTGGGTAAGGATTGATCCATGGTATGGGCGCCTACTTCGGATGCAGTGTTCAGAGAGTCTGTTGCGGGCAGTTTTGCACTGATTCTACTGTTAGTTCTACCAGGGGTAAATGATGCTGTTCTCGTCCCCGGAAGGAAGCGATACCTTCCAATGAGACGGTAAATGGTGGCCACAGTGACTCCGAACTCAGCAGCGAGCTCATCTGGAGGTATGCCAGCCTCATGCATACCATTGGCACGCAACCTCTGATTTTCGGTTAACCTTGGCATTTTTAGCTCACATGACTTTCAGTCAGGAGAGCTATAGTGATCACTCACCGTCCGTCGTCCGACGTCGTTCGTCGTCCGTAAACATGGTGTTTGCGTCTTCTCCCCCAAAACCGCTGAACCAATTTAATTGATATTTGAGATAATAGTTTGTTATGACATCGCAATTTAATTTTGTTCAAATCAAGTTGCCTCGCCCCTTGGTAGGGCCACGCCCAAAAAGTGTGCCCAAATCTTAAAAAATCTTCTCATGAACCAGCAGTAGCAGAGACTTGATATTAAGTGTGCATCTTCCTTTTGTGGTGTACACTCAGATTTGTTCAAGATGAGTTTGTGGGGCTATATTTGCCGTCGTTATGGGAGGGGCTAGAATTAGTGCGCCTCCCAAAATTTCTGTTTTTCAAACCGAGAGGCAGATTTGAACCAAATTTGATTTGAGGGCTTATTGGATCATAAGTACTTAATTTATGCCCATTTTTTTTCCCGTCGCCCCATGGGAACCGAAGGAGCTAAAAATAGAAAAACAATTAAAACGCCCATATCTCCAAAACTACATGGCACTGATAATTCTTATTTGGTGTGAATCTTCCTTAGGACCAACAGAATGGAATGGTAAAAAAAATTGCTCTCGGTATTATCATGGAGTACTTTTTTGAGACTTTGAAAAAGTGCTGTGTGAGCATTTTTTAACACTGTGGATAATGGGAAAAACATTTAAGACTACTTTTCCCCCAAACCACTGCTCCAAAAGCTTTCAAATTTTACATATAACATCTTTGGAAGATTGTTTCACATGTTTATTGAAATCAATTCCCTGGGTCCATATTTGGGCTCTCTGTGGGAGACCAAATGTTTAAATTAGTGCAGTATGAGGAATATTCTTTAAAAATCTTCTTCTTCAGATCTACCAATAAGAATTTTTTGATATTTGGTATGCAGCATCCTTAGGGGGTGAGTTTCAAGTTTGTTCAAGCCCAGTCCCTGGGTTCATATTTAGGCTGGAAATTTGGGGTCCTGGTCCGGACTCAGAAATTTTTGACCAAAATCCGGAAATGAGATTTTTGTTTTTTATGCGTTTCGGTCAATTTTAAGACATTTTTTTTTCTTTTTACACCGAAAATTTGGGGTCCCGGTGGGACTTAGACATTTTGGACCAAAATCCGAAAATTAGTTTTTTGGTTTTTTATGCGTTTTGGTCAATTTTAAGAAAAAAAAAATATTAGTCTGAAAACATTTTGTTTGGGACTTATCAGAAAGGTTGACCTCTTTGACAATTCGCCCATATTCTCAACTTGAACCGCAGCCACATCAAGAGCTTCTGTACCTTTCAAGCCAATACCTTCACCAAAAACAGAAACACATTTGAATACAAAATGTATACCAAGGAATTCAACACTAACCCTTACACCTTAACCCATTGATGTGCAAATATGAGTATTATAACCTACAACGACTCTTTCTAGTGTAACTAGGGATCTCAACAATTCTATCAAAGCTCATTGAAACTAAGTGGATTGTTTTACAATAGTATGTCCCTCCCGCTTACTTTAAAGTTGTGGGACGGACATATTATAGTAAAACAAAAGAAGGTGTAGTATACATCAGATACCCGGTCTCTGAAGAAAATCAGATTTTTGTTGCGTGTGTTTGGAGACGTTTCATTATTTGTATCTGATTGTATACAAAATGAGCTTCTTTTTGAAGATAGGTGCTCCTACAATACTGTGATTACAAATGCGGACAGAGATTGTGGACCGGATCGCGATTAGGTCGCCATCCGGTCGAAATTGTCCTTCCCATTACTATAGAATCTTACACGTCGGAACAGAAGGCGAGAACATTGATTCTGAGTTGTTTTTTGTGATTCGGTCTTGATGTCGACATAATGTATTTATGAAAGCTCGGCCCATGGTGTGCAAGCGATTCGAGGTCCGATCATGATCAGAACGAAAATATACCATTTTAGTGATTACAGTAGTGTAGTCAGTGGCGGTGGAACAGGGGTGGGGTGGGGGCACAGGGGATCCTCAGACGCTTACACAGTTGGACAATGAGTTACAATGGGCGCATGCAACGTGCCAATATACAGACATTCATGTAATACATGGTTTGTAATTCCAAACAACATTTGATCAAAGGATATCACTTTCTGTCGCTTAGGTCCCTTTCTTTCACTTCAACCTAGCCTTCGGGTTGGAAGATGATTGAAGTAGAAGATGATTAAAGTAGACAGGACAGTAACTGCGCCACGGCATGCTTGTCCAAATGAGAGACTATAGTGTGCCATGGTACATTTACCGATATGCGACTGTAACCTTTCTCTCGCTGGGACGAACCATACGTAGCCTTATACACCTCCACTTTTATAGAGCTTCCACCGCCTCTGATACACTATCTGGATTAACCCTTTCGCCAACAAAGTCGCCGCATCCGCCCGCGAAATATGCAGATTCAGCAGTTGAAAAAATAATTATTATTTAAAAAAAAAATTCAACAAAACCATATCATGTGACCCCTCGTTGGAACGAGCTCGTCGAGCTCGTTCCAACGAGGGGTCACATGATATGGTTCTGTTGAAATTTTTTGAACAATTGGACAAAATGATATTTAAAATAATAAATTTTGATATCGTCTGCGTTAGGTAAAGGGTTAAATGTGGACAGTGCTTTAGATATGCTCCTTCATTTGTTATCCACTGCATTAAATAACAGCCGCAGCCTTTTAACAAGCCATCCCCTGAGTTCCAATGTGTTCTGTGCGCCTACTGGCACATACAACAGAATGGAACTCAGGAGACGAAGTTTGAATTTTATTGCGAAAATATGGGATATCCATTGAATCGCGATTTCATGTGAAATATCTGTACCGTGTCTCGAGTTCACGAAAATCGATCTGAGCCGACGTTTCTCGGGGCTCGGATACATTTTAATGGGAAGGGCTTTAGCAATCACGATGAATTTAACATTCGTTTTATTACAGGGAGGGTAATTTTGAACTTCCAGCGAACGTAATTACTGAAGCTTTCCAGCACTGTTCACAAAACTTACCATCCAAATGTTAGTATTTTTTTTTATTCTTGCCTTACAAACATAGCTTGTGATCGTCATTGGAACGAGCTTGTCCCACGAGGAGCCAATAAGCTCTGTTTTCAAGAAAAAATAAAATATTTAGTTATACAGGAAAGGATTCTGCAAATGTCGTCTACTTCTTGTAGTTGATAGACAGTTAATGGAAAATAAGAGAGGATTAATTCAATTCAACGTCCGAAACCATCTCACCCACGACATTACCAAGACAATGTTGACTTTTGACGTCATTCCCGCATTAAACGCGTCATATACGATATTTTGCGGTAGTGAGCTATTTGCTGGAGATATATAGAATATACCAATGGTAGCGTGGTGTGCCAAATGTTCACCACGAGTGGTGAACATTTGGTACACCAAGCTCCTTACTCACACGTGGAATCCGTTTTTGTTTGCATGAGCACCGGTGGGCGATACTTCAGCTGGCAATTTTATCTCCGAAACGAAATAGAAAACTAAACACGCAAATTACGGGGCCTTTTTCATTTTAATAACATAATAACCTACTATTTCGAGTTATGGATGCTTAATTAACATGAGACAACGTATGTTTGTTAATTTTTGGTATCTCATGAGGTAAACTTATTTAAGAACGTAATAACTAATTACCGGTTTCATTTCACTCTTCACGAGGCGACGAGTGATACATTTAGACAAGTTTGCATTCAAGGCGAGGTCACCAAGGTCAACTTGGATGTAGTCCCACTGTAGGTGTAAATTTTAACTATTGAAATCCCATTACTGGCGTGTTCACCACGGTTGGTGTTTAAAGCAAAAATCTATGTCTTAGGCTTTTTATATATAGTAGAATGGGTAATCATGGTTTAAGATGAGATACAAATAGTTTAGACTTATCGTTACTTGCGTTTCGGTGTACAACGAAGCTGTTCTGTTTGCGCTTTGAAGTCAGATGACATGGGAAAGCTTGATGAAAAACGCGAAGTGAAGCCGCGAGGTTGCATGGGTAGTAAATCACTATTTCTTACTGTTCATCGAACAAGTCGAATGAATCAACTTTCCAATGTGTTTTTCTTTCTTGACAATATACTAGAAGCAAATATACATACTGTTAGTTTTGGCGGATGAATCAACTTTTCAAGGATCTCTATTCTTTACAACGCATTGGAACAAATGTGTGTACTATTTGTTTTTTGTTTTTTGGAAATTAACACTTATTGGGAATAACACACTTCGCGTCGAACAGTTTTATGGATGGAAGAAGCTGGAGTACCCGGAGAGCACCACCTAACAACGCGGGGCAACTGTCAAACTCTCCAGCGCACTGACTCTGCAAAAACTGGGTTATCGGCGGTTTAAAGCAGTGCCGCGTCGACGCGCAGTACGCCTTCGTACACAGTGCCACCATGCCCCACATGGGAAATCGGGATTAAGTGTCTTGCCCAAGGAGATAGCGCAGTTACTGATAGTCACAGTCGAACAATTGAGCACTCGGTTTAAAGCGCAATGCCATAACAACTGAGCCACCATGATCCCATACTATTACTTACACCGTATGTATAGCATGGAATTACACCGTATGGACGACATCATGGCGCCAGCAAACCGTGTAATGAATGTCTGCCCAACTATTGTGCTCTGTACATTGAACTTGCCACTGCAATAAAAACATATTCTTATCTGTTTAAAGTGGAGCGGTTATCGTCTGCAGGTATTTCAAAAACGAACTAAGAAGGGCAGATCACTCTATCAGATGTTTGCAGATTTCCACAGATTTTTTTTCAGTTCAAATACAGTTTGCATACGACCGTTTAACCCTTTACCAAACGAATTGGCCACATCAGCCAGCGTAATAGGCAGCTGAAAAAATACTCGTTCCAAAGAGGGGTCACATGATATGGTTTTGTTGAAAAGTTTTGTAAAATAGTATTTTTTCAGCTGCCTATTACGCGGGCGGATGTGGCCGATTCGTCACGTGATATGGTTTTATTGACATTTTTTGTAAAATAGTATTTTAAAAAAATGGTATTTAAAATAATAAATTTTGATATCGTCTGTGATGGCCGAAGGGTTAAACCTTTTTGCAACGCACACAATATCAAACGATGTTATTTTAATTAGTTTTTGTATCCAATTACTAGAAACATTTCATCTAATCTACATCATGTGAACCCTCATTGGAACCGGCTCCTTCCAAGGAGGAGGTCACACGACATGGTTTTCTTGAGCCCATGTTTCTCGAGGCACATAATATTGTCTTTATTTCTCTTAACTGCTTAGTTTCTAAATCAGTCGGGCGGTTGTGTCCAATTCGTTAGGTTAAAGATTAATTCCAAGGAAAATCTTGTGGGAGGTATTATTTTATGAAATATTGTGCAGGCGACAATTACACCTGCACCTGGAAATATTTTTATGGCTAATAGAATCATTTCTATTAAGTCATTCAGCAGACATTTCCAGAGGTTATTTAACAAAAGTTCTTTTTTATCCCCGGGTTGTTCGTTCGCGGACAACATCTGGGCAACCTCGATAATGTTGTGAAGAAAACTTTTGGGGTGTCTGGGGCGCGGTGGTGTTGCGGTAACCGGTTCTCGTCAGATCACCGAAGTTACAGTACGTGTAGAGTGTATTGTAACCAAATCACCCGCGGGGTGGAGTTATCACCCAAAGTATCACTTTCAAATTCAGGACATATGGACAAAAAACACAAGCAATGTTTCAGCCAATGGACCTCCGGGTTTAACCCGGAGGTCCATTGGCTGAAACTTTGCTTGTGATGGTTATGCTTTGCAACAAATTTGCAATTATTGCTCGGGTGGAATCTCCACTTTGCGGGTGATTTAATGATAATACACTTTCCACGTACTGTAGGTAACGTCGAGTCCGGTTAATCCTTGGATGTGTGACCGTCTGAGCGATCGATTCGTACTCTCGTGTTGTGTCCTTGGACAAGACAGTTAACCCCGAATGTCAATATGGGGACACGATGACGCCGTGTACTAAGGCGTACTAAACGTCCATGGTGCGCATGTCGTCAACCAATCTAACCCTGCCTGTGTTGCAGTGCGGAGTTACGATGTTGTGGATCTGCCAGCTGCTCGTCGTTGCTCGGTGGTTCTCTCCGGGTACTCCGGCTTCCTCCGCCCGTAAAACTGTCACCAACACGATATGACCTTGGCTCTTCAAGTGTCGTTAAACCTTAATAAATAAATAAATAAACTACTTTGCTGCATGTCTGCTATATATGAGTAAAAGTCCATTCCTGTCCGTTGTGTGGGAAAGTTCAGCATTAAGCAACCACCACATCTGACCGCTTCTCCGGATCATAACATGATACGCCATAATTATAATTTCATTGAGTCGGATAACTGTTAATGGTATATGCGGAGTAGACCAATCATGCACGTTGGAATTATTAAATCATGAATATGGACTCGTCTTCCAATTGCTAACATTGAACTGACATGGAAGTAACCACCAATGTTTGGAGGGTTAAAAAGCGTTAAATGTATTACGTAAAATAGTTCAGATCACGATTCGTGCTTTTGAACTTAAGAATAAGGAACAAACACATGCCAATATTAAGGCATACTAATTATTACTTGTCAGATTTCGAGGTAACATTCTCATAAGATGTTTCATCTCATGAACTGTTTTGTTCTCATTATTTTCGCCTTCTCTAATTCAGAATTAGCGAAGGGCGAAATAATGAGAATTAACATGTCCACAGTTGGCACCTAATTATTATCCACAAACATTTTGATGTTAATAAGATAAACCTTTTTACTGGCATTGTTGTTTACAGTTAAAACTAGAAGTCCTGTGACGAATAGTGCGCTTATCTAGGCTTAATTGCGCGTTGGAATTGCGCGCAATTTCCACATCGAATGGCATCCAAAGCATGGCAGGTTCTCCTGGTTACTCATAGCAAACACATGCAATGTTTCTGCCAATGGACCTCCGGGTTACCCGGAGGTCCATTGGCTGAAACATTGCTTGTGCACATGCCATACGTACAGAATTTGATAGCTTTACTTGGACCATAACGCGTACATTAACGCGCATATCAACGTGCTATTTGTGCGCATTTCATGACAGGACTTCTAGTTTTAACTGTAGTTATGTTGGCGCGTGAGAACACTAAATTAAATTGCAAGGTACACAATTGTTTAAATGTTGTTTTGCTCCACTTTATTGGAAGGTACCCGTTTGCAGTCAGAAGTGAATGGTAACAAAACGTTTTCCGTTGAAGAAAATTAAACTTGTTTTTCACTGGAAATGGAGCGCGTTCAAAGAATGTCGAAACCTTGCATGAATGTATGTGTGTTGTGTTTAATGACACTTCCATCAGCCAAGGTACAGTTAAAACTAGAAGTCCTGTCATGAAATGCGCACAAATAGCACGTCGACCTGCGCGCTAATCTACGCGTTATGACCATAGTAAGGCTATCAAATTCTGTACACATGGCCTGTGGCCAAGCAATGTTTCATCCAATGGACCTCCGGGTAACCCGGAGGTCCATTGGCAGAAACATTGCCTGTGTTTGCTATGAGTAACCAGGAGAACCTGCCGTGCTTTGAATGCCATTCGATATGACAATTGCGCGCAATTCCTACGCGCAATTAAGCCTAGATAAGCACACAGTTCGTGACAGGACTTCTAGGTTTAATTGTATTATCCTGTTATTACGTATTACGAGAGGAAGAAGCCAAAATACTCGGTGAAAATCACCTAGCAGTGGAGAGAGGTCTCAGACTCGCCAACTTACTAACTGAGACAGGCAGGGCTAGGATATTGCTGAAGGCAAGTGTATCGTCATTGTGCTATACGTTTGACACACTGCGATATCGTCCTTCTTCTTGGGTAATTGGAATCAAGTCATCCCTGACTTATATGGTCACGAAAATCGACTTTCGATAAAGTTATATCTCTTGAACTTTATAAGATTGGCGTTGAAAGTCCAATTAAGAAGCAAGTAATTATTGAGACAACACTTATGATATTCGTAGAAAATAAAGCGAAGTTTCCTTTTGTTACTTTTAATATAGCAGTCTAGGAGGTGAGACTTGCCATTCGTTTTTTTGGGAAGAAGTAAAAGTTATTCAAATTGCTTTACAAATGCAATCGCTAAACAAAGCGCATAAGTAGACACTTACTTGATGTTGGTAGGTGTGATACCGATATATATTCTTAGTGATTGATTATCTGTGAACAAATTAGTTCTAAATAGTTTGCCATAAAACAAACAAGTTTCCTTTTGTTACTTCTAATGAACGAAAACAACAGACAGTTCTAGGAGCTGTCTGTTGTTTTCGTATATTAAAAGTAACAGAAGGAAACTTGGCTTTATTTTCTACTGATGGCATTGACGTTTCTTCAGCAATTTTTCAAGAATCTAATAATTTCAAGGGAGATAACTTTATCGAAAGTGGAATTTCATAACGATAAAAGTCAGGGATGGAAGCATCATTTGAGATTCGATGTTTTCACGTTTCTTTTACAAGATCGAGATTCTACAATGCTGTGGGGGGGGGGGGGGGGATGCGGGCAGAAAATTACAATCAGATCGCGCCCAGATCGGAATTCTGTGTCAAGTTTCATAATAACAGTGCTGGATTTGTCAGATTCAATGATTATATATTATTCTCGGGTGGTGTGGGATTGGAAATCTCTTCCAAGGGCAAAATATTTGACCCAGACACGAGGCGAGTCTCGTGTCTAGGTCAAATAGTTTCCACCGATTGGGTACGATAACAATGTTCTATGCTACTGTTTGATCGAAGAGAAAAATGACTTGCATATTCGGGAAAAGGGATCGCGGTACCACAGTGGTTATGGCATTGAACTTCAAACCGAGTGGTGCTCGGTTCGATCCCACAGGGGTAAGTGCGTTGTGATCTTGGACAAGGCACTTAATCCCGATTGCCCACGTGGGGGCACGGTGGCGCTGTGTACTAAGGCGCCCTGCACGTCGATGGTGCATCTGTCTTCAACCAATGCTAACCCTGCTTGTGTGAAGTTAGTACGTTGGGGTGTCTGAAAGTTGCTCGCCGTTGCTATGTGGTTCTATCCGGGTACTCCGGCTTCCTGCACCCGTAAAACTATCCGACACGACGTGAGTGGGTGTCAAAAGTGTCGTTAAAACTCCAATAAATAATTAAATAAAATTCGGGAAAAGCAGCGGAACATTCTGTACATACCCACGGAAACGAGCGGTAGCTCACCAGAGCGATGCGCTTACATACTGAAACGAGTTGAAGCTGCTGACATATCGTTGACGTAACTTTTGAAATTATTAACTTCGATGACTCCATGTGGCGTAAGGTGAGAGAAAAGCCAACTTCGAGCGGTGTGGGTATGGGATGAGTATCCTAAGAAAATGCGCAACATTTACGCAGTAATGCTGTGCGTCACCATGGTAATAACGTCGTAATAACAGTGTTATCATGATAATCGACGGGACGCTACTGGGCACGTGAAATGACGTCAATTTCAGAGTCGTCCAAATGCGGCCTCAAAAACCCTGATATACTCTTTTTGCGACACCTTACCCAAACTGAAATTGTATAAATGTGCACATTGCTCTTCAATGTTAACTACTTGAAGTGCACAGCTCCAATTGATACTTGCATTTAAATAAGACAAACAGGGATATCCTCCCTGCTGAAAGTGAAACCAGTATGCACATGGCGTTTAACCCTTTACCCAACGCAGACGATATCAAACTTTATTATTTTAAATATCATTTTTTTAAATTTTTCAAAAACTTTCAACAAAACCATATCATGTGACCCCTCGTTGGAACGAGCTCGTTCCAACGAGAGGTCACATGATGTGGTTTTGTTGAAATTTGTTGAAAAATATTATTTTTCAACTGCTGAATTTGCATATTACGCGAGCGGATGCGGGTGATTCGTTGGGTAAAGGGTTAAGTAAAACAAAAAGACATTTACGCCTGACTTGAGTGTCCTTCCGATTCAAAAATTCTCATTGTCCAACTGCATTTGTCCTCGAACCAACTCAATACTCAGTTCCTGAATAGCATTGTTCACTGTCACAAAGTTATAACATCACTCGTTTGTTTAAATATATTTCAAAGAGTTGATAAGTTGAGGTTACAACACGGAAAGGAAGTGATATTGAAAATGCAATCGCGACGGTGATCACGAGGACTTGTCCGTGTGAACTTGCATGGGCGAATTGTGAATTCAATATCACGAGCTGATATGGTGTAAACGACTTGTCACAGATAGTTTTCTTTGACAATCAAAAGACGCACAAGTCAATATCAAGTCTCGATTAAATTACCTGAATTTGGCATTTTTTTCTCTCATTCTTCTCAATACAATCTTGCTAGCGTTACATGGAAAACGTTATACGGAATGGGGTGATATTTGTTGAATACAACAACTCTTCGAAAAATGTCACTGCTTTGAAACAATGGAGTGACGTCATAACTATGTGACACGAGCATATGCTGCATTCAACAAATATCACCCCAAGCTCTGCAACACCTGAGCGATGAAGGATATCTTTCAAGAACAAGGGCAATGAATTGGGACTGGTGTCAGCTCTGACATAAACAAAAATCCCGTGGAAACATTTCAGCGATGTGTATTAATGTATCTGAACCCATTCACGCACTATTTTGAACTTCCTCGCCTGGTGATATTATACAACGTTTCACTAGAGCTGTAGGTTTTCAAATTTCTTGTTCGGTTTCGGTTTTGGTTTGCAGGTGGAGAAAAACCTCGGTCCGGTTCGGTTTTCGGTTTGTTCATGAGGTCAAGTAAAATTCAATGAAACTCATTCTTATGTCCAGAGTCATAACTGAATGGTAGTGAAATTGAGTGAAACTCAATGAATGCTCGAATAAGCTGTAATACATGAAGAACCAGGAAGGCCAATATAATAATTACCTAAATATACAGAACTTTTATTGTGCTTGGCCATTTTTCGAGGTCTGACATCTGCACGCAACTTGAGGAAAGCTGCAAACACAACTAAACTGAAATGTCGGAAATTCACAGAATGTAGCCTTCCCAGAGTAGTGAGAGTACCCAGACACTGCCATTGGCAGTGTCTGGGTACTCTCGCTACTCTGGGATGGCTATATTCTGTGAATTTTTGCAGCAAGAGCTGGCAAGAGAATATTTAATAAAAAACGAAAAGCCTTAAATTACGGGATCTCGACGGTTTCGGTTTCGGTTTTTTAAAAAAAACTAAAAACCTCGGTTCGGTTTCGGTTAACCTACAGCTCTACGTTTCACACATAAAATAAAACCAAAAAGTACGATAAAAATGACGTTTTCGGGAAAACGATAGCAAAACTTTGCTGATTCTAAAAACAAAAAAAAAAAAATGGGATTAAATTATTACTGAAACCCCTAATATCTCTTTTAGAATTTGCCTTCTGAATAAAAAACGAAATCGAACCTTCATGTCTGATGATTATTAACCTTTTGAACCCTGTTTGTTTAAAATGTTGACGGTGATGAAATACTCTGATGATTATTAACCCCTAGAACCCTGGTGGAATCGCCCACGTCAGTTCAATGGCAGCAATTAGAAGAGGCCATATTGACTATTTGGGGGTAGACCAATCAATATTACCAACGTGCAGCTTAGGGGCTGCACGTTGAATATATTGATTGGGCTACCCTACGCATTCACTGAGCATCCATCCTTCTTAATGAAATTATGGCGTATCAAGTGGCTGGGCCTCTCCTGTTCAACGGGTTAAATGCTCAGATGAGATTGGTCACGTTGGGTAGGTAAGATAGATCCGTCTCGCACATGCATTTCAGGTGGGAAATAGGCTGTTGGTGGGAGAAAACATTCGTGACAGATGAGTTAATTCGTGAACAACCGAATTCCCGTCCCTTTCGAGATCGTTAACCTTACAGCTGGAAATAATAATTAAACATCACGCAATCCACGGAAATGGAGTTCTCTCATTAGTGTGTATCATTGTCACTGACATTTCGTTTTACGCTACATGTTCACGAATTGAATGCTGCATTACGTGTGACAGTCAATCTGTTATCTAATATTTGTTTCCTCACAGTTTATTAGATGATGGCTGCATGCACTTCAATGAATTCTGACAAACCAAATTCACTTGGACAAGATGTAATTTGCTTCAAACTGAATGTGAAGCTCATCCAAATGTTGTACAGTTAAAACTAGAAGTCCTGTCATGAACTGCACACAAATAGCACGTCGATCTGCGCGTTAATCTACGCGTTATGACCATAGTAAGGCTATCAAATTCTGTACATACGGCCTGTGCACAAACACTGTTTCAGCCAATGGACCTCCGGGTAATCCGGAGATCCATTGGCAGAAACAATGCCTGTGTTTGCTATGAGTGACCAAGAGAACGGACCGTGCTTTGGATGCCATTCGATATAGCAGTTACGCGCAATTCCTACGCGCAATTAAGCCTAGATAAGCGCACAGTTCGTGACAGGACTTCTAGTTTTAACTGTAGCAGCTGAAGCTTCTCCGACAGCTCAGGTTGTGAGCATGGTGACTCAGTGGTTACGGTACTGGACTTCACACCGAAACGTCTACGGTTCGATCCCACACCAAGGGTAACTGCGTTGTGGTCTTGGGCAATGCACTTAATCCCGATTATCCACGTGTGTGTGTGTGGGGCGGGGGGGGGGGGGGCTGTGGCGCTGTGGTCTAAGGCATTCCGCACTTGCCTTCAAATAATGCTTACCCTACTTGTGTCGAGTTAGTAGTTGTGGAATCTGACAGATCTTGCCGCTGCTCGATGGTTCTCTCTGGGTACTTCGACTAGCTTTCTCTTCCCTTAAAACTGTCCGAGGTGACACTGGCTGTCGAAAGTGTCATTAAAAATACAAAAAATAAACAGATCTATTGAGTTCAAAATGACTCGATGTCGATCCATGGGACGGTTACAAAAAGCGAGATAGGCTGAGTGAAACGACAGTCGAAAAAACAATTTAACCCGGCCGGTTTGGATGAATATTTGCACAACAAAAAATATGTCCTTTAATGATAGAACGGCGAAATAAAAAAGAGATGGTAGGGGTTTCAGTAAAAATTTAATCCCACAGCCAAGCAGGGATTAAATTATTTCTGAATCTCCCCAGAAATATAAGATTTTTTCGTTCATCCCGTTGTAAATAATATTCTGTTGAACAATCACCATGGTAATGACGTCGTAATATTACATACGTAAACCTTGTAAGTCTCCACTCAAGTAGTATTGTATTTGTATACAATGGCGACTTGTCGATTTGGGCAAATCAGGCAAAGTGTAGATTTCGGAATGGAATTAACTCTTTACCTAACGTAACGGCCAAAACCGGCAAACGCTATTCACAAAAATCGCCAATTAATTTCCATTCTCTTTCCATTGATTGTCTCGAAAACATAGGTTATGACCCTCTTTGGGACGAGCTCCTCGAGCTCGTCCCAAAGAGGGGTCATAACCTATGTTTTTGAGACAAAAAATCAAAAATGAAAACAATTAGTTATTCAAGAATTTTTATTTACAAGTGTCGTCTGCTTTTAAGGTTAGGTAAAGGGTTAGAGTAGTTTCGGAAACGGAACCACTCTGAAGTAGGAGACCTGATAACAGAAGAACAGTTCAAGAGGTGGCACTTCATAGGATTTTAAGAACATCTCGACATTTCGAACATTTCCGAATTTGTGCGAAATATATTGAATTAAATCGAAGAATTTGGACGATTTTGAAGCGAATCGAATTTAGAAACATCGCAGGGTTCTGCTCATACCCCAATGCAGGCATGTGGGATTTAAACCGTTTCTAGCCCTCTACCATTCTTACTACCATTAGCTTCTTCTTCTACTGTTTCTACTGTCGGCTACAGCGTCAAGACGTCACAATCCTTCCTTCAACCACTTCTGCATTTTGCTTAAAGTCATTTGATCATTACATTGGATGGATGGGTGGGTGGATTTACTCGGTAGTATACACAAACTGACAATACAGTGCATATGAAAAAGTATGCAGCTTGGGGATACCATAGCCAGATTGAAGTCTCCCCCACCAATCAAAAAAAAAACCCAAAGGAACAGAGACAAGATGTACTTGTACGACATTTTGAGAAAACGCGAAATCTGATAACTGGTCAATTGCAATCATAGTACCTGATTGTCTGGGAATTTGGGAGCGTCATCCAAGGTAGTGGTAATTGTGAGTGCCATCCATGCTGTGACCAACTATCTACACCTGGGTTGGGGTATTCGTATTCAGTATTCGTATTCAGTCGTATTCGAATACAGTTTATCAAGTATTCACATGTATTCAGTATTCACTGAATGTTATGAATACATGATTTCGTATTCAAATACATTAAAATTTGAGCTGTATCCATGAATACATTTTGAATACTTTTTGAATACTTTCTATATTTTGGAATTAAAGAACCATATACTGAATAAAAGGTTTTCACAGATCAAGCCCATGGACTCCAGACAACAAATTCACACCTCATATCAATATTAAAGACTTAATAATCCCTGATATTATTATTTACCACCAAACACTTTGTCTGACATGTATGCATTGAAAGCAGACAATTGATTGAATTATCAATTAATTTGTCACAATACAACCTACATTTATGTTAAATGGCCACATATCCCCATGGCTTTTTAAATTGTTGAAAACATGGACAGTAAACATAAAACAAAAAAAAAAACTTGTGTTATTGGATACAACTCAGTTATTCAATGATATTATATTCTAAAATTTTTGGATTTATTTAAAGTTTTTCTTTTTATCCATTATTCCACAGTGGGAACACATATTTATTTATTTACTCCTGTTTAAGGTAGCCTTTGTACAGCTCAGTAGGTCTAATTATAATCTGTGAAAGCACGTAAATATTACAAAGAAAATACTACTGCTGTTAGCAAACTTTCAGCCAACAGACCTCCAGGTTTAACCATGAAGTCCATTGGCTAAAACTTTACTAGTCCTTATGTGGTGTCATTGCAATTGATACTTAACGTTCAGGAGGAAACGCCAGGCTGTGATTTTTGAGGTAATCAACTCACATTTTGTGATGTGTTGTCAATGGAGAGTAGACTAATTACTATGACACCCATAGAGTGGATTTCCCGTCAGGTAATTACTTTAGTTTTCCAACAAAGCATGGTAAGCATAATTAAAGCTTCAGCTAAAGGACAATCAATTTAAAAATAACTTTCAACCCAACAAACAAAAAATGTGAAGGCCTTGCTATAAATACTTCTAATTTAAAAAGTATTCAAGTATTCAAAAATGTATTCATGAATACATTGTAATGTATTTGAATTCGTATTCAAATACATTTGAAAATTTGTGTATTTGTATTCGTGTTCGTATTCATGACATTTCAAAGTATTCGTATTCGAATACATTTACAAAGTATTCTCCCCAAGCCTGATCTATACAAACAAATTAGAGAAAGAAAGTTAATACACAACACTACACTGCGCCACACAACCACACTACACTAAAAACAAATTGCCGTAGTTGTTATGCGGCGAACCGTTGACCAGCATTATGGTATAGCATAGTAAGAGTTAGTCAAAACAGGATGTTACCAGCACGAGGCACCTAGATGCAGTAGGAACGAGTTTAAATATGGGCCACATGGGCGTCAAAGTAAGGTTAGAACTCTAGCTTTGTTGCGATTAAACTGCACAATCCGGGGAGTGCGGGATATTACACTGTATTGCCTGGTAATAAAATGATACGAACATAGAAATTAGTCTTTTTTGACATTCGTCTATTCGTTAACATTAGGGTTTAATCTCGGGAACGGGAATTCTCGGGTTCCCGGTTACCGGTTCCGACTGCCGGCCCTGATACCCGGGAAATCTACAGCACGGAACCGGGAATGAAGCGTGGCACTGTTTGCATATTGAACTGAAGTTTTCTGAACTGAAACTTTGTAGAATTTCGTCAGCCCTTCCACGCCTAAAATGTTTACAGTCCTGATTCTTGACGAACCATTTTCAACGAATCACTGTAGCTCTCAACCAGTTCTGGGGGACCCCCCCCCCCCCCCCCCTTTCAGCAGCAAGATCTTCATCCGCTTCAAAGTTCAAACTCGTCTTCATTTTCGGAATCACAAGTATCACTATTCAGTACCTCCTCCAACATCAACACATTCTTCACAGCCTCACAACTCCCCTCTGTTTAAACCCTTGGATTTCCCAAAGCCGGCCTCAACATTTTTTTTCCTGTCTGAAAGCCTGCAATCATGAACAAAAAGTAACACGTGCAATTTAAACAAGTCGTCCACTTTCTGAATTTTCTCCTAAAACAACAAAAGGTATGTGTGGGCATTCCATTTTTTATTGTTTATAATTTTCAAAGATCGTTCCTGCATCAAGAGGAGCCGATTAATTGATTTGCAATTACCCGATGCGTAGATGATTCTGAGCCAAGGCATAATAAAGCTCATTCATGGCACCATACTGAAGAACAGGATTGACCTTATTGAGTGCATAATTGTCGAGCGCAGTTTTGGCGCATTGCTTTGTAATATGTTTATAATATATTTATCCTTCAGATTTATTCCCAAGAATTTCAGTGACTAATCATCTTTACCGGAGCTCACTCTATTAATGGTTCGACTGTTTATTACCACATTATTATGGATGAAATTTTGTTTTATTAGCGTTGACTGCTCGATTTGCTGAACACCATTAAACTATTTTCTCTAATTCAGTATTTGCAATAATAATAACACTTTGCCCGGTCGTTGATTCGTCGCAGTGCTCAGGTGACAACGCCCCATGTTACCAAATGCCCCCCTTTTTTCCACGCCTGTTCTGTCCCTCCAACACTCAGAGACGAACTTCCTGATGACATCCCTAACCCCATTCTTCCCAATCTCTCCGATAAACATATTAATCCTCTCATTTATGTCATCCACTAACCACATGTCCTTTGTTCTCCCATACCGCTTCCCCATTATATTCTCAGTGAATCATATTCTTGTATTTTGGACATTCTAATAGAAAGTGTCACAGGGTATGCACTACGCCAACTAAATTACACTTTTGGCACTCCTTCCCACTGTATTTCCCAAATTCCCCCTAGCCTCCAGCGACCACGACCCCATCTTGAGCAGTATTGCCCCAAAGGCGCCATCAAGGTACTCTTCAAAACCTGGCTTCTCTTTATCATGAAGGCCACACGAATACCTCTTTGCTTTGATGTTAAATTCCACCATGACTCTTTCTCGGACGATTTTTTTTTCCCTGGCCTGGTTTGTCCCCACTTCTATATTAGAGATTTCCAGTGAAGGGTTCTCTCTCAACTCCCACTCTTGCTCTGTCCACCCTCTCTGTGTATTTGTATTTCAAGTATTCTGGAACATTAGTTTGCCCCATCAGCTGTCGGGGATATTTACCAAATACTTCATAAAAGCTTTACGACGGAATACTTCAATATAGCGAATGAAAGTATTCAGCCTTCCATTTAATGTCTTAATAAAACACAAATGCGAACATTGAACATTCTACATTGATTTGGGCAAAACTATAAGCAATGTTTAAAATGAATGTGTAGGAATAAAAATCAGGTGTCAAAACAAAACTCCAGAGATATCTTTTCAATTATACTGTTCATTTTCTCCCAAGTATTTTAGAGGCCAAAATTATAAGTTATCCACCTATTATATAAATGTCATAGAAGTCCATTATGTAACACTGAAAGAATTGTTTAGAAAGTTCTTTTTTTATTTCAAGTATTTTAGAGGCCAAAATTATAAGTTATCCATCTATTATATAAATGTCATAGAAGTCCATTATGTAACACTGAAAGAATTGTTTAGAACGTTTTTTTTCTATTTCATTCAGACTGTAAATGAGGGACTGAATACTTTATTTTGTTTTCAAACATCTCGATGTAAATAGGTTTTCATAGATAAGTAAACTCAGATCTCGGTTAGTGTTTAATCCAGGGAACGGGAATTCCCAGGTTCCCGGTTCTGAAAGCCGGACCCGATACCCGGGAATTCTACAACATGGAACCGGGAATGAATCGTGGCACTGTTTGTGCATTGAACTGAAGTTTTCTGAATTGAAACTTTGTAGGATTTCGTCAGCCCTTCCACTCCTAAGATTTGTATAGTCCTGATTCTTGACGAACCATTTTCAACGAATCAATGTAGCTCTCAACCAGTTCTGTTTGACCCCCCCCCCCCCCCCCCCCATCTCCCTTTCAACAGCAAGATCTTCTTCATCGACTTCAAATTTCAAACTCGTCTTCATTTTCTGAATCACTACTGTCACTATTCATTACCTCCTCCAACATGAACACCTTCTTCACAGCCGTCTCCAGTCGCCTGTGCTTAAAGCAGGAGAGACCGGAGACGGCAGTGAAGAGGAGGGTGTTGATGTTGGAGACGGTAGAGGTGATAATGCGAGTTGTTCTGAGAATAAAGACGAGATTGAAGCGGGTTTTGATACTTATCTTTGGAAACGAACTTTTCCATTTGGAGATGGGAGATTGCCAATGGAATATGCTCATTATCATTAAAATAAATGCGTCATGTTTCCCTCGTAAATTTGCTTGATATTACCCCGTTCTGAGAGTAATTGTATTCCCGTTCCCGGTTCCAAGAAAACCAGGGGATATACTAAATCCTAATCTCGGTGTACATATGTTCAGTTCATGACAATATAATTAATTCACTTTACATAAGTGTTGTTATTTGTTAAAACTTATGTGACAGTTTTGTCGAAATGTTAGGTTAGTCCTATAAATTTATTTTTTATCACCGCCTCCCATCATTTAAAATAGAGTCAAAAGTCAGTTCTATTTGTCACGGTGAGTGCAAGGTTAATATTGTATGCATACCTGTCAACATTTTATAATATGAACAGTTCTGATATTCACAATATACAAGTTGATTGTTACACAATACTGATTTATTTTTCAAAACATTATCAACTTTCACAACAAAACTCTTTCAAGATATGAAAATTTGATCGACAATTATTCAATAATAATATTTTTTTATGTAAAAGAACTACCACAGAGAGTTCGTTCAAAAGTAGGATGTCCTTGAAAGTTTCTTTTCCGTTTTGTTTTTCTTCTTAGCTTTTCTAAAAAGCAGATGAGTGGAAAAGAAAATATCCCGAGGGCAGTATGGCGTAAAATTTATGGCGTAAACTGCTACATTTAACATTGAATTCCCCATTGACACCCATGGAAGGCAGTACGCCATACTGCCTCCCATGCGTGTCAATGGGGATCCCAGTGTTAAGATGAGAGGGCTATTTGGCGAACCTTTGATTTAGCCGTGAATTCCCTATTGACGGCCAGGAACCGTTCGCCACATTGCCCCTCTCTAGGTGTCAATGTTAAATCAAAAATTCAACATACAGTTAAAACTAGAAGTCCTGCCACGAACTGTGCGCTTATCTAGCTTAATTGCGCTTAGAAATTGCGCGCAATTGCCATATCGAATGGCATCAAAAGCACGGCAGGTTCTCCTGGTTACTTATAGCAAACACAGGCAATGTTTCTGCAATGGACCTCCGGGTTACCCGGAGGTCCATTGGCTGAAACATTGCATATGCACAGGCCATATGTACAGAATATGTAGCCTTACTATGATCATAAGGCGTAGATTTACCACGCAGATCGACGTGCTATTGGTGCGCATTTTATGACAGAACTTCTAGTTTTAACGGTATGGCCCTCCTTTACCAGTCTGTTCCTGCCAGAGAATGTTTGGAACCGCGAGTATGTTCCCGATGGCTGATCGAAATAGGGTTCTCAGATATGGCGAACATGGTGGACAAGCGCATTTAATACACTTGATTATCTCTATCTAAATAATTCATCACTTTAGAAGCCGTGTTGTCACGTTATAACATTTTTACAAAATACGTTACAACAGAATACTTCTATTATAGTGAATAACAATAACAGTGTTATTACTCTACGTTCTTTTCAGGGACGTATATCTGAGAGTCTCGCTTGTGCGACTGGTAGCTCTACGTCCCCGAAAACGTGTTGGGTTGCGATAAAAGATTCTGTATAGACGCAGTGTGCTGATAAATAAGTAATTTGAAATCGACATATAATATGTCATCCTTACAAAAATAAATTAAAATGTTACCTTCGCGATAAGCAACCCCATTTTGGGATTATTTATCCTATGCTGTACAGAAGATAAGCAAACTATTCGCTCAAGTGGTCGAATTACCAATGGAATGCAACTATCGCGTTAACACCTTTCCACCCTATCATCATAAATGGTGCCGTCTAATTCAAGGCTATCTACAGTGAAATGAGCCAATTTATCTCGTATTAGTGGGACGGTTCAGTAATAGTTTAATCCTACAGCCCAAACAGGGCTGTGGAATTAAATTATGACTGGACCAGTAGTAATCCAAGTTAGGAGATTATTATGCTATCTGTTTATGGATCACAGACTTTTGATTGACGCAAACATTTATACATACGGGGTGTTCGAACTCTCTAAGGTTCAGCGTCTTTGTTTACTGTGGTAAACAAGTTCTGCTTTATCGGTAAAACAGCATTCCAATCGAGGAGGGGTGGGGTGGGGTTGGGCGCTAAGTGTTAAAACTCCTGTGTACACCATGAACTCAATTGAACAGTGTTGTTTCTGTATTTTATCTCACAAGAAAGTACCCCCCTCTCCCCCCCCCCCTCGTTCAAATAAAAATGAATAGCATGCTTGTACATAATTTTTGTATCGCGATGAGACTCGTTTTGGGGACGAGCAACTTTACCTCCCGAAAACGAGTCGAGTCGCGATAAAAGATTGTACACTAGCACAATGAAGGCATAACACATTTATCTATCACAGTCCAAAACAACCGATAGCCAAGACTTTTCAAGATCAAATGTTACAGTTAAAACTAGAAGTCCTGTCACGAATTGTGCGCTTATCTAGGCTGAATTGCGCACAGGAATTGCGCGCAATTGCCATATCGAATGGCATCCAAAGAACGGCAAGTTCTCCTGGTTACTCATAGCAAACACAGGCAATGTTTCAGCCAACGGACCTCCGGGTTACCCGGAGGTCCATTGGCTGAAACATTGCTTGTGCACAGGCCATATGTACAGAATTTTATCGCTTTACTATGGTCTTAGTGCGTAGATTAACGTAACGCGCAGATCAACGTGCTATTTGTGCGCATTTCTGGACAGGACTTCTAGTTTTAACTGTAACAAATAAAAAGCCACACTCAACAGATCAAACTAATAGATCTTCCTACAGCATGAATACAATTGTACATTGTGAAAGTGACAAAAAACATTTTCAAACTCAGCCCAAGTATGTTTTTTCTCCGAGCAATGATATTTCTACCCAAATTCAGTTCATTTCGTGAGGTCACCCAAGACAGATGGCTGGTTTGCGAAAAGAACAAGGGATTTATATTTTTATAGTGCGCAAGGATCGCTTTAAATACACGACGTCATTTCATTCATAATTTTTAGAAGCAATCAAATCACAATGAGATGTACGTTACATTTCATAATTTTCTCGCTATAACTTCGAGGTTTTCTGATTCTCCTCCATCTTTGTTGTTTTAGTGTTTTGCATGGTGGATTGTTTATGGAATGGATTGTGCAGTTTGCTGCAGTGATGGGTGTATGTTGAGGTAAACTTGATGCATCGTTCATTACAGTAGTATAACTTTTTGATGGAAATGACTGGAGATTTCCAGTACCACTGAACTAGTCCGTCAGGCGCGCGTGCGTTCTTTTCTCGCGATTTCACGTGACTTTTATCGCTATTGCAATAGCGATACAAGATGTTTTATCGCCGAATTTTTATCGCTACTGATATTGTTTGCGATTGCGATGTTTGGTAAATGGTAGATACAAATTTGTATTTTGGGTATTCTTCAGAAAGAGAACATTTTGTATCTGCACATATCCAAATCTGATTGAACATGCCGAGGACACCGTTTTTATTTGTTTTTTGTTTTTTTTATAACAGTAATTACAGTTAAAACTAGAAGTCCTGTCACGACATGTGCGCTTATCTAGGCTTAATTGCGCAGATGAATTTCGCGCAATTGCCATATCGAATGGCATCCACAGCACGGAAGGTTCTCCTGGTTACTCATAGCAAAGACAGACAATGTTTCTGCCAATGGACCTCCGGGTTACCCGGAGGCCCATTGGCGGAAACATTGCTTGTGTACAGGCTGCATGTACACAATTTGATAGCCTTATTATGGTCATAACGCGTAGATTAACGCACAGATCAACGTGCTATATGTGCGCATTTCAGGACAAGACTTTTAGTTGTAACTGTAAATGATAAGTAAATCACCAAACTCAAAGAAATAAATTAGACGAGATCATTTTGTGCCTTAACGATATTTTTATACAGGCCTACCATGCGTTAGACATGAAAAAATAAATCACAGAAACACACTGCTGAAACAGCACTATAAAATTCAGATGTTATAGAACAAGAAGAACAGTGAATGGGGATTACGTTAGTAAAGCGCAAGAATGCAATACCAAGACACCATTCACAAAAAAAAAATCAATTCATAGACGGCGACTGATTGTCAAAATATATGCGAACTAGTCAAGAAGGGTGAAAATATTATTCGACAGATTGGTTATTATCACCGATTGGGTTTCCGAGATGGCATAATGAAGACTCGTCCTCGCTTCTGGGGTATGTATCGACTCATCCGAACGAACTCTCCGATATATACCCAGAAACGAGGTCTCGACTTCAATACACCATCTCGGAATCCCACATGATGGCAATAATCTATATAGTAAACACTTGTACAGAAAGTAAACGACGGATTATTACCAAACCAAATTGATGGGGATACAGCGTCTGATGATTAATGTATAGTACAAGCTGTGTAAGTTTGTCCGAAACTGAAAAACAGGAGCATGAGTAGTTCACAATCTCACCAACCAAACCACTGGAGATTACTCTTGTTACCCAGGAGAGGTCAATCCTCCAGTGTTCCTTCTGCTTTGTAATTAGCTTCTCTGAAGTATCCATCGGCGAAACATCCAGTCAATCAAACTCGCAAGCCACCAGTCAAACTATGTAAGGAATTCGACGCTGTTCTGACCAGGAACCAGTGTAGTCTCAAAGTGTCCATTGCCTTTCTTTTAGATTCAATCGCGTGGAATATTTCAGTTGGTCGCTTTTCTGACCAAATGAAATAGTCTAGACAATTGAATCTAAAAGTACCCAAAATATTCATTTTGTTTAAATCAACGCAAGAAATGTTTCTCAATCAAGAATTGATTTCATCAAATCTTTAATGACATTACAATACTATTAAAAAATAGTTGTGAGCGAAGACAATCCTCGGCTGTAGTTTCATGCTTACGCCACGTAGTTCCATCAGTTATATTATTTTCTTGAGGTCTTCCTATCGGGAATATTCATAACTGGAGTTCGATAGAATCACTGATATCCTTGTGTGTAAATGGACACCACACTGAATCAACGGTACTCATTGCGCAAACTCCACGAAAAGTGAGTAAACGAATAGCCCATAACAGCGTCAGATTCCTTAAGGAATTTGAATGGTGGCCTGAGAGTTTGCCACCCAATATGTAGGACTAAACTATTGTTTTACTGTAAGTAGATTATAGCGTAAACAGTATTACCATTTGCAGGTGGTCGATCGCCCTTGCCCTTGGTCGGCCACATAAACTAAAAAATCTGCGAGCGGTAAATGCTCTGCTCGAGGCGTATTCCGGGGATGAAAGTTAATTTCCTGTGTCTGAAAGTAACTGTACCACCCGCATCAGTCGGTGTTTACGGTAAAGAGAAGATGATAGCGTCGCTTGATTCCATACTGAATTTAGCAGTCTGTATATGTTCAACATCTAGTTGCTCAGTTATAGCAAAGCATTTGCTGTCTAAACTTCCCTATGGGTGTTCAGTTCGAAATTCTGACATAAGAGTTTCTTTCAACAGTTCTGCATGATTGCAAGAAAGGACAGAAATCACCCAGACCCACTGTTAGAAAATATGAATATTTAGTCCAGGTTCCTGTGATACATGTTTGAACTTCCGACAGAAAAAGACCCCAACAGTCACTGAGAGTGAATGTTGTCTCTTATGTCCAAATTTCAAACCGACATCGCATTGCAATACACTTTTCCCGAGCATTCAGAAGACCAGATATCGTCAATACAAAAAATCAAGAAAATGTCTCTCCTCCATCTGAAGAATATAAATAGGTGTGTATGGGGGGGGGGGGGGGGGGGTAGTGGTTCTTGCAGTAGAAATGAAATAAGTAGTTGTTATGAGGAATGGTGGCATTGAGTTTTAGAAAAGAATAGTTTATTGTGTTCAAGTGAACCCAACACACCATGATGTCTAGTATTCCTGGGTGTCTGTCTTTGCATCACAGCGCTCTTTCCACTCAACTTCATCCCCCCCCCCCCGCCTTCCTTTTTTTTCGTCGGTAGGACTAGTGCCCTATAGCTTTTCATCGAAATATCGACTGTGTAGGTTATTTCTCAAATAATTTATTTTTAGCGAGTAGGTATAGGGGCTTAGTCTCTCCTACCGAAATTTCGTGTGATTCAAGGAGGGAAAGTTCCTCGGGTAAATACCACATGATGTAGCTGGAACAAAGGAACGCACACTGTAACCTGTACTTTGAATTGTAGATCCCATTTGAAATAATCCAAAATTATCTTTATTAATATGGGTTCCCATCGTGTGTCTGTGAGTTCATCGTGTAGTAAATCTAAGCCACACAAGCTTAATTAAGTCCAACAGTGAAATGATAAATACTTGTAATTAATTTAAGCCTAACATATTGTTCGTGAAATTCGCTTCAATACCTAGGCTTTACTTACCCACCCCGCCCTATCCCAATCTATCACCCACCACCCACCTCCGTCCATCAACCCTGAGACTGAAAATGGTTTTAATAATGTCAATACCCACGTGAGAGAGAGAGAGGAGAAAGAGAGAGAGAGAGAGAGAGAGAGAGAGAGAGAGGGAGAGAGAGAGAGAGAGAGAGAGAGAGAGAGAGAGAGGTAAGAAGAAAACGAGCAACGATTGGTGTTTGACTGTCCTCTGTGGTCACTGCAGAAACAGGAATTGCAGAACAAAATAAGCAGGTTTAACATCACTTTAGATAGTATTATTTTCGGTGATTTATCTTTGTCAAATTCGGATAATGTTCAGATTTTTTTTCAAGCTTTCCAAGACTATATTTTAGATACGGGACGTTTGCAACGGAATGGGTAAACTATGAAATCCCAAACTGTCTCTCTCTCTCAAGAGAGAGAGAGATAGAGAGATAGAGAGAGAGAGAGAAGAGAGAGAGAGAGAGAGAGAGAGAGAGAGAGAGAGGAGGAGGAGGAGACTGGGAGAGGAAGTATTAGCCTATTTCAGTGGCCACAGCTGTACTGTAGCTGCCATAAATCTAAAGGACCAGTACGTATTTCAGTGTTCGAAAATGTTTGTTAGTCATGCGAAAAATCACCCCAAGTTTACTGAAGAATGGATTTCTCCTTTTTTTGAAGGCAACACGCATAGAATGTAATTAAGTGTTTCATAAAATGTGATTAATGAAATCAGAATTATGTGTTGCCCTCCATTGTACACGCACTTGCACCCATTTATTATCTTTTGTAATTTGTGAAGTGTATTAGGAGAGACGTTGATATAGGCTATGCCTGTTCGTTAAACCCTATTTCTATTTCGAGAAATAAAATTACGTTTAAGAGAGAGAGAGAGAGAGAGAGAGAGAGAGAGAGAGAGGCGTATAACTCTTATCTGTACAGTTAAAACAACTATAAGTCCCGTCATGAAATGCGTACAAATAGCACGTCGATCTGCGCGTTAATCTACGCGTTATGAAGGCTATCAAATTCTAATTCTGTACATATGGCCTGTGCACAAGCAATGTTCCAGTAAATGAACCTCCGGGTAACCTGGAGGTCCATTGGCAGAAACATTGCCTGTGTTTGATATGAGAAACCAGGAAAACCTGCCGTGCTTTGGATGCCATTCGATATGGCAATTGCTCGCAATTCCTACGCTCAATTAAGTATAGATAAGCGCACAGTTCGTGACAGGACTTCTAGTTTTAGCTGTATATTTTATGACCACCACAGACATGTATGATATTCAATGTAAAATATATGTTACTTTGTATACCTTATTCGAGGTGAAAAGTAGAGATAAATCAAATCAAATCTGATGAATTTAAGCGGAGCAAGAATGGCTTCCCTGGAGTAATTTAAAGCTAACCATTATGTCTATCCAACAATTTAAAAAAATGACAAACTGACAGTATAATCCTGGATAACACGCATGGAAGCTAAGATTTAACTTTGAACCGCCAGTAAATCACGAATTTACCGATCGATCGTGACAGTGGGGAAATTGAGAACACAATTCTCTCCATTTAGTACTTACCATAATCGTGAGTCTTAACCCACTTTTAGAAGGAGTTACTTAGTACATAATAGTTCAGGACACGAATCATGAAAAACAGAGCAGCTCTACACGTGTTTTCAGTCCACGTGTATTTTCTAGTTATGGAAATACCCCGATCTCAGTCTCAGAGAGATGATTCGCAAAATGTTCCACAGGATTGATAACTATTTTTGCACGAAGAAATAAACGTTGCGTAATGCTCTGAACAGATATGGTAAATCTTGATTTAAAAAAACAATACATGTTCACAAATTACCCTTTTCCGACAAGGATAATGCCCGTGATGTCCCATGACATTTCGGTGAAACTACTGTAGGCGGCATAGATTATTCACCAATTATCCGTAAGTTTGAAATATATTTTTCTTACACTGTAAGAAAATACTGTTAAACTACAGTACAGTCGCCGTGGACCTGTCATAATCCACGCGTGGGCAGTGATGTCCACGCATGCGTTTATCAAGTAATAAAAATCATCAACAAAATTTTAATTAATGAAGCCGGTGCTTCATTAATTAATTTTTGTTTGATGATTATTCCTGTAATTAGTGTTTGGAATCTAATATCATTGCGTCCGTGGAAATATTTCTCATCCGTGGAAAGTAACAAGTCCATAGCGGCCGAACTGTATAGTAAAAGTAATGACAACCAGCAGCCAATTCCGTAAATGATATAGACAATAACCTACGGCTCAGATTCGAGTACCAATTGTATCCTCGAGTGGGGCGCGTGGAGGAATAATTAACATCTTACTCGAATCTGAGCAGTGCACGGTTGTATTTATTTTATTTTCTCCTTATTTGTTTAAAAACAAAACAGCCTTTTATAATTGATTCAACTCAACCGATTTGTAAACAATAAAAAAAATAGTCCGCCATCGTAGAGAGTGGGATACGATCTTTGGAGTGGAATACCATTTTCGGCGAGTGGGAGTGGGAATACGATATGTTTTGGGGGAAGAAAAACATGTAATCAAGTTTCTGACCTTTTGACCTCGGTGACCTAATCAACAGTTAGTTTGCATAATAGTCATTGTAACTGACAGAACGCTTCAATACACACATTGGAAGGAATACAATGCTGTTATATGATGAATACATCCGTAAGTGTGGAAATTTATGTTCCCACTACCACTATTTTTTTTTGTCCCCGTAAAGCAGCCACATGCGTGATAAATGACGTAATTCTCTGTGTGTTTTGCCAAGTTACCAAGTGCCCACTCCTACTATCTTGTTATGCCTCATGGTGTAGGATGTTAGTGTGAATACACAACAGGGGCGGCGGAGCTGGAGGGCACAGGCGGTACGTCCCCCACTTTTTCCCCCAATTACAGGTACTCGAACGGCATTTTCCGACATAACATACACAGCTCCTATGGTCACTACACATCACTTATTCATATATGACCACATTGTTTTTCAAGATTTTACTGAATAAAAATAGAAAGCTCAAAATGGAGCGTAATATTTCAAAGGACGGTTTCAAAGTTATGATTAGCCATTTGAACCCGAGAGCCCGCTTTTCCGGCCCATGAATATGATGCTTTATAAATTCATTAAATATGATAGCTGGTAAGTGAATGTGTGGGGTAGACAAATCAATATTTTCAACGTGCAGCCCTTAGGCTGCACGTTGAAAATATTAATTGATCTGCCCACAAATAATGAATATGGATGGCCTCTTCCAATTGCTGCCGTTGAATTGATATGGACGATACCACCATGATTCTAAGGGTTAAGTAAAAACAAAACAAAATAAATACACCAAAAAGGTGTACCAACCCCACCCCCCCCCCCCCTCCTTACACACACACACACACACACACATACACTTTTTTGGAGCTTCCGCCGCCTCTGATAGAGAACCTCTCGGACAATGTACTATCAGTGCTGTTTGAAACAGTGTCATGAAATAAAGCACAATTATTGCAGAAACATTTTTGCTCGCCTGGTACAGTGTTTATGATCGTTTGGGTCCGCCGATGATAAGATTTCCTGATTAAATAGAATTTTAATTCCACGTCAATTATTTCTTTTGCGGGAAAATGTCATGTTTGGTTTTCTCTTGAGATCCGATTATAGCAGTGCAGAGAGTTGGATACGCTTCAGGATGACTGTGTGGGCGTCAGTAGTGTCTGGCACGTCTGAATAAAACGGGATCACATGCCAAATACATATTAACATACCCCAATGTCTACATAGACGTAACTATGAGGTTTCCAATGGGGGTGGGGGGGGGGGGGGCGTAGAGTTATGAAAATTCCAACTAGGGATGGATATTGTAGGATATTATAAGAATATTTCCAAGTTGTTTAAATGACTGCAGCTAAATATCTATGTACATAATTTGAGGTTTTACGACAGAACAAATGACAATTTCTTATGGTATTGTAGTCTGTAAGTAGGCCATATCTGCCTTCATTAGGCACTGTGCCTACACTGCAAAAAATATAGGTTCTCTTTAGAACCAAAACTGGTTCTAATCTTGTCCCTGAGATGGAACCAGTTCTGTTTAAACAGTATTTATTTCAAATCAAATAAATTTACCAAGATTAGCATTCAATTCAATCCAGTACCAGAAGGATTGTCTACACAAACTGGGCGAACAGACATTTCGTTCTCTTATCGTTCTGTTCTAATGGAATTGAGAGACCGATTTTTCATCGTCTTGATTGACTCGATTTGCATTTGGCTTTCATCTGCCTGAATGTAAACTTAATGAAATGTCATCATGGAAACAGCCTCGCGTAAGCTTGAAGCTTGTTACTGAATCCATTTCCTCCTATATCTATTGTTATGTACGCTATACTTGTATTTTCTTGTTTTTTGTTTTGTCTCTTGATACTACGGAAATAAATACTGTTTAACCCCCTGAATTCTGATGTCGAGAATACTCGACACCTCCCCCACTCTAAGCCCCACCACACCTCCCTGTCATCCATGGTTATCCCCCCTGTGTTGTCAGAAATTCAGCATTTTAGATTTTGGTTGACAGAGCTCAATTGGAGCTCTGTCAACCAAAATCTAAATTGCTGAATTTCTGACAACACAGGGGGGATAACCATGGATGACAAATCAGGCGTTTCGTCATCAGAGTGCAGGGGGTTAAACTAAAAGTTAAGAAGGCACTTTGTAGGACTTTGAGATCTTCTCTACGATTCGAAAATTTCCAAATCGAATCGAATCGATTTATTTTCGATGATCTAATGCACTGGTGGAAAGTGTTCTCTACAGTACGGTCGCCGTGGACTGGTCACTGGGCAATATTTTGCACGGACGTAATAATATTAGATTCCATATACTAATTATAGAAATGATCATTAACAATATATTAAGGAAGCACTGTTATACCTCATGAATGTTTCAATTTTTATCATACAATATATTTAAGGAATGTGCATGGGCACGGCCTGATGCATACCCCAACCGAGGCATATCGCTTTGCCGAATTGAAATCCACCCACTCACTACTGAAATATGGATCTGGACGGACGAGAGGACGGACGCACTTTATCCAATATAACCTCCAATTTCTTCAAGAGTGGGGGTATAATATCTACAATAATAACAGTTAATATATTTTATCATTTATAAACAACAATAGCATTCACTCAAGGAAGTGTTTTTGTAACGTTCGCGATACAGTGAAAGTGAAAATTTCTATATCGTCACCACGGGAGCTACGATTATTATTTTCCTCGATGTTTTCTATAGGAAATTAGATGATTAGATGAGCATATGAAATAATTTAAATCTTTGCAACATTTAATTCTCTTGCTGCAAAAAAAGAAACGGTTATCAGTTTAAATAATGGACTTACTGCCCTTTACCCAATGCGACTTTATTCAAAACAAATTCGAAATTATCATGTTCAGGCACAAAGGTAGAGGTGTGGCTAGGATCACGTTTTGCCGGCCGACCCTGTATGTCGGAATGTTTGTTGCCTGTCGAAAAAAAATGTTGGTCGTTCGAACGCCAACATTCTCACAGAAAGCCGTTAATTTGCAAAAAGAGTTGACCGTTGACGAAACCACGGTTTCCGCAATGCTTAATATATCTTTTGGATGAAAGAACCTGTTAACCCTTTTATACTTTTGTACGTGTTATTACGTACGAAAACAAACCGCATGTTGACAATTTGTGGTCATTTGTTTTGTTATTATGTTTCGATTTTTTAAAAATTTTAACCTCAGATTGCTATTTTCTCCCGAATAGTGCTCAGTGATAACCGCTGTGCCAAATGTTATCGCAGCTTAAAATACCAATAAAATCCTGCTGTCAAGACTTCTTTGCTTGTCGAGTGCTAGAAGCCACTATCAGGGCTTTCAAAAATGAGGATACCAGAGCAAAAGCCAACACTCTCCTTGCTTACATTTCAAATTCAGTCAAACATAAATAATATTTTGTTTATATAAATTTGTTTTATTACAAATTATTGGAGAGTGCCTACAGACACTCTCCAATAATTTGTAATAAAACAACTTTCGAACAACAAATTCAGTCCACCAAAAATAATCTAGCTCTCAATCAGA
Source organism: Pictodentalium vernedei (assembly GCA_031216915.1). Classification (NCBI taxonomy): domain Eukaryota; kingdom Metazoa; phylum Mollusca; class Scaphopoda; order Dentaliida; family Dentaliidae; genus Pictodentalium; species Pictodentalium vernedei. Next base: position 121,782,193 of record CM062297.1, on the reverse strand, counting down.
TAATCACCAAGTGAAAAATGTCTTGTTATTGGTACTTTCCGACGTTTGACGTCGCTTTTTGAAAAACATGTTGAAGAAACTGAATTCCCAGTGACGTTTGAACGTCAGAATAATTAAAGACTCAAAGGGTTAAAATATATGACAACGGAGTAGTAATGATGGGCAACATACCGAAAAAACCGAACCAATACCGATATCATGCGTGTACTGAAAAAACGAATCAATCGTAGAATACCGAAACCATCTGAATTTTCAAATTTCCCTACATTCGCAATTTATAAGGAAGGCGCCGTTGAGGCTTGATGGCAGTTGAAGCCTTCATTCTCGTGAAAGAAGTGACTGATCCTCTTTTTTGTTTTCTTAACCCGTAAAGCCCGGGCAATTGTGCTGAATTCTCACTGGACTGCAACCGGTACATGTCCAGTTGCTTATAAGCCATTTCTGGCCAAGTCTTGGTTGCCCGTAAATAGTGCCCAGATGATTTGTCTGTCTACAGCAGAATCGCCTAAAGACTGCATGGTTCGGGCACCTGACTTGAGATAAAAAAAACTGAAATAGGCAATTAAAGGTTCAGACTGTGTATAGAACAAGTCACAAAGTTACTGTAGATGTGATTTGTGTTCGAAAACATGCCAATGTTGAGCTCATTGGCAGTGGCATTTAAAGCACTGTGTTAGAATGACACAACAACAACTTATTCTGTATTTTCCTGATGTGAATTCCCATTAGGTAATATCGGCAAATCTTAAGTAAAGTCAGATACCAAATATCGACCCGATACCAAGGTATACCCACTAAAAATATCGAAACCAATACCGAACTCAGAATTCCATTACCGCCCACGTCTATCGAGTAGGTAACCGGTTCTCGTCAGATCTCCGAAGATAAGCAACGTAGAGCTGAGTTAGTCATCGGATGTTTGACCGTCTGAGCGGTCGATTCGGACTCCAGCGTTGTGTCCTTGGGCATGGCGCTTGGCCCCGATTGTCCACAAGGGGGCGCGATGACGTCGTGTACTAAGGCGTGCTGAACGTCGATGGTGCGCATGTTTTCATCCAATCTAACCCTGCCCGTACAGTAGGGCGGAGTTGCGATATTGGGGAGCTGGCAGCTGCTCGTCGTTGCTCGGTGATTCTCTCCGGCTTCTTCCACCCGTAAAACTGCCACGATCATGATTAGCCATTGTTCACAAGTATGTGACCTTAAACACCAATAAATAAATAAATATAATATCGAATAGGCAGGTGCACGAAGAAGGTTCCTGTATTATTATTATTTTAATGACTTACTTTCAATAAACGGATGTCATTCTTTAACCCTTTACCTAACATGAAAAGCAGACGACACTTGCAAACAAAATTTTGAATAACTATTTTTTTTCATTTTTGTCTCAAAAACATAGGTTATGACCCCTCATTGGAACGAGCTCGTTCCAAAGAGGGGTCATAACCTATGTTTTTGAGACAAAAAATGAAAAAAATATTGAAAATTAATTGGCGATTTTTGTGAATAACGCTGGCTCTTTTTGGCCGTTACGTTGGGTGAAGGTTTAAAACAACTCGCGCCTATTTCATTTATTACTGTTTTATAGAAGAATGATGAGTTAGGTTTTAAGTTTTTACCGACGGTCAGCCCCAGGGAACAAAGACGGAAAATTTAACTCTCGTTACACCATGTCGAACAATGTTGATCCTAGCTTTGGGCCTGACCGACCGTGTCTAGATTGAAGAAAACAAAACCCATTACCCTTATTCTAGTTTATCTGTTTTTAGTTAAAATTGTCTTATTTGTTTCAGCGTTGCACCGATTTGTTGATCGATTTGTTAGATAAATGGTAGACTTATTTTCTCTTAAATAAGCTTGGAATAATCATTGAGTGTTTCGTAACATTATTGATACAAAAATAAACAGACATAGGAGTATTACGCAATAAATAATTAATGAGACACTATCGATTTTAATGCTTTTCTTTGAGAAATTGAAACATTATAATTTTCTCGCGACGCGTTGTACTTGCTACGGCCAGCGGGAGACATAAAAAGATGCGGAGGCGACATTTGTTCTCCCCGAAGAACAGTGTCCTCATTTTATTCAAGAAGGAACGACATTTTTTGCGTTCTGACATCACGATCTGGTCCAACTAGAATGATAAACAGACTCATTTAAAGCGACAGTATGTCGCAAATACAAACAACTTCAACTGTCGCGCAGCTGACAGAGTAAGTATACTTTGTAGGCAATAGTTCCTTTATGTGTCGTTCGGTTGTCCCAAATATTAGAGAATCGTAAAAACTGAATTCAGCAGAACGAATATAATTTTTCTCATAAACAACGGATCAACATTTTGCAGAGAGTATGGATGTCACTGTCGCGATCACATTAAATCCCATGACGTCATCATTTTCAGCACTTCGAGTGTTTAGAGTTAACTCTAGAAGTCCTGTCATGAAATGCGCACAAATAGCACGTCGACCTACGCGTTAATGTACGCGTTATGCCCATAGTAAGGCTATCAAATTCTGTGCACATGGCCTGTGCACAAGCAATGTTTCAGACAATGGACCTCCGGGTAACCCGGAAGTCCATTGAAAGAAACATTGCCTGTGTTTGCTATGAGTACCAGGAGAACCTGCCGTGCTTTGGATGCCATTCGATATGGCACAAATCCTACGTGCAATTAAGACTGGACAAGCGCACAGTTAGTGACAGGACTTCTAGTTTTAACTGTAAGAGGGTGCCAAAATACAATAACAGCAGCAAATGCATGATACGTCCTCATGAAGAGAGAAATGGGATAACATTCAAGTTCTATTTCGTTTGTCTTTTACATTTTTCATGCGCGCGTCAATGGGATGCTGAAGATTGTCAGTCTCCAGGACAATCTCAAAGCTCTGCAACTACCATCCTGAGACGGCGTCTGTGGCGGATATCGGTGACGTCAGTCCCAAACAGAAAGACCAATGGCTCCGCTTGAGAATTACGAGACACGAATAATCTTAATCATAGTCTTATTTTGAGATGTAGAAGGACACATTCTCTTCACTGGTAGAGTGACGGAAGCCCATATTTGGGCTTTGTTCTGAAGAGCAGGTGCCACAACTTAATGGCTTCATAACCCGTGGATGTGAAATTATTTAGTCTGTGAGGATTTTCCTTGTTACAATTTATAGGAGAGTGCAATGGCACTCTCCCATAAATTGTAACAAGGCAACATGTCGTGGACAAATTTAGATGACCAAAAATAATTTAGCACTCTTCCAGTCAAATAAAGAAAGGTAAACTGTTTTTCATTGACGATTGATACAAGCTTCTTTATTATGCGGGTCCTTTGCAAGGAAAACCACCAGTTTCCAGTATCAGTTTGTATTTATCGTGTTTCACAGCCGTCGGAAATAAAACATTATGACAGCATGTTTGAGGATGTGTAACCTTTCCAAAGAACCCAAAAGCAAATTTGTCATACTAGCCTCTTAGTACCACTTCAGGCCACTCGTTCTCAACAACATTCGCAAATGACGTTCTGCTGATTTTCTGTCGCTCAATTGTTTAGCAAAAATAACTTTAGCTGCTGAGTTATAGTTATTCTTCGTGTTGACCGAAACTACTTTTTGTCTTGCCGGTTTTTTGTTCATTAGATTCTAAATCGCAAATTTCACAACAGGACAAATCAGAAAACCATACACACCCTCAACAGCACATGCTATTAAACAAATGCTAGCAATATCAAAGAAAGGGTTGTATTGTATAGGGTGTTGGTACGTCAAAAGGTTTGGAAATATAATGACATAAAGTAAAGTGCATACTATACTACTACGCAAGACAATCAAGCATTAGGTTCAGGGACGTGTCTAGAGGCTTCCGATTGGTGGGAGGGGTATCGGGTATTGAATTTCCAGCTAGGGAGAGGGACCGGGAGGGGGGTCCCCCTTTCGAATAACAAATTCAGTCCACCAAAAATAACCCAGCCCTCAATTAGATTATCACTAATGTGAAAAATGCCGTGTTATTGGTAATTTCAGACATTTGACGTCGCGTTTAGAAAAACATGTTGAAGAAACTACATTCCCTGTGATGTTTGAACGTCAGAATAATTAAAGACTCAAAGGGCTAAAATATATGACAATGGAGTAGTAATGATGGGCAACATACCGAAAAAACCGAACCAATACCGATATCATGTGTGTACTGAAAAAACGAATCAATCGTAGAATACCGAAACCATCTGAATTTTCAAATTTCCCTACATTCGCTATTTATAAGGAAGGCTCCGCTGAGGCTTGATGGTAGTTAAAGCCTTCATTCTCATGAAAGAAGTGACTGATCCTCTTTTCAGTTTTCTTAACCCGTATGGCCCGGGCAATTGTGCTGAATTCTCACTGGACTGCAACCTGTACATGTCCAGTTGCTTATAAGCCATTTCTGGCCAAGTCTTGGTTGCCCGTAAATAGTGCCCAGATGATTTGTCTGTGTACAACAGACTGCATGGTTCGGTCACCTGACTTGAGATAAAAAACAAACTGAAATAGGCAATTAAAACAGAGAGACAATGAAGTATACCATAAATAAACACAGAACGCCACGAGGTGTGACTGAGTGGGTCAAAACGGCACTTATGCCATCGCTGAAGGACAGAACTCAAGGCCACACCTTTCGCCCGGTCTTTCCCCGCTGGCACTCGTGCCGTATTGACGAGCGCTGTCGCACATCGTAACGTTCTGTATATTTATTTATTACACACCCGTTCTATGAAATCCCTATCTACAGCAACACTAAACCGTGCGGAAAATGAAAATCTGTTCCGCACATATGTGCGGAACGGAAACTGCTGACGGACTATTTTTAAATAGAAGTGAAATTTTACTGGAATTTTCTACAAATCATGCACTGCAATTATAATTTGAATCTCTAGCGATAGCTGAAAATTGTCCCCTGAGTTCTAATGTGTTCTATGTGCCGGTAGGCACATAGAACACATTGGAACTCAGGGGATGAAATAGTTCCCCTCGCAAATTTGTTTGGCGATAAAATATGTTCTTTTTTGATAGTTGTCAAATGAATCGCTGAGTGTCCTTGCAATCTTTTCTTTATAGACGTGAAGGCGTGTAATAAACAAAGAATGACACACGCGTGTGAATGGGCAAATCGATGTGGAACTGGTGCCATCTCGTGAGGATAAAACTCGAGACATCTGGCCTCTCGTTTTATCCTTCCGCGCTGGCACTCGTGCCATATCGATTAACCCATTAACACGCGTGTGTCGTTCTGTGTATTTTGTATTCGTCATCGTACTCTCGTTACATTATTCAAGCGGATTTATATCCCTTGACAACGTAGAACCTCAAACGCCTTTATGAACCCCGACAAAAACACAACTGAAAATATCAATTGACCAATAAATTGTTTCCATGCAGTAAGATAAAAATTCCAGGAGAGCACGATGAGCTTTCCGAGAATAAATGTCATGAGCTAATGTACTTGAAGACAGAACGGTGAATTATTATTTGTCTACACTTTTACACTGTTACCATAACAGCTTTTAGTAGCCACATAGACAATATAACAATAAACCATTGAACCCGCGAGCTCGCTTTTCCGGTCCAGAATCATGATACTTCATAATTTCATTAAGTGGGTGTGTGGGGGTTGACCAATCAATATTTCCAGAGTGCAGCCTTGAGAAAAATGAATTGGTTTACCCCCGAATAATGAATATGGGCTCTCCTAATTGCAGCCTGTGAACAGACATGTAAGATGCCACAAGCATTCAAAGGGTTAACGTAGTAAAGTAGGATGGCTGCTGAGTGAATGTGTGGAGTAGACCAATTAATTAAGAACCTGAAAATACCCTGTAGTCCAGGCACATTAGACATAAAAATGAGAAAGTAAGGAAAAAAATCGGACAAAGCTGATTTTTTTATATGTTTCCGGGACACACATTGCGGATAAAGTGTGAAAAGTCCCCGCGAATCCGAGTTGAGCTTTTTTAGTTATAGCGTTTTTTTGATGAAAAAAAAAATTTTAAAAAAAATTCGACCCAGCTCCATATTTCTCATTCTTATTCGCCTTAGAAGGGTGACAATCATAAATATCGTGCTGAATTATATTGAGAATACATATCCCCAACAGAAAATGCCAACTTTGTACCAATCCTCACACTCAATGGTGAAATATTCACGAAAATGTACAAAATTACGAAAAAAAATTTATTGTTTTCATACACACAACGGTACACAACGTCCATTAAATCAAATCTACGACTACTTTGGGAGTTAAATTATATATCAAAAATTGCAGAAAAGCAGTGGCTTTATAATGATTTATAACAATAGTCATTTATTCCATAATGAACTGGTGAAACGTGTGAAATATTAACCATACCCCCTAAACTCAAATTCAAACGGCATCGACTTTTCTCATTCAAATACCGTATTATAGCATCATTGTTTCAATTTCCATGTTCGATTAAATCACATAATGTGGTGTTCGCCTACACTCAAGATAAGTTGACAAAAGTTTTCGTTAGACTCGGCGGCTTCCATATGATTATGTCATATTTAGGGGCAATTGGTTCGATCATGACTGGTAGCGGCTTGGATGAACTTTGGGGGACTGTTTATGCTGGTGGGTCAATCCATCATTTGATCAGTGGTCATGCATATTCAAGAGCAGTTCGTGCCCATTTGCTAACACAAATTGCCATTACAAAACTTGTGTTTGAAGAAAGCCGAACACTAGATAACATAGACTGCACAGAAGTCAATGAAATATTCTGTGGACTTGCCAGAGGTGACTGTACAACAGCTGACGCTGTCAATCAAGAAAGTGTCAACCATCTACTGTCAAAATTACACGAACTGCTCCAGAATGCGTCCGTAGGACGCACAGGAAAGCTTCGGGTACAATACTACGAGCAAATAGGTCTTCTCCAGTTGTTCTTGAGAGCAGAGCGCACAGGCGACTGGGAACTCCACACATATTGTGTTCGCAATATGATTCCAGTATTTCACGCAGGTGGTCATTTTGCATACGCAAAAAGTTCTCATCTCTATTTGCAGCAGATGAATGAGCTAACAGAAATAATGCAACAGGATGATTTGAAGTTGTTCACTGAGAAAGGTTACTTTACCATAAGGCGCTCAGATAAATTCTGGGACGGGATATATTCTGATCAGACCATAGAGCAGTGTTTAATGAGAATGTTCAAGCTCCCTGGTGGTCTCAAACATGGCAGGGGAATAACCGATAGCACTGTTGCGAAATGGGTACATGGACTACCTCTTTGCCTTCCGATATGTAATGCTCTCGAAAATTTTGTTCATGTTCACACTGGTCATGGCGAACAACATCGGGATCTCCGTCAAAGTTCACAATTGACTGATGCCAATGATATCACCAAATTATTGAACTGGCTCAGAGTGCATTCCCCCTTTCAGAATAGAGATCCACTACAATTAGTCTCTATAGCGACCGGGCTTGTGGCCGACGAAACTGTGAACTGTGACCAAGTTCGCAAAATTGGTGAATGTTGCGTATCGAATGTTGTAAGCAAAACGTTCAACAGCATCAAACTACGACGTGTTGACACTGTGAAGTCTTTCGCATCGATGGCAAATAGCATCAAAGTCCGTGGAAGTAAGGTAGTGATTGACCCCACAATTCTGTTCAACCGCATCACATGTGTTATTCAGTCACAAGCAGAGATGGAAGAGTATCTCAAATATGAACTCGCCCCGAAACCACCAGCATTGTTTGCTTCTGCTGGAATGAGGAAGACACAGAAAAGCACGCTCGGTAAGATCCTCAAAACATACGGTTCCGAGCAAACTAAAATTCCAGAACATTCTCTGTTTGTTGTAGATGGTGGATTTTTATTGAGGGCAGTTGTATGGCCTAAACAGCCGTCATATAAGGACACATGTACATCATATTCCAGTTATCTAGTGAGACATTTTGGGGCGAACGTCGTGGTTGTTTTTGATGGTTATGCTTGTACAATGTCGACACAGGGCATGGAACAAGCCCGTAGATCTAAAGACAGGTATTCCATTAATATCAATATCTCACCCGAGTTACCAGCCACCACACCCCAATCCGATTTCCTTGCAAATGCCAAGAACAAAACCCAACTGATCGATCTTCTAATGCAGGAGCTATCTGCTATCAATATTCAGTCCAAGCAGGCCGAGGCTGATGCTGATGTACTGATAGCCGAAACTGCACTTGACATCGCTCAAGATGACAACAATGTTGTCGTTGTGGGAACAGACACAGACTTGTTAGTCATTCTTACCTCTCGAGTTCAACCGGGATGTAATATTCACATGATGTGTTCCATTACCCCAAACTTACTAGTTTCAGTTAGTGAAATAGCAACCAAAATGGGTGACCATAGAAGCAACCTCCTTGTAGCACATTCTATAAGTGGTTGTGACACTACTTCTGCACTCTTTCGAGTTGGTAAGAAGAAAGTATTCAGTACAATTGTCTCCGATGTTACTAGCGACTCACAACAGTATGTCAACACAATTTTGGCGGATGACAGTACACCAAGTGCAGTAGCCGCTGCCGGGGAACAACTTCTCCTGATCTTATACGGGAGTAAAACTGTTTCCTCTCTCGACCAATATAGATATGTCACTTACACAGCGTTATGTAGCAAAATCTAAACTGAATAAACCCATCGACCTAGCCTCACTCCCACCAAGCAGCGATGCTGCACAACAACATGTCTACAGATGTTATCTCCAGGTCCAACAATGGCTGGGCACTTCGCTTCCTCCGACGGATTGGGGGTGGTCGGTAGACAATGGACTTCTTGTACCGACTGCAGCCACAAAGCCATGTGCCCCCCGATAACCTACTGAATCTGATCAGTTGTGGTTGCAAGAGTGCTTGTACAAAAAGGTGTGGGTGTAAGAAGGCAGGACTCTCTTGCTCAGGTTTGTGTAATTGCAGTTCGGATTCTTGTAACAACCACAGAAACACTGTCCTGTCGGAAATTTCTGAGTTCGATGAATAATATGTATATAGGTCATGTCATTTCTTTATATAGCGTTGGTAATAGTCAATGTAACTTAATCCATGTTGATTGATTTGTACATTCTGTAAATATTATTTATTGATTTTTGTACATTCTGTAAATATTATTTATTGATCTAATGCTGCCAGACACAGACGTGTCTGTTCGGTCCCAAGCCCGAAAATAGTTGAGTTCTCATGCTGACGAATTTTATGCCAAAAGGGGAACTCGGCCAGAAGCAGAGGGGGTCTTCCATAATGTCTATTTTGTAAGCAATGATAAAAGTCTTCAAATGGTAGTGGATTTTTTATCGTCTGTCCAACTAACATCCCGTTCTGTACTACGACCCTTTGGGCAAATCCGTTAGGAAAATCGTCATTTTTTGCGTAAATCCGATACTTTTTTGTGAATTTTCAATAATTTTTCGCAGAAATTGTCACAGAATGCACATTTTCCTCTAGATAAATGTATATTAGACATTATGTAGCTCGAAATACGCGTAAACAAAACATACAGTTGGATCAATTCGAGGTTACAAAGTTTGTGCGATTTTTTTTGATTTTTTTCAAACGCGTTTTCGAAAAAAGGCTGTAGAAAAAAAAGCTCAACTGGGATTTTAGGGGACTTTTGTCTAATCGTTCAGTGACATGTACTCGACATTCCCTGAAAAAATCAGCTTTCTCCGATTTTTTTTTCCTAGTGAAACCTAATGTTCTTGGGCTACTGGACTTCATTTCTAATCTTTTGTTATCATATTGACTATGAACCTTTACCTTCCACACTGAAACATTATGCTTTCTAAGTAGAACATTTTGATCCGTGGATTAAACAGCCAATTGCCTCAGTGGAGTCAAACTTTTACATAAATTGACAAATCAAAGTTTAGACAAGTTTAACTCTTTAGAGCTTAAATTACATTTTAGAGGCTTAAGGCGACTCAAATGACATTACGTCCACCAAGCCTTGCCTATCACACCTGAAATTGTAGTTGAAATTCACAGTTTTGTTAATCATCAGGATATCTTTGAGGCTTCCCTTTGGTGTTCCTTCCTTTTTGGGTTCTTTTTAATGATTCGGAAATCAAATTTAGTACCAATTTCTTGTAAAACGGTTGATGATAAAAAACAACTTACAAGTGAGGATATAATTTTAAAGGAAAATCTTTTAATAGTAACTATTAAATGGAGTAAAACAATACAATTCCGACATAAAGTTTTACGAATTCCGGTAGTTTCCATTCCAGCTTCTAATCTGTGTCCAGTTAAGGCCTATTTAAACATGATTAAGTTACTGCCAGGTACAGATAAAGCCCTGACATTCGCTTATGAGCAAGATAAAGGTCAGACCATGCACTTACAATCAGTTACAGGATTATTTATCCCTATGGACACTGGTGGTATCTTCCATGCCAGTTAAATGGCAGAAATTGGAAAAGTCCATATCCATTATTTGAGGGTAGAGCAATTAATATTTTCAACGTGCAGCCCGAAGGCTGCACGTTGAAAATATTAATTGTTCTACCACACACGTTCAATAAGTAGACATCCTACTTAACGGAATTATGACGTATCGTATTTCTGGACCGGAAAAGCGCCCTCTCGAGTTGAAAAAGTTACGATTACTTCTTGAAACTATTAGCCTAGATTCTGGATTGTATTCCTCACATAGTCTTGGTCGTGGTGGTGCAACATGGACATCTCAGTCTTCTCTTCCCCCAGAATTAATTCAGCAAGTAGGTGATTGGGCAAGTGATGCATATGAAACATATTTACATTTTTCATTCAATGATAAAATTCAACTAGTTCAACAAATGAGAAACCAAATCATTTCTTGGCACTGTAAAATTCTTATTGGAAGCTAACTTTAATTTTTTCCATCCTTTGGTTTCAGCTAAGCGGACGAGGAAAGTTGTGATAGTGCTGGATTCACTCTGTAAAAGGATTGATCACTTCTTAGATGCAAAGGTCAAAGCATTCCCAGGATACACGATCGCAAGATTAACTTATCTAATTTGTGACTGTAAACATCAATTTGATGCGTTCCCCATATTATATTTCACGTGGGAACAAACGACGTAGAATGGAAATCTTTTGAGTTCATTATATCATATTATATTAATTTAATCACTGTTTGTAAAAGAAATCTACCTGCCAAAATACTAGTCTCCCTCCTCCATCCTACCACGTTCAAAGAGTTTACTTCCTTGGGAAAGAAGGTAATTGACATCAATAACAAACTCGAAAAGTTATGTTGTGAAAGAAATGTCCAATATCTCAAATCATTTTGGCCATTTGTTAAGTCAGGAAAACCATTGCCTGAGTTATTTGCACCAATCATAAACAGATGATTATAATGCATTGTGGACATTTTTAGTCTTATTGTAGTTTTCTTTTCAGGTTTTGTGATATCTCCATTTCATTGAGACGGAGAATTGTTTTCCAGAAGAATTGAGGTTTGAGTTTGGTGCCTTGATCTCTTGTGTTTGCCGGAAAGTCAATTAAGACCAACAATTTCTACTTCGCGTGTCATTCTTAATGTCAGTGTTTTATTGTTCAATTCATGTGTTGTCTGACAACTTATTTCTTGTCTTGTTCCTTTTGGAAGTAAACAAGTAACGTCCACCGTTATTATTGGCCAAGGTCATTGTCACATGATGTGATAGCCCAATGAAAAGGTCAAAGGTCTGTCCTAGTTTACAGATTTCTTTGCAGTGTAATACGCTGTTGTGATTTTTCATTTATTCAAACAAACTGTGCAAATAAAAAACTTCTGCAGATATTTTGATCAGATATTAAACTTTAATTTATTTTATTTTTTTTTTTTTGGCAATTTATTTGAAGTAAATAAGTAATTAGTGTTTGTTTTTGGTGGCTTGGCGGCTTAAATACAAGAAACTGAACATTTTGCATGCTACTGTAGTAGTCAATATTTACATCAAGTTCGGTCTCTTGACTTCATAGCAGAAGCCAAGACTTGATTTGATGTACGCTCAAGGAATAATTAAGTTGTTCTTGTAAGTTCCATTTATTTGAAATCTACTGACAATATTAGCTGAGAACACAAAAATATGGTTTTTAACTACCAGCATAAATGGTAACTTATCAGAGTTGTATGGTTATAAGGTATAATATAATAAAATGTTTGTTTGTCTTGTAATTGTGTATATTTGTAAGTTTATTTGTGTATTGCATAGCTGCATGTTTGCATGGATAGATGTTTTCAAATGAATTAAAATTATTCTATGTTGACCGGTGAAGCGATTCAAAATTGGCAATAACATGTTAAAACTGTATCTTGTGATTCTCATTTTCAATTTTACGGAATGTCAACAAATACGATATGAGAAGACAAGTTTGGGTTCTAGAGAAAATCGAATTGTGAAGAGAGGTGGGACAGTCAAAATGTCTGTACCAGCTGCAGGGCTTTTGAACTGGCCAATGCATTTGTTCAAGTGGGGTGTATTGGCATTTATCCATTGGGTAACGCCTTGTCAGATAGCCCAATACAAAAAGATTGTTTCACCTTTTCTCTTATAATTTCAATTAATCCTGGCATACGCATGTCGTCTGTTGCGAACAGTACAAATAGCAAGTTTTAATGGAATCTGATCAGTGGTTTATAAGATGTGGCCCTTCAGTTTCTATTTTTTTTTAATTAATTTTAATTTTATTGCCGACCACGAACTGGCATATAATAGCATTCTTCACTACTTAATTGCAAACTATACTATTCAAAAAAGTAGGGGATATCCAAACTGATGTTGATAATTTCGGAAAATGGTAATGGATGCGCGTGATTGGACGCATCAATATGTTACCAAGTTTAGTGTGGATCATGAATGTCACTGGCCCACGAAAACTTCGTGCAGGTTTTTCTCAGCGGCGCGAATGTCGGTTGGGAACTTTTTCGAATTTTCATCTGTACCGAACGGGCTTTTCCAGATGTCTTATCGTTCTTTTCTTGGTATAAACTCGTTCATCAATAGTTCCTGGTCGAAACGTAACTTTTGAGGTATGCGAAGACTGACACGTTACGAACGTTTACGTGCCGTTCGCATGTTGGAATCTGGCAACAGACAGACTGCAGCGGCTCAAATTCTCAACATTATTCAATCGGTGATTAGCAGGTTGTGGTCACGCTACTGTCAGACAGGCAATGTTGATGACAGATGTCGATTAGGTCGTCCAAGGGCGACAACTGCTATCCGAACCACAGCATTACGTAACCGCCCTCCAAGTGCCTCAGGAATTGGACAGCAGCTGCACCGAGAGACAGATGTGCGAGTCAGTGGTCAGACTATCCGAAATCGCCTACACAGCTGGAATTTTTACGCTCGACGACGTCGAATAATTCCTCGTTGGACTGAACGTCACATCGCAGCAAGATGTAATTGGTGTGGAGCACGACAGTCCTGGGACAATCGTCGGTTGAGTAACGTCATGATTTCCGATGAATCGAGGTTCAATCTCGACTTCCACGAGAGTCGAAACAGAATATGGCGGCGTCGAAACGAACGATACCATGACGTAACCGTTAGGCAGCACGATCATTTAGGTGGTGGATCGGTTATGGTGTAGGGAGGCATAATCATGACGGGCAGAACAGCATTGCGTGTCACATGGCAATAATACCGTGATAACATGTTAACAGCTCATGTGATGCCATTTGCGTGACGTCACGACCATCGATTCATTTTCCAAGATGACAATGCAAGAGCACACAGGACCCGTGTCGCTACAGAGTTCCTCCAAGAGCAGAACATCGCCACACTGCCTTGGCCAGCACTAAGTCCAGACCTTTCACCAAGCGAGCACGTCTGGAATATGCTTGGCAGGCGCCCTACGACAACGCCAACAGCCGCGTACCAATGTCAAGGAACTCGCCGCTGCTCTGCAGGAAGAATGGAGTAACATCAGTCAAGCTGATATTGGACGTTTGGCGAGGAGTATGCCACCTCGGATCCGTGCTTGTCCCGCGAACCGAGGTGGATTTACAAGGTATTGAGGTCTTGGATTGAATGTTGTAAATTCTCTGACTGACCATCCATGTCTTCTACAGCTCTGTGCGTGGTATGTGTGCTTGTCAGACATCCAACTATCGCTGAAATTACTCGCCGGATGTCACAGTGCAATGCCTCAACAGTATTTTTGATGAAAATATAAATATATTTCTTCATATATCTCACTTTTATCAAATATCCCCTACTTTCTTTGCATAGTATATTTACAAAGATTACACCCACAAGTTTTTCATATTATGTTAATATGAGATGGTGCTGTCAATTGGATTTGCTAAATTTTGAGTTCACGTTATCAAAGTCAACGTAAAAGTCAAAACGTCAGTATATTTCAGCATCCGCTTAGATTACAAATTATGAAAAAAGTTTGCAGACTTGTCTTAATATGTCCTTTCTAATGACCTAAAGATGGTCAAGATTGACTGGGTGGTTTCTGAGATATGGCAATTTGAGCGTTTGCTTGCGTGCTATTTTTCGACATATTTGCCAAATTTTTCCGGGCCCTATTTAACCCTTTACCTAACATGAAAAGCAGATGACACTTGCAAAAATAATTCTTGAATGACTAATGTTTTTTCATTTTTTGTCTCAAAAACATAGGTTATGGTCCCTCATTGAAACGAGCTCGACGAGCTCGTTCCAATGAGGGGTCATAACTTATGTTTTTGGGACAAAAAATGAAAATATAAAGAAAATTAAGTGGCGATTTTTGAGAATAGCGCTGGCCGGTTTTTGCAGTTACGTTGGGTAAAGGGTTAATGAACTGCTAGTGCGATTTTATTAAAACTTGGTATTATTACTAAATGCAATAAATAAATACGTCAACCAATTTTGAATGAAATTTCACGATTGAGTGATTTGACACCGAATTAACCTCTGGTAGTTTGATGTCTATGGGCAATAATCGTACAATTGAAAACAATAAACGTTGTCTTAGTACTCACATCCACGTTTATGGGAATATAATGTTATTATCTGGGACCATTAGCACCAATGTAGCATTGCGTGTTTTGTACAACCAGGTAATGTTTTTTTATTTATTTATTTATTTAATGGTGTTTAAGGTCACATACTAATGCGCAATGGCTAATCATGACCGTTACAGTTTTACGGGCGGAGGAAGCCGGAGTACCCGGAGAGAACCACCGAGCAACGACGAGCAGCTACCTGTTCCCCAACATCGTAACTCCGCACTGCGGCACAGGCAGGGTTAGATTGGTTGAAGACATGCGCACCATCGACTTGCAGTACGCCTTAGTACACGCGCCATCGTGCCCCCACGTGGACACTCGGGGTTAAGTGCCTTGCCCAAGGACACAACGCGGGAGTCCGAATCGACCGCTCAGACGGTCACCCATCCGAGGACTAACCGAGCTCGACGTTGCTTAATTTCGATGATCGGACGAGAACCGGTTACCGCAATGCCACCGCGACCCGTAATGTTCCTTAGAACCGATACACCACCAAATGAAACTGAGTGCCACATACAAAACGGAGAGAAAAAAGGAAAACTTTTCTCAGATGCGTTCAATGTTTGTTGAAAGACAACTGCTGTTAACTGCTGTTAACCCTTTCAACACGTCATGCGTGAATTTTTCGCGTAAAATAAAATAAAATTTGTTTTTCAATGATACGACGACGAGAGAAACACGGTGAGGATATTCAGTAATAATTAACCCTTTGAACGCGAGAGACCATTTTTTTCAACTGTTTAGGCATGCCCGTTGAAAATATTAATTGGTCTTGACTCTTCCAATTGAGGTTATTGAACCGTTTTGGTTGATAGCACCAGGGTTCAAGGCTTTAATACCACATGCCACCACCACACCAATGATGATCAAATTACTACTGAAACTTCTTAAGAATAAAAAAATAGATTCTATCATTTTGTTGTAATTAATACTGAATGCTGAACATTTCCGTTCCGGAATATTCCGTTCTTTTTATTCACACAAATCGCTGTTCTACACAATACTTGGGTGGGGACTGACAATATCACGGTTGCAAGAAGGTGTAATATCCACAACTTGAAAAGTGGTGATATTCGATTCGGGATTCGGTTCGATTCGAAATCTGACGCCCTGATTCGATTCGAGACTCAATTCAACCCGACATTTGAGGTTCGAGGGTCCTATTTGACGTACTAGTGCCGTATATGTTAATTACAGTACGTGGAGAGTGTATTCTCACCAAATCACTCGCAGAGTGGAGATTCCACCCAGGCAATAATTGCAAATTTGTTGCAGAGCATAACCAGCACAAGCAAAATTTCAGCCAATGGACCCGCGGGTTAAACCCGGAGGTCCTATGGCTGAAACAATGCTTGTGTTTTTTGTCGATACGTACAGAATTTGAAAGTTATAGCTTGGGTGATAACTCCACTCTGTGGGTGATTTAGTTACAATCCACTCTCCACGTACTGTAAGACCTGCACTGCCGTATTCGGATGGTGGATCTGAAGTTTTCAATGAAATTTCATCATATTACACTAAGTTAATACTCAGGCTCCAATAAGGAGCCCAAATATTAAGCCAGGGACTCGATTTGAACAAACTTGAATCTGGCTCCCCTAGAGATGATGTACACCAAATATGAAAAGATTCTGACCACTGGATCTGAAGAAGATTCGAGGGTCCTTTTTGACGTACTAGTACCGTATATGTTAATTTAGACCTACTCTGCCGCATTCGGATGGTGGATCTGAAGTTTTCAATGAAATTTCATCATATTGCACTAAGTTAAAACTCAGGCTCCAATAAGGAGCCCAAATATTAACCCAGGGACTCGATTTGAACAAACTTGAATCTGGCTCCCCTAGAGATGATGTACACCAAATATGAAAAGATTCTGACCAATGGATCTTGAAGAAGATTTTTAAAGAAATTTCCTCATATTGCACTAAGTCAAAATTCGGGCTCCAACAGAGAGCCCAAATATTAACCCAGTGACTCGACTTGAACAAACTTGAATTTGGACTCCCAAGAGATGATGTATACCAAATATGAAAATATTCTGACCACTAGATCTGAAGAAGAAGATTTTTAAAGACATTCCTCATATTGCACCAAGTTAAAATTTGGGTTCCTGTAATGCGGCAATTGTCACCTATTTTATGATGATTATCTGTACGTTCTGGTATACACAAATCAAACCTATCATCTGATTAATTGTTGGAAAGGGTTCAGAGAGCCCTTTCCAACAATTAATCAGATGATAGAGTTTCAAGTATATCATAGACTTTAATAAACGTCCTCGCACACAGGCGTACATGAGGTCCTTCATATATTGCTAAAGTGGGCGTGGCAGTGAAAGGGTTAAATAAGAACTCGCGCCACGACTACTACATGTATATTTTAGTCCAATCTCCACAGAACGGTTTCTCCCTTGCAGCGGATACACCTCTGCCAGAAGTTACTGAACTTTTTACGTCTAAATTTAGATTCACGGTTTCCCCCCAATCCAAAACAAAACCGGAAACGTAGACGTTCAGTTCATAAGCATGGCACAACAAACACCAACAAAATCGTCGCCGGCGAAGTGTTTCTCGTGCTTGCAGACGAGTATTTCTACTATTTGTTAAGTTAAGTAACCCACGGTGCAGAAAAGAAAATGTTCAAATGAAGCTCAAGTTACTT
Organism: Pictodentalium vernedei; assembly: GCA_031216915.1. Taxonomy (NCBI): domain Eukaryota; kingdom Metazoa; phylum Mollusca; class Scaphopoda; order Dentaliida; family Dentaliidae; genus Pictodentalium; species Pictodentalium vernedei. The sequence continues at coordinate 121,764,522 of CM062297.1, read as the reverse complement.
AGTTTAACAATTGCACATTGCGTTGCAGTGCTTCATCAAACTCCATGCCGATTGTCGTCTGAGAATTAGATGACACGTGCGTTTATTTGTTTACAAATATCACGTGATTGTCGGTGTATTCTTACTCGGACTATATTTATTTCACTTTCCCCAATTTCTCATTGATTCAAACAGTATTTTTGAAAATTCCTTCTCAGGTAATAAAACCTGTTTAATTAAAAATCGGACTGATTTGAATTTATGAACCCGTACAGCACGATGCCCAATCTGCAAGATTATTGCAGATTCGGTAACTTCTGGCAGAGGTGTATCCGATGAAAGGGAGAAATCATTGCGTGGAGACTGATTTTAGTCATTCACTAACAAATTTCCCAGAAGTCTTGCGCTTTTGTATCAGTAATTATTTATTATTTATTAGTGTTTAATGTCACATACTTATGCACAATGCCTAATCACGACCGTGCCAGTTTTACGGGTGGAGGAAGCCGGAGTACCCGAAGAGAACCACCGGGCAACGACGAGCAGCTGCCAGCTCCCCAACATCGTAACTCCGCATTTCAGCACAGGCAGGGTTAAATTGGTTGAAGACATGCGCACCATCGACGTGCAGTACGCCTAGGCACACGGCGTCATTGTGCCCCCATGTGGACAACTGGGGTTAAGTGCCTTGCCCAAGGACACAATTGTATCTGTAATCTCGATTAATTAATATTCCAGTTCCACCAGAAACTACATCAGCAACTACATGCCTTCATCAAATGATGTGTTTTCAATATTAGTCAGACGGGACTTGAGTCATCATAGTCGGGACAAATCAAGTTTATCTAGCACCTCACCCCACTCGGTCATATTCGCAGAGCCTCTGGTTCCTAGCCTGCTGTCTACTAAGAGATAGAACAGAGTTAGATTAAACGGTGTAATTATTGCCACTTTGAAGTGTTTCGTTCGATATTGTAAGAAGGCGTGGATGATTTTCTTCGCAAACTGGCCCCAGACATCCCAAGTCGTATTAATATCGTGATAATGACATTACGTTCGTGAAAAACGAACTTCAGATTTTTATAAAGGCATTCGTATTTGAAGCTTGGCGGGTTACCGTAATGTTTTTCGACAGATTTGACTTGTCAATGGGATCAGTGAAGCACGTTGTCTGTGTCTCATCTGATACAAAGATCTCAACAATAACAACCCATAGGTGTCAATATACCGGGAGAAGTTGGAAATCTGGGGAAAATATGCCGATATTAGATATCATTTGGAAACATCATTATTATTCATGATATCAGGAATTTGGAGTTCCGTAATATGGAAACATGTCTTTCTGTTAACACCGATGGGTTGTCGTCCGAGGAAGTATGAGAATAGAGGCTGGACATGCGTTCCATCCGGGAAAAGCATTCTTGACTGAACTTGCAGATATTCGATACGGAGAGAGAAGAAATAGGTGCAAAACATTTCCTTTTAGGAGGATCCCCCACCCCCACCATCACTATCGCGACAGCAGGTGGAATGTTCGGGCTAATAGCTTACTCCACTTTTCACCATCCAATGTGGCATACAAAGATGCAACCCAATATTGTGTATCACCTGATTCCGGGCTGAGATAGTATTTCATCATACGTCCCTGGCCGTCTGAAGATCTTGTTTCTCTACATCAGTTTTAACAATTTCTTACAATATCGAAAATTGACTTCAGTTTCCATTTAACTTGTGTACAGTACAACAGCCGTGGACTGGCCACTTTCTACGGGTGGGCAATATTTCCACGGACGCAATAATATCTCACCTCCTACAAGTATCTGGGAATTTCATTGGTTCAAAGACGTCACATGCAGACTGCATATAAAACCAAATACTGCCTGTCAACATCAATATACGCAGACAGCTATGGGTAATCTCTCCTTTGTTCGTTGATTATTCAAAATGGCGGCAGCCGATAAACGCTTCAGGTTGAAAGATTGAGTGATGGAAGCCCATATTTGGTCCGAAGTGCAGGTTTGGCAACTTAAAAGGCTTCATATTCTGTGAATGTGCGTCACGTTACCTTCGAAATGAAACTGTTTGGTATGTATGAATTTGCCTTGTTACAATTTATGGGCGAGTGGCTGTAGGCACTCTCCCATAAATTGTAACAAGGCAAAGACACGTGAACACATTGTGAGAATTCTCTCATTTAATTTTGATCGCTGTTGTTATTAGTTCTGTGCATCGATGCAGCAGTCGGTAAGATATATTCGTTACACAGTTTGTTGGGGGCCTAATATTGTATATACGGTGTCAGTTCACTCCATATTGGACTCGAGCTTCGCCATATTAGGCCACCAACAAACTGTGTAACTAATAATATTAGATTCCAAACACTAATTATGGGAACAATCATAACAAATTTGATTAATGAAGCACCTGGCACAATCCGGTACTTCATTAATTAAAATTTGGCTGTTGATGATTTTTGTTAACTGGTAAACGCATGCGTAGACATCACTGCCCACGCGTGGGTTACGATCAATCCACAGCGACTGTTCTGCAAATATATCGGTGTAAGAGGGAGACGTATCACAAAAGCTTCCAGATTACTGTCTAATCCCAGACTTATAAGTTTTGTTGTTTTTGTTTGTTTGTTATTTTGTGTATAATTAATTTAGATTTCGCTTTGTTACAACTTTTGTATCAAATATGATGTATACAGATAACATGTTTTTGCTTTGAAATAAAAATATTTTTTAAGCTAATAGCATACTCGGTGTGCCGGTGTAAAAGGAATGGAAGTCCGTAGGAACGTTAGTCCCTCTGGACTATTATTCTGCGGAATTATAGTCCTAGGTCTAACATTTCTAGGAATAGTAGTCCGGCGGACTACTATTCCTAGAAATGTTAGACCTAGGACTATAATTCGGCGGAATAATAGTCCAGAGGGACTAATTTTCCTACGGACTTCCATTCCTGTTACACCGGTCTTATTGTCTCATCGAAAATAAATTTGCTATTTCTGTCCAATTTTTGTTTCCAAACAAAGCATGAGTCCCTGTTGAGAACGCTCTCATTGGGAGATACGCCGCATTCTTAATGCAGAGAGTAAACTTTTCTAGTTGTTTAGTCAAAAATCATAAGTGTCGCTTGATGGGCGTGTTAAGTAAAAAGTCCGGGGGTATTTTTATCAATTTTATTAGTCATGCTCTTACGGTCGAATGGTATTCAACAGAGTTACCTATTAAAATATAGTACTCGGCTTCTAACTTGTACAACATTTTTAGGGTATTCTTCCATATTTGAATTTACTTTCAAACAGTAATTTATTATAGGAATACCACCCTCATTCCCTATAAAATATTGCGTGGCATGTCGTTTGACTAGACAAAAATAGTGGGTATCGACTGGTGGACAATTTTTCCTCGACGCCCACTATTTTGGTCTAGTCAAACGACATGACATGCAATATTTTATAATATATATTATATGTATATCTTCTGAGTATACCAAAATAGTACGCATCGAGGAAGAATAGTTGACTATTCGGCCCCGATTCCCTTATTTTGACATAGCCGACGGCATGCCGTGCAATAATTACAATATTATATAGAACAAACTGAGGAAGAATATTGTTACCCATTATCCGTACGTGTATTGTTTTTTGTCATGAGCCAGTCTAGGGAAAGCATTTTCATTTGTGAACCTGGAAATAATGAAACATACTCCCCGAATAATTGTCTTAGAAGTGCGTGTAGTATTCCGTCAGTCAAACTTTCCAGACTAATCACGGCATTTCTAGAAAGGTTATAGTGCGCGGAAATAATGCACGGTATGATTAGAACCCTCAATTTGTAACACTGTCGAAACTTTGATAGATATAGAATATACCCATAGTATCTTGGTGTACAAATGTTCACCACGAGTGGTGAACATTTTGTACACCAAGCCACTTTGGGTATATTTTATTTATACCATGATCGTCAGATTAATAAGAGTTTAATGTTAAATAAATCAATATTCACCTGTGCGATTCTGTTTTTGTTTACATGAGCACCGGTGTGCTATACTTACACTGGCAACTTTATCGCCGAAACAAAATAGAAAACGAAACGCGCAAATTACGGAACCTTTCTTATTTTAATAACATAATAACATACTATTTTGAGTTATGGATGCTTTATTAGCATGAGACAGCGTATGTTTGTTAATTTTGGGTATCTTATGAGGTAAACTTATTTAAAGACGTAATAAATAATTACCTGTTTCATTTAACTCTTCACGAGGCGACGAATGATAAATTTAGACAAGTTTGCATTCAAGGCGAGGTCACCAAAGGTCAACTTGGATGTAGTTCCACTGTAGGTTGTAAATAAACTTGCATTTCGGGCGAAACACACTTTTATTATCTTTATATTCCAATAGAGATGGGCGAGAGCTAGCTAATGCGAATTGTTCAGATACAGAACAGCCGCTGTGGACTGACTACCTTCCACGGTTGGTTAATATTTCCACGGACCTCATAATATTAGATTTCAAACACTAATTATAGAAATAATCATCAAAAATTTAATTAATGAAGCACCGGGTACAACCCGGTGCTTCATCAATTAAGATTTTGCTGATGATGATATTTATTACCATGTAAACGCATGCGTGGACATCAGTCCACGGCGACTGTACTGCAGCGCATTTATCCTCACACCCAACACGACATTTGTATATTTTTGTACTAGAATGTGCTTGGGGAGATTTCCAATAATTTAATCTCTGGTCGATTTTTTGTGTCACCTTTTAATCGACTGTTACCCTATCTGTACGCAAAATTTGTGCATCCTGCTTCGAAAGGGATTAATGCATATCTTAGACAGACTAACTGGAACGAGATTTGTCAGTGAAGATGTAACGTGTTTGAAGAAAATATGCACAGAACGACACGCTCGTGGATGGGTTAATCGATATGGCACGAGTGCCATCGCGGAAGGATAAAGCGACAGGCCACAGGCCTCAAGTTTTATTCTTCCGCGATGGCACACGTGCCATATGGATTAACCTATTCACAAGCGCGTGACGTTCTGTGTTTATTACACGCCTTCATGTCTATAAAACAATTATTAGAAGGACACACAGCAATTCATTTAACAACTATCAACAAAAAAACCCATATTTTATCTCCAACCAAATTTGCGTACTCAAACTATTCTTCTTCTGGATATTCATTATCCCCTTCATATATCGACTCTCTGTTTCTTCTTCGCTATTTTCGTGCACTTTAAACTCGCCATATCCTTCAATTTTAGACATTTTTTTGTTATTTCGCAATCGGTTCAGTTTCTGGTAATCAATCTTCTGCTCAACAATTTCCGTTCGGCACGTTTGTGCAGAAATGGTTTTCATTTTCCGCTTTTTTTAGTGTTGCTGTAGATGGGGATTTCATAGAACAGGCGTGGATAAAACTTTAAGACGAAATGTTTTCTTATAAAAAAAAAGAAAACCACCTAGACAAATGATTGATCTTTACTAGGCACTGTAACTTCAAATGTGTTTGTGGCTTAATCTGTTTTTCTGGATGGGAGAGTGCCGAATTTGATTTGCTTGTGCCGTATTTGATTGCAATATAAAATCCCGTCGGAAACATCACCCCACGACCGTTCTAACTTTGTAGCACATGCATCCCATGTGAATGGACTCGGAATTGCTGATTATTCGATTTTGATGCCGAGGGGCGACGGCAAAATCGGAGAATCAACAGTTTCCCCGCCACCTCCACACATTTACATATAACCTATAGATCAAAAATAACAAAAAAGTGAAAATTCCAGAAAACAGCACGTAAATACTGTTGGTTGGCGAGGTATATACTAGACGACTCATGACAAATAACCGACAGACAATAAAGTGGCCGGGGAGGAATATTATAAAGGGTCCACGCAAAACTCCCTCTCCTGGAAATACCCACAAACAAATCCACCCAGACACCTCCCCCCCCCCCGACAAAATCCCATTTAATAAGTGCCAAATATGACAAAAAGGCCTTTCACTAAAAACATATTCATTCGTCCCTTATTTATTTATTTATTTATTTATTTATTTATTTATTTATTTATTTATTTATTTATTTATTTATTAGGTTTTAGCGACACTTTCGACAGCCAGGGTCACCTCGTGTCGGACGTTTTATGGGTGCAGGAAGCCGGAGTACCAGGAAAGAATCACCGAGCAATGGCGAGCAACTGTCAGGCACCCCAACATACTAACTCCACACAAGGAGGGTCAGCATTGGTTGAAGACAAGTGCAACATCGACGTGCAGTACGCCTAACTACACAACGCCACCGTGCCCCCACGTGGGCAATGGGGGTGAAGAGTCTTGCCCAAGGACACAACGCGATTGCCGCAGGTGGGATTGGAACCGAGGACCTCTCGCCTTTCAGCCTGCACCTCTGCCTACTGAGCCACCGCGGCCCCTTTCGTCTCTGACTTATCTCGCCACGAAAATCGATTTTCGATAAAGTTAACTTCCCCGAAATTATTAGACAGGCGATGAAGGTCCAATTAAGAAGCATGAAATTCTTGAAAAAACACATATGACATCAGCCGAAAATAAAACAACGTCTCTTTTGTAAATTTTAAACAACAGGCAGCTCTTGCAGCTGCCTGTTGTTTTCGTTCATTAAAAGTTATAAAAGGAAACCTGTTTTTTTTTATGGAAAGCTATTTGCAAAGAAAAAAGTAACCGTTCACTTTGTCTGTTTGTTTAGCAAATGTGCTTTTACAGTAGTTTGCAAGTTTTTATTCTTCCCGGGAAAAAAATTCGGAAACCTTTTCATCCTTAACTAGTCATGAAAATCGACATTCGATAAAGTTATCTCCCCTGAAATTATTGGGCTGGCGAGGAACGTCCAATTAAGAAGCATGTAATTGTTGAGAAAACACCTACGGCATAAGTAAAAAACTAAAGCAAAGTTTCCTTTTTATATTTTTTATAAACGAAAACAACAGACAGCTCTCGGAGCTGTCTGTTGTTTTCGTTTATTAAAAGTTATAAAAAGAAACTTGGCTTTTTACGGCAAGCTAATTAGTAGCAATTAAGTAATTGTCTACTTTGGTTCTTTGTTTAGCGAATATGTTTTCCATTAATTTGCAAGATTTATTCTTCCCAGAAAAAAAATAGCAAATCTTACCTTCTAGCCTTTTTTATTAATGAATAGGATAGTGTCTATATTATATGTCACTGTTGATATAATGAACAGACAAACAAGTTACAGAACATCAAAAAGATGGTGAAAGCGCCGTTTTCTTCTTTTTAAATGGGTTTCAACAGAGAATAATAGTTAAACCTTCAAACTGACTGGGGGAAAAATGTAAAAAGCCAGCTTCTGTATTGTTATACTTCTCCACAAGAATATGTCTGGAGTTTGTGAAATGATGCGCAGATCAATGATACAACTTCGCTAACATTTAGAAATTTCAATTGTGTATATGAAATCCTCATACCCTTAGTGATAAATTTACGAAAATTGCCAGCGATGAATATTATTCAATAATTTTGACATACAAAGCTTGAATTTGTAAATTCGTGTAATGATGTAACTCATTGTTACATTTCTGGCGTACTCGAGCACTAAGATGTCAAAATCAGTGCTGCAAATGTATGGAATGTGGGCCACGTGCTCCTCGGTGGGTGGGATGAGGGGGGGGGGAGTGGGCAGCGTGCGCTTTAAACATCCGCATTTATCTCCTCTTCCACATCACATGAGGACACTGCCTTACTCGCTTAACCGCCAAGAATAGGCTTTCTATGATATCGATATTTTTGGCCCATTCCAGTTGGCAATACATACATGGCCAACAATAAAAATCAGCTGCATGCAACAAATAAGGTCACCTATCCTGTTGAAGCCGGAAGTCCATCCGTTGAAATATCACTTGTGCTTCCCGGGGGTGGTATAGTGCTAATCTACTATGCACATACTGCAGTGGGACATATCTGATGTATTTGTCAAGAGCGGACTTCTACGAAAACAACTTGACCAGCCATCACGGTTCGGTGTTGAGATGGGCGGTATTGGAATTTTTAGTTTGGTATCGATTTCGGTATTTTGAAAGGGCTATACAGTTAAAACTAGAAGTCCTGTCATGAAATGCTCACGGATAGCACGTCGAACTGTGCGTTAATCTACGCGTTATGACCATAGTAAGGCGATCACATTTTGTACATATGGCCTGTGCACAAGCAATGTTTCAGCCAATGGACCTCCGGGTGGCAGAAATATTGCCTTTGCTTGCTATGTGTAACCAGGAGAACCAGCCATGCTTTGGATGCCATTCGACATGTCCATTGCGCGCAATTCCTACACGCAATTAAGCCTAGATAAGGGCACAGTTCGTGACTGGACTTCTAGTTTTAACTGTACCTCTGTATCGGTTCTGTATTCGGTATCTGACTTGACTAGGATTTTCCGATAGTACGAAAGGGGATTTCACATCATGAAAATATTATAAGCAGTTCTTGTAGCATTCTATCACAGCTCCACAAAATGCCACTGCCAATGAGCTCAACAGTGGCATTCTTTTACGAACACAAATCATATCTACAGAAATTGTGTGACGTCTTCAAACCTTTAAAGGCCTATATGAGGCGTTTGCAATATCAGAGCACGTACCATGACCATGCCATCTTCAAGAGTTCCTGCTGACAATAAACAAATCACCTGGGCAGTGGTATTTCTAGTCAAGTCTTGGTTGCCTGTTACGGCAGTCAAGAATTGGCTTGAAAACACTGTTAAGCAGCTCTACATGTACAGGTTGTAGTCGAGTGAGAATTCAGGATAATTGCCCAGGCTCCCGAGAGTTAACAAAACTGAACATAAAATCAGCCATACTTCTTTTTTGAAAATGAACCTTTTAACTGCTATCAAGCGTCAGCAAGGCCCTATATATTGTGAATGTAGGAAAATTTGAAAATTCAGACGGTTTCTGTATTCAATGATTGGTTCGGTTCGGTTTTTCGGTATTTCCGTGATATCGATATCGGTTCGGTCTTTCGGTATATTGCCCATCTCTAGTTGGGTGTGCGCACTTTCTAGGTTAAAAGCAGAATCTTTTTCCAACCTGGAACGACCATTGTAAACATGGTGGATCCTGTGGTCCGGTCTGGTTGAAGAAATTTTGGGCTTTTGGCACTGAAACAAGTAAAATCTTGTTCATCTCATAGGTCAGGAAAAGATCCAGTCTTTATTTGTCTTTGTCGTAGGGAAGGGACCTACCAATCATGTTTAGCGACAACTTGGGTGGCGAGTATACCCCTTTTGTCGTCGGAAGCCAGTTTATAAGGGTCATTATCATAGGAAACTCACACAGGAGGAATAGCTGCATGCAGTTCCGAGATTGGTCAACTAACGTACACAGATATAGGGTAAAAGAACTAATCTCAGTAATTGATATGCCGTATTAAATATGTTACAGGCGAGCACATGATAAATCGACTGTCAATGGAATACACTCACGGAGGTCCATAAAAATCCAATTCAAAGTCCATTATATTACATGGCTCATACTTAGCTTCAGCGATATAGTGCAACTGCAACACATGTAACACCACGCCGATGTAATATGCATTAATGACACAATTTCGCCCACACTTCTTCTAATGAGTAAGCAGGATTGCTATGTGGAATTAACAATGTTGTCCTCCACGGCCGCCTAAACTGGGTAGGTGGGTGGATAATGGTGGGCACCGTGATTTTCTCGGTAACGACAGTCCGCCTATGCATGTTTTTGCAGTTTGATAGTTTTACACCTAACGCAACGTGTCGGCGATATCCGACACGCAGTCTTTACAAAAACACCCATCAGCTTGTAATAGTTTTGTCAATATTTGGAACGGCTAGGAGCCACTTGCATTTTTTTTTACTGAATAACTAAATATTTTAATTTTTAAATTTAATTTTTTGTCTATCAAAACATGGCCCATGACTCCTCGTTGGAACATGCTCGTCTGGCTCGTTCGAATGTGTAATCACAAGCTTTGTTTTCTCGGCAAAATATTGAAATGTTAATTAGTCAAGGAAATCCTTTCCAAGTTCCCTTTACTTGCGGTGCTGGGAAAGGGAATACGGGTTAAACATTGAACTCTAGTGAAGCGTTTGTTGCACATGTTTTCTTTCAAACTAATCAGAAAAATTGCTTTTACGATTTCAATAACTGTTTTTATAACATGTTGTAACAATTTGCGCTTTTTCTTTAAAGTGCAAACACATAGAATATGTGATTCCAATCAATTAATGTTGCTTGATAAAAATATTTATATAACACTAACATTCTTTGGTATTTTCTTACCTGATCAAATGGTAAACACAGAGTAAAACAAAACGCGTTATTTTACTCCATCGTCAATCATTAACCCTTTACCCTCACGTAACGGCCCAAACCGACCAGCGCTACTCTCAAAAATCGACAATTTATTTTCATTATTTTTTTAAAAATTTTTTGTCTCAAAAACATAGGTTATGACCCCTCGTTGGAACGAGCTCGTCGAGCTCGTTCCAACGAGGGGTCATGATTTATGTTTTTGAGACAAAAAATGAAAAAAATTAGTTATTCAAGAATTATTTTTGCAAGTGTCGTCTGCTTTTCAGGCATGAGGACTCGATGGCGCTCTGTACTAAGGCGTACTTCACATCGACGGTGCACTTGTCTTCAGGGACGTGGCTAGAGGTTTTCAATTGGAGGGGTGTAGGGTTGTGAATTTCCAACTAGATGAAGGACCGTGAGGAGGTTTCTCATCTCCCGATCCCTCCCCCTAGTTGGAAATTCACTACCGAGAAACTTTTGAAAATGAAACCAAGAAAGGGGGCATAACATTGATTCTAGTAACTGAAATGTCAGCACATTTATGATAGAATTATCAGGCTGTTATTATTATTTGGTATTATTCTGGGAACTGAATATGTGCTAAAGAAATGCTCAAGCTGAGAACTTTGAGCAATTCATACTCCCCTAACATTAAATGAGATCTTATGCAGGAATGATCAGTTTTCGATGTTTCATCATTTTGTAACTGTGAATGATGGAATTAACCTAGGATAACGATTTTGCATGATGCGATTTTCTTGAAGTGCATTTCGACGATGTTATTATTACGTTAAGTAAATGACACACCTTGTCGACGCGTCCCTGCTTGTATTCAATCAATGCTGTGCTTGTGCTGAGTTTGTACGGTGGGAAATCTGACGGTTGCTCGCCGTTGCTTGTTGGCTCTCTACGGGTTCGCCGTCTTCCTCCACTCGTAAAATTGTCAACATGAGGTGACTGGCTGTCGAAAGTGTCTTTAAATCCCCCCATCTCCCTCAGAAACCCTAACTTGAGGGAAATAGTGTGATAAAATGGCTTTTCTATCGAAGAGATCCAGAGAGTGTCTCGAAACACTTTCACGCCATGGACCGAAATTTAAAAAATTAGCTACTTGCATGCAGCTTGCGGTTATTCATGCCCAGGACAGGATTTCTCTGTAATTTGGATGGATTTTTTCACCAGTGATTTGATGAGTTAAGTTTAGATGAATTATTCTTCAAATCTAGTGATGGCTGCTTCACAACAGCCATGACTAGATTTTATGACAAAAATATCGTGAAAATGCCCAGCAGGTTAAACCTTTGAACCCTCGTTTCCTGGATTGGTATCGCCTTTGTGTGCACTTACAGTGAGATGGGTCAGTCCAATATCAATATACAGGGGGAATAAAATAATAATTGCAGTCTGCAGCCGTCTGGCTGCAGACTGCAGTTATTATTTTATCACCAATACCCTGTGTGTAGACCTTTTCTAATAAAACAAAAATGGGACGAAATTATGCCTTTGACCGAAAAATCGGTCTTACGGGTTCAAAGGGCTGAGAGTTAAATATTGTGAACTGAAGCCTGAATCAAGAATAACACACGAAAACAGCATTTCAGATTCTACATTCTCGCATTCTTTCAAGACGGGTGAGATTCTAAAGTGTTGTGGGGAGAAAAGCGGAAAGATGTTTTCCACTGGATCGCGACCCAGTCGCGATCTGGTCCAATTTTATTGTTCGCTTTTGTGATAACGGTATCGTATATGACCACTGTTATTCACAACAATTTATGTTTTCAATTTTTACCTCCAATATATATCTTATGAAATGTGATTGGAATGACCTAGCCTGGAATGCTTGTGACACTATTTCTGTAGTAGACCTGATCATGTTCGTTTACTCTTTTTGGAGAGAGGTGAAGGTTTCTGTCTTTGAATTTCAGAATAGTGAATCACTTGAGTCTGTATAACACTCTTTACATGAATCCACCTAAAACAAACCTTCCGAATGCTGCAGTATCAAGAAAGAATGCCGCTTATATTGCAAATAGTATAGGGCGGGTTCGAATCCTTGCCGAGAGAATTTCCTTCGGCGCCAACTGCAAATAAAACAACACTAAACCATGCACACGGTTCAGTCTCCGACGGCTTAGTGGTGTGCCTAACTTCGCCAGGCGATTGGATCCCCCTCCCTACCAACTATGTCATTTACTGTACAACCAACGTCCTTTACTGATTCCGCAACCCTCAGTATCATTTATCTCTACTTAACTGGATTGCTGGAGCGTCAACGAAAAACATCCACCTCAGCGCCTCCTCAAGATGACATCAGGTCAATCAACGTGATAATTCATTCCATCGATGACGTTTGATGACGTGAAAGATGTTACGCTTTACGCTATGGCCACAGCGTTACAACTTTCACATCACCATACAGCAATGTAAAGCATTTCACAAAACTAGTAATACGGTATCAACTTTCCAATCTCGGCCTTTGTTTTTCGTTAATAATAACAAAAATACCTTGTAAATATTCAGTTTGAATTAGGCAAAACAAAATTAACTAATTGATTCTCAGGCATGTTTTTTAAAAACAATAGTAGGAGGGCAGTTTTTATTTTTATATTTTATTCTTGATGGAATGGCCACCGATGCCTAAAATCCAGTTGTGGGAGCCTAAAATTAAACACAAGCGCTTCCATGTTGATTTCACTGATAGTTGTTTTTTGTAACAGTGATCATACAACACAAAATCAATATTGAACAACTAAAATGGAGACCAAAAATAATAAGGAGCTTTTTAACTGGTTGAGTGCTAGAAGCCACAATCAGGCTTTTCAAAAAAAATGAGGGTACCAGTTCAAAAGCCAACATTGTCCTTGCCCATGTTTCGTATTCAGTCAAACGTAAATAATAGTTTGTTTATACAAATTTGTTCTATTACAAATTATTGGAGAGTGCCTGATGGCACTCTCCAATAATCTATAATGAAACACTTGTTGATGAACAAATTCGGACCACTAAAAATAATCTAGCCCTAAACTAGTTAAATATTTATTTTGTACACACACATGAGGATCGTGTCGCATTTCGCGAAGGGAATAACAATACTGTATCAATGTATACGACAAATTACATCGCAAATCGTGATGCGATACCGCTAAAATCACACCCTATGATAGGTTTATACATTTTGAATTTTGCCCTCCGAAATAAATATGACGAACGCGGGCTGAAAAAACGAATGCGCTGCTGCCCGAGAATGAAAAAAAATTAACTTTGTTTACCCTTACCGCAGGTATTTGCGCACATCATCCGAATTTTTTATTTTCCACATAGATCAAAGTATGATCTGTTAATTATGTTCGGTGATTGCGAGGTTAAACGCAGTGATAAAGAGAACCGAGAATGTTTGAACCTGTAAAGCATTGTTTATTTATAACAATACCTCCTCCCCCCCCCCCTCCCCCACCGTAAGATGATGGCTGTTGAGACACTTCTCGTTCTGTGCCCATTGTGCGTTCGAGCAATTCAGTCAAATAGATATCAGTACTTCGATATTTAAAATTGCCATTGTGTTAACCCTTTGAATGTGAGCGGCCGCTTTTCCGGGCAGAAACAAGATAAAACTAGACATCCATATCAATAAAATATGTCAAAAATGCTGCTGGCAGCTTCGTAATGTTGGAAGACTGCGACCTTATCTTAACCAGTCAGCACTTGAAAAACTTATGCACTCATTCATCACCTCACAACTAGACTATTGTAATTCAGTGTTAGTGGGGTTGTCCCAGTGCCTGATTCAGAAGCTTCAAAAAGTTCAGAATACTGCTGCCAGGATACTTACTGTACCAAACGCTCTGAACACATAACACCTGTTTTAAGACAACTACATTGGCTTCCAGTTAAACAGAGAATTGATTTCAAAATATTGATCTTAGTATTCAAATGTATCCACAAACTGGCTCCAGTTTACCTGCAAGAGCTCCCCATTGTATATAAACCATCACGCAGTCTCAGATCTAAAAAAATAAATTCAACTAGTTGTACCTTTTAGCAGATCTAATCAGGCTCATGATCGTGTGTCATCCATCGTGGGTCCCAGATTGTGGAATTCTCTGCCAATTAGTGTCAGAATTTCTCTTGATGTCTTCAAAAGAAATCTTAAAACTTTCCTATTTACTGAAGCATTCACCTGAACCTCTATAAGAGGCAACCAAAACAGATGTGACTCTTTATTTCAGAAAAGTGTATTTATTTCTGTTTAGCGTTTTAGATTACTATTTGTGGCTTTACGCTCCAGAAAATCAATTATTATATGTCATACTTTCATTTAGCAGGATGGCTGCAGAGTTAAAGTGTGTGGTAGACCAATAAATATTTTCAACGCACAGCCTTGGGCTGCACGTTGAAAATATTAATTGGTCTACCCTCAAATAATAAATATGGACTCTTCCAATGGCTTCCATTGACCTAACATGGAAGATACCATCACCTTTCAAAGGGTTAAGTCATTCTATTAAACGTCAGTCTGATGGTCTATTAAAGAATAACTCTGTCTATAGTTTAAGATCGAGAATAGAACACTGCTTGTTGAACAGCCACGGTCGTAACGAAACATACTTATACCATTATTTATCCTACAACAAGAAAGTATTTCCCTCAATACAAGGGAAAACGTCTAGATAAAATACAAATCTTCATTGAGGGAAGCAAACGCAATTATGATCATTCGATTCAGGAAGAGAGTGTTCTTCACCTACACTTAATTGTCAACGAGTTATTACATATTTCGAGACAAACGTTTTCGATAAAGGTAATTAAACGATAAATAATTAATCCACAGCTCAATGAAATAAAAAAATAGACTAGATCATTTTGTGTAGTGATGATATTTTACATAGGCCTTCCATGCGTTAAACAATGACAAATAAAGCACAGAAATACAAAGCTGAAACTCTACTATAAATTTCAGCGGTTACAGTAGAGGAAGAACAATTTTACAATTTATTTCAGAACTTATTCCCATGTAATATGGGGTAAAGTAATAAATATCTTCAAACAATACAAGTACATACAGATTATCATGATAATGTGCATGTCCTGTGATTTGTATCGGATTCAAGGCGGTGTCCAGAATGGGATCCCAACGAGCCGGCTTTGCCGGCGAGTTGTGATCCAATTTTTGGACACCACCGAGAATCGGATGCAAATCACAGGACATGCACATTATCATGATAATTCATTTATCTAACAATTCTGTCACAAACACAGATTAAATCTTAACCCTTTTACCCAACGTAACGGCAAAAACCGACCAACGCTATTCTCAAAAATCGCCAGTTAATTTTTATTATTTTTTTCATTTTTTGTCTCAAAAACATAGGTTTTGACCCCTCGTTGGAACGAGCTCGTCGAGCTCGTTCCAACGAGTGGTCATAACCTATGTTTTGGAGACACAAAATGAAAAAAAATTAGTTATTCAAGAATTGTTTTTGCAAGTGTCGTCTGCTTTTCATGTTAGGTAAAGGGTTAAATTATTTTTAAACATTTTTGGGACATAACGTTCGATCGATCCCTGAAACGCACATATAATGTATCCATGCGCCTGTTCTGACAGCCCGTAGCGCTACCGGAAACGAGTCGTCTATATGATGCGGAATCAGAATGAGTCGTCAAAATGATACGGAATCGGAACTCGTTATGTGATACGTACCGTTTCTCGTGGTTTTCAGTCCAAAATCTATATGATTGTTATATAAAACGTTAGAAGCATGCTGGAGGTGGTGTATCCACACAAGATAACATCATCAACTCTACTTGATCCCTCCCTGCCTAGCTCCCTCCGATGTTGTCCATCATATAAGATCTATGCCTAAGTGCATTGTAACAGAACACAATAACACATACTCAAGGTGCACCCATGATTTGATGTACAGACATTTGTACTGTGAGGATCAGTATGCAGTGTGTGTTCTCGAGAACGAACCACATGATTGGGGATTACGTGCAAGAAAGTAATACTATGATGTCAGGATCGTCAGTCATACAAATCAGTTCATAGACGCAGAATGATTGTCAAAACAGACGCTGTTGAAAACTGTACCCAAACCCCTTCATTATGCAAACAAGTCAAGAAAGGAAGGAAATTGTAAGATGAATTGATTTTTATCAACTTGTGATTTTCCGAGATGGTGTATTGAAGTCTGCAACTCACCCCTGGGTCACATTTCGACGAGTCCGTTATCACTACTCTTTTCTGGTTCATAAACCAATTGATGTTTCACGTGACAGCGCATTTGTTCAAGAACATAAAATTTACTGCCACTCTTTTTTGGTACATGAACCATTTGTTTTGCCCAGTAACCCAGCCAAATGAACAGACTATTTTGCAACAGAGTTCAAATATTATTTCGGTCCACCCATCCCCTCTTGAAATACACGTTAATAGCGCCCGATTGCTTTGTTTAGCATCCAATACATCCTTTTCGATGGTGCCACTTTCCCACCGTTATTAGCTGTAAAATCTTCTCTTCTTTATACATGCTTCCATGTGATTTGTTGTCGGTCTCACTGCCTCGTTACGATTCCAAAGATGAGTTACGTGACTTTCTTCTGCACACCACGTGGTGACATGGTATGTTAATTTGGTTATACCTGGGTCCTCTAGGCGACCTTCTATCATCAAAGTAGCCTCGTCCCTGTCCTCGAGAGCAGACCACTATCCGTCGCTGATTTCGCACAGCATTTATTACTTCAAATGTTCTCATCTTGTTGCTACAGTTGTTGGGTCTTCAAGCACGACCACACTTAAACACTTACCCTACGTAACGTCCAAAATCGGCCAATTAATTTTCTTTATTTTTTCATTTCTTGTCTCAAAAACATAGGTTATGGCCCCTTTTTGGAACGAGCACTTTTAAAAAAATTCTTGAATAACTAATTTTATTCATTTTTTGTCTCAAAAACATAGGTTATGGCCCTCTTTGGAATGAGCTCGTTCCAATGAGGGGACAGAGATATGTTTTTGAGACAAAAAATGAAAAAAATTAGTTATTCAAGAATTTTTTTAGAAAGTGTCGTCTGCTTTTCATGTTATGTAAAGGGTTAAGCGAAACCGTGTCATCAATATTGATATGCATGTGGATAAGAACTCAATCAACAATCAATACTGACTGCAATTTAATTATAGGCTTCTGCCATTTCCAGACTAACCAAACCTTACTGAGTATTGCACGTCACTTCCGGATATATATTCTCTTATATTTATCGTTTCAAGGGATATCAGGACAATATCGTTACACGTTTCCCGCTCGCCTTTTAGGTAGGATATGATACAAATTCAACTAGAGGTACTGTGAGCAAGCTCACAAAGTGATACCCCCGCGCCTGAAATGTATAAGTTAGATTATCTCCCCTTGGAAATGTCAGAACGGAATTATATTGCGTCATGCACATCTGCATATGGAGTTCTTCAATTGTGTAAAGTTTCATGAAAATTCTTCAAACGGTTTAGGAAGAGTTGCGCTTATAAGGATGGACAGACGGACAGACGGACGGACAGACGGACGGTCAGAGCGGAATTATATTGCTTCATACACATCTACATATGGAGTTCTTCCATTGTGTAAAGTTTCATGAAAATTCTTCAAACGGTTTAGGAAGAGTTGCGCTTATAAGGATGGACAGACGGACAGACGGACGGACAGACGGACGGTCAGAACGGAATTATATTGCTTCATACACATCTGCATATGGAGTTCTTCCATTGTGTAAAGTTTCATGAAAATTCTTCAAACGGTTTAGGAGGAGTTGCGCTTACAATGATGGACAGACGGACAGACGGACGAAAAGACGGACGGACAGGGTGATTCCTGTATACCCCCCCCCCCAACCTTTGTTTTCGGGGGGTATAAAAAACAGAAATTCATCCATGTTCTACAAGTCGGTCGCCGTGGATTGATCACTTTCTACGGTTGGGAAATAACTTAACACAAAACTGTCAATATGCAAGAATTGGACTTTCACAACTGGTGAAAGTAAAGTTCACACAAACTGTTATTTTAATATTCATAAAACTTTTATCAGGTTGACTAACGAATGACATTTTTTCACGTATTGGTCCGTTGCATACTTGATTATAATAGCGCTGTAATACTGGGTAATTACCGAAATTACAAAGATTTGTATAACTTTGTCAGTTGAAGTTTTAGAGAGTTATTCTTTTATTGGTGTTTAAGGTCATTGTGCCACATATTTGGCTGTAGCATGACTGCAACATTCGTATGAAGTCAAGATTAGCCAATCGTTTATACCTATGCTGTCCACGTTAGTGGACCTCCACCCCAGGCGTTGGTTCTGGGTCCTAATTTACCAGTAAAGCAGAACTTGCTTTCCGCAAGCACCGCTCAACGTGCCGGGGTTCCTAAAGGGAGGCAGGTGCTTTCAGAGATATTCGCTTTTCACAAAGGTACCAATGGCAATATTTTATAAGGCTCATAAACACAGTTCTCCCTTTGGCTGTAACCCTTCGCCCAACGAAGCGCCAGCAACCACCCGGGTAATTTACAACGTGTGCAATTGAAAAAAACATTATTTTTCAAACAATTTCAACAAAACTATTCATGTGACCCATAATTGAAACGATCTCGTCGAGCCTATTCTGTTGGGGGGTCTCGTGGTATGATTTTGTTGAAATTTGTTTTAAAATGTTAAAAACCAATATTTAAAATAATACATTTTGATATCATGCGTGTTGGGTAAGGGGATAACCAGCAAGCATTATTCAAAAAATTTGCCGTTTAACCTTTACCCAACTCAGACGATATCAAAATTTATTATTTTAATTATCATTTCTTTAAATTTTTCAACGAGCTTGTTCCAAAGAGGGGTCACATGATATGGTTTTGTTGAAATTATTTGAACATTTTTTTTCAGCTGCTGAATTTAAATATTACGCGGGCGGATGTGGTCGATTTGTTGGGTAAAGGGTTAAGCGGTATTGTTTTATAATTTTTGCCTCAGAAACATATGAACCGTATTTGTCAAGAGCGCGTTGCGTTTGTTCCTATGCGGGGTTCTAATCAAGGTTTTTTGAGACAAAACGGTGAAACATTTTCTGTTACTTAAGAAATGTTTCTTTGCGGACGCCTTCTTCTATTCGAGGTAGGTAAAATTGTATAAGCCAGTGCTGTTACAGAACCACGGCATTGGAACATTTATTTATTTCGTGGTGGAAGAGTAACTGAATTCTTCGTATGATGTATGAGTTTCTTGGACCAATTTTACGTAATATAATACTCATAAGTCGAGAAACTCGCGACATAAATATGTACAGCCGGTGCCAAGAGAATAATCTAATTCACGTAAATGTATAATTGGAAGTTAATTGGTGGAATTAATTCAATTACTGATGATGAATGGCCTCCACTCAAAGAGCTAATGTTCGCGTGAATAGTTTTATCGTTTTCTACTTTGAATAATGGAATTTATTAAACTGTATGATTGTAGACATATTCTGAGATGGTGGAACTGTGTTGGGGTTGTACACGGGGAACACGACCTACTCTTTTACACATGCATGCTTCATTATTACACACAATGCATTTCAAAATTTGAGATCTTGCTTAGGTGTGAATATATAGGCATTCCTGCAATATATTTTTAACAACTTTATTTACATTTCGAAAAGGAATTCCGATTCGGTTCAATTAAGGTTACAGAACGGCCTCCGTGGACTGTCCACTTTCCACTGGATAACTTATTTTGAGAGAAATTTGTTGATTATATAAAATTCGACTAATTTCTGAATAACAAATATCTGAGGAATATTATACATCAAAATGAATACCCGAATTAATACATATCTACTACTAAACCGATACAATAAGGGTCGGCTACCTCAAATTGGCGATAGCTGTAAGCAGAGAAAAAGTTTTATAAGAAAAATATCGATCACT
This sequence comes from Pictodentalium vernedei, assembly GCA_031216915.1. NCBI lineage: Eukaryota > Metazoa > Mollusca > Scaphopoda > Dentaliida > Dentaliidae > Pictodentalium > Pictodentalium vernedei. The sequence goes on along the minus strand of CM062297.1, from coordinate 121,744,259 downwards.
GAAGTTGCTTCGGATATCCAAGAACAAGGATTCGCGATAGGTCAAGTCGAGTTGGCAGCAACTTTCATCTTTGGACGAAGTAGTCAACCTGCTTTCGTTTTGTTCATTTGAAACGACATTGCTCCTTATTGACATATTTTGAGGCCAGGACGTGACGTACGTGACGTGACGAACATACTCATCCAAAAATTGAAACATAAAATTGCTAAAGAGATAACCAAATGAATTTTTAACTGCGGTCACAGAAAAATGTGTAGTTAAAGTTTTCTAATGAAAATTCCAGTATTTTCTTAGGGGTGGGGTTCTTTAGCAAAATATGTCAACAATCGATATTATGTCACCGAAAAATGTGTAGAAAAAGTTTTCTAACGAAAATTTCAGTATTTTCTTGGGGGATTTCTTGGTCAAAATATATGTCAACAAGCGACATTATAACCTTTTAGCATCATCACATGGGCTGCGCTTTACACGCATCCCTCGTGTGTTGATGGTGTAGTGTTTTATAAAAACAAGTGGAGGTGGAGGTGGAGTTAGTTGTGATATGTGTCAACACATGTTCTACCCTACGCAAATACTAGTTGTTATTCCATTATCTCAATCGACCGATTGTTGCTTTAGAATATAGTCGACAATGAAATAGAAACATGTTTTTCGGAAGTCGTAAAAGCTACTAAAATTTCACTAAAAATCATTTTGACCTCCCCCATATTAACATTGGGCATTTACAGTACGGCCACCCTGGATTGGTTACTTTCCACGGGTGGGTAATGTCGCCACGGACGCAATAATATTATAGATTCCAAACACTAATTATAGGAATATTCATCAAACATTTAATTAATAAAGTGCCGAATACAACCCGGTGCTTCATTAATTAGGGTTTTACTGATGAGTTACGTTACCTGATAAACGCATGCGTGGACATCACTGCCCATGCGTGGATTACGACCAGTCCACGGCGACTGTACTGTATCTCGTTTTTGTACGAAATTCAGAACGCTGGATGTTTTAGTTCGTCCTTCACTGTCACTCAGCGTGAAGGTTGATTTTAGGCTATATCCAGATGAAACATATTGTTCATAACAGCACAAGTTAAACTTAAAGTTAAAAGTTGTTGCAAAACGAATTAAATCGAGTTGCTTCTAGTATTCAGGTATATGTTCAAGGTGCAAAAGTGGGGTTCATTCCCACTAGACCAATTCCCTGTAGATCAATTCCCAAGAGGCCAGTTCACAAAAGACCAATTCCCCTTAGACCAACTGATGTGTTCTACTTTAAAAATAATTCTATATCAATAATTTGATATATTTATAAATATTTATAAATGTATTTAATGTTATTGATATTCAAGCCTGACAAAAAGCAGTCTGTCATTTGCAGAATGAGGTCCCCAGTGGGTGAATTTGCTGACGCTATCCCATACAGTGGGCCAGTTTATCCTATGGGTACCCCTTTCTGATTATGTTTGAGACCTTGATTCAGGTTGAGATTCACAGAGGGTAAATTTAGTGATTCTGCCCTGCTGTGCAGGGTAGCATCACCAAATTCACCCTCTGGGGAGACCTCATTTTTCATATGATAGTCTGCTCATTTTCTGGCTTGTCGATATTTTATAGATGTTGGGCAGATTTTTATAAATAGTTGTTTTCCTAATTATCCTTAATCAACCCCTAATCAGAAACACTATGTAGTTGGTCTAAGGGGAATTGGTCTAGTGGGAAGACACCAAAAGTGGGACGCAACTGTTACTTATCAGTTTTGTTTTAGTTAGATTTTTGAACATGAGAAAACACATTTCTATTTCGTTATCATCTATTTTGGAACTCAGAAATCGGTCGATTGAGGCACGGGGATAACAACCATAACTTACGTAGTACACGCGTTGGTACATACAGGTGAAACTAGAAGTCCTGTCAGAATTAGAGCAGAAATCAATCGTTTGTTTGTGCGATCCTAACTGCTGAAGAATACACAATAGCGTTTGCGCTGTGCAATGCAAAATATGAAGTGAAATTTTCGAGGTCGGTAGTGAAATCACAAACTGAACCGATAGAACAGAAAGAAAATATTGAGACTACAGTATTTGGAGGAAGGATTACTAGTAAATTGCTGTGGGATAGATTTTTCACTTAGTAATATTTACAATTGCGTTGCCAATGACAAAACACAAGAAACACTTGCAAACTTTCATCACATGGACCACCGGGTTGCACCCGATGGTCCATTTGATGAAAATTTACAAGTGTTTCTTATGCTGTTATGAAAAATTATAAATATGTTTCGAGTGGAGAATATATGGCGCTGCGAGTAGGTTGTAATCCACTCTCTTCATTCTGTATATGTAGTCGAATTTTAATATCTATTCACATCATTACATATACATTTATCCCAGTGGATGCCAGAAATAGTGTTAATGATCTCTATTTATTAGTACACAATTGTTGGGCACGCTGTTTTTCCACGGGAATTGAGTTACGCTAATGGGGCAGTTTGAGTTTGACAGGGACAAAATGTGCAATTACTCAGCGTGTTATTACTTCAAAATAGTGCTAAATACAGTGACGGGGTTTCTAGTTTTAAATTACAACGACGATAAACACCTTTACTCTGATTTTGTTTTTGCATTTGTTTCGCACAACCTCATCGAAACACGAGATAGCCATCTCACGTGATGATCACATAGCAACTACTTATTTTTAATTCATCTCTTTAACTATATTTTTAATCACGAAATTCTCATCAAATCCCACTAAAACCTAAAACATCTAGCGTTCTGAAAACATTTTCCACGTGTGTTTTGTTGCATTGGTTAATATTTGTATTGATGACCTCTTCAATGATTTCATGTTTCGAATTTTGAATACGTAATTGCCAATGTGCAGCCATGTGGATTTTCTAAATACGGATTACATGTGACCTTACAATATGTAAACAGAAACAAATATGGTGTTGTCCATGAGCAGAACACAAACATTTAAAAACTCAGTTCAAACATAACCGCTGTTGCGAATTCAAATTTCGAAATATCCAAACCTTGTTCTTGGAGAACCATAGATAGCTTTGTTATTCACCTTCATTTACAGTACGCACTAAAATACAGTAGCCGACTTTCATAAATTACTGTTACCAACCTCGGCCAGTTTAGTTTTCGATATGCATTCATGCGGGGTCAAGGAAACGCAACCTTCATTTTGATGTGTAACATGTCTGCGTTACTCAGGGATTAGTTGCATTATCTGATCAAGAAGTTTTCCAAACACAAAAAGTATATAGGCGCCTCCATGCCATTTTATGAAAGTTCCAATCTCTGGTCTCGCCCCGACCCGCGAAAATAAAACTGGGAATAGCACAATGAAGTATACCGACTCATCCCATACTATTCCAGATGATTTTTCAGAATCCAGAAGGTTAAATGGAATTACTTGTCCTGTGTTGCAGCAAAATAAGGTCACCATTCTCGTGGTCGCCTGTAAAGTAATTACCGAATTAACCAGCAGTATAAATCTCAAATATCTGAATCAGTTGAATTGTTCGGAGGATCAATAACTCAAACAGCGACCATCTACTTGTACACTCAGGTTTTCAGCTAGAAACTCGTGCGCGTTTCTTTGAAAAACCTTTTATATATGATAGTAATATTGGTCAGATGAATGGTAAATTGATCATATTGGCACCGACAAACATAGTGAATGTTTATACATTACGGCCACCATGGTCACTTCCACAGGTGAGGAGTATTTCTACATACGCTAAACTATTATATTGCTAACACTAATTATTAGAATAGGAATTATAGAACTAATCAGCAGAAATTTAATTAATGAAGCAGCGGTTGCAACCCGGTGCTTCATTAATTAAAATTTTGCTGATGATGGGTTTTTTATTACCTGGTATACGCATCACTACCTACTCGGGGATTACGACCAGTCCACTGCGATTATACTGTACTTTTGCTCCTTTTGACGACTCTGCCTTTCAAACAAACGCGAGTTGAGATTTTCTCAGAAGGCTTAAACAACTGGATACCATAGAATAATCATGTACACTGTAATGAGAAAAATCTCAAATTTCGGGTCGAATCCAAATTCGAATCATGCAGAGGGTTTCGAATGGAATACGATCCCGAATCAACACCTAAAATCTTTCAAGCTGTGGATATTGCACCTTCTTGCAACCGTAAATATTACCCCGTGCCATCTAAAGTATCATATCCAACGGCGAAAAGTCAATCAAAACGCGGAATATTACAGAACGATATCAGAGTGGTTTCGTCAGCGAAACCTCATTGAACTTTTTTCTAGCATCAGTTCTGTATAGCAAACCTGGTGGTGGAAGAAGAGTTGAAGAGAAGAATGTGATTCAAATTGAATCGAATCATAGGAAGATTTCAAATCGAGTCGAATTTCAAAGCTTCGCGAATCATAACAGTGATGTTAATGAATTATTTCTTTTGATGTATAACGACACTTTCGTCAGCCAGACAGCCAGGTTCAACTCGTGTCGGCCAGTTTCACGGATGGGGGAAGCTGAAGTACCCGGGGAGAATAACCGAGCAGTGGCGAGCAACTGTCAGACACCCAAACATACTAACTCCGCACAAGCAGGGTTGGCATTGGTTGAATACAAGGGCAACATCGACGTGCAGTACGCCTTAGTACACAACGTCATCATGCACCCACGTGGGCAATCGGGATTAAGTTCCCTGCCCAAGGACACGGCGTATATACCCCTGGTGGGTATCGAATCATGAACCATTCGGATTGAAGTCCATGTCGTAACCACGGTGCCGCCGAGTTACCACATGTTGGTTATGTTTATTCAAATGGAATGGATCATTAATACAAACAGCGTGGTACTTTCGTTGTTTTCTACCCAAAGGAGAGATTTGCTTCGCTAGTAACCGTGCCTTGTTTATTATATTCATTTAATGAGCTAAGATGGTGAATCGTAAATGGAAATACTTGCCGCATTGAATGTTATGTCTCGCATTGTTTCGCACTGAGCCATCGGTGATATTGATAATCCGGACAAACATTAAATATTCAACTGACTTCAAGTGTTTGTAGGTCCTCTAAGACACAACAGGTACTGATCAGCAATTCACCTCAGCATTCACTTTCTGTGTACTGGGCACATTAATTACAAATAAATCAGACTGTCAACTACAACACCTCATTAGTATGTCTCGGGCTTTTAAGGCCTCATTTGGGGGATCTCATTTGGGGGATCTTATCTGGGGACCTCATGTGACGTCATAGTTACGAGACCCAGTGGCACCATGTTGTGTTGTCATGATAACACGCGTGAGCGGTCATCTTGTGACGTCATCTCCATAGTGTTACGTGGTGTTAGTGCGCATGCGCAGCGTGTGTAGTTAGGGTGATAGGTGTTTCCGTCGTCCATTTTGTATACCGGAGGCCGCCATCTTGATTTCTATGGTAGCAGGTGGTTGCTATGTGACCTAAAACCTTCCTATAGGACGGGGTTTTGTTCGGAGGGTGTGTTACTTTGTACAAGAGTATTTTCCTGATTCGTAGAATTACCACAAACAACACGACAAGTTATACTCTTTCGAATTATTTCAGAATTATCTGCTTCTATCTATCTATGCAATAGTTTTCGTATACCTTACCATGTTCCTTTGTCCTGGAGTCTGCTCCAGTAGAGGAGAAGAGCATATCAGCTGGAACAGCTTTGCATATTATTACTACATTTCGCTTTTCTGGTCTGTTCTTGTTAGTTCTGACCCTATTCCGAGTACTCATGTTGTTTCATTTATCTAGACCACCCAATCAGTTCACTTTACTGTCTCTAACTAACCAGTCAAATTGCTTCGTCTCCGTAATTTATATGCAGAGTTATCTCCCCTTATTACAACGAAGTTCTATCCGATTCTCGTCACCTCTATATCCAATGGCCACGTCCCATGGAATCCCCTTTTGTGAAACGTCTCTGGTTATGGAATCCCTCCCGTTTTAGTCGTATGAGGATATCCCTCAAAGAGGCCTAATTTACTATCCCTCTTATTCTCATTTCGATTAAGCCCATGAGGGCCAAGGGAAAATCTCTCAATGAGGCCCCATTTACTACTACTACCGAGTGTGCTAAGGATGATTTGCAAAATATATATTCTATCAGGTCCGAGTATTTTATGAAAGATTTTCAAGTTATATACTGTCAAGCCCGAGTATTTTATGCAAGATTTGCAAAAGTTATATTCTGTCAGGACCGAGTATTTTATGAAATATTTGCATATGTTATATTCTGCCAGGCCCTGAGTATTTGATGCAAGATTTGCATATGTTATATTCTACCAGGTCAGGGTATTTTATGCAAGATTCGCAAAAGATATATTCTGTCAGGTCCGAGTATATTATGAAAGATTTGCATTTTATGGTAGATTTGCATATATTGTATTCTGTCAGGCCCGAAAATTTTTTGCAAGATTTGGATGTGTTAGATTCAGCCAGGCTTGAGTATTTTATGCAAGATTAGCAAAAATTATATTCTGCCAGGCACGAATATTTTATGCAACATTTCCATATGTTATAGACTATCAGGACTGGGTATTTTATGCAAGATTTGCGTAAGCTATGCTCTGTCAGGCCTGAATATTTAATGCAAGATTTGTATATGGTATTTTGTTAGGCCCGACTATTTTATGCAAGATTGCCACATGTTATACCCTGTCAGGCCTGGGAATTTTATGCAAGATTTGCCTATGTAATATTCTATCAGAGTATTTTATGCAAGATTTGCAAAAGTTATATTCTGCCAGGACCGAGTATATTATGAAATATTTTCAAAAGTTATCGTCTATCAGGCCCGAGTATTTTATGCAAGATTTGCAAGCGTTAGATTCTGTCAGGTTCGAGTATTTTATGCACGATTTGCAAAAGTTAGATTCTGCCAGGCCCACGTATATGAAGCTAGATATGCATATGTTATTTTCCGCCAGGCTGGAATATTTTATGCAAGATTTGCGTATGCTATATATTCGGTCAGGGAAGAGTATTTTATGCAAAATTTGCAAAATTATATTCTGTCTGTGCCAAGTGTTTTAAGCAAGATTTACATGAGTTATATTCTGTCAGGCCTGAGTATTGTATGCAGGATTTGCGGAGGTTATATTCTTTCAGTCACGAGTATTGTATGTAAGATTTGCATATGTCATCTTCTGTCAGGCCCGAGTATTTTATGTAAGATTTATATAATTTGTATTCTGTCAGGTCTGAGTATTTTATGCAAGATTTGCATATGTTATATTCATCTGCCAGATTATTTTATGTAAGATTTGCATACGTTATATGCTGTCAGGCCAGATTATATTATGTAAGATTGGCATATGTTATATTCTGTAAGGCCCGATTATTTTATGTAAGATTTGCAAGTTATGTTCTGTCAGGCCCGATTATTTTATGTAAGATTTGCATATGTTATATTCTGCCAGGCCCGATTATTTTCTGCAAGATTTGCATATGTTATATTCTGCCAGGCCAGTTTATTTTGTGTAAGATTTGCATATGTTGTATTCTGCCAGGCAAGATTATTTTAGGTAAGATTTGCATAGGTTTATTTTGCCAGGCCCGAGTATTTTATGTAAGATTTACATAGTTACATTTTGTCAGGCCCAGGCATTTTTTGTAAGATTTACATAAGTTATCTTCTGTCAGGCCTGAGTATTTTAGGCAGGATTTGTGGAGGTTATATTCTCTCAGTCCCGTGTATTTTATGTAAAATTTGCATATGTTATATTCTGCCAGGCCCGATTATTTTCTGCAAGATTTGCATATGTTATATTCTGCCAGGACAGATAATTTTGTGTAAGATTTGCATATGTTGTATTCTGCCAGGCAAGATTATGTGAGGTAAGTTATATTCTGTCAGGCCTGAGTATTGTAGGCAGGATTTGCGGAGGTTATATTCTCTCAGTCCCGAGTATTTTATGTAAGATATGCATATGTTATCTTCTCTCAGTCCCGATAATTTTATGTAAGATTTGCTTATGTTATATTCAGTCAGGCCCGATGTATTTTAATAAAGAATTGCATACGTTAGTTTCTGCCAGGCCAATGTATTTGATGCAAGATTTGCCTAAGTTAGTTTCTGTCAGGCCCGAGTATTTCATGCAAGATTTGCCTAAGTTAGTTTCTGTCAGGCCCGAGTATTTCATGCAAGATTTGCATAAGTTAGTTACTGTTAGGCTAGAGGATTTTATGCAAGATTTGCAGAAGTTATATTCTGTCAGGTCCGAGTGTTTTATGTGAGATGTGCATAAGCTAGTTTCTGCCAGGCTCGAGTATTTTATGCAAGATTTGCATAATTTATATTCTGTCAGGCCCGAGTATTTTATGTAAGATTTGCATAAGTTATATTCTGTCAGGCCCGATTATTTTATGTAAGATTTGCTTTTGTTTGGCCCGAGTATTTTATTTAAGATTTGCATAAGTTAATTTCCTTCAGGCCCGAGTATTTTATGTAAGATTTGCAAGTTATGTTCTGTCAGGCCCGATTATTTTATGTAAGATTTGCATAGGTTTATTTTGCCAGGCCCGAGTATTTTATGTAAGATTTACATAGTTACATTCTGTCAGGCCCAGGCATTTTTTGTAGGATTTACATAAGTAATGTTCTGTCAGGCCTGAGTATTTTAGGCAGGATTTGTGGAGGTTATATTCTCTCAGTCCCGTGTATTTTATGTAAGATTTGCATATGTTATATTCTGCCAGGCCCGATTATTTTCTGCAAGATTTGCATATGTTATATTCTGCCAGGACAGATTATTTTGTGTAAGATTTGAATATGTTGTATTCTGCCAGGCAAGATTATGTGAGGTAAGTTATATTCTGTCAGGCCTGAGTATTGTAGGCAGGATTTGCGGAGGTTATATTCTCTCAGTCCCGAGTATTTTATGTAAGATATGCATATGTTATCTTCTCTCAGTCCCGAGAATTTTATGTAAGATTTGCTTATGTTATATTCAGTCAGGCCCGATGTATTTTAATAAAGATTTGCATACGTTAGTTTCTGCCAGGCCAATGTATTTGATGCAAGATTTGCCTAAGTTAGTTTCTGTCAGGCCCGAGTATTTCATGCAAGATTTGCCTAAGTTAGTTTCTGTCAGGCCCGAGTATTTCATGCAAGATTTGCATAAGTTAGTTACTGTTAGGCTAGAGGATTTTATGCAAGATTTGCAGAAGTTATATTCTGTCAGGTCCGAGTGTTTTATGTGAGATGTGCATAAGCTAGTTTCTGCCAGGCTCGAGTATTTTATGCAAGATTTGCATAATTTATATTCTGTCAGGCCCGAGTATTTTATGTAAGATTTGCATAAGTTATATTCTGTCAGGCCCGATTATTTTATGTAAGATTTGCTTTTGTTTGGCCCGAGTATTTTATTTAAGATTTGCATAAGTTAATTTCCTTCAGGCCCGAGTATTTTATGTAAGATTTGCAAGTTATGTTCTGTCAGGCCCGATTATTTTATGTAAGATTTGCATAGGTTTATTTTGCCAGGCCCGAGTAGTTTACGTAAGATTTACATAGTTACATTCTGTCAGGCCCAGGCATTTTTTGTAAGATTTACATAAGTTATGTTCTGTCAGGCCTGAGTATTTTAGGCAGGAATTGTGGAGGTTATATTCTCTCAGTCCCGTGTATTTTATGTAAGATTTGCATATGTTATATTCTGCCAGGCCCGATTATTTTCTGCAAGATTTGCATATGTTATATTCTGCCAGGACAGATTATTTTGTGTAAGATTTGCATATGTTGTATTCTGCCAGGCAAGATTATGTGAGGTAAGTTATATTCTGTCAGGCCTGAGTATTGTAGGCAGGATTTGCGGAGGTTATATTCTCTCAGTCCCGAGTATTTTATGTAAGATATGCATGTGTTATCTTCTCTCAGTCCCGAGAATTTTATGTAAGATTTGCTTATGTTATATTCAGTCAGGCCCGATGTATTTTAATAAAGATTTGCATACGTTAGTTTCTGCCAGGCCAATGTATTTGATGCAAGATTTGCCTAAGTTAGTTTCTGTCAGGCCCGAGTATTTCATGCAAGATTTGCCTAAGTTAGTTTCTGTCAGGCCCGAGTATTTCATGCAAGATTTGCATAAGTTAGTTACTGTTAGGCTAGAGGATTTTATGCAAGATTTGCAGAAGTTATATTCTGTCAGGTCCGAGTGTTTTATGTGAGATGTGCATAAGCTAGTTTCTGCCAGGCTCGAGTATTTTATGCAAGATTTGCATAATTTATATTCTGTCAGGCCCGAGTATTTTATGTAAGATTTGCATAAGTTATATTCTGTCAGGCCCGATTATTTTATGTAAGATTTGCTTTTGTTTGGCCCGAGTATTTTATTTAAGATTTGCATCAGTTAATTTCCTTCAGGCCAGAGTATTTTATGTAAGATTTGCAAGTTATGTTCTGTCAGGCCTGATTATTTTATGTAAGATTTGCATATGTTATATTCTGCCAGGCCCGATTATTTTCTGCAAGATTTGCATATGTTATATTCTGCCAGGCCAGTTTATTTTGTGTAAGATTTGCATATGTTGTATTCTGCCAGGCAAGATTATTTTAGGTAAGATTTGCATAGTTATATTCTGCCAGGCCCGAGTATTTTATGTAAGATTTACATAGTTACATTCTGTCAGGCCCAGGCATTTTTTGTAAGATTTACATAAGTTGTGTTCTGTCAGGCCTGAGTATTGTAGGCAGGATTTGTGGAGGTTATATTCTCTCAGTCCCGTGTATTTTATGTAAGATTTGCATATGTTATCTTCTCTCAGTCCCGAGTATTTTATGTAAGATTTGCAAATGTTATCTTCTCTCAGTCTCGAGTATTTTATGCAAGATTTGCTTATGTTATATTCAGTCAGGCCCGAGTATTTTAATAAAGATTTGCATACGTTAGTTTTTGCCAGGCCAATGTATTTGATGCAAGATTTGCCTAAGTTAGTTTCTGTCAGGCCCGAGTATTTCATGCAAGATTTGCCTAAGTTAGTTTCTGTCAGGCCCGAGTATTTCATGCAAGATTCGCATAAGTTAGTTACTGTTAGGCTAGAGGATTTTATGCAAGATTTGCAGAAGTTATATTCTGTCAGGTCCGAGTGTTTTATGTGAGATGTGCATAAGCTAGTTTCTGCCAGGCTCGAGTATTTTATGCAAGATTTGCATAATTTATATTCTGTCAGGCCCGAGTATTTTATGTAAGATTTGCATAAGTTATATTCTGTCAGGACCGATTATTTTATGTAAGATTTGCTTTTGTTTGGCCCGAGTATTTTATTTAAGATTTGCATAAGTTAATTTCCTTCAGGCCCGAGTATTTTATGTAAGATTTGCAAGTTATGTTCTGTCAGGCCCGATTATTTTATGTAAGATTTGCATATGTTATATTCTGCCAGGCCCGATTATTTTCTGCAAGATTTGCATATGTTATATTCTGCCAGGCCAGTTTATTTTGTGTAAGATTTGCATATGTTGTATTCTGCCAGGCAAGATTATTTTAGGTAAGATTTGCATAGTTATATTCTGCCAGGCCCGAGTATTTTATGTAAGATTTACATAGTTACATTCTGTCAGGCCCAGGCATTTTTGTAAGATTTACATAAGTTATGTTCTGTCAGGCCTGAGTATTTTAGGCAGGATTTGTGGAGGTTATATTCTCTCAGTCCCGTGTATTTTATGTAAGATTTGCATATGTTATATTCTGCCAGGCACGATTATTTTCTGCAAGATTTGCATATGTTATATTCTGGCAGGTCACATTATTTTGTGTAAGATTTGCATATGTTGTATTCTGCCAGGCAAGATTATTTGAGGTAAGTTATATTCTGTCAGGCCTGAGTATTGTAGGCAGGATTTGCGGAGGTTATATTCTCTCAGTCCCGAGTATTTTATGTAAGATATGCATATGTTATCTTCTCTCAGTCCCGAGTATTTTATGTAAGATTTGCAAATGTTATCTTCTCTCAGTCCCGAGTATTTTATGCAAGATTTGCTTATGTTATATTCAGTCAGGCTCGAGTATTTTAATAAAGATTTGCATACGTTAGTTTTTGCCAGGCCAATGTATTTGATGCAAGATTTGCCTAAGTTAGTTTCTGTCAGGCCCGAGTATTTCATGCAAGATTTGCCTAATTTAGTTTCTGTCAGGCACGCGTATTTCATGCAAGATTTGCATAAGTTAGTTACTGTTAGGCTAGAGGATTTTATGCAAGATTTGCAGAAGTTATATTCTGTCAGGTCCGAGTGTTTTATGTGATATGTGCATAAGCTAGTTTCTGCCAGGCTCGAGTATTTTATGCAAGATTTGCATAATTTATATTCTGTCAGGCCCGAGTATTTTATGTAAGATTTGTATAAGTTATATTCTGTCAGGCCCGATTATTTTATGTAAGATTTGCTTTTGTTAGGCCCGAGTATTTTATTTAAGATTTGCATAAGTTAATTTCCTTCAGGCCCGAGTATTTTATGTAAGATTTGCAAGTTATGTTCTGTCAGGCCCGATTATTTTATGTAAGATTTGCATATGTTATATTCTGCCAGGCCCGAATATTTTCTGCAAGATTTGCATATGTTATATTCTGCCAGGCCAGTTTATTTTGTGTAAGATTTGCATATGTTGTATTCTGCCAGGCAAGATTATTTTAGGTAAGATTTGCATAGTTATATTCTGCCAGGCCCGAGTATTTTATGTAAGATTTACATAGTTACATTCTGTCAGGCCCAGGCATTTTTGTAAGATTTACATAAGTTATGTTCTGTCAGGCCTGAGTATTTTAGGCAGGATTTGTGGAGGTTATATTCTCTCAGTCCCGTGTATTTTATGTAAGATTTGCATATGTTATATTCTGCCAGGCACGATTATTTTCTGCAAGATTTGCATATGTTATATTCTGGCAGGTCACATTATTTTGTGTAAGATTTGCATATGTTGTATTCTGCCAGGCAAGATTATTTGAGGTAAGTTATATTCTGTCAGGCCTGAGTATTGTAGGCAGGATTTGCGGAGGTTATATTCTCTCAGTCCCGAGTATTTTATGTAAGATATGCATATGTTATCTTCTCTCAGTCCCGAGTATTTTATGTAAGATTTGCAAATGTTATCTTCTCTCAGTCCCGAGTATTTTATGCAAGATTTGCTTATGTTATATTCAGTCAGGCTCGAGTATTTTAATAAAGATTTGCATACGTTAGTTTTTGCCAGGCCAATGTATTTGATGCAAGATTTGCCTAAGTTAGTTTCTGTCAGGCCCGAGTATTTCATGCAAGATTTGCCTAAGTTAGTTTCTGTCAGGCCTGCGTATTTCATGCAAGATTTGCATAAGTTAGTTACTGTTAGGCTAGAGGATTTTATGCAAGATTTGCAGAAGTTATATTCTGTCAGGTCCGAGTGTTTTATGTGATATGTGCATAAGCTAGTTTCTGCCAGGCTAGAGTATTTTATGCAAGATTTGCATAATTTATATTCTGTCAGGCCCGAGTATTTTATGTAAGATTTGCATAAGTTATATTCTGTCAGGACCGATTATTTTATGTAAGATTTGCTTTTGTTAGGCCCGAGTATTTTATTTAAGATTTGCATAAGTTAATTTCCTTCAGGCCCGAGTATTTTATGAAAGATTTGCAAGTTATGTTCTGTCAGGCCCGATTATTTTATGTAAGATTTGAATATGTTATATTCTGCCAGGCCCGATTATTTTCTGCAAGATTTGCATATGTTATATTCTGCCAGGCCAGTTTATTTTGTGTAAGATTTGCATATGTTGTATTCTGCCAGGCAAGATTATTTTAGGTAAGATTTGCATAGTTATATTCTGCCAGGCCCGAGTATTTTATGTAAGATTTACATAGTTACATTCTGTCAGGCCCAGGCATTTTTGTAAGATTTACATAAGTTATGTTCTGTCAGGCCTGAGTATTTTAGGCAGGATTTGTGGAAGTTATATTCTCTCAGTCCCGTGTATTTTATGTAAGATTTGCATATGTTATATTCTGCCAGGCCCGATTATTTTCTGCAAGATTTGCATATGTTATATTCTGCCAGGTCAGATTATTTTGTGTCAGATTTGCATATGTTGTATTCTGCCAGGCAAGATTATTTGAGGTAAGTTATATTCTGTCAGGCCTGAGTATTGTAGGCAGGATTTGCGGAAGTTATATTCTGTCAGTCCCGAGTATTTTATGTAAGATATGCATATGTTATCTTCTCTCAGTCCCGAGTATTTTATGTAAGATTTGCAAATGTTATCTTCTCTCAGTCCCGAGTATTTTAAGCAAGATTTGCTTATGTTATATTCAGTCAGGCCCGAGTATTTTAATAAAGATTTGCATACGTTACTTTTTGCCAGGCCAATGTATTTGATGCAAGATTTGCCTAAGTTAGTTTCTGTCAGGCCCGAGTATTTCATGCAAGATTTGCATAAGTTAGTTACTGTTAGGCTAGAGTATTTTATGCAAGATTTGCAGAAGTTATATTCTGTCAGGTCCGAGTGTTTTATGTGAGATGTGCATAAGTTAGTTTCTGCCAGGCTCGAGTATTTTATGCAAGATTTGCATAATTTATATTCTGTCAGGCCCGAGTATTTTATGTAAGATTTGCATAAGTTATATTCTGTCAGGCCCGATTATTTTATGTAAGATTTGCTTTTGTTAGGCCCGAGTATTTTATTTAAGATTTGCATAAGTTAATTTTCTTCAGGCCCGAGTATTTTATGTAAGATTTGCATAAGTTATATTCTGTCAGTCCGGAGTATTTTATGCAAGATATGCATAAGTTATATTCTGTCAGACCCGAAAAGTTTATGCAAGATTTGCAAATGCTATATTCAGCCAGGACCAGGCCTCAGTATTTTATGCAAGATTTGCTTATGTTATATTCTGTCAGGCTCGAGCATTTTATGCAAAATTTGCGAATGTTATATTCCGCCAGGCCACAGTATTTTATACAAGATTTACATATGTTATATTCAGCCAGGCCTGAGTATTTTACGAAAGATTTGCATGTGTTATATTCTGCCAGGCCTGAATAGTTTTTGCAAGATTTGCATATGTTACTTTCAGCCAGGCCTGAGTATATTTTTGCTAGATTTGCATATGTTATATTCAGCCAGGCCTGAGTATTTTCTGCGAGATTCGCAAACGTTATATTCGTTCAGGCCCAAGTATTTTTTTCAAGATTTGCATATGTTATATTCTGTCAGGCCTGAGTATTTTATGCAAGATTTGCATATGTTATATTCTGCCAGGCCCAAGTGTTTTATGAAAGATTTGCATATGTTATATTCTGTCAGGCCTGTATATTTTATGCAAGATTCGTATATCTTACACTTTTGGTTTACCTCGTTGTCTGAATCCACTAATATAAATAATTTAATCAACTGACTTCTGTACAGTTCATTTGTTAATTACGACATATTTGCGCATTTACAAATGATTTATGATGAATGGCATTTGTTTTACTTGTTGTAATGCAAATAAAGTTTCGAAAACAGTGTTATAATAAATGCCCATAAACGATATATATTATTCTATGTCACTTATCCATCTGCGAACAATGCTTTGCTTGCAACATCTATTATGATTCAACCCTTAATCGACTTATTAGGGACCTGTGAAGTTTCGTCGCTCGATTCGATTGGAAATTGTCCACGCCATTCGATTCGAATTTTTTCGAATTGAGCTGATTCTGATAATTTCGAATTGTCGAGATGTTCTCAAAATCGTATCTCCTCGTGAACTCTTCTTCTCTCATCAGGTTTCCTGTACAGGAGGGGGGGGGGGGTACCATTTAATAAAATTATATGGCGAAGCACAACCTAAAACACACGAGGCCTGATGAGAGAAGATCAGCTTAGGGAGGACCCGCTTCCGAAACTACTTAATTCCGCTTTGGAATATTCCGATGTCTTGATTGATTTGCCGTCAGAAAGTTTATTAAAATATTTTACAGGATGTTCCGCCTATAAATAACATATTTATTATTATCTTGAGTACCCCACAGATCTCGAAGTTATAGAATTGTGTATTCTGTATCCCGGGGAAGGTCGGTACACTGGGAATATTCTTGTCAGCGAAGCAACTACATCGGCGATTAGTCTTCTCGCAAGCAACTATTTTCTCCCCGTTGATACGCATGCCTAAATTATGTCCTGCGAAGCTCAAAATTTACTGTAGTAGTATAATCGCTGGGACGAGACCTGTGTGTATTTCCAGTGCAAGACAATTAATCTGCATTTTTTTCCTATATATCATCTGAAGTTAGACAATTTCAGTCTAGACTTCCCCTATCTCGGTGATGGGGGAAGAAAAGACATTTAAAGTTATCCCCGCTTACTGAAAAAACTGACAAATCATATATTTAAAAAAAAATGCAAATAAATATGTATAGATGAGATAAACTAGTAAATTTTGTTGTACATAGTTGCAATAAAATATATTGTAGTTTTAAACAGCACTAAACAGCACGACTAATTTTATTTTTTGAGTTTGACAAAATTTTTATAAAAATATGCATTTTGTGGGGATATTTAGTTATGTTTTCATTATATTTGACAAATTTAATCATAATAGTTATACATGTTTAGATTTGTACCGATCTAAGCTAGTATGTGTAGCAATCTGAGCGACATAGGTGAATGGAGGCCAGATTTATACGGAAATATCTACCTCAAACCCCGAAATGACAAAACGTGAAACTGTGTTATAATCTACTTTACTCCAACAATTAGTTTTATTTTCTCCCAATCTCCCCAAGAAAATAAACTACCCGCGAAAGAGTGTGCGAATGCGTCAGACGAGCGTTCTCTCTTCGCTGACAATCTTGTTGATTTACTTATTTATTTATTGCTGTTTAACAGCACTTTCAACAGGCAGGGTCACTTCGTGTCGGATATTTTTACGTGCCCAGGGACAACACATCGCAGTTACCCCTGACGGGGATCCACCTTATTGATCATTTCTCGGGTCTGTTTGATTTGGGGGTTCAGGGATTCCCAGCTTGCTACGGCTACTTGTGAGCGATGAGAGAATCATTCGTTTTCTAAATTGCTCAGGCGCTCCAAAATGTGACACCGAATAAACTGAAAACCACCCTGGTAGATCCCTGCAGGCTTCTGATTTAGAAGAGTAATAGGGACTTTTGGGATGGTTTAGCCAAGTTGTTACATAGCTCTCTTCGAGGGGTCAGTATTGTCTTGTCGAGCATCCGGAGCGGCTGGTGCTGTACGTCGGTCCCCCGGTTTCAAGATAAGGGTTATGATGGATTTAAAGTGCATTTTTGGGTATTCAGTTAATATGGTCTCGTTTATGCTGTGAATGGTGCCCCATTTTGCTGTTAGCACCAAGTCTTTCAGGAAAATGAGGTCTTCGGTCACAGCCACCCCACTCCAGTTTCGATAGCTGCGACAGTCTTGGCTGGCTTTTGCAGCTTCCCTCGCTGTCAATCAACGAACCACTGCTCATTTTGAATGGCATCACCACTACCATCACGCCGGCTATCGATAGATGAGAATGCAATGGGGTGCATTCACGAATTCGATTCATGCCTATGTCGTCAGGGTCTCACCTATGAGACTAATCTTAGACTAATTGTCGCGCAAGGTATGAGTTTGTCCCATTTGTGTAAAAGCACTGTAGTTATCATCCGCTGTTCACTAAAGCTTTTGCTGTAAAGAACTCACCTTCCACACCTCCGTTTCTGTCGGGATCGCCGTTCAGCTGCAATGTCCACTCAGAGAGTGATGGCGCCACTGATATCATTTGTTTTAAAGGTCTTGCTTGACGTTCGCGGGATCACACTCACCGAGGTCAACGTCAAGTGCACTGTAAAATCAGTTGGGTTAAAATTTAAGCCAAATCAACGAGGTTCAGTGAATATGAACCCTGTTGGGTTCATATTCGCTCGACCCAGTAAGTCGACAGCAAGCACATTTAAATTAATCCAAATCAGCTGGGTTGAGTGAATATGAATTTCCACTCAATCCCGTTGATTTGGGATGATTTTTAACCCAAATGACTTTAAACTCTACTGCACATTGTTTTACAGATTTGTTTTTATTTGTTTCACATTTTATAATTTGTATTACAAATATCAGAGATTTATTGAATGTCGAGATCTTCCGGGTGTCAAGGGTATCTGACAATCGGCTGTGATAACGAACTCGCCCTCGCTGATAGACTACAATCAACAGCTGCTGGTGCATTTGCCCATAAACTAGGTATCAAGACGTTATCCCGCCTGGTATCTTCCGCCGTAAGTATTGATTCAACTGACGCCAGCTGAACTATTATCCAGAACTTAGGGCGTGTCGTGCTCAAGATGTTCCAAGGATTGCGCGCCTTATCCCCGTCCATTACACTCTTACAATGGAAACTCCTCCCTACAGATCCAAGCAGAGCGCTCATCTGTGACCGGTCGGATGGACATCGGAGAGACAATTTTCGAACTTGATCTGTGGAAAAGTGCACTTTCAGCCACATCATGATCACCTATCCTCGGACAAGTACAACTAAACGTACCAAGCTCGCTCGAGGATATGGTCAGACTTTGGGGATTCTGTAGAATCCATCATGTAGCTTACAGGATAAAAAAAAACACTTTTTATATTGTCGATAACTGATGTGCTGCAAAGTCTTTTTGAAGTTAAGAAGGAAAACGTCGCCGTTAGAGGTGTTTTGGTGACCGCCATCAGAGCAAACCGTGTGAATGTTGACCCAAAAGTGTTACTTGTTCCTGAATCCCACCCCCATTCCCAGATGACAGGCCCACCGGGTTGCCCTGTTTCACCGTTTCAATCAAAGGCTACGACAGTTTCGAAGAATGTTGGGCTGCAGCACACCATCTGTTAGTTGAAAGGAAACATACACGGTCCTATTAAAAACTGATAACTTGAAGTACTTATGTAATCTTTTCTTTTAAGCTTATAAGGAGATGTGTCAGAATGTGAAAAGCACTTGACCTGCCAGATTGCAAGTCTATGTTTCCTTGGGTGTGGGGTTAATGAGTGTTTTAGACTTGGATGACGGCCGACCATATATAATGTTTCGTGACGCGAGAAAGGCAGTGATGCAGTTGAATTACAACATGGACTGCAACGACATTATCAACCGTCTTCTGGACGACCATAAAATAGTGCCATTGATTGGCAGGGGATGAGCACAAAAGAGAAAGATTCGCCGCACTAGCTGCAGGATAAACGTAAACATTCTATTGGACGAATCATCACAGCTGACTAGATCGACAGCATGGACAACGAAGAGTTTCGGAGGCATTACGCAATATAGTTACGCGGGGTTCACCAAGCGCTGCAAAATTACATAAGAACTCCAGGGCACTTCACACTCTGCAGTTTTATACAACAGCAGCCGGTATGTGTCTGTCATTCTCCCTTACAAGCCGCCAAAGATGGTTGAAGACCTAAAAGGTGACCCTTTTATTTTGCAGGCCTAGCGTTCGGCGACGTATGAGCTGTACCACAAGTAGGGTATGAACCTAGCTATGCTAAATGTAGCGTCGACAATAGCCAAGCATTGTAAATTTGCATATGTCTTTCCTCGCCCAATACCTCCAGGTAATTTAGAATGATATGTCGAAATCGTCAGAGATAGCTGAGACACCGGAAGTAGTGACAGCTCTAGTGAACAATGAGACGACTGTATTCGAACCATGTGTAAAGCGATCGGCACTGGGAGACTCACTGGCAGAACGGCTGACGTAAAATCCTAAGAATGTGGAAGCTGGCGGAATAGAGCTGCAGCGCGAAGAATATAACAATGAATGCTGATGATAGCATTACGAGAAGCTGAGGTTGTGATTCACGAAGATGAGAGCGCAGGCTATAGTAACTGCCCTGGTGCACACAAAGACCCAAGCAGCTCAAGCGCAGGGAAAGATATGCGTATTTCTGTATAGATTAGTATTTTGAACATGTAGATACTGCTACGGTTTTTATATGAAGCTATAAGTAATAACTATAACAGTATCTACATGTTCAAAGTTCTTTGTATTGCAGATTATATACCGTCATCTAATAACAAAGATAAACAAACTGTGATTTGATTTTAGAAAATTAATATCATTCCAATGGTTGTTTTTTTTTCACAAAAATAGAAAACAAAAAACTAAAAATCCCATATGTCAGTAACCTTTAACACATTGGACCCTAGTAGTATATTCCATGCAAGTTCAATGCCATTAATTGGAAGAGTCCATATTCGTTACTTTAATGTACACTAATTAACCCTTTACCTAACGAATCGCCGACATCCCACCGCGTAATATGCAAATTGAGAATTAAATTTTTCAAAATATTCCAACAAAACCATATCACGTGACCCCTCATTGGAACGAGCTCATTGAGCTCGTTCCAATGAGGGGTCGCATGATATGGTTTTGTTGAAATATTTTGAAAAATTTGAAAAATCGATATTTAAAATAATTTTGATATCGTCTGCGTTGGGTAAAGGGTTAAAATTTTCAAAGGCTGCACGTTGAAAATATTAATCGACCTCCCAAACAAATTCAGTGAGCAACTAATACAAAGAGGATATCTAGTGTTCTGGAGTGGATACCGAAAATTATCTCATGTTTGACCGAGACAAATGTTTATTCTTCGCGAGTGCTTGCGATATCCACTCAAAAACACTAGATTTTCTTTTTATTATACACTTGTTATAAGAATTTGATCATTCCTATCGATAATTCCACTCGTTTCAACCTTGAATTGATGCATGGAAGTAAACTGCTGATGCGCATGGATACGCGGAAGTGATGTGATCGATACACGGAGAGGTAGCGTCTTGCAATCTGATTCAGTTGGCGGGTTTCATGCATCAAGTCAAGGTGAATATGAGTTGAAATATTGCTAGAAATGATCGATATCCACTCAAAAACACTAGATTTTCTTTTCATTATACATTTTGAGAACAAATTGATCATTTCCGGTGATAATTTGACTCGTATTCATCTCGAAGTGATGCTTTGAAAGCCGCCATTTTGTTTGATACCGTGGAAGTGAACATTTCTATATCTTCACAGTGGGGGCTATGATTTCTATCTTTCCACAATTTTATCGCTAATCTATCGTTTAGCGTATAATACCAACTAATATCTAGTTTATGAATTTAAATCTATCACGATCCTGGACAGGAAAAGAGGTCTTTCTGTTTCAAGTGGTCAATGCAATTTTCACAATATTTTCACACATTCCCTTCGTACACGTGATCTTACCGACGCCTCTGTATCTCTACCTTAAATATACTTATTACCTGGCTTTCCTAAAAACTTTCAAGCAAACAGATTTCCAAACATTATTGTGTTGAAATTCAATATAATATGCGTTTTATTTAAAACCATACTAATCATGCCATATTTGATTAAAACTAATGTTTGAGATATTTTCAGTGGGAATAAATGAAACATGTGTTATTGTTATTTGGAGTGGGTGGGGTCGGATGTTTCCAGATAAATCTGACTTATATTAACACGTGTAACCCTGATTAATACTATAGCTAAGATGTGTATCTTTCTACAAAATTAATATATAACAAGTTATCATTAAGTATGCTTAAATTAGTGTAAACGTAACTTGTTTGAGTTTGCTTGAAATATATTCGCTACACCCCCCCCCCCCCCCCCCCTCACAAAAAATAAACATATTTTGTAAAAATTATGTCAAACTATTATTTTTAACATTGGCATGGCGGGGGTTCGAACCCACGCCGAGAGAGTTTCCTTCGGCACCAACAGCCTAGCGAAACTATACTGAACCACGCACACCACTCGGCCACCGACTCGGCGTGGTTCAGTATAGTTTCGCTAGGCGGTTGGTGCCGAAGGAAACTCTCTCGGCGTGGGTTCGAACCCCCGCCATGCCAATGTAAACAAAACCAGCGTCCTTTCTTAATTTTATGGCATCCGAGAAATTTGAAAAAGACAAGTACTGTCGCTGATTTCTTCTGAGTTCGTAGAATTAAGTGCTTAGATGCAACTATCTGATGTATTATTTTTAACATTTAAAATTATAATATGGTCTATTACGACAGCGGGCAACAAAAAGTACCACTTTATCTCAATTTTGGATTAAAAAAAATAATATCAATTTTCAGGTTTTTCACAAGGGGAGGAATATTATTATCCGTGATGAGTGAGGGTGTCAGATGAGGAAATCTCACCCGAGGGCAAGCTATTTGAACCAGACACCACGAGGCTTGCCGAGGGTCCGGACCAAATATCTTGTCCCGAGGATGAGATTTCCACATCTCACACCCACTCTCATCGGGGATAATGCCCACCCAAAGTGAAGTGAAGAATGCAAAATAAATCAACCTGGTGATTTAAGAGGTAAAGCGTCTAGTTTAAAAGAGTAAAAGCAATTTTAGAATTCATGAAAATGGTTGATTTATTTTAGGAATAACAGAACTTCGTTCGGTCCGTGGGCTGATCGTAAACCACGCGTTGGCAGTGATGTCCACGCATACGTTTACAAGGTAATACAAATCTTCATCAGCAAAATTTTTGTTGTACCCGGTGCTTCATTAATTACATTTTTGATGATTAGTTGGGAATATGATATTATTGCGCTCATTGGAATATTACCCATCCGTGGAAAGTGACCAGTCCACGTCGACTGTGCTGTATAATTAACCCTTTACCCAACGAATCCATCCGCATCCGCTCGGGTAATATGCAAATTCAGCAGCTGAAAAAATATTATTTTTCGAACAATTTCAACAAAACCATATCATGTGACCCCTCTTTGGAACGAGCTCGTCGAGCTCGTTCCAAAGAGGGGTCACATGATATGGTTTTGTTGAAATGTTTTGAAAAAAATTAAAAAAAATGATATTTAAAATAATAAATTTTGAAATCGTCTGCGTTGGGTAAAGGATTAAACATAAATAAATCCTACAGTAAACTTTTGCTCGCTGTCAGCCATAAAATGCAAATAATGTAAAAGAATGTGCTCTGGCGTCAATGTGTGGTGGTATGAATTACATTCTAGTCGCATATTACCCTCTAACAAAAAGTAGGAGAAAATCATAAAGCGAACATTCAAAAAATACAGTAATTATTTTGCGAATGGCTGGACATCAACTCATGAAGTCCATGGCAAATACTTTCTAATGATGTATGCTTTAAGACGCAAGTGTGATGTTTTTATACTTCCATTTTCATTTGAAGTTTCGCACTTTCTTCCTGTACGAGCACCTCACCCCCAGTATTTATGTCTTGAGTATTGTGGGGTAGTAAGCATTAAATTAATTAACGTCACAAAATAAAATTAACAATACACACTAGTGTCTCTAGAAGTCTCTATTAAAAAGTCCTTCTCGTGTTTTTACGGGGTTTCTGTCCCCAGCTCCACACTCAACTCATTCCACGAGCGCCCAGTCCACCAGTTTCATTCTGTAGGGATTCGACGGAGTTATGAGCTGTTTGATAACCCGAGGAAAAGATGGCCGTAGGCTCGGTTCGCTTTTCCGAACAACTAACAATTTTTAGAAGTGTAAATCTGAACATAGGGGATAGATTATTTAAGGGTTAGAGTGGATCCAGTCCATAACAGCGAAGCATTTCTTACAACATTAGCTTGGTGTCCCATGAGCTTGCCAATTCTCATCTAAAGCTGTAGGATAAATGGAAGTCCAAGTTTATAATATACACAAAGAAAAAAGTTAAGCACCCCCTGATATTTTCACGAAGCCGAATGGCAAAGGCATGTATAATCCGCAATAGCCCTGACATACTCGAAAATGCTAATGCCATCTGAAAGAACAATCATTTGGCAAGACTAAAACGCAACAATGGCCAGCTGTGATTGTAATTTAATAGAGGTTACATCATGTTATCACAAGTACTGTTTTTACCATGAAACACAGCTCTCAAAAGTTTGGATGGACAAGTCACAGAAAGAGCGTTAACATTGATATTGTCACATAAAAATGTTCTTCAAAGAAACTAGAGTACGTCTTCGGTAAGAATAATCAGTACCGGGTGGACCCGCCACGTACCCTGATGACACTCTCCACCCTACGTCTCATGCGGAGCTGCTTCCAACTGGTCTAAAGTCTGTACTGGGGGGTTTCGTGCCTGGACTCGCCGCCCTATAATGTCCCACACATGCTCCAGAGGATTCAGATCTGGGCTTACAGCAGTTGTCACTGGATTGGCTCTCATCAAATCCACTACGGCACGTGATCGGTGAGGCCTGGCGTTGTCGTCTATGTACTGAGGTCGTGTAGCAAGTGGATGGTTGTCGAAATGTGGGACAACGACTGGCTGTAGGACGTCACGGATGTACTGAGCTCCGGTTAAGTTGTCCCTGATGGTGACCAAATCCAGCTTGCAATCATGGGACAGGCATCCCCACACCATAACAGAGCCACCTCCATACGCAACAGTTGGCTGAATGTTCCTGGGGGTATAAGCTGTGTTCTTCTGTCTCCAAACGCGTGTACGTCCATCAGTAACGTGCAGTAAATATCGACTTTCGTCTGACCAATGAATTTTCCTCCAGGTCCTCAGATTCCAGTCTCGTCTGGTCAAACACCACGCCAAAGGTGCACGTTTATGGTGGTCTCTTAACAAGTGACGTTTAATGACTCTTCTGGCCTTTAATCCTGTCGCTTTGAGACGATTTCCGACTGTTCTGGTGCTGATGGGTCGATTTGGTAACCACAGTCTTTTCATCTGAGAACGTGTACTGAAGGGTTCTCGGCGAGCAAATCGTATCAGATTCCTGTCTTCTCGCAGTGTAGTGACAGGAGGTCTTCCTGGCCTTGGACGGTCCATTGCACTTCCGGTCTGCGCATGCTTCCGGACTTAGCGGCTAACAACAGATTTCGTCCTTACGCCTTAAAGGACATTCTTGCGGAATGCATACCAATAATCTTATTCCTAATATCCATTGACAATCGTCTCCGTGCCATGTTCAATGATTATGCATAAACGCCCGTTTCGCACTACGTTAAATACCCACAAATACAGTCGGTACATACTGCTTTTTGTGATCCGCGAGGGTAGCATGCTGCACGAATTGTGACAAGCGATGCAAGCACGACTGTCACACATCACCGGTTACAACGAATCGTTCAAACACTACTCTTCCCATCATTGTACCTTGTTTAACTATTTCGAATAATCAGAGGGGGGAAATCATAAAAAATATCAGGGGATACTTAACTTTTTCCTTTGTGTGTATCTAATAGTCAAACACACACTCTTAAATCAGTTGGGTTAAAATCATCCCAAATCAATTGGGTGTAGTGAATATGAACCCAGTTGGGTTCATATTCACTAACCCTGTTTATTTGGGTTAATTTTTAACCCAGCTGATTTTAGAGGGCATCATGAAAGTGTTGAACAATGTGTCTCAGCTTGATCATATTTTATCCTGGAAACGATTGAATATTTAAATAAATCCCTTACCTCTCTCTGATCACATCCTTTATAACAAATGATATGCAAGTTCCACTTGAACTTCTGAAGTCCATAGTCTTCGGTTTACGGGTATTTACATACTAATAACAAAAGAGTACAGACGGGGGCACATCAAATAAACAACATAACTGTGTTTATTAAAGATAAAACACTATTCATTATTGTTCTCTCAGATCAAATTTCCGAAATCAGACTCCCTCCTATTTGCAAATATTAAAATGTGATGTTAATCAGACGATTGTCTGTTCTGGATGCCAAAGGAAGAACAGAGAAGTTGCCATGCGTCTGCCTCAACTCGGGAAGCAGTTTAATGAGATACTGGAGTTGGCAAGCTATTCAAATACCGTTATTGTTGGTGTGGTTTCGAGGAACTCTATGATGTATTTTGAGATGTTTTATTAGAATTTAATATCCTTCTGTAAACAATATTTATTTCTAATTGTTTTCTAAAGTGCACACAACTTTAAATAACAGAGAGTGGGCATTCGACAGTTAGCTGATAAGTTATCCGCGGCCGTTTCCACTCAAAGTATATACAGGAAACTAAAGAGAGGACAAGAGAAGACAGTGCATTCATTTTGTCCCCAAAGACGTGAACAATAGGATTTTGTTTTATATCTTTCGTTTCTGACTGGACAAGAAGTAGTTTAATACAAAATGAATATCTTCCTGCAATTTTGAAAGCGATTCCCTGATCTTGTTCTCATTTTTTAAATATTGGTCATAGAAACAGCGTCGTAATTTGTCCGTGCGGAATTATAGTGCAGATACTGCCTAAATCACATGCAATATATCGTGCAATAAATTAGGCCCCTGCGAAGCTTCGAAATTCGATTCGATTCGATTCGAAAGAGTCCCCATGATTCGATTTGGGCACAATCGTGCCGATTTGAAAATGTTTAACCGCCGAGATGTTCTCAAATCCCTTCAAAGTCCTACAACGTGTCACTAGGGCTGCACGGTATATCGATAAACCGATATATACCGGTATTCAAACCAATATCGATTGAATACCGGTGTAATTTCAAAAATATTGGTTTATCGTCATTATTTATTTACCCACAATTTAATTTTCAAGCTGTCTTGAGTTTTTAAACTGTAGCCCCCGAATGAATAATATTATCCCTTTATCCAAGGAATCGTCTGCTTGTGCCCTCGTAAAATACAAATTCAGCAGTTGAAAAAATAATTTTAAAAAACTTCAACAAAACTATATCATGTAACCCCCTCATTGGAACGAGCTCGTTCCAATGAGGGGTCACATGATATAGTTTTGTTGAAATCTTTGGAGAAAATCTGATAAACTAATTTTGAAAATAATAAATTTTGATATCGTCTGCGTCGGGTAAAGGTTTATCGAATCGCGTCATCAAGGCATGATAATTCGTTCCGACTGTGATACCTCGAGTCTCGATTGTGGTACTTGTTTATATACCTGAACAGTTTTCGATATACCGATATATCGCGGTATTTTTTTGAATAATTCAGTTTTGAATATCGTGCAGCCCTACGTGTCACCTCTTGAACTCTTCATCTATCATCAGGTCTCCTGTACAGGAAACCTGATGATAGAAGAACAGTTCAAGTAGGTTCCGCTTCCGAAATAGCATTCATTCCGTTCTGAAATATTCCGCTTTTGCTCGATTTACACAAGTCGGCGTTGCACACAGCATTTCAGTGCAGTAGACACTGACAATATTACAGCTATAAGAAGGCGCAATATCCACACTTTGAGGGATTGCACTTCAACCGCTGTAACCCTGCTTGAGCGGAGCTTGACCATAGTTAGAATGTTTAGGAGCTGACAGTTGCTCCTCGATGATCGGTGGTTCTCACAGGGTACTCCGGCTTCGTCAACCCGTAAAACTTTCACGGTCGTGATTAGCCTTTGTGCATAAGTATGTGATCTTAACCCTTTACCCAACGTAACGGCCAAAACCGGCCAGCGCTATTCTCAAAAATCGCGAATTAATTTTCACTATTTTTTTCATTTTTTTTTCTCAAAAACATAGGTTATGACCCCTCATTGGAACGAGCTCGACGAGCTCGTTCCAATGAGGGGTCATAACCTATGTTTTTGAGACAAAAAATGAAAAAAATTAGTTATTCAAGAATTTTTTTCCAAGTGTCGTCTGCTTTTCATGTTAGGTAAAGGGTTAAACACCAATAAATAAATAAATCCACAATTTGAAAAGCAGTAAAATTCGATTCGAGATTCGATTCTATCCGAAATATGATGCCTGATTCCATTGGAGATTCGATTCGACCCGAAATCTGAGGTTCGCAGAAACCTACAATAAATTCCAGTATTTGTGAAATTAATTAACGTAATGTTAGTATTTAGTATTATATAGAACGTTTACGACTGTGAGAAAATGGAGACGGACACATATTTGAGGAGGGGGTGGAAAAAGTCATCTGGAAACGTGGATGGAAAGGACCATTTAACAAGCCCACGGTTTTCATGGCTACAAGTTTCAAATATCTTACACCGGGCTGATCCATCGTCTCTTCAGTAGATCACACTCAGATCCAAACAGCCGATTATGGCTCAGCTGGATGTAAGAAATTGTGTGATTCTATCTCCAACAGTTGGAAATTCCATGCATTTCAGAGATCAGTAGAATCTCTGAGGTTGGTGTACGAACTATTGATTTTCATACAACTGGATTTCTGGAAAGCTCATTGTCTAACCTGTCGCCGTCTTAGGGGGTGGGTCGGGTCTCAGTTGCAGTTGTTGATATAAAGAGACAATGCGCAACAAACACTTTTTCACGATGGTTTTAAATTTTGGGACTTCTCGCAATCGCTCATGGCTGGGGTTTAATATATTTCCTGTGGTTTGTAAGAACCGGCATCGGAAATGAAATTACCCACAAGATCGAGAACCGAGAAATTTTCCGGTAAGATCAAGCACATTTACGAGAGAGTAACAACACGCTTTTATTTTAATGAAAATGAACATATTTCATTGGCAATCCGCCCTCTCCAAACGGAAAAAAAGTTATTTCTTAAGAGAAGTGCGAAAACCTAAACCCGCTTCAGTCTCGTCTTCATTTTCAGAATCACTAATATTATCACCTCTACCTTCTCCAACGTCAACTCCCTCTTCAATGTTGTCACCAGTCTCCTGTACTTTCAAGCAGGGGAGACTGGTGGCGCCAATGAAGAGGGTGTGATGTTGAAGGAGGAAGTGAATAGTGATACGCGTGATGCTGAGAACGAAGGCGAGTTTGAAGGAAGAAACGGTGAAGATTTTGCTGTTGAAGAGGGGGATCCTCCAGAACTGGAAAAAAAGATTCGTCTGGAGTCAGGACTGCAAAATATTCAGGCATGGAAGGGCTACGAAATTCTATAACGTAACGTTGGACAGTTTTTTAATTCAGAAAACTTCAGTTCAACAAGTAGATAGTGCCGCGCTTGATTCCCGGCTTCGCGCTATAGATTTCTCGGGTATCGAGACTGGCTTTTGGAATCGGGAACCCGGGAATTCCCTTCCCGGGATTAAACCCTACTCGTGATGATTCAAAGAAGAAACTTTTATGTTTACGAAAATGGATATGTTGGCTACGTGCTCGTTTTTTACAGTAATACAAATCGAACAGTTACATCAAATGTTAATGTTAGTTATTGCTGTCAAAATAAAAAAGAAATGCTGATATTGGTAAGTTGATACCATGTTATTTGTCTTCGTGCTACTATTTCGTTTGATGACGTGAAAGCTGTTACGCTGTGACATCAAACGTCATTGATGGAGGGAGTTACCACGTTAATTGGCCTGGCCGGATGGGTAGGCTGACGAATAGCGACGTTTGTTTGTCGCTGACGTTCCAGTAACCGAGCTGTATAAAGATCAGAAAGACAAACATACCTGGAAATACGAAGTAGTTAACAGAATTTAATTCGAAGCTGCCATCTCAGTCATGTCCACAAAGGAACACATGATATATTTTTACGAATATGTTTTAATAGGAAAAGCCTATATAGTAGTGTATAATCCCCAGTCTAAAACATACATCTCAAGTACACAATTTACAACATTTCATATTTAGGTTAATTTTCTGCGTCCAGAATATTTCTCACTTCCAAAAGATTTGCGACTTCATTATAAATAGGATATGGAATGAGTGTTTTTCTCATATAATATTTATGAAACGAGTCTAAGAATTTTCCGTTTTGGCGAGCCTCTGGCGAGCCCAAACGGAAAATTCGGCACTTGGAAAAAACATCGTCGTATAACTAAAATTTTTCATTTTTTGCTCCCAAAACATAGGTTATGCCCCGTCATTGGAACGAGCTCGTCGAGCTCGTTCCAATGAGGGGTCATAACCTATGTTTTGGAAGCAAAAAAGTGAAAAAAAAAAAAAATGAATGGCGTTTTTCTTGTAGATAAAAGATTAACACAATATAACCCACCCTAAATAGGACAGATAACGCAAATTCTCCCTACTGAAATTATGCAAATGTGACCCAGTTGTACTTTGTTTAGCAAAACAAATTGTTCAGTTTTGAGATTGACCAATGAAAGCTCCCAACTCCAATTTTGCAAGTTAAGAAATTGTGGCCCAGTTGTATTTTGTTCAGTCAATCAAACTGTCTAGTTTTGAAATTGACCAATGAAATTGACGGTAGGCTTTATTTATCACTGATTAATATGAAAACAAAATATCAAATGTTGTAAAGTGAACAAAACGGACGAGTCATATGATAAAAAGAGATATGTATGCCTGAGGATTAGTAAAGTAATTTCAATGTTCTATTTAGGGCTGTCGCGATTATTCGATTAGTCGACTAACCGTCGACTATTGAAGTAGTCGACGTTTTTTATTTTTAGTCGATCGTCGTTCATTTTCAAGGTGGTACACGTCTACTACACGTCGGGGCTAAATTGCATTGTTTTGTGAGGTGAATGATCAATGAAGGTGAATAACTTTAAATATCTAACCATAGTTAACATTCATATCCGGAAGACTGTACGACTGTCACTGACTGTGTAAGAAAGAACACTCACAGTTACTCGAGAAGAATAGATTCTTCTGAATTTCTCAAATCTTGTACACACGAATGCACCCATTGGAAAACCCAAAGCGCGGAAGTGACAAAATTATGACGAAAGTCAGAACGTCAGATCACTTCTCAAAGTTCGGAACTTCAGACTAAGATCCAATTTTAACAACTGACGAGGGAATGCATAGATCTCAATGTTCAAAATTTCGAGAAACTTATTGCAGAAAGGAAACATATGCAGGAACGTTCTTTGGTAAATTCATTTTAATTCATCGGCTTCAGTCTAGTTCAAACTTGGACCCGCAGTCAGTAATATTATTTTTGGGGTTGGTACGTCCTACAGGACGTACCAACCCCAAAAATTATATTACGGACTGTGGGTCCAAGATTGGACTAATGTAGCTTCAGTCGGGACCGATTTGTTGTTCCCACAACCCCACTTCGTCTGAACACACTGGTGCCATTGTCATTTTCAGAGTTTTACGAACAGAAGAATGATTTGCTAAAAAATCATGGGAAGCGACTATTAATCGACTAACCGTCGATTACTGGTCACGATTAGTCGATTACAAAAAATGATAGTCGCGACAGCCCTAGTTCTATTCTCATAATAACTCCTATAAATGAGGACACCAGAAAACGGTCAAACTGGCCATGCTGCCCCCAACGGTGTACCGCACGCATGTTAAAATTGTTCTTTGTTTTTTTTTCATAATTGTTTAAACTCAGGTATATTGTTAAATAAAGGAGGGTAAATTTTGGCGTTTCGATTGGCCGATTACGAAAATGGGCGGTGTTCAGTTCTTTTGATGGATCCATGGCGTCAGTTGGAAAAATAGTCCGTCAACGGAAATTCGTTTTGAACACGTGTTCCGTACGGATTTGTAAATATGGAACTGGCGGAAAAGTAATAGGCGTCTAATGAAAGATTTTGCTTTTAAGTATTGGCCAGCAAAACACAAGTATTAACCTTTTACCTAACGTAACTGTGACAACACAATCATTACCATTTACAAAAATCGTCATTCAATTTTTTTTTCTCACCTTTTGCTTCCAACAAATATATTTTGTAGTTCGTGATTTTTGTAAGTTTCATCTTCTGTTCATGTTCTTGTTACAGTACCGTCGTCGTGGATGGGTCGTAATTCACGCGCGGGGAATTGGTGTCCACGCATGCGTTTACCAGGTAATAAAAATCATCAGCAGCAAAATTGTAATTAATGAAGCACCGGGTTATACCCTGTGCTTCATTAATTAAATTTTTGATGATTATTCCTATAATTAGTGTTTGAAATCTAATATTATTGCGTCCGTGGAAATATTGCCTATCCCGTGGAAAGTGATCAGTCCACGCCGGCCGTAGGTACTGTAGGTAAAGAGTTAAATGTTTGGAACGCTAACCATAACTAACTGTCCATAAAACGATTGCCTGTCCGTTATTTGAATTCTCAGAAATTATCATTATGTTACACTACACTCTATAATAAAGGGGATAGTTGATGGGGAAACTAGTGCCATATTTCCGGCCATAAAATCACCACATGGGTGTATTAAAGAACAATTCCTTGGCAAAACACTTCTACAGCAGGATGTGAAGGTGTGTGGATCAGGCTTTGAAGTATGAATTGTACATGTACTTGAGAAATATTTGGGGGAATATTTCTGTTAATTGTTGTTGTTTTTTTTTTTTTTGTTGTTTGTTTTTTGGGTTTGTTTTTGTTGCTATTAGGCAATGGCTTATGAATTATATGAATAATATCTTCAAAACACCAAATTATTGTCCCGTTATTGCCTGCTTGCTGTTACTGTTATTGAGAGAATGTTGCCTAACGGAAATGTTGCCTAATTGTACACGTTGTTATGGTGTGTACTATGCGCAACGTATCAGTGAGATAAAAATCATATTCCACCAGTGACATGAAAAATATACAGTCGGTGTATGCTATCCACTTTTTATCCTCGAGTGGAAGTAATATTTATTCTTATTGTTTTTATCCATTGTGAGGATGTGTAAAACAAGGGGACAAGAAGCCTTGAGGTTGGGGGATGCGCCTGACTTTTGTCGTCAAAGTGCACTTGTGGAAACAAAACTTTACAAGAACAGCGTCAGAGAAACTCTTCAATATTCGTTTCTGATGTATTTTACGTGTGCCGTTGTCAGTTGGGGAGGAGGGTTGTATCAGGTATGAATGCGGAGTTCGGTCGATACACACGAAACCAGGAAGCTATTCTATCGGGGAGAGGGGTGGGGGTTTCTAAAGTTTCCTATCATCCCTTGAGTGGAACAAAGTGCCATCTGCAATGCCTTAGCATTGCAAATGACACCTTCTTCCTTTCAAGGAACGATAAAAATATATCAATCCTATTGAGTGTAACATTTCAAATTACAATATATGATACGTTGTAAACTTCCGGTCTTAACTCATATCAGGAGTCAGTTGCTCTTTTTGAAACCCCTGCCCATCCCCACCGCCCGGATGATTTCGGTATCCATGTGTAAACAGCCCCCAAACTTCAGCCTGCCAATACTACGAATGCGGACAAAATAGAAATCTCACAGTCTTCAGAACCAAATGCGTCCTGCGCCTCCTTTCACTGTTTCTAACGAGACTTTATCATGTTCTATTTCACATTTTAAGAAGCTGTATTCACATACACAGAACGACACGTGCGTGTGAATGGGTTAATCGATATAGCAAGAGTGCCAGCGCGGAAGGATAGAACGAGAGGACGCACGCCTCGAGTTTTATCCTTTCGCGATGGCATAAGTGCCATATCGATAAACTCATTCACACGCGCGTGTCGTTCCGTGTTTGTGACACGCCTTCACGTCTATAAAAACCATTATTAGAAGAACTCTCAGCAATTCAGTTGACAACTATTAACAAAAAGAACACATTTTATCGCCAGCCAAATGTGCGAGGGGAAGCTGTTTCAGTATTTCGTCCCCAGAGTTCCAATGTGGTCTATGTGCTACTGGCACTGTAGCTCAGGGAGTGGGGTGGGGAGTGGGGGGGGGGGGGGGAGGGGGGCACTTTTCGGCTATCGCTAGAGATTCAAATTGTAATTGCGTTGCACGATTTGTGGAAAATTCCAGTGAAATTTTGCTTCTGTTTAAAAATAGTCCGCCAACGATATCCGTTGATTTTCATTTTCCGCATGATTTAGTGTTGCTCTCGATGGGGATTACATAGAACAGCGTGCAATAAATAATAATATAACTCAAATAAGCTCCGAAACACAGGAATAACTCAAATAATAGAACGGCTGTAAAATGCTAGGATGCAAATACTCAGAAGTTGTAATGATGGTGTTACACGTCACACACTGAACAAAGTCTCGATATTTCGAAGGAATATGTCAGTAATGTTTTCACATTTATATGTTTCGGCCCGTTAGAAATCATTTGACAAAATTAATATTAAGGTTGATGATACTGAGTTTGGCTTCTTGGTAAAGACTGAAGTGTGGCTGGAAATCGCTTTTAACTTTGGTATTGTATGTTAACGCATTTCGTAGTGATATCGAAAAATAATTACCTCGGGCGGCTTTCTCAAGGACTGGTTGGCTTGTCTCGAAGAGTCTGCATTGCCTTGTCGAGACCCCTCAGCTCATTAATGCTGTACTTCGGTTCAGCGGTATCAAGGTCATTGATGGTTTTGAGGTGATGTTAGCTGCTCTGCAGATGACATGGGGATGATGCCATGAACAGAATGTGGTGCCTGTTTTGCTGTTTGCCTCGAATTTCGATTCGATTCGAAATAGTCCCAATGATTCGATTCGATTTCAACTGCGCCGATTCGAACATTTTCGAATCGCCTAGATGGTCTCAAAATCCTACAAAATCTCTCCTCTTGAACTCTTCTTCTATCATCAGGTCTCCTGTACTGGAGACCTGATGACAGAAGAAGAAATCAAGTAGGTTCCGCTTCCGAAATTACATTGAATCCGTTCTGGAATATTTCGCTTTTTGGCTGATTTACATAAGTCGCCGTTGTACACAATACTTGATTGGGACTGACAATATTACGGTAGTAAGAAGGTGCAATATTCACAACTTGAAAAGCGGGGAAATTGGATTCGAGATTCAATTCGGTTCGAAATCTGATGCCTGATTCGATTCGAGATTTGATTTGACCCGAAATTTGAGGTTCGCAGGACCCTAGTACAGGTGGACCCTATCTACAGTCACCGCGGCTCCAACTTAATTCATTTCCACCGTTTGTAAAGCTTCAGCAGCCCTGACTGGCAGTTATATCCGCTTCCCTCGCTGCCGGTCTATTGAGTCCAGCTCATTCCGAATGTCATCATTGCAGCCACAGTGGCCGCCGATAGTATAAAATGCAAAGGGTACTGTTGGCGTTGGCGTTCGAAAGTTCTATCCCTGGGTAAGCCTTCCTCAGCAGTTGTCCACCGATGACCCTAAATTTAGAGTAATCGCCGCATAAGGCGGGAGTTTACCCCATTTATGTAAGAGCAGTGTAGTCGACAACATCTGTTTGCAGAAGCTCTTTCTGTACACCGTTTTTCTGGGTCCGCCGATTTGGACGTGGAATGCACTTCGAGAGTTATGGCGGGACTGATATCGTCTAGATCGATTTGTGTCGCGGTTGCGCACATCCAAGTCAAAGTCACACATAGTAGTTTTACAAATGTGTTTTTACCGTTTCAACTTTACAATTATCAAGCAGATATATTGAACAGTGATGAATATTTGATAGAGGTTTCACAAATGCATACATACTCGATCTTTTCCAGTCAATACTGACGCAAGCTGCAGTACAGTGGCCGTGGACTGGTCATAATCCACACGTGGCAAGCGATGTCCACGCATGCTTTTACCTGGTAATAAAAATCTAAATCAATCAAATTTTAATTAATGAAGCATCGGGTTGTACCCGGTATTTCATTAATTAATTTGTTGATGATTATTCCTATAATTAGTGTCTGGAATCTAATTGTATTGCGTCTGCTGAAATATTGCCCACCCGTGGAAAGTGACCAGTCCACTCCGGCCGCACTCTAGACCCATAACGGAGACTGAACGATTTATCGGGTGTTAAGAGTATCTGTTAATCAGTTTTTATAACACACCCACCCTAGACGATAGACCAGAATCGGCGCCCACAGGACCCTTGTCCAGGTCCTAAAGCGTGTTACGGTCAAGAAGACAACACTCAAGCGTTAACGAGGTAGCGGTCGTCGACGGCGGTGGCGTGTATCGTTGCTACGACGACCTCAGAAAGACCAGAGGAACGCGAAAATGCACTGCATCAAGCATTTGATACCTCAACCGATAGGAACCTCAGGTCGGTCCTGGAGATAGGGACGACACAGAGACAGTCGACAAGGTCATTGTTGATGTGTGTGGAAACTATTTTGAAGTAATTGCGCAGTGAGTAAGTACACTTTTTGTCCTTATCAAGCTCAAACTGCCTCAATAGCGTAACTCAATTCCAGTTGAAAGTCAACGTTCCCAACAATTCTAAACTAGTAAATAGAGCTCATTAACATCATTCCTAAACTCTACTGGGATACATGTATATGTAATGATGTAAACAGATATTAAAATTCGACTGCATATACAGAAAGAAGATGGTGGATTACTACTTAATCGCAGCGCCATATATCCCCCACTCGAAAAGTATTCGTAATTGTTCAAAACAGCACGAGAAACATTTGTAAATTTTCA
Organism: Pictodentalium vernedei; assembly: GCA_031216915.1. Classification (NCBI taxonomy): domain Eukaryota; kingdom Metazoa; phylum Mollusca; class Scaphopoda; order Dentaliida; family Dentaliidae; genus Pictodentalium; species Pictodentalium vernedei. The sequence goes on along the minus strand of CM062297.1, from coordinate 121,708,107 downwards.
TCAAATGGACCACCGGGTGAAACCCGGTGGACCATGTGATGAAACTTTGCACGTGCTTCTTGTGTTTTGTCCTCAGAAGTTGTAAATAATTACCAAGTAAAAAATCGATCCCACAGCATTTACTTGTAATCCTCCCTCCACATACTGTAGTCTCAATATTTTCTTTCTATTTGATCTGTTCAGTTCGCGATTTCTCTACCGATTATATTTTGCATTGTTTTCGTGTATTCGTCTGCAATAAGAAGAGCATTAACCACGGAGCATTTTCTGTGCTAATTGTGACAGGACGTTTCAACTGTACCAGACTGCGAACAGGAGCAGGCTAGAGTATGAACTTATCCTTATCGACTACAGTCGAGTTATCCAATGCATGGGCGACCTTGCTGCCCAGTGCCCAGTAGGATACGGCATTGACAATATCAGCCTTGAATATGAGATGTCCACGTGTTCGGAGGATTAATTGATGTTGCACGTCTTAATCCCACCCGGCTCTCTCGGCCAGGAACAACGAGAACTCCTGCAACATCCCTCCCCCAGCTATTATCTCTGACAGCTGAAACTGGCTGTATCAGGGGGAGGCAATCTTCGTACTGGACCTGCTGGAAAACCCCTACCACCGCACTCACGGCACATAGTGGCGCTCTGTTTCCCCCCCCCCCCCCACCCCGTCACAATTATACGTACCGAATCCGCCTATGTATCAGGCCAAAGAATATACCGTAAATATGGGTGAGCGGCTCCAGTGTTTTGAGGGGGGGGGGGGGGTTCTCTTGTCAGTTCTCTGGAAACCCACCCCGTACAACGATGACTGCTCTGCCTCAAAGGTTCTTGCAACAAAAGCAAATTCAGGCAGAGTTGGCTTTTAGTGGCCGCTGCCACACAGAGCAAAGCGTATGTGTGCAGACCCAAAATAAAGTTCGGTCTGAAAGACCTAAGTGAGCTGACCAGTTGCGTTGCCTTGTTTCACTGCGAAAATCGCGACAGTTTCCAAGATTGTCTTTGGGATTTAAGAATCGGACCACACTACATCAATGTACATCAATGGTGAAGGCTGGGCTTGTGGCGGGGAGTCTGAATCACACAGCAGCCATCAAGTCCCATATTAGTTTGCTTCGAACTAGTCCAGGTAATATACAGACCCAATCGCTTGATTCAGAGTGTTATGGTGACAGAATTTAATGAGACACAATAACTTACTCAAACGAAGGGCAAGGCATGACCTGCACTTTGTTTAAAATTTCATAATGTCCAGTACAATGTTGCAATAGAATTTGAATTGGGGATAACAGGAAGACAGCCAATCTGGCTATGTTATTCCCCATATGTGATTTTATTTTCATTATTGTTTATTATTGTTTAGTATTGTGTGTATGTTTACTGTGAAATAAAGAATCAATCAATCAATCAACCAACTGTTGGATGAGAGCCCGAGACGCAGCATGCAAATCTCCATCTAAAGACTGATATTCAGCGTGTTGCTTTTGAGGTACTGAAATAAGCTTAGATTTGCCAGAAAGCTAGCTTACACTGCCACATGTCAGCATGTGGGAAACACTTCTGCTGACAAGCCAGGATGCAATTATGTGTTTCATGTGTGGATTTATGAGTATTTATTGACTAAGGCGACGGGTGGCTATATTGTTTCATGGAACAAGAAAGCCAGTAATGCAACAGAGCGGCAACATGGACTGAAATAACTTTATCGAATGTCTTCTGTGAGAAGACCTCGCGGCCAGCGGCACAAGCAATGCCACTCAGTGCCACGACGATGCTGTTCACAGGATGCCGGTGACAGAAGTCAGGCAGGGCACAAAAAGGGAGAAATTTTTACCGCGCTGGCTACAGGGGCAAAATAATCATTCCTTCGGATGAAAGCAGCTAATCATATCAACATCATAGACGTCGAAAAGCTTCAGAGTCTCTGCCAAGATACTAGGCTCAACTAGGCGCTACAATGACGACATTTTTCAGCCCTGCAGCGTGGCACAACAGTACAGTACAGTCACTGTAGACTGGTTGTAATCCACGCTTGGGCTGTGATGTCCACGCATGCGTTTACCAGGTAACAAAAACCATCATCAGCAAAATTTTAATTAATGAAGTACCGGGTTGTGCCCGGTGTTTCGATAATTAAATTGTTGGCGATTATTCCTATAATTAGTGTATGCAATCTAATATTGTTGCGACCGTGAAAATACTGCCCACCCCGTGGATATTGACAAGTCTACGGCAGTATATTTCTATAATTTTCTCGCGAATCAACGAAAAATAGTTGAAAACCTAGTAGTCAGCCATTTATCGAGCACGCCCTGAGGTTAGCGACGTGTGAGCTGTACTTTGGGTGCAGCATGTACTTAGCTCTGCCAACCGTTTAGTATTACCGCCTGGATATGTCTGTCGTCGCACAATACCTCCAAAAATCCTAAAAGCGTATGTCGAAATCAACAGAGATGGCTGCGCTCCAGGAAGGGTGGCAGCTGCAGTGGACAAAAAGAAGACTGTGCCCGAACCGTTGATGCGCATAATGGCATACAAAGAATCAAACCGAGTACGGTCGATGAAAGGCTGTAAGGAGGGGAAGCTGGATGGAAGTAGGTTACAGCGCCACGAACAAAACAAGAAAGGTGTTAGAAGCCTTACGCAAGGCAAAGGCTTTGATTGATGAAGACGACAGTGTCCAGGAGGCGGTGGCTGTCCCAATGCTCACAATTGGCGTGATCAGATCAAGTGTCGGCAAAGATATGTATATTTCTGTGTTGGTTATAATTTAATACGTAAATACCGTTACGGTTATTATATAATAACTATAACAGTATCTACATATTTCTTGGTGTTGTAGAAAATAAATTATACATTGATTAAAAGAGATAAAATTAACTACGATTTGATTTTAGAAAATTAATATCATGCAATCGTTGGTTTTTTACACAAAATATGAAAAAAACAACGGGGACACTATTTGATACAATGCTATAAAATCTGACAGTTACTTTTATACAGTGTTCACGCTGTCGGGTGGCAATGGTTCCAGCTGCACTAAATATTTCATTTGGAACCAAAAATACAACATTTGGCATTAAAAATCTATTTCTTGTAGGTCTCAAAGGCTTTGTTGTTCATTATTTCTGTGCGTCCCTTTCAATAAAATATCTTTCTGGGAACACGGGCAAGGGAGGATTCACGTCTGTCATGTGTAATCTATAGATAACAGGTGTAATCATGTCTCTTTGTTATAGGTCAACTGAATTAACAGTGTATCCATTCAATCTGATTCTTGTAAACATTTCTCTCTTACATAATTTTTTTTATCTTCCTTCATTTTTATAAGCCTTCTGGAAGATAATAAATTATTGGCTGCTAGTTTATTTGGAGTGAATAAACATTATTTTGTAAACGCTAATAATGGCATTTTAATTAATTAATTAATTAATTTTTTATTTGTTTATTTGTTTATTATTTATTAATTTATTTATTAATTTATTTATTTTTATTTGTTTATTTGCTTATTATTTATTAAATTATTTATTAATTTTTTTGTTTTTTATTATCAGTTTTAGTTTTTTATTATCAAGTTGTTTATCATTTCACACCTTGTAACATCGTTATCTTCAGTTAATTCCATCATTCACAGTTACAAAATGATGTAACATCAAAAATTGATCATTCCTGCGAAAGACCTGATTTAATGTTAGGACAGTGTGAATTGCTCAAAGTTCTCAGCTTGAGCATTTGTTTAGCACATATTCCATTCCCAGGATAATAACAAATAATAATAACCTGATAATTCTATCATATATTTGTACGCATTTCAGTTACTAGAATCAATTTCATTCCCATTTCATGGCTTCATTTTCTAAATTTTTCTCGGTAGTGAATTTCCAACTAGGGGGAGGGACGGGGAGGGGAGGGGACGTAATTACGTAAAATACAAAAGCACTACTTTATCTCAACTATAACTACTTTGGAATTTTTAAAAAATACATCAATGTTATGGGTTTTTTAAGTACAGTTACAACTAGAAGTCCTGTCATGAAATGCTCACAAATAACACGTCGATATGCGCGTTAATATACGCGTTATGGCCATAGTAAAGCATCAAATTCTGTACATACGGCCTGTGTACAAGCAATATTTTCATCCAATGGACCCCCGGGTAAACCGGAGGTCCATTGACAGAAACATTGCCTGTGTTTGCTTTGAGTAGCCAGGCGAATCTGCCGTGCTTTGGATACCATTCGATATGACAATTGCGCGCAATTTCTACGCACAATTAAGCCTAGATAAGCGCACAGTTCGTGACAGGACTTCTAGTTTTAACTGTAAAGGGAATAACTTTTTTCTCCCTTAATGCCAAGATAAGAAGAGTCTGCCCTGATTTTTTTCTAACTTCAGATGTTATATAAGAAGAAAATGCAATATAATTTTCTCGCCCGCAAAATGGACATAAATCCCGCCCTCGCCAAAGGACTTAACGGTGTGTGGTGAGACTTGTGACGTCGGCTAGCAAAGAACCCAATCTCCACTACATCACAAGTTAGGAAAACATCCCCGTCAGCCGACCCTGTCCAGCAATGGGTTGCAAATGATGTAAAGCTCGTTCCATGAATGGTAATTTGGTTGTAATCTAGACTTATTTTGATCATTATTTGAACTTCCAGCGCGTAATACAATCTTCGAAATCGTCATGATATGTACAATATTACGAAACTCAATTTAGGTGGATTAGCTGAAAACCATTGTTCTTCCCCACCGAGGGTTCATGGTCTTTACTTTAGAATTGTAGTGGCGTATAATTTTGTTGGTAATTGCTGTAATAAATCTGAAGGCATTTTACTGTAATTACTCTTAAATATATTTTTCCATGGAACACGATTCTCCGTTGTTAACGATAAAATCACTAAATGTTAAATCATTTCTCCCTAAAGCAATCCACAATTATTGGTAAAGTAGAAAAACGGATAGAAACAATGCACAAGCTGAGATTTGAGAATAAATGAATTAAAATAAAATACCTAGAAATGGAAATTAAGTTTTATATTTCGCGGCGAGGGAATCCATATCGGGTTTTGATCAATGTATTGATCAAACCCCGAAACGCAAAAAATGCAAATATGGTAGTGCGATTTCAGAGTAGAAAATCATCTTGTTTTGAACAATGAAGCCCGCAGAAGATTTATTATAAGTAATTACTGTAAATTAATTTCAAAGAAAGAGCATCCATTCCTAATTTATGCCTTAATATTCAGCAATTTGTCTAAATATTTTTTTCTCTCTTCCTGTGAGTATTTAACCATTTAACAAGGTATGCATAAATTATTAAATCGTTCCTATATATTTACCTGAACCTCCTCACGTGTTTAAAATGGATTTGTCCATTGCCATTGGATATTATCATACAACACGAATATGACCTCTTTCTCGGGGGAGAGGATGGGATGGGCAAACCATATTTGTCTCGACTATGATGGCTCAAGTCCCGTCTGATGAAACATTCAAATGATAATAATAATGTTTAAGCCTAAAATCCACATAGTGTTCTTTGGCTTTACATGTTACTCTGTAATGGCGTAGTGTATGGGTTCATCTCTGTGTGGTCAAACAAAATGCTTGGCCAAATAGATATGTTTTCAAGTGGGACTTAAATTGTTTAATGGTCAGTTCCGTTTTTATATGACTTGGTAAGGAATTCCAGAGAGCAGGTGCAGCAATTGAGAAAGCCCTATCGCCGCTGAGGCCAATTTTGCATTCTGTGTGACAAGATTGGTAGAGTCAGCGGAACGCAAGTTTCTCGTTGGTGTGTACTGGGAGATTAGCTCGGAGAGGTACGACTGGGCTATTCCATTTATGCATTTGTAGGTAATCAGGATTGCTTTGTACCTTATCATTTGCTCGATAGGAAGCCAGTGAAGGCTCATAAGTATTGGGGAAATTCGGCAGTATTTCTGATTCCGTGTGATAATTCTAGCTGCACAATTTTGGATATTCTGGAGCTTATGAATGAGAGCTTCACAAAGGCATGCCTTCAATGAAGGCATGCCTTCGTTGAAGGCATGCCTTGATGACGCAGCTGGAAGATTTTTGTTTTGTTTTTGTTTTTAGGACGCTGTCGACAGCGAGGGTTACCTCGTGTCGGACAATTTACGGGTGAGGGAAGCCGGGTACCATCGAGCAGCGACGAGCAACTGTCCGACTCGCGAACGTCCTAACTCTGAACAAGCAGGGTTTGCAATGGTTGAAAACATTTCGCCATCGACGTGCATCACGCTTAAATACATAGCACCACCGAACTCCACGTGCGCAATCGGGTTTAACCCTTCACCTAACATGAAAAGCAGACGACACTTGCGAACAAAATAACTAATTTGTTTCATTTTTGGTCTCAAAACACAGGTTATGACCCCTCTTTGGAACGAGCTCGACGCGCTCGTTCCAAAGAGGGTTCATAACCTATGTTTTTGAGACAAAAAATGAAAATATAATGAAAATTAATTGGCGATTTAAGTGCCTTGACCAGGGACACAACGCAGTTGCCCTGGTTGGTTCGATCCGTGGACTTTTCTGTTTGAAAACCAATGCCGTAACCACTCAGGCACCGGGCTCTCCTTGAAGTATCGGTCCATACGCGTTAATTAAATAAGATGTTATCCCACGACTACAGTACAGCCGCAGGACGGATGACGTTCCACGACTGGGCAATATTTTCACGGACGAAATAATATTAGATTCCAAACACTATTAACGGGAATAATCATCAACAATTTATTTACTAAAGCACCGGGTTCAATCCGGTGCTTCATCAATTAAAAACTTTTTTCTGATGATGATTTTTATTACCTGGTAAACGCATGCCTGAACATCACTGCCCATACATGGATTACGGCCGTCCACACCGACGGTACTGAACTACATATATTTATCTAAAAATCATATAGATTTTGGCTTGAAAACCACGAGAAACGGTATGTATCACATAATGTGCTCCGATTCCGTATCATATAGACGGCTCATTCTGATTCCGTATCAAAAAGGCGACTCGTTTCCGGTAACGCAACCGGCTATCAAAGCGGGAGCATCAATACAATCTAGGTGCGATTTAGTGATCGACGCAGCTGATCGCTTTCAAAACTAAACAACATTCCTTACAATTAGCGACAGAATTATTAATAGCCACCCCCTCCCCACCCCACCCCCTAAAAATAGAAACAATTTAATATTGCACACCTGTAAATTCAAGCATATCATTATAGGAAGTGACATTGAGAGTGAATAATTCTACAATGCAACTTTGAAAATTTGCGGTGACCGCGTTAATCATTGTTTGTTGAAGTGCACAACAATATTGTTTCATAAAATATGGTTGTTTTTTTTTTATTTAAACTTTTTCTCGCCCAACATTATGTACCAAAACTGTATTAATAATTTAAGATTTATTCTGTTTATGTGACAGAATTGTTAGATAAATGAATTATCATGAGGGGTCATAACCTATGTTTTCTGTGATTTGTATCAGATTCTGGACACCACCGAGAATGATGACACTCAGCCAATACATGATAATCTGTGTATATCAAAAAAGTTTCGAGTTTTATTTAACTATATCTTACCTCCTACAAGTATCTGGGAATTTCATTGGTTCAAAGACGTCACAAGCAGACTGCATATAAAACCATATACTGCCTGTCAACATCAATATACGCTGACAGCTATGAGTAGTCTCCCCTTTGTTCATTGATTATTCAAAATGGCGCCAGCCGATAAATGATCAAGTTGAAAGATTGAGTGGTGGAAGCCCATATTTGGTCTGAAGGGCAGGTTAGGCAACTTAAAAGGCTTCATATTCTGTAGATGTGTGTCATGTTACCTTTGAAATGAAACTGTTTGGTATGTATGAATTTGCCTTGTTACAATTTATGGGAGAGTGCCTGTAGGCACTCTCCCATAAATTGTAACAAGGCAAAGACACATGAACACATTGTGAGAATTCTCTCATTTAATTTTTGTCTCTGTTGTTATTAGTTCTGTGCATCGATGCAGTAGTCGGTAAGATATATTCGTTACACAGTTTATTGGTAGCCTAATATGGTATATATGGTGTCAGTTCCATATTCGCTCTCGTCCAATATAAAATTAACTTACACCATATATACCATATTAGGCCACCAACAAACTGTGTAACTACTAATACACACCCAACTAAAATTCTAACAACATCACCAAGGAATGTCTTCAACGCTTATACATTTTGCCTATAAAGTTGAGTTACCGATAATCGATGTAGTTACACTTTCATCTATTTTTGCTGAGGCGTAGGTACATTTGATTTCGAAGCGGAATCAATTGTTATTTCGCTGGAAGCAAATTACCGTCTCGTTGATGGCACCCTAGCATGAAATCTTATTTTATTTTATGCGATCGTAATTTCGTTTACAATATTTATACATGATATGATATCGTCTGGGTTCATAGGTCTATGCTTTTATTACAGTAGAGATTCTGTAAACCTGAAATGTCAAGAGTCTATCTTGTGCGACTCGCGTATAAGTGAAGATTATCATGTCATACCACATCGGTCAATTTTCATGCAAGGATCGATTCATAAAATACCACAAGACATCCCGTCTTCTCAATTATCACACCAGATAGACATTGTAATGTTCAACAAAGAACAAATCATTGAACCAAATAGGTAAATGTCTCAAGGCTAATGTAACGAAAATCTGAGCAATGTGTTATTGAGAGCTTGTATATTTTCATCCTTTCGTCCACATGTTCTAACCCTTTACCCAACGTAACGGCCAAAACCGGCCAGCGCTATTCTCAAAAATCGCCAATTAATTTTCATTATTTTTTTCATTTTTTTTGTCTCAAAAACATAGGTTATGACCCCTCGTTGGAACGAGCTCAACGAGCTCGTTCCAACGAGGGGTCATAACCTATGTTTTTGAGACAAAAAATGAAAAAAATTAGTTATTCAAGAATTTTTTTGGCAAGGGTCGTCTGCTTTTCATGTTAGGTAAAGAGCTAAATAAGATGATCGGCAATGATAGTCACCTTTATTGGGCTATTACGTTTCGCATTTGCAGATAGGTTCAGGGTCTAACTAAGGGCGGACAGGAAGTGAGGGGGGGGGGGGGTGACAATATTTTTCATAAGTCGTGCAGGGGTTAATCATTGGTTAAATTAGCTCTTAAAATAACGGTGGTAGAAGTTCTCGCGTAATAATAGGACGCAGTGTGATATAGGCAATAATTAACCCTTGATGTCAAAAAAATTTTTGTGTAGAATTTTTAGTGATAAATTTTAATAATGGACACCACAAGCTTGGAACAATTTATTAATGTGGGAGAGCGATTGGGCTTCGCGGGTAATGAGGTGCAAACAATTGTGGGAGATGAGCAAAAACGTATAGCGAAAGAAATGGCCGTCGAGTCAGAGCGTCAGGTTGTGTTAGAGCGCAAAAAAGCTGAAAGACAGAGCGAAAGAGCTGAGAGAGAAGCTGCGTTAGAGTGTGAAAGGGGAGAGAGAGAGACACTGCGCTAGAGCGTGAAAGGAAAGAGAGGGAGAGGCAGCAGGAGCTGCAGAGCAAGAGAAAGAAATTCAAGATGAGACCTGAGAGAGAATCCGCTTTTGGGCGAGAAAGAGTAGAAAGGGAAGCTGCGTTAGAGTGTGAAAGGGCGCGTGAGGAGGCTGAAAAGCAACACGAAAGGGAAATGGAAATTTTCAGCGCTAGAGCGCAGTTAATCGGAACTAATGGTAGACAGGGTGGAGAAAGTCCCCGGGGGAAATGTGAGGCACCCTATCTCCAGTTACCCAAGTTCAATGAACAGACTGACGACATTGACGCGTACTTACAGAGGTTTGAAAGGTTTTCTTCAAGACAGGGTTGGCCCGATGATGCTTGGGGGGTCAGTCGGAGTCCGCTGCTGGCGGGCAAGTCTCTACAAGTATATGCGAGCATGTCCCCTGGCCAAGCTAATGACCACGGTGAGCTGCAAAATGCTATACTCAAGAGGTACCAGCTCACTGAAGAGGGTTTCAGGACGAAATTCTGAGAATATAAGGCTGAGAAGGGTGAAAGTGTGTACCAGTTTGTCAAGGGCCACAAGATTTTTCGACAGATGGGTCGAATTATCTGAAATTGAAGAGTCATTTCCGTCCCTGAAAGATTTACTTATCAGGGAGTAATTCATGTCATCGTGTGCCCCCGAGATGGCATTGTTTGTTAAGGAGAGGAAGACAAGTAGCGTGGTGGAAATGACTCGGATGGCCGAGCAGTATTTGTAGGCTCATGGAGGAGGTTTGACCCAAGGTAGGTCGGGCAGGAATGTGGGTAACGGAGTTGCAAAGGCACCTGTTAGGAACCCAAGCCCCGAGCTGGAAGGTTCCAGGGGAAATCAGAAAGGGTATGGGCCCTGGGACACAACTTTTTTGTATGCAACAAAAAGGGGCACCTGGCAAGAGACTGTTGGAGAAGGATGGTCACGGGGAGACAAAACGGGGGCCCCCAAAAATTGGAGGGAGGGACCCATCCCCGATTAGGAATGAAAGGAGGCGTAATTCGATACAGCCCGTGGAGAGGAGGCAGACAGCGGAATTCTGCCAAACAATAGGTCCAGAGAGGAGCCCACAGCGCCAAGCACTGGAGGCTGGTCAAGTCAAACTGGAAGGGGGGCAGGTATAGCCCATAATTAGTGGACTGTGTGAGAGATACCCCACCCTTGGTAAAAATGAAGAGATGCCGGTGTACCCAGCGTATGTGGGTGACCGAGAAGTCCGTATGCTACGGGAGACAGGGTGCAGTAGCGCGGCGGTGAAGAGGGAACTCGTTAGCGACGGACAGCTAACGGGACACGACCACACGTGCGTGCTAATAGATGGGACGATTAGGAGTTTCCCCTTTGCGAAGGTGAGGGTGGATACTCCTTTCTATAGTGGTGAAGTATAGGCAATGTGTATTGAGGCGTCCATCTATGACCTCGTGCTGGGGAACATACCCGGGGTATGTTCAGAACCCGACAAGTCATGGTCGGAGAGGAACGCACCCAGAGAGGCATCGGGGCGGTCACTCGAGCCAGACCGCGGAGGCAGAGCGGCCAGTGAAATCACTGGAGGGAACAGTGGAGTCTGGTATGGATGCATATGTAGAGTGCACTTTGGAGCCCCGTATTGTTAACCCTTCGACGACGGAAGTCAAGGGAGTGGCTGAACAAAAGCAGCCAATGTGTGTGGACGAGAGGGGGCATAAATAAGGATCGGTACGGAAGTAGACAAAAGGTTAGGAACTTTTGGGTCGGTCAAAATGTGACTGTGCTCCGGCCGACAAAGTTAGGTAGACCGCGGTTACAGTGGGAGGGCCGTCCGCTGTAATAAAAATAATGGGCAACGGTCATTACGAGTAGACATTGATGGATGTGGAGTAGTTTGCCACGCAAGGTTTACAAGAATACAAAGGATGCCAAACCCACGCTATTGGCTGGGGGAGGTACATTGGGCCAGGAGAGGCCGCGAGAGGTGGCCGGAGTAGCCACATATGGACATCAGAGACGTAGAGTTAGGAGGGGCCCTGGGACTTTGAGAAGGGCACCCAAGGGAGAACTGGCAGGAGACAAACAGGGTGCTGTATCTGAGGCAGCGATTACTGGTGCGGCAGGCATCGTCTGGGGGCCTGTAGATGTTGGGCGTGCAGATGAGTGGGGGGCCTTGGTGGAGGATGCGCCCGAGGTGGAGCCGGCCGAGGGGATCTCTAGGAAATGGTAAGGGTCCCACCGCAAATGGGAGTATTTAAAGGTGGTGCCTAATAGGGCACGTAACTCGCTGACGGGCATCAGTCGGGGGGGGGGGGGTACCCTATCCAAGGATGGGGCAAGTTAGTAGGAGTTGGGGCAAGGGACCAATCAGATGGCTTGGGTCAGGGTGGATACCCCTTGCTAATATTTTTTTACGCAGGTGTTGCGTGAGTGCATATAGATACAGGTGTGTGTATGATAGAGTAGTATTATATTTTGCGATTTAGAAAGGGAGAGAGAGAGAAAGTGTATAGGAGGACCTCTTGGCTGCATGTGTACCAACGGACCACCTCCAATTGTGCGCCAGTGGAAATGATCGCGCGAGTTTATATGGGATATGGATAGACTCATGCGTTCCAATGGGGAACCGAGGCAAAGTACTGGGAGTTATTTGTGGTGCGCGTCATTGTGCGCATGCGTGTGACTTTGTGTGTTAAAATTACGAGTATATGGTGTAATAGAAGAGCGAGATTGAGAGATAGCTCTAAGAGAGGAGTGTGAGAGTGAATGCATGCGAAAGCTATCCCCTTGGTTTATTTGGAACAACTAAGAGTATGTTCCTTGGTAGGGAGTTGTCAAAGTGATAGCTAAAAGTTACTACTTTCTTGTTTAAAAGTGTAAATATTTTCGATAATCTTTCTGACTGGGTTAAAAATAAAGCGTAAAGATAGGACTATGACTGACCCCGAAAACCGAGTTGCCTCTTAAACAAACCAGCACTAATGCAATCCAGTCTGGAGGTGTGTAAGGATGTGGGTCGTTGCAGGTAGATGGGGATGTCCCATGCTGTAGGTTAGAGGAGGTGCCGCATCGGTGCGAAAGTATAGGCACGTTGTGATGTTGGGGGCAACAGAGCTCATATTTAGAATAGGAGCAGTCGCGGGCCAAGTCGGTGGCCATATATGAGAATAGGATCAGAAACACGAATTTCGAGCTCAAAGCGCTATTTGCATTTAGGTAAACGGTATTAGCTGTTTTAGAAGGCAACCATACGTAGGCAGAGTAGGCATTGCCTGTATGAACATTATCCTGAGATAGACGTGGGGAGAGTTTAACCCCATTGGTGGCGACTGCTTGAGTGAAATCGTCGAGTAAATTGACAATAAGGCAGTGGCCGTGTGACGGCAATGGTAGAGTGACACCCCGTCACTTGTTGGAGGAAAGGCGTCCCGATAATGTGACAATACGTTAGTGGTCGTGCGACGGCAGTGAAAGGGTGAAGTGAAGAGGCGACCAAGGAACAAATACCAGTGAAGTGGAGAAAAAGCCAGCGACCACAAAGAATAGGGGCCCGCAAGTGACTCAAAAACCGTGTGGGTAGGTGGTTATTGACGTTTTGTTTTCATATTCATTGGATTCCATGTAAGTCACAAATCACCATATTTATTTATATGAAAATGTATTAAAATTGTTGTTTTCGGTGAACTCCCGTTGCTTTATGTTTTCCATGGAAAAGTTATTAACCCCTTCAGGACAAGAACCACCCAACAAAGGTGAAACGGGTGGGTTCGTCACGGTGAGACATAAGTTCACGCAAGGATTCAGGCAACACTCCTTGAGTTTTGACTAAATACGCGGCGTGAATCTATTTCCCCCATCAACGACAAAGTTCGGTTTTCTACAGTGTTGTAGTTGGAATATTTTTGTTCGGGACCAGAGTTCGCGCTGCCGTTTGCAAAATGCAAGAAAAATGTCATTTTGCAAACATTTTGGCAAAAAATAGAAAAAACCCTTCTCTTCGACCTTGATGAACTGCAGAAAATGATGGTCGGTAAATTTGTGATTGCGTAAAATGAATGAACACGTGTTCACAGTCGCTTTCCCATCTGACAGACTGGTGGAAATGAATGAAAAAGTTAATCCCCTTTGTTCAGTAGTATGACCTTTGTTTTCAGTCATCAGTCTGACACTGATTATTTTACAACACCTTATTGTTAACATATAGAATATACTCATAGTAGCTTGGTGTACCAAATATTCACCACTCGTGGTGAAGTAGTGTTAACCGCGCGCCTTTGGCGAGCGGTTAACACCACTTCACCACGAGTGGTGAACATTTGGTACACCATGCTACTTTGGGTATATTTTATTGTTACCATGATCCTCAGATTCTTAAGAGTTCAAATGTATGTCAGACGTACACACATGCGAATCTGTACATGAACACCGATGGGCAGTGCTTCCGCTGTCAATGTTATCGCCGAAACGAAATGAAAAACAAACGCGGAAATCACGGGCCATTTTTCATTTTAATAACGTACTATTTCGTGTTATTGATGCTTTATTAACACGCGACAATGCACGTTTGTTATGTTTTGGTGTCTTGTCGGGTAAACTCATTTAAAAACGTAATAAATAATTGCCACTTCCATTTTGCTCTTCGCGAGGCGACGTGCGATAAATTTGGACAAGTTTGCATTCAGGTTGACGTCACCAAAGGTCAACTTGGATGTAGTTCCACTGTTGGTGTAAATTTTATTGCTGGCGTGTTCACCACGGTTGGTGTGTAAGGCTAAAATGTATGGCAAAGACTTTTCATATATAGTAGAATAGGTAATCATGGTATAAATTTTGTTCTTTGTTGTTACGATTACGAAATTTGTTTTTATTTTATGTCTCTTTGTGTCTGTCGTAATAAAAATATTGCAAAAACGCTCATCTCTGTTAACTCAAATACCCATAGATGTGGTTGCAATTTTTTTTTTTTTGGGGGGGGGGGGGGGGGGGGGGGAAAGGGGGTTGCAAAAAAACCCCGCAAAAACAATTTTCAGTCCAGCGAAAACTCTGGTCGAGACTTGAGCCACAGTCATAAAAAATCAGCTTTACACCTCCTCTAGTTTGTAATCTTCGCAACGCTGATGCATAGGCCAGGGGGTAAATTAATCCTAAACCTCGGCAGGGTGTAGGGTTAACTTATTACTTATGCCCCTTTGAAGATTTTTTGTCCCCCATTATGTCTGCTGATCGAGAGACGCCCATCTAAAATGATTTTACGCAAAAAATATGAGTATCTGATTGAATGGATTTCAAAGTATACATAGATTTGTATATCGTTTTGTTTAATTTAACCTTGTAGCCAACGTAACAACTGAACCTGGCCAGCGCTGGTCGCAAAAATCCACCAGCCAATTTTTTAAATTTTATTTATCAATTTTTGATGCAAAAAATAGCATATGACCCCTCATTGGAACCAGCTCGCCGTGCTCGTTCCATTGAGTGTTCATGAGCTATGTTTTTAAGGCACAAAATGAAAATATTTAACTATTCAGGAAATATTTTCCACAAATGTCGTCTGTTATTCACATTAGGTAAGCAGTTAATGGAAAATAAGAGAGATTAATTCAATTATAGTTCCGAAGACCATGTCACTCGCAGCGTTATCTCGTCGACGTCTGACGCCATCTCCGTATTAGGTGTGTTCTGAAATATAGTTTCCGTCAAGAGCTATTTGGTGATGATTATGTGACATATATGTATTTTTGCTTTATAAATCAATACAAAGATGGATATTTATAAACCATTTTCGAATGTTTTGGATCAAACATCTTAAATAAGTATACATTGATTGCAAGGTTAAATAAATATACATAGATTGCAAAGTGAAATAAGTATACATTGATTGCTAAGTGAAATAACTATACATAGATTGCAAGGTTAAATAAATATACAAAGATTACAAAGTGAAATAGGTATACATAGATTGCAAAGTGAAATAAGTATACATTGATTGCAAGGTGAAATAAGTATACATAGTTTGCAAAGTGAAATAAGTATACATAGTCTGCAAAGGGAAATAAGTATACATAGAGTGCAAAGTGAAATAAGTATACATAGACTGCTAAGTTAAATAAGTATACGTAGACTGCAAAGCGAAATAAATATACATCGAGTGCAAAGTTGAATAAGTATCCATTTATTGCAAGGTTAAATAAATGTACATAGACTGCAAAGTTAAATAAATGTACATAGATTGCAAAGTTGAATAAATATACATAGATTGCAAAGCTCAATAAGTATACATTGATTGCAAGGTTAAATAAGTATAAATAGATTGCAAAGCTCAATAAGTATACATTGATTGCAAGGTTAAATAAGTATACATAGATTGCAAAGCAAAATAAGTATACATTGATTGCAAGGTTAAATAAGTATACATAGATTGCAAAGTGAAATAAGTATACCTAGGGTGCAAAGTTCAATAAATATACATAGATTCCAAAGTTCAATAAGTATACATAGATTGCAAGGTTAAATAAATATACATAGATTGCAAGGTTAAATAAATATACAAAAAATGCAAAGCTCAACAAGTATACATAGAGTGCAAAGGGAAATAAGTATACATAGACTGCTAAGTTAAATAAGTATACATAGATTGCAAAGTGAAATAAGTATACATAGAGTGCAAAGTTCAATAAATATACATAGATTGCAAAGTTCAATAAGTATACATAAAGTGCAAAGTTAAATAAGTATACATAGTTTGCAAAGAGAAATAAGTATACATAGATTGCAAAGTGAAATAAGTATACATAGATTGCAAAGTTAAATAAATATACATAGATTGCAAAGTTCAATAAGTATACATAGAGTGCAAAGTGAAATAAGTATACATAGAGCGCAAAGTTCAATAAATATACATAGATTGCAAAGTTCAATAAGTATACATAAAGTGCAAAGTTAAATAAGTATACATAGTTTGCAAAGAGAAATAAGTATACATAGATTGCAAAGTGAAATAAGTATACAAAGATTGCAAAGTTAAATAAATATACATAGATTGCAAAGTTCAATAAGTATACATAGAGTGCAAAGTGAAATAAGTATACATAGTTTGCAAAGATAAATAGGTAGACATAGTTTGCAAAGTGAAATAAGTATACATCGTTTGCAAAGTTAAATAAGTATACATCGTTTGCAAAGTTAAATAAGTATACATAGTTGCATAGTGAAATAAGTATACATAGATTGCAAAGTTAAATCAATATACATAGATTGCAATGTTCAATAAGTATACATAAAGTGCAAAGTTCAATAAGTAAAAGTGAAATAAGTATACATAGATTGCAAAGTGAAATAAGTATACACAGTTTGCAAAGTGAAATATGTATACATAGATTGCAAAGTGAAATAAGTATACATAGAGTGCAAAGTGAAATAAGTATACATAGAGTGCAAAGTGAAATAAGTATACACAGTTTGCAAAGTGAAATAAGTATACATAGATTGCAAAGTGAAATAAGTATACATAGATTGTAAAGTTAAATAAGTATACATAGAGTGCAAAGTTCAATAAATATACATAGATTGCAAAGTTCAATAAGTATACATAGAGTGCAAAGTTAAATAAATATACATAGATGGCAAGGTTAAATAAATATACATAAAGTGAAATAAGTGTACATAGTTTGCCAAGTTAAATAAGTATACATAGATTGCAAAGTGAAATAAGTATACATAGAGTGCAAAGTGATATTAGTATACATAGAGTGCAAAGTGAAATACTTATACATAGTTTGCAAAGTGAAATAAGTATACATATATTGCAAAGTGAAATAAGTATACATAGATTGCAAAGTTAAATAAATATACATAGATTGCAAAGTTCAATAAGCATACATAGAGTGCAAAGTTAAATAAGTATACATAGTTTGCAAAGATAAATAGGTATACATAGTTTGCAAAGTGAAATAAGTATACATCGTTTGCAAAGATAAATAGGTATACATAGTTTGCAAAGTGAAATAAGTATACATCGTTTGCAAAGTTAAATAAGTATACATAGTTTGCAAAGTTAAATAAGTATACATAGTTTGCAAAGTGAAATAAGTATACACAGATTGCAAAGTGAAATAAGTATACATAGATTGCAAAGTTAAATAATTATCTATAGATTGCAAGGTTAAATAAATCTACATAGATTGGAAAATTAAATAAATATACATAGATTGCTAAGTTCAGTAAGTATAAATTGATTGCAAGGTTAAATAAATATACATAGAGTGCAAAGTGAAATAAGTATACATAGATTGCAAAGCGAAATAAGTATACATTGATTGCAAGGTTAAATAAATGTACATAGATTGCAAAATTAAATAAATATACATAGATTGCTAAGTTCATTAAGTATACATTGATAGCAAGGTTAAATAAATATACATAGATTGCAAAATTAAATAAATATACATAGATTGCTAAGTTCATTAAGTATACATTGATTGCAAGATTAAACAAATAGAAACAGCTTGCAAAGTTAAATAAATATACATAGATTGCAAAGTTCAATAAATATACATTGATTGCAAAGTTAAATAAGTATACATATATTGCTAAGTGAAATAAGTATACATAGGTTGCAAAGTGAAATACCTATACATGGAGTGCAAAGTGAAATAAGAATACATAGATTGCAAAGTTTAATAAGTATACATGGATTGCTCAGTTAAACAAGTATGCATAGATTGCTAAGTGAAATAAGTATACATACGTTGCAAAGTGAAATACGTATACATGGAGTGCAAACTGAAATAAGAATACATTGATTGCAAAGTTAAATAAGTATACATGGATTGCTCAGTTAAACAAGTATGCATAGATTGCTAAGTGAAATAAGTATACATAGGTTGCAAAGTGAAATACGTATACATGGAGTGCAAAGTGAAATAAGAATACATAGATTGCAAAGTTAAATAAGTATACATAGATTTCTCAGTTAAACAAGTATACATAGATTGCTAAGTAAAATAAGTATACATAGAGTGCAAAGTTAAATAAGTAGACATAGAGTGCACTTTTAAATAAGTATACATAGTTAAATACGTATACACAGAGTGCAATGTTAAATAAGTGTACATAGAGTGCAAAGTTAAATCAGTATTTACAGATTTTATAATTAAGTTCGCTCTTTTCCACAGTGGTGGATACATTCTTTTACGACGCCGAAGACCAGCATGTTAGTGAGATAATGCATACTCCTATCCTGGACTATACCGCCACCAGACGATTCAATAGCCATAAAACTACAGCTAGCAGGAATCTTCATAATATTTTTTTAACATAGATATCTAATAGTTATGGTAATGTCATCGAAAGTGCGGTGAAATCAAGTCTCCATTAAGAAAGATTCCTTGTGTTCAAAGAAAATGATTGTTTATTGTATGTTTGGATTCAATCGAATGGAGCCGACCAAATGAAACAGGCTATTCGCTTGAAACCAAAATAGGCAATATACTATTTAATGACTAAACTAGTTGTAGATCCTATCAACGCAAAAATGGTTTAATAATTTCACTGATGGCCCATGGGCTTGTGAATTAATATGCCTTGCAGAATCGGTCAAAGATATCCTGGGTCTAGTATGTGTTTGAAGTGGGAGAGGGGAGGGGGGGGGGGCGTGGGATCTGTGCATGTCATTACTTTTCAATATATACAAAGCAAAGAAATCTAGAAATTTGGCACCGTGACAGTAAAGTTGTCTTCTCAACGGAAGACACCAGCTCGTATACATGTGTGCTGAATAATACAAGCTGATACTATACTAAAGATAGATGGTTCAACATTGGATGTTGATCATAATGAATTAAAACTAAATTAAAATTGATCATTTCCGATATTTTATAGCAGGAAAAATTTAATCCGTGCGGTACATTCTTTTCAAATGTTCGGTTTGGTAAGTAGCGGATCCATCGTATCTCGTTTACAAATGTTGTAAACCTGAGAGAGGGTTTTCGTTGACCGCAAATCTTATGAAATACATGATTATGATAAAACATATATTTTTCATGAGTGAATATTATGAATTTTCCTTCTTGGCTACATCACGTGGTGTGAATATTCAACCTTCCTGATTATATACAATTAATTAGCTGCTCATAAGAATGTAGATGCCCGGAATGTTTCTACTTGCATTGTCTTGTAGAGTCTTTCAGTACATGGACAGTGGTTGAAAGTAAATACCTATCGGTGGAGAGTTAGTAACGTTCTCTGTAGAACTCAACATAGTTTATTCGTTGACCAACTATATTCGTCATTCAGAAATAATTTCAGAACAGTTATCGCTCCTCAATTTGCTAAATGTGTCAGTGAATTTATCATTACAGGGAAACTAAACCGCTTAACTGAAACCTATCGACTCTCAGCCAGCACTTGTATGTGAAAGGTCGCCTTAAAAAAACACCATGTGAAAGTGTTAAACAAAAAAGGGAAGTTTTGCATAATATGGTTTTGTCAAATGGTCATTACTTTTTCTGTTCGTGGTCTAATTAATTTTTAAGATTATCTAAAATTTTGGAATGGTACTAAAGATGACTTAACAGGGTTTCGAGGTTTGTTCCTACCTATTTAAATATATCACTATCATCGCCTGCGCAAACCCATTTAAAAATGTTGCAAATAGCGCTTACACACTTCTTCGACAGCGATATCAAGTCATTTACAATACAGTCGCCATGGACTGGTCGTAATCCACGCGTGGGCAGTGGTGTCCAGTCATGCGTTTACCAGGGTAATAAAAATGATCAGCAAAAATTTAATTAATGAAGCACCGGGTTGTACCCGGTGCTTCATTGATTAATTTTTGATGAGTATTCCTATAATTAGTGTTTTGAATCCAATATTATTGCGTCCGTAGGGATATTGATCACCCGTGGAAAGTGACCAGTCCACGACGGTTGTACTATATAAATGGATTAACTCACTTTTTAGAACATGAAAGTTGAAAACGTGGAAATTATAAAGTAAACAACATTACGTATTGATAAGGAATATCCGAATCTCAAATTCCGGGTCTAATCGAATCCCGAATCGAATCATACACAAAATGTCGAATCGAACCGAATTTCGAATCGAATGTCACGGCTCTTCGAGTTAAATGTTACACCTTCGGACATCGGTAAATATTGCCAGTCTCCACCCAAGTATTGTATTCAACGAGATAATTTCGAATCGAACCGAATTTCGAAACTTCGACCTTGCCGACAATTTTCGCCATTCGAAGGGATTTACGAGAAAGTCCTAAAGCTGTCAGTAAATTTAAGTGTCCAGTTTGCATCTTTGTTCGTCGAATGAAACAGTAATGAAGTACGTAGTACGTTTTTATCTTTCCTGGAAAAATACATTCTTACCGCCTAGGCTTTTATATTGACGGGAAGAACGGTGTCTGTAATATATATGACGATGTGAACACTGTTGATATAACGAAAAGAAAAAAAGTTACAGACCATCACAGAATGAGGAAAAGGCCGTTTTCTTATTTTTAAATAACTTTCAAGAGAAAATAATAGTCAAATGTTCAAGCGGATCGGGGGAAAAGGTAAAAAGCAAGCTTCTGTGTTTTTATACTACTCAATAGGAAAATGGCCGATGTTCATGAAATTGTTATAGACTCGGCCAATATAGTATTAGGCACTCACCATAGGCTACGATCAGGCTCTCTTTGTAATCTGTCAGGCTTTTTTGGGAACGTCCATCAATGTCAGATATCTGGAAGAACTGCCCAGTTTAAATCCGTGCAATACTGCAACTCAGGGACGTTCCAATTCTAAGGAGTATGCTCGGTAACAGCTGTATATGCATCCAGTCTTTTTCGTACCATAATTTCTCGTTCCGTTACAAAATGTTGCGCTCATCGATGATACAATTTCGGTAACATTTAAAAATTTCAGTTTTATGTGAAACACTCTTACCCTTAGTGTAAATTTCCTGACACGTTTAGTAAATCAAAGGGATCTAACTTTCCCGTTAATGTTTTTCAACATTTTCCAACGGCGAAAATTGTCAGTCATGTGTGGTAATTGCTGACAAATACCTCTTACATCACCCTATGCCAAAAGTATTCCCATTGAATAGAGGGGCAATGCACATTATTTAAGCATTACTGGCTAATAATTACATTGTTAATGTAGTTATACGTTTTGGGCCCAAATACTCAATTCCCATTGGTCAGCAGGGTGAAAATGTCATGACCAAATGTAATTCATTTTCGAATGAATACATTTGGTCGAACTTTGACCCGCATTTACGGTATACCGCAGTTGACAGAATGTAATTCGGGCGGTGTTTGGGTGGGGTTTTAACTTTTAGCGCCTCTCGCAGTGATCAACTCCGCTGCTGTTTCTTTGGTGACATTTCCTAACTGTGACATAAATCCCGTTACATTTCTAAAGTTGTGAAAATTATAAATCAGAGTTGTGCGCTTTGTATTTGTGTGAGGGTGGTTTTTCGCCTCATATTTCGTCTTTCTGCTTTGTTGTTTGGCAAAAAGTAGTTTAAACAGTTACGGAATGTAATTATAAGAATTCAATGCAATTTTTATAATCTTTATTGGAGTATGAACGTGTGGGAATGGGTACAAATTGTATCAATTCCTTCGATATTCATACATAATTTGTACCCATTCCTGCACGTTCATACTCCAATAAAGATTATAAAAATTGCATTCAATTCTTAAATGAAAACGGTTTCCAATTCGAGTTTACAGTGCGGCCGTAGTGAACTGGTCACTTTCCATGGGTGGGCAATATTTCTACGGATGCAATACTATTCGATTTCAAACACTAATTTTTGGAATAATCATCAAAACTGTAATTAATGAAGCACCGAGTACAACCCGCTGCTTCGGTAATACAATTTTGCTCAGGATGATTTGTGTTACCTGGCAAACGCATGCGTGGACATCACTGCCCAAGCTTGGATTAGGAACAGTCCACTGAAAGGTCCCTTTGGACATTTTGTGCCAGTAATCGAGTCCTTTTGGGGATTTCGACATTTTTCACTTGATTCGGACATGCCATTAGGATACACCCCAGCATGGTTGGTGTGCAATCAAAGAAACCAATGTGGCAGCATCTATTACCCACAATGGGCGAAGGACAAGCTTGCCACCATTACAACATGCGCTGCACATGGTCACAGACACAATTAGCAGCAAGGTAATGACGTCACACAGCAGATCACAAGTGTTACCACGACAACCGACGAGACGCCATAGGTTCCTGGTGGCGTGTCTTCCAAGATTTCTTATTACATCATCCAAAACGTGCATGATAATACCTCTCCTACAATGGCATGAGTACGTGTAATTCCTCCGACAAAAAAACTGTCTACACAGTGTAATAACTTGTGTCTGGATATCGGGTCAACTTTGTATTGGTGTAATGAATGAGTTCTATATGTTGGGTACAGCCCAAATACTCATGCAACCACACAAAAGCTTATTCATCTAGATGCTGTGTGTTTAGTAATAAGAATAGTCTGGTTGAACACAAAATACATGGCACGCACAGGTAAAGGCTAGGTTTCAAGGCACCAGTCTAATTCTTTTAGACATTCGACGCTGTTATGGCCTGGAACTAGTTCACCCCCATCCGGACCACGAATAGGTCATCGCCTATGTTTGGATTCTCTCGCCTGGAATAATTCAGTTGGTTGGTAAAGCGAACCTACGTTCCTCTCCCCCCACAAACTGATATATTTTCGGCGATTTAATCTGAAAAAACAATAAAGATTTACTTTCTGTAAATGAAAGCTAGCAATCTTGCTTAATAAAAGAGACTTGACTTGATTGACATTTTCGTGGCAATGCAATCAGAAATGAAGATACCACAGACGTAATTTATGATTACGCCGAGTAGTTTCACAAATTATGTTAATATGTGGATGTTTTCAAGAGAAATTAAATAGTCGTTTATTGAAATATCTATACCTGGAACTGGAAAAAATATACCTGTTTTTCTTTGTAAGTAAAGGTGCACCACATTACATCAATGGCTGTCTGCGCGCAATTTTCCACAAAAAGTAGGTAAACAGACAGCCGATAAAAGGTTCGAATTCCGTACATAATTACACTGGTCGCCATTAGTGTTTGATACAAAGATTTAGATTCTGGCTAAACCCGGAAATCCTCCAGATGAATCTCTACTTGTCCTTCTTGTTTGTTGTCACGGTTATTGTCCGGGAAGAATTTCAGCAATGTTGGTATTTTCGAAGTACTCAACGTCTCTGATGCGAAACATGAGAACCGAGATGAATATTGATAATTTTCAGATAAGACATGCATTCTCTATTTTATATCAGTAGCATCATAGATGGGATTTGAGAATGGAACAAACTTAGCATACATCATATTAAAATATGTGGTGCATTTAAAACTTTGAAAAGATATCATTTAAATTGCGGCCACTATGAAAGATCATTAATCAATAGTATTGGCTTCTAGTTTCAGATTAACTGGTAGAGTGCTGGAAGCCCATATTTGGGCTTTACTCCAAAGTGCAGGTACTGTAACGTAAAGGCTTCATATTCAGTGCATATGTTTCATATTATCTATGTGAAATTTTTTAGTACTAGCGGGTGATACCCGGCGTTGCACGGGAGAAGATGCTTATCACCAATTTCAGGGTCAAGGTCACCCCGCACAGGCACCCCGATCAAGTCAAAATGATCGATGGATCAATATACCCGCACAAATGAAATTTCAGCTCAATCGGCCCACCCGTTTTCGAAATAAAAGGTCAAGGTTATCAATTTCAAGGTCAAGATCACCCCTTACGGGCACAGCACCCATCCCATGTTACTCACAGGGACGAATTACCCCCGTGTAGAAAATTTGAGATCGAACGGTCGGGAAACGGAGGAGTTCACCCGAAACAAAGATAAAGAGAGAGAGAGAGAGAGAGAGAGAGAGAGAGAGAGAGAGAGAGAGAGAGAGAGAGAGAGACATTCGCATTTATATATTAGATGTTAGAATTTGCGTTGTTACAATTAACGGGAGAGTGCCCGCAGGCACTCTCCCATTAATTGTAACAAGGCAAAGACAACTGAACAAATTTTGATGGTCAAAAATAATTTAGCACTCTACCAGTTAAGCTGCAGTTACAGTACGGCCGCGGTGGTCTGGTCATAATCCATGCGTGTGCAGTTCTGCCCACGCATGCATTTACCAGGTAATAAAAATCAACTGCAGCAAAATTTTAATTAATGAAGCACGGGTTGTACCCGGTGCTTCGTTAATTACATTTTTGATAATTATCCCTATAATTAGTGTTTGCAATCTAATATTATTGCATTCGTGTAAATACTGCCACCCCGTGGACAACGACCAGTCCGCGGAGGTCGTGCTGTATATTTCTGTAATTGCTTGGGGAATCAACCAAAAATTGTTGAAAACCTTGTAGTCACCCATTTATCGAGCACGCCCTGAAGTTCGCAATGTGTGAGCTGTAATGTGGGTGCAATATGTAACTTAGTTCTGCCAACCGTCTAGCATTACAAATTGGATGTGTCTGTCGTCGCACAATACATAAAAAAAACCCTAAAAGGGCATGTCGAAATCAATAGAGATGGCTACGCCACGGGAAAAGTGACAGCAGCAGTGGACAATAAGAAGACTGTGTCCGAACCATTGATGCGCATAAAGGTATAGAGAGAATCAAACCGAGAACGTTGGATGGAAGACCTAAAGGAGGGGGGAGCTGGACGAAGATGGATCAGAGCGCGACGAACAAAACAAGAAAGGTGTTAGAAGCGTGACGCAAGGCAAAGGCTTTGATTCATGAAGACGACAGTGTCAAGGAGGCCGTGGCTGCCCCAATGCTCACCAATGGTGCGATCAGATCAAGCGTCGGTAAAGATGTGTATGTTTCTGTATAGGGTAGAGTTTGAAATGCGTAGATACCATTACGGTTATTATATAATAACTATAACAGTATCCGCATGCACCATCTTCTTGGTATTGTTGAAAATATACATTCATATCTTACCTCCTACAAGTATCTCGGAATTTCATTGGTTCAAAGACGTCACATGCAGACTGCATATAAAACCATATTCTGCCTGTCAACATCAATATTCGCTGACAGCTATGGGTAATCTCCCCTTTGTTCATTGATTATTCAAAATGGCGGCAGCCGATAAACGCTTTAAGTTGAAAGATTGAGTGCTGGAAGCCCATATTTGACCTGAAGTTCAGGTTAGGCAACTTAAAAGGCTCCATATTCTGTGGATGTGTGTCATGTTACCTTCGAAATGAAACTGTTTGGTATGTATGAATTTTCCTTGTTACAATTTAGGCACTCTCCCATAAATTGTAACATGACAAAGACACGTGAACACATTGTGAGAATTTTCTCATTTAATTTTGATCGCTGTTGTTATTAGTTCTGTGCATTGATGCAGCAGTCGGTAAGATATATTCGTTACACAGTTTGTTGGTGACCTAATATGGTATATATGATGTCAGTTAATTCCATAATGGACTCGAGCTTCGCTATCTTCCAATATGAAATTAACTGACACCATATATACCATATTATGCCACCAACAAACTGTGTAACTAATAATACATTGATAAAACAGATAAAATGAACTGCGATTTTGATTTTAGAAAAATAATATCATGCAATCGTTGGCTTTTTACAGAAAAAGAAAAAACAATGGGAACACTATATGTGATCCAAACGACATCAAATGTGACAGCTACTTTTATACAGTGTTCGCGCTGTCGGGTGGCAATGGTTCCAATTGCACTAAATATTTCATTTAGAACCAAAAATACAACAATTGGTGTCAAAAATCTATTTCTTGTAGGTCTCAAAGGTTTTGTGGTTTATTATTTTCGGGCATCCCTTTCAATAAAATATCTTTCTGTGAATACGTGTGAGGGAGGATTCACGTCTGTCGGGTAATCTATAGAAAACAGGTGTAATCATGTCTCTTTGTTATAGGTCAACTGAATTAACAGTGTATCCATTCAATCTGATTCTTATAAATAAACATTTCTTTCTTACTTATTGTTTTTTATCTTCCTCTATTTTTATAAGCCATGTGGAAGATAATAAATTTCTGGCTGCTAGTTTATTTGGAGTGAATAAAACAGTGAGTAAATAATAGTCATTAAATTATTTTCTAACCGTTAATAATGTATTTTAATTAATTAATTAATTTGTTTATTATTTTTTCATTAATTTATTCATTTATTTATTATTCATTTATTGTGTTTTTATTTATTTTATTTTAATTTTTTTTATTATCGCTTTTAGTTTTTTTTATTATCAATATGTTTATCATTTCCGGGTTTTTATTTAAACTAAAGTACTTATAAGAGGCAACCAATACTTTATTAAAATATCGCACTTACGGTGTACATTTGCGTCATCTGCAGTGCTTTAACATTGCAGATGACGCCTGGTTGCACTCAAAGGGCGAACGTGGTCAATATCTTCTCATTTACAATCAGATTTCAATTGGCACTAAAATCTTTCATTTGACGCGAAAAAGATAATTTTGCCACGAACACACTTTCATGTGACACCAAAAGATTTAGGGCCAGTGTGGACATTTCTTTTTTAAAAAAATGCATTTTTTACTCGCTTTCCCTTCGTGCATGTCAACTTTTTCACTCTCCATGTCAACCTTAAATATATTTAGTATTGTTTTACTAAAAATTCAAATAAAAAGCCAATCGAAAAGGATTTTCCAATATCACTTTCTTGACAATACAGTATATTACAATTTTGTATTTACAATCATACTAATAGAAGATATACTTGATTAATATTAACCTATGAGGGGTTTCTGTGGGAATACATTAAAATTAATTGTTGTTATTTGGAGTGTAGAAGCTTTTAACGATATTTTCACATTTTGTTATTCAGGGAGTATGGGTAGAAATTGATGACAACGTAACTACTTTGACTTTGCGTAAGTTATTTTCTCTAAAAAGCACCGAAAATCTTTAGTTTTTGTAAAAACTATGTCAAAGATAGGGCCCTGCAAACCACACATTTTCGATTCGAAGCGAACCAAATCGGGTCTATTATTCGAAACCGAATCTAATCGAAGGGGAAGGCAGGAAGACAGCCAATCTGGCTATGTCTCTCCCTGCCGGTATACTTAAGTAACTTGTTGGTCTCAAACTTATTGGTTTGATTTCTGTATTGTGATTTGTACATTATATGTAAATTGTGTTTTATTTTCTGTATACTGGTGAAATAAAATATATCTATCTATCGAATCTCGAAACGAATTCTGGGCGATTTGACAGATAAGGGGAAGGAGGGGGGGCTGAAAACCTGACTCTTCCGACTGTGACCGCTCAGGTCCCGACTTACAAAATTTTACAGCTACATCATCAAGGCACGACTTCCTGGAAGGCATGCCTTGATGATGTAGTTGGAATATTAGCCTGGAACGGGTGCGAGACTTACCTCTACAGGACTAGCCGCTAGCAACAGCTCATCCTCAAAATTGTTGGAAAACTTTAACTTTGTTTTCAACAATGGTAGAGATTACACTGCCAAAAATATAGGTTCTCTTTAGAACCCAAACTGGTTCTAATCTTGTCCCTGAGATGGAACCAGTTCTGTTTAAACAGTATTTATTTCAAATCAAATAAATTTACCGCGATTAGCATTCAATTTTAACAGAATATTATATGAACTGAAGTAGATTCAGCAGTAAACTTGGAGCTTATTCAACGCTGTCGCCAAACATTTTGAAACAAAGTAGATATGAACAGTTGGTATATCGAACCAGTTTGGGTTCTGAAGAGAACCAAAACTGGTTCGATATGCCAACTGTTCATATCTCCTTTGCTTAATAATGATTTGAGACAACCTCGTATAAGCTATAAACTTACGGCTGAAACCCTCTCAATTAATGTTTAAATCTGTTAATATTTATTTTTTATAAATTTATTTGACTTGAAATAAATGCTGTTTAAACGGAACTGGTTCCATCTCAGGGACAAGATTAGAACCAGTTTTGGTTCTAAAGAGTACCTATATTTTTTGCAGTGTAGTGCGACTGGAATTAGCATGGGGAGTGGCATGGGTCAGATGCTATTTATGTTAATATAGATGAAATTACACTCTGTCTTTATTTTCAGCATTATATACTAACAAATTCCATCTGAACTAGTGAGACGACGACAATGCCAAATACAAGGCTACATTTCCGTGTAAAGATTCGAAAGGAAACGAATTGGGCAGCTGATTTCGAATCGAATCGAATATCAATTTAACATTCGAAATCGAATCGAATCTTGAAGCTTCGCAAGCTCATAGTCAAATTCTGAAAAAGAACTTATTTTTACTATTTAAAACTACAATATAGTTAATTAGAATTACGTAAAACACAAAAATACTAGTATATCTGAACTATAACTATTTTGTAATTTTTATTAAATTTAAAGATTTAAAAAATACATCAGTTTTCTGGTTTTTCCAGTAAAGGGAATAAATTTAAGAGCCATTTTTTCCTTTAAACCTATACCCAACGAATCGGCCGCATCCGCCCGCGTAATATGCAAATTCAGCAGTTGAAAAAGTAGTATTTTCCAGAATAATTTCAACAAAACCATATCATGTGATCCCTCGTTGGAACGAGCTCGTCCAGCTCGTTCCAACGAGGGGTCACATGATATGGTTCTGTTGAAACTTTTCGAAAAAAAATAAAAAATTATATTTCAAATAATAAATTTTGATATCGTCTGCGTTGGGTAAAGGGTTAATCTTCTCCATTAATGCCAAAATAGGGAAAGACTGCCATGATTTTTTTTCTAAGTATAGATGTTATATAAGAAGAAAATGCAGCGTAATTTTCTCGCCCACAAAATGCACACAAATCCCACTTCACCAATGGACTTGAGGGTATGTGCGTGTTTGAGACTTTTGACTGCGGCTTGAGGGGAGTCTCATCTCCGCTAGATCAAAAATCAGAAAAATATCCCCGTCAGCCGACCCTGTCCAGCAATGGGTTACGAATGATGTAAATCTCGCCCCATGAAAGGTAATTTGATTGCAATCTAATCTTATTTCGATCTATGAAATTGCAGCGAGTAATACAATCTTCGAAATCGTCATGATATGTACAGTATTACAAAACTCAATTTATGTGGATTAGCTAAAAAACATTGTTCTTCCCCTTCGAGTGTTCACGGTCTTTACTTTAGATTTGTAGTAGTGAATAAATTCGACGGTAATTGCTGTAATAAACCTGGAGACGTTTTACTGTAATTACTCATAAATATACTTTTCCATGGAACACGATTCTCCGTGGTTTAGTATAAAATCACTAAATGTTAAATTATGTCTCCATAAAGCAATCCACAATTATTGGTAATGTACAAAACCTGATAGAAACAATGAAAAAGCTGTGATTTGAGAATAAATTAATTAAAATAAAATGCCAATAAATGCAAATTATGTTTTATATTTCGCTATTTGGGTGTCTATATTGGGTTTTGAACAATTTATTGATCAAACAATGAAATGCAAAAACTGAAAGTACGTCAGTACCTAATTTATCCCTTAATATTTGACAACTTGTCTGAATAAATTTTTCTCCCTTCCTGTGAATATTTAACCATTTAACAAGGTATGCATAAAGTATTCAATCGACCCAATATATTTTACTTAACCTCCTCACGTGTTCAAAATGGATGTATCCCTTCCCATTGTATATAATCATTTATTACACCCCTAACGTCTAATTATAATAGGAATCGGTAAAAAATAAATTGAGTTCTCCCCTCACTAGTGAGATCAAACACCTCGGTGATTATCATTTCGTGTGATCTTGAAATTTACAAATGAATTTTCACAAGCGCAAAACAAAAGTTGTTCTCGCTCTACTAGTGAGTATAACAAGACGTCATAATTACGTCATTTCGCCAACAATCCCGAAAACTAGTTTGTGTCGATGTACACAACATCAAATGTGATCTGCGTCAGCGGAAACAGCGATCAGCTGATTGTGTTAACAGGTTTCTTGCGTGGTATGGACGTCGGTTTGGATCGTTTCAGTTGCAGCTTCAAATGAAAGGGATATAATAAAAAGAAATTCTAATGTTTTCTTGTGAATACCGGGATTAATCTCATTCGTGAGTGAGAGAATTTGTATTTTCACGAGCAGCAAGCTGCTCGTGAAAATACGAATTCTCTCACTCACTCATGAGATAAATGCCGGTATTCACAAGAAAACATTAGATATCCTCTATATACAGTACGTGGAGAGTGTATTATCACGAAATCACACGCGGAGTGGAGATTCCACCCAAGCAATAATTGCAAATTTATTGCAAAGCATAACAAGCACAAGCAAAGTTTCAGCCAATGGACCCCCGGGTTAAACCCAGAGGTCCATTGGCTGAAACATTGCTTGTGTTTTTAGTGGATATATACAAAATAAGAAAGTTATAGTTTGGGTGATAACTCCACTCCGCGGGTGATTTAGTTACAATCCACTCTCCACGTAATGTAATACGAAAATGACCGCAGTGTCAGGGGTGAGGAGCGGGGTTGAGCAAACTTTACTTGTCCTGACTATGATGGCTCAATTCCCTGCTGATAAAATATTCCAACCACTTCAGAAAGACATGCTGCCATCGTTGAAGACATGTCTTGATGATGTAGCCGGAATGTTTTTGTTTGTTTTTTTACGACACTGTCGACAGCAAGGGTTACCTTGTGTCGGACAGTTTAAGGGTGGGAGAAGCCGGGAACCACTGATCAGCGGCAAGCAACTGTCCGGCTCCTGAACTTCCTAACTGCGCACAAGGAGGGTTTGCAATGGTTGAAAACAAGTTCACCATCGACGCGCAGCACACCTTAGTACACAGCACCACCGTACCCCCACGTGCGCAATCGGGTTTAACCCTTTACCTAACATGAAAACAGACGACACTTGCAAACAAAATTCTTGAGTAACTAATTGTTTTTTCATTTTTTGTCTCAAAAACATAGGTTATGACCCTTCGTTGGAACGAGCTTGACGAGCTAGTTCCAAAGAGGGGTCATAACCTATGTTTTTGAGACAAAAAACGAAAATATAATGAAAATTAATTGGCGATTTTTGAGAATAGTGCAGGCCGATGTTGGCCGTTACGTTAGGTAAAGGGTTAAATGCCTTGTCCAGGGACACAACGTAGTTACCCTGGAGGGATCGAACCGTGGACTTTTCGGTTTGAAATCCAGTACCGTAACCACCCAGGCACCCTGCTCTCCTTGTAGCGCCGGTCCATACGTGTTAATTAAATAAGATGTTATGCCACGACTACAGTACGGCCGCCGCGGACTGATTACTTTCCATGGCTGGGCAATATTTCAACGGACGCAATAATATTAGATTCGAAACACTAATAACAGGAATAATCATCAACAATTTATTTAATGAAGTACCGGTACAAGCCGGTGCCTCATTAAGTTTTTTTTTTCTGATGATGATGATTTTTATTAGCTCGTAAACGCATGCGTGAACATCACTGCCCATGTCTAGATAACGACCAGTTCACGACGACTACATGTATATATTATATATCCCCCCCCCCCAAAAAAAAAAACAGAGGCGTCTCGAGTTTTTTTTAACTATATACCCGAGTAACTAATATTCTAATTGCATCATCAACGAATGCCTTCAACGCTTATAGATTTTACCAAAAAGTCGAGTTACCGATAATCGATGTAGTTACAATTTCATCTATTTTTGCTGAGGCGTAGGTACATTTGATTTCGAAGCGGAATCAATTCTTATTTCTGCCGGGAACCGAGCTTAATCGCTGCTGGGGGAAACAGATTCACACCGCGTATTCAGCCAAAACACAATGAGTGTCGCCTGAATCCGTGCGTGAACGCATGTCTCGCCGTAACGAACCCGCTCGCTTCACTTTTGTTGGGGTGGTTCTTATCCTGAAGGGGTTAATATCTTTTCCTCGAAAAGCATGAAACAACAGGTGTTCACTGAAAACAACAATTTTAATACATATACATATAAATAAATATGGAAATTTGTGACTAACATTGAATCAAATGAATATGAAAAAACAAAACGCCAATCACCCCCTACCCACAGAGTTTTTGAGTCACTTGCCGGCCCGCATACTCTGTAGTCGCTGGTTTTCCTCCATCTCGCTGGTGTTTGGTCGACTCTTCACTTCATCCTTTTACGACCGTCACACCGCCACTAACGTATTGTCACTTTATCCGGACGCCTTTGCTCTAACAAGTGCTGGAATGTTACTCTACCACTGCCGTCGCACGGCCATTAAGGTGTATTGTCACTTCACTATTTCGCATTCCCTCTAGCAAGTGATGGAATGTCACTCTACCACTGCCGCCGCCCGGCCACTAGATTACTGTCACTTTACTTGACGTTTTTCACTCACGCAGTCGCCACCAATTTGGTTAAACGCCCCCGCACGTTTATCTCAGAATAATGTTCATACAGGCAAAGTCTACTCTGCCTACATATGGCTTGCCTTCTAAAACAGGTAATGCCGTTTACCAAATGCAAATAGCTCCCTGAGCTCGTACTTCGTGTTTCTGATCGTATTCTCATATATGACCACCGATTCTAAATATGAGCTCTGTGGCTCCCCTACATCACAACGCTCCTATACTTTCGCACCGATGCGGTACGTCCTCTAACAGATAGCATGGGACATCCTCATTTCCTTGCCGAGACCCACAGTCGTACACACTTTCAGACTGGAAGAAATTTTTCGTGAAATTCCCCGATTTTTTCTTCCAAAGTCAGACCATCAATTCTCATTTGAATTGCTTCTATTGAACTTGGCCGCTTAGATCCATCTTAATTTAATACCCGCTTTAAAGTGTCTTTGAAAGTCTCGCATTTCGGCATATCCTGACATTTCGGTGACATGCTAGATGCGTAATATAGGTGTGCATCCCGAACATGTGCGATGTACTGTTTTACAACAATTACCAATTAATTTGCCATAATTATAAGTACAGTGACGGCAGGAGGAAACTGGCTTTTGCTACCTTTAATGTTTTATCCAGACCGCACATGTGGCGTTCAACAAATGCTCAATAATGGACATTAAATGTCATGCTTAATTAGCAGCTCGTGAATTATTGCTGGTCCGTTTAAATGACAAATCGGTTTTCGGGGTCCGTTATATACCTATCTTTATGCTTTACATTTAGCAGGAATGAGAAAGATTATCGATAATATACACACTTTTAAACAACAAAATCGAACATCCAAGGTATCACCTTCACAGTTTCGTTGGAAGCAAATTACCGTCTCGTTGATGCACCC
The DNA here is from genome assembly GCA_031216915.1 of Pictodentalium vernedei. Classification (NCBI taxonomy): domain Eukaryota; kingdom Metazoa; phylum Mollusca; class Scaphopoda; order Dentaliida; family Dentaliidae; genus Pictodentalium; species Pictodentalium vernedei. The sequence goes on along the minus strand of CM062297.1, from coordinate 121,674,265 downwards.
TAGCATGAATTTTTTTATTATTTAATGCGATCGTAATTTCGTTTAGAATATTTATACATCATATGATAGCGTTTGGGTTCATAGGTCTATGCTTTTATTAAAGTACAGATTTTGTAAACCTGAAATGTCAAGAGTCTATTGTGTGCGATTCGTTTTTTAGTGAAGATTATCATATCATACCACATCGGTCAATTTTCATGCACGGATCGATTCATAAAATACCACAGGACATCACGTCTACACAATTATCACACCAGGTAGACATTGTAACGTCCAACAAAGATCAAATCATTGAACCAAATAGGCAAATCTTTCAAGGCTAATGCAAAGAAAAGCAGAGTGATGTGTTCTTGACAGATTGTAGATTTTCACCCTTTCGTTCACGTGTTCTGAATATGATTATCGGCAATGATAGTAACCGTTATTGGGCGATTCCATTTTGCATTTGTAGATAGGTTCAGGGGTCTAACTATGGGCGGGGAGAGTGCGAGGGGGTGACACCCCTCACAATAATTTCCAATTGGGACATTTTTGAGAAATATTCTTTTGCATTGGGACGTAGATATCGATTCAATCTTGGTAGCGATCATGGCCTGTGCATTCTTTTCAAATATTCGATTTGTGTAAGTACCCGATCAGTCGTATCTCGTTCACAATTGTTGTAAATCGGGAGAAGGTTTTGCTGGCCGCAAATCATTTGAAATACATTTGATATACCATGTAATTGTCATAAGTGAATATAAAGTACTTTCTCTCATGGCTTCGTCACGTGGTGTAAATATTCAACGTCCATTATTATATACAATTAATTAGCTACTCATGACAATGTAGATTGTCGGAATGTTTCTACTTACATGATCTTGTAGAGGCTGTTGAAACCGTTGCAGTCGTTACGAAGGGGGAGGGGGAGGGGGGGGGGGGGCGCTTTGCTATTCGAAGCACAGGGTTATACTTATAGTGCATCGACAGTAGTTGAACAGTAAATCCCAGTGAATTTAACATTACGGAGACAATAAGCCGATCAGACAGCGCTTGTGTGTGAAAGGGCACATTGAACAACTCTGTGTGAAAGTGTTAGACGAAAAAATGGTACCTTTGTATAATATAACAGTGTTTCGAGGTTTGTTCCTAGTTATTTAAATATATAACTAATGTCTCACGTACAAAATCATTTGAAAATGACGAAAGTAGCCTTTACACCCTTGTTCGACAGCGATATCAAATCAGATACAGTACAGTCGCCGTGGACTGGTCGTAATCGACGCGTAGGCAGAGATGTCCACGCATGCGTTTACCAGGTAATAAAAATCATCATCAGCAAGATGTTAATTAATGAAGCACCGGGTTGCACCCGGTGCTTCAATAAATAGTATTTGATGATTATTCCTATATTTGTTTATTCATTTATTTAGGTTTAACGACACTTTAACAGTCAAGGTCATATCGTGTCGGTGACTGTTTTACGGATTGGGGAAGCCGGAGTACCCGGAGAGAACCTCCAAGCAACAACGAGCAGCTGCCAGCTCCCCAACATCGTAACTCCGCACTGCTGCACAGACAGGGTTAGCTTGGTTGAAGACATGCGCATCATCGACGTGCAGTACGCCTTAGTACATGGCGTCATCGTGCCCCCATGTGGACAATCGGGGTTAAGTGCCTTGCCCAAGGACACAACGCGGGAGTCCGAATCGATCGCTCAGACGGTCACCCATCCAAGATTATTCCGATAATTAGTGTTTGGAATCTAATATTATTGCGTCCGTGAAAATATTCTCCAACCGTGGAAATGACCAGTTCAAGGCGGCGGTACTGTATAAATGGATTAACACACTCTTTAGAATATGAAAGGTGTAAACGTGAGTAGTTAGGGGAGGCACTATAGACCAAAGCATTTATAACACCGAGTTTTCCATAGACCCTATAGGGTTAGTGTTAAATTGTGTAACTTATAGGTCAAAACTTATAGACCAAAATGTCTGTAACGTATAGACCAAACATGTATGCACTGGTGGCTCAGTGTTAAAAATGCTTTGGTCCATAGTGCCTCGGCACCATGCTTTATGACCAGATCCTATAGTACATTTTTGGCTTATATGTTTTACACTGTACATCAATTTATGTTTTGTGTTTGCAAATTAATATTTGTTTAGCTTAAATGTTTTTTTGTGGTTTGCAAATTAATTTTTGTTTAGCTTAAATGTTTTTTTGTCTTTTTCAAACTAGAAAAATAATTTGCAAACACAAAAAATATTTTCTAAGAAAATATATTTTTATGTTTGCAAATTATTTTTACAAAAAGCTTTTTCATAAATTTTATGAAAAAGTTTTTTTGTGAAAATAAATTTGCAAACATAAAATATATTTTCTAAGAAAATATTTTTTTGTGTTTGCAAATTATTTTTCTAGTTTGCAAGTTTTTATTTTATAAGGAAATATTTTATGTACCCCAGACCTGGATTGTTCTCTGGCGAACCAATGTCTGTGGGAGTTTTCACTGTTAAATTTGTGTATGTCACCACTGTTTTTCCCCACAGACAATCCTGGAGGGGTAATTGCAACATTTTTTTATTCCAAACTTGTTTTGGGATATCTCTCATTGATACGACACTCATTATCAACAATCACTCACAGAATGAGTAATGGAACTGTGTCTCTCTTTCTGAGACATTTATTTGTTTAGAAAGAAAAATCTCTTTCCAATATTTTGTAGCCTTGAAAAAAGGCTGTTCAATTCTGAATAAGGAAAGTAAATTGTCATTTCTCCCTTCTCGTCTTGTTATTGTAAATATCCACTCAAGTTACATTTCTTTGTCCCATGGATATCTCTCCGAATTAAAAAAAAAATATCACAATACCGCCAGTACTTTGGGTTTTTCTGAATGCTTATCAACTTACAATATCAAATCGATAGTCCCTAGTTGTAAATTCATATTCACACAAATTATATTTCATATATTTGTACGAATACGAATTTGCAAATACAAGAACGCTATCCGTTATTTGCGTTGTAAAAAATTTACTGTCTATCGTATTACAAATATATTGAAGAAAATACACCAATACCTTAAAAATGATTCAAGTAAAATATCCAATATAAGCGATGAATTAATTGTAATCTAAAAGTTATCCGAAGAATTATACTCCTATGATAAACAAAATGCGTGTTGAATTGTAATGCAATGTGTTAGAGTCGATTTCCTGGAAAATAAAACGTCACGAACCACAACGTCATTTTCTGGGAAGTGGTTTAAATATAGCGCGTCTTCGCTGAAAATAACCACTGCTGTGCAAATCAAAAAATCAATACTGAGTTAACATTGAGTGTTTTATCGACACCAGAATAACACCTGAAATATTATTTTCCATCAATGAAATGTGATCAACCAACTTTATTTTTGAAATACATGAGTTCCCCGCGACTTATACTATGCATTTAACAGCAGAACAATTTATTACTTTTTAGAACAACGGGTCAAGCACTCCCACGATATCCGTACTTTTACCTATTTATTTGAATATCTTCGCTCATAATTATTGTATCTGAATATATTATATACCATCGTAAAGCTTGTGAGCCGTTGTTTAGGATTATATCTTAACCACCACAATCCGTGCAGTAATGAAAAAGTTATAGACTATTATCTGTCAAAACAAACACAAATCCATATTCAAAACAGGCATTTAGGCTATTGTCATCCCTGTTAAGTGATGTTTTCTGGAACATCCGTCTTAGATATTTATAATCTCCACTTGCAAGACGAGCTGGAGTTGAGTGAATTTCGCCATTAGTATTTGAAGAAATTTAACAAGATTTACAACATTTTCTATGGAATGTCACCAAGGATGCTATCCAATACACAGGATTAATAGGAGGTGAACAAGCCATTGTCAGTAGAGATGATGTAAACAGAGGATTGAAGAAGAATGGAATAATTATACTGGGATAGCGAATAAAGAGGAATAACCAAAGGCCCTTTGAGAGCAATCACACATTGTACAAGAGAAAAACTCTTGATACACACACTTGGCAGTTCCCTCACTTGAGTCTTTGCGTGAAGACTTTTATTCAATTCGAGAGGTGTTAACCTCATAGTTCCATTGCGGTAAAAAAACTTAGATGCATTCCCTTGTAATCATATTAGTATGAGGTCGTCTAATACTTTGTTTTTTTCAGAATTTGTAAATTCTGATGTGCAGTAAAAAACTGTTTTGCATCACTCATAATTTTTTTTTGTTTTCAGAACTTATGCAATGCATAAATTCTGAAAACAAAAAGATTTATGTGTGACGCAAAACAGATTTTTTGCAGTACATCAATTTTATTTTTTCTAACAAGAAATATTTTACTTGTACGAATATATTTTCAGAAGGAAAATAAGTTTGATTTATTGCCAAAACTGTTTTTTATTACACACCCGTAACTGTATTTGTCACGATCACATGGATTTTAGGGGCATGCGGTAATTTTAACCAGAAAGCTCTAGTGCAATCCGATAAAAAGTACCCTTCGCGTGCACAAGTTCTCTCGTTAGACTGGTTCTTATAGTTTGCAGCGTTCAGTGGAATATAACCAATGAGAACCATCGGCTATATTTATCTGTTGGAATTACCGATTCCCATTACAAAATGTTTGATGCACAACTATGCTAAAAACTGTTGAAAGTCATGAAAGACACATGATCTCTGCCAAGAAATTGAACAGTGAAACTCAACCTTTGCTTTCCTTATTGAAAATCGAGGACAACTTAATTAATTTTAGTGCAAAAAAGTCCAATTGGGTTCGATATTGCAGCCAACCACTGGTACAGTTTCTATAAAACTTTGTTACAATGTTGATTGTTGCCCTCAGCGCTGCGTGCTGCCAGCGAGTCGACACGAGGCCTAATGTGTAACTGTAATCTTATTTGATTCACACTTCGGCAATGAAGCAGCACGTTTGCCAACGCAAACATACTTTGAAAAGCATGTTAAGTTGAAGTAGTTCTCAGGAAGCAAGACTAAAGGAATCTTGAATACTGGTTACCATGAAGCGGAAAAACAGACGCCGACAGTGCCTGGCTAGAGAGGAGATGTTTGACAGCTAGTACATGCAGTTACTAATTAACTATCTCCAATTCCACCCTTACTGGATATCAGTAGATGACCACTCCCCTCCCCCCGCACTAGCTGAATAAAGAAAATAAATTCGGAAGAATGAAAAGCCTGGTTTTATAAAAAAAAAAACAAACTCGGTATTTTACATTTGTGGAACCAATGTTTTTTACGTGCTAATGGGTGTTGGAGCAACAGGTTTATTTTATTTAATTTTGTTTGTGGGGACAGGGAGGAAGGGCTTTTTTAGGGGGATATAGTATTGCTAAAATATGACTTTCTGGAGTTTGTACTGGGGAAATTAAAAAAATGTTTCCAGCTGCCCACTAAAGAAATTCTGAAAAGTCTCGAGTAGGCTGGGAATGAGACCATGAAGAGGGGAGGGGTGGTAAATACATGTGGTCTGATGAATGCAATATATTGTCAATTTTATGAGATGACTTCCATGAAATTCAAAAATAATTATTAGAACATTTAAAACACAGACAATATGACAATATTTTCCAGACACAGATTGATGTGTATTGTTAAATGACTAATTTAGGATTTTTGCTAGTATTTCTGTTTTATACAAGGATATTTATTATTTTGCTTTAATTCTCAGCAACAAAACTTAAATCGAATGCCACTTATGTGACTTAGCTACATGGGTGTATGAGATGGGGAGGAGGTTGAGGCACTCTCACCCCCTTCACCAATAAGCAGTTAATTTTGCAGTTTTCATTGAAATGGACTGATATTTTCAGAACAGATTGTTCAGAGGGAAGGGGTATTTTTTATAATTTTGGCAAATATCAGGCCAGTGGGAAGAGCATTTTCATAGGCAAATTCGAGGCAAGGGCCTGCATTTTCATTTTTAAACAAACGTTCAGGGCAGTTTGATTGGTCAGCCCCCATCCCCAAGAAAATGTTCTCCAGAAGCCTATCATTTTAGCCACATTCTATCAGTCCTCTTTAAAACTACTCACAAAATGCAAATTCAGAATACCAAATTAAGACTGACAAGATATTGGAGCAGACACATAAAAAATTATTTTGTTTTGAACCAGATACCAAGAAAAAAATATTGACAGAACCGTTCAGATAACAAACTTGTGAAGTATAGTACTAGTACAAAATAATGTAAACATTAATCAATTTTTGAAAATATTATCAACCAAAATAAGTTGGAGCTTACTGTTGAGAACAACCCCCCCCCCCCCCCACCCCCCTCCTTATTTCTCTTTCAGCCTCTGCCTAAGACTGTTGGATACTCATTTCGTGAGCTTTCAAGAAAATGCTGACAAGTTATAGATGGGGGTGTGTGTGGGGGGGGGGGGGGGTTGTAAAAAAGGTGTACAAACTAAATTACTTGTGGAGACATGACATTTTCTTGCCGTTATCATGCAATATATTTCTACCTTTGTATATCTGTAGTATTATGTGGACAACCTAAAGCTTTTATTTGCAAGTGCAGCCCATTTCAAACAAAGGTTATCAAGACTTCAGGTAATATAAAAAGAAGGCTAAATTCCAAGTCAGAAACTTTAATGTCTTTATAATGTTGAAAAATAAAGTGCAAACTTACCAAGACTGCAGAGTTCACTTAGAGTCAGAGTCAAAATGGAATCTCAAACTGCCTCAGGCTCAGTTACTCCAACGATCGAATGAATGAAAGCCCCGGAAGGTTAATTATTGCACAAAATGTCAGTTCTCGTCCCATGTGTACGTTTGTTACAGTGCAGAACAGAAATGACCGATGTCCACATGCGATAGCCTTGTGGCAGTTCTACCAGTTGTGCATGTATCGTCAAACCGAGTTCAAATTTATATTTTTAGTTTCAGTTTAAAAAGCACGAAATTTAAACAGAGCGGCCAGTTCGCACCGTATTCAAATTAAAATCCTTGCCTACATTTTCCATCCTCCAGATATAATGATGCCTGCACACACAATTTTGAAAACACATTGGAGACCTCATAATTTGTGACGTCTTATTTTATATGCTGAATGCAATCTTTTGAGTTTTGAGTGTTCGGATCAACATTTTTTTGTGAATAAAATGAATCAACAGCGATTCTACAGATGGCAAGGTCAAAGACTTAAGACTGGTTCTCTGACAAAATTGCTAGTTTCTCTCTAAAATTCTTTCAACCATTCAAATTGTAGACTATTTAATTAAATTAGCGATTAATTACAGTGAATTCTTTTTCATGGTTGGGTGGGTAATAAATACAGAACCACACTTATGTTTGAATGGGTTAACGATTACTGGACTCGAGCGTGTGGCGCTGGGATAACCACTCGAGCATACCGGCTCTCGTGGTATCACTGCACCACTCGCTCTCATCCAGTAATCGTTAACCCATTCAAACATAAGTGTGATTCTGTATATATGTTGCACATAAGTTTTTTGGTTTTCAGAATTTATGCATTGCATAAATTCTGAAAACAAAAAAAATTATGAGTAACACAAAACAGTTTTGGTAATACATCAAAATTATTTTTTCTAACATGAATTTTTTACTTGTACCAATAATTTTTTCAGACGAAAATAAGTTTGTTGTAGTTGCAAAAACTTTTCTGTATCACATAAGTTTGTTTTTTTTAGAATTTGTGCATTCTAAAAACAAACAAACTTATGTGTGAGACAGAAAAGTTTTTGCAACTACATCAAACTTATTTTCTTTTGAAAAAAAACTTTCTTTCATTTGAGAGATAAAAATGAGTATCATTACCTTTTCTGAATTTAATTTCATGAATATTTTGGAATACAAATCAGTTATGTTTCATTTTCTGAATGTCTCTTTTTGAATGTCACTATTCAAATGCCCATTAATGATTTCTTGGGCAGTTTCGACACTTTTGTTTTAATGTCCTTAGCTTTACGTTTTCTAAGTACTTTCATTGGTGGTGCCTCTTTCTCTGGAAGTAATTTATCATCTGTTTTTGTTTCTCTTGGTTTCTCACACTTTAAAATATTCTCATCAAAGTCTGGTGACACATTATCCTCAGACTGTTTTGGTGATGTATTAGGTATTGTGATATCCAGTGGTTGAATGTTTCATTCTGTCTGCTCTGGAGCAATGCCAAAGCCTGTAGTAGGTATTGGAATAGCTGATGTCCCCCACATTGGTTGATAAGATAGTTTTTTCAATTCACATTCATTAATCCAATGTCCCTTTTCATGACAGTAAAAGCACGGTCCTCTTTTGAGGCATTCATTAGCCAGATGTTTGTTATGATTACAAATAAAACACTTAAGCTCTTTAGATTTTTTTGTCAAGTCAAGAAGTTCATTGATAACAGTTCTTGCTTCATGCAGTGTACTAGGTATCATCTCATAAAGTTCGGCCACAAGTCTTCTTACTTTGACTGTAATAAAGGATTTGTAGTAACTACTGTTTGCATTACTTGCTTTTTCTAATCTTGGATCTCTCACTTTATACATCTTCGGAGCAGTGTGAAATCCCGTCTTAACCTCTTGATAATCTAAAAGAAAGTGTGAAGAAAGTTGAGAATCGAAGACCTTTTATACTCTCCTATTTGGAAATGTTTCAGGTAATGATTGAAATAAACCTTATGTATTTGTCACACCACACTGGAAATAGAATGCATTGTGTTTTGCAAAAGAGAAAAATAATTTGCAAACACAAATTATTTTTCTCTTTTGCAAAACACAATGCATTCTATTTCCAGTGTGATGTGACAAATGCATAAGCTTTATTTCAATCATTACCTGAAACATTTCATCCCTCATATAAATGTCATGGATATAAAAAGACAACTTTTAGTTTTTACAGAAATGTCAAAGTAAAACACTGAACAGGCAAGATGTCTCTACCACTTAATCCTACTTATCCTATATACTTATCAGAGTTAAGAAGACTTTCGAGTTTTATTATGACAACAAATCCTATTTTACAATCCAAGAAAGAAGAATTAGCAAAAGCTGGTTTCTTCTGTGTGGGAGATGGTAAAGTAAAATGTTTTGTATGTCGACAAGGTTTACATAATTGGGAAGAAAAAGATATTCCTTTACAAGAACATGTTAAGTGGTCACCAAATTGTTCTTATATTCAATTGATAAGAAGTTGTCAATTATACAAACCACCAACATATATGTAAGCTCCTCCAGATAAAATATTATCAGTGATGGATTATGGATTCACTTTAAATCAAATATTTTCAACAATGAAAAAATATGACAAGTGTCTAGATGATTTTCCAGATTCTAATTCTTTATTTGTACTCATGGTACTAAATAATCAAAGTACATCATTTAGTGATTTGATTGCAAGAAAAGCTGCACTTTCAAATAATTTCAGAGCTAAATTAGATAAAATGTTTATAGATGGTGTAAAAAATGATTTCCCAGATTTACAGAGTACATCTCCTTAAGATGAAGACAAAATGGGAATAGAATAATGAAATGTATGCATTTCTTACACTTGCTTGTTGGACATCAAGAAGACAAGACTGATTTTTTCACAGCCTTCCAGTTAACAAGAGAATACAAAAGATGAAGAGAGCCATTGAAGAATATAGTGAGACAGTGAGTGAAGTAGATAACAAGAAACAGAGAGTAGAATCTGCAAGGGAAATATATACAATCCATCCGCAGATGCTAAGAACATCACGAAAATTCCATTCCAAATCCCATATTCGCAGAATAACATTTAAACAATTTAATCATAAGTATCCATTTGACATCCTTGGAAAAGTCTTTGACAGTATGGTAGAAGATATTAAAGAAGAATGTGGTATAGGAGACAAAGATCCAATGAGATTATCTGTGAACCACTCTGGACTAGATATAGGTATATTTATCCCATTTACTAAGGCTTCGGTATCACTGGTAACACCATATTAGATGGAATAGAAAAAGTTGTACAATCAAATGATAACTTTACTATCCATGATGGGCAATTATCTTTAGAAATAACACACATTTCCTTACCACAAGGGTAGGAAAGAAATGAAGCAAAATCATTTAAATCTGCAGGTAAAAAATGATTAAATGTGTGCAGGATAGGGATAAATCATTGAAATAAACACAGCAAGAATAGACAAGTCACAAGTGAAAAAAACAAACCAAAAACATTTTGATTTGTGTACTCAAAATGTTAATTGGTAAATAAATATCAGACATCTCCATATGGGTTTAAAGTATAAATATCCCCCACCTATGATGTCAATGGAACATTTGAATTTCTGCCATGGAACCAGTAAGACATATCTTAGACAACAAGATTACACGTAAGGCATTATTATATGCATTTCAATTGATCACTTCTGGTTATCTAACAATAACAAAAGAGTTTATTCATAATCAATTGGAAAAAGATGAAATGTATGGGGAATTTTGTAATGCATTACAAATCATGAATGCTTTTTACAAAAATAATGTAGAAAATATTTGGACAAGAGTTGTGTTGGATAATATAATTTATGATAAAGAAATTATTAATTACTTGTATAGACAACGTGTACCACAAATAGATAACAGAATAGATTCTTCAGAAACTTTATTTGAGTTAAAAACACCCTTAAAATGAATACCTACTAAAAGATATGAAGAAGGTATGGAAACAGAAAGTATATAAGTGAGTGATAGAAAACCTTTTCACAAAAAACAATTATGGCATCGAGTGAATGTTTATTGTTTCAACACCCTTGTAATATATTTATTTTGGGACCTAGTGGTTCAGGAAAAACAGAATTTGTCAAAAAGTTTATTGATATGAAACATGACTTATTTCAAATTCCCCCACAAAAAAATCATTTGGTGTTATAAAGAATGGCAAAATACATATACTTTACTGAACGAAAGTGAAGATATTAAATTCATAGAAGGTATCCCTGATGATGAATATGAAATTGTCAGTGATGTCACTATTCCACATCTTGTAGTTTTTGATGATATGTTAGGAGATAAAGATGAAGACAAAATTAAATTATGGTTCACATGAAAATGACATCATAGAAATGCAAGTGTCATTTTTCATTACACAAAATATGTTTCAACAATCTAAATCTAGTCATACCATACGTTTAAAAGCACATTATATGCTTTTATTTCAAAATACTAGAGTTAAAGGACAAATTAAAGTATTGGCAAATCAAGTTGAATTACCACATTTAAATGCATGTTATCAAGATGCAACAAGTATTGATCATGGTTATTTATTAATTGATTTTCGTCCTAGAACTCCTGAATCTTTGAGATTAAGAACTGATATTTTTCATCCTTGGGTAACCCAAAATGAACGTTGTTCCATCATTTATACAAAACTATAAATTCCTCATGTTCTAATGAGTTGGTGTTAGTTAGTCAAAGTTTGTCCATGACTACACATCATCATGGTATCATTCGTACATTCTTTTGAACAGCTTGGTCAAGAAACAAGGCCATTTGGAAGACAAAAGTTACTTAAGAAAGGTTTTAAGAAAATTTTAAAATGATTTACATTAGCAAGTAGAATCATACTTAATAAGAAAATTAAATTGCCAAAACAAACGTTAATCTATATGGATAAACATAAACAAGATCTTGAACAACTTGCAAATCCGAGAGTACATCTTGCAACAAAATGAAACATTATTTTAAAACCAGGAGGCGGTGGATATTTCGGTGGTGTTTTCATTCGTAATTTAATTCGATGGGAAGGTCATAAGACAAGTAGATCATTCTATTCACCATTCAAAAAAACAAAGAGTAAGAAATAAAAGTCACCTAAAAGGAAACAAAAATCCCCTAAGAAAAGATCAAATAATTCATCATGTTCTAGAGAGATATAAAATCAACGAAAGTTAGGACCTTAATATATGTACACAAATTCTGAAATTGCACCTCATATATCTCCATCTACAAAGCATACAAAAACAAAAGCATTACTTGTGAAAAATCTTCAAAAACAAAGAAATGTATCACCACTTAAGTTAACACGTATAGTGTCAATAACAAAAGATGGTGTCAAAAATCATGAACCAATGTATTCTGTAATAAAACCAGGTCAAAATGTACTGAATGACCCAATGGGTTCTAGACAAAATACAGAGCATGTACCATTAAAAGAAAATATTCCCACAATGGCACGTTTTACAGCTTTAAATACACCTAAACCTGTTAAAGGGATAAGGTCTTACTTTAAATAAAATAAAGTGTGGTCTTTGCACATGTATATATAAATAGCTTTACAATTTTTATTTGTTTCATTTAATCATTAGGTTCTATAAGCACAAGATGGTGAGACAAAATAAGAAAGAAAAAATTCCTTTAGTTAAAAAATATGGTGGGATGTTAATAGGTTTAAGTCAAACTCCTCCAGCATTTCAAAAACAAATTATGAAAAATGTACCTAAAGAATTAATTAATTGTGTGTCAGAATGCTGTCATAATCTTTTAAAAGGCAACATACATCTAACACAAAGTCAGAAACAAAAACTACATCCAAAGCATCAACAACTACCAGCACTCGCTAGTAAATAAATAACTCTTAAAAATAAAAAACAAATTTTAAATCAAAAAGGTGGTTTTTTTTACCGTTACTTGGTTTACTTGGACCTGCTATAGGAGTTGCAACAAATCTTGCAAATAAATTAGTGAGTAAAATATGAAAAAGATGGCTATTGTACCTTATCAAATATTAGAAGATATGCAACGTTTTAGAAATGAAAAAGCTCAAAGCCCAAGATTACCACCTAACCCACAAGTTACAAATACTGCACAACTTCAAAATGATTTATCATCTGTGTTAGAAAATTCAGAGTTGTCTGAAAGTGAGAAAGAACAAAAGTATGGGGAAACTTTACAAAAATTTCAAATGTCACATAAGAAGGCATTACAACCAACATTGATTCCATTGCCTGAATCAGGGGAAAAAATCATTATTTTTACGAGATCGTATTATAGAAAGTGTCCCTGTTACAATGAGACATAAAGCAACTTCATTATTATCTGTTTTATCATCTCATCGACACATGAGTTGGGATGATCAGGGTGTATTAAGTTACGATGGAGAAGTCATAAAAGGTTCAAATATCATGGACTTAGTCAATGATGTTCTTAGACACCGAAAAGGTTTTAAACCGAGTGGATGGGAAATGTTTAGTCGTGGATTAAAAGATCTAAATATCCCTCAAGATTTTGTTGGAAATCGTGAACGTTGGTTATGGATGAATAGACAACCTATACCCAAACCCAGTAAATATCAAAGTTCTCCAGAAGATAGTTGGTTTGAAACTCCTCAATCACCCTTTCCAAAACGTAAAGTTTGTCGAGGTCATAGAGTGCAGTGGAGTGAAGACACACCAAAGTCAGCACTAAAACGTAAATTGACAAAACGTAGAATATCTGAAAAATGGGAGGCTTATTGAATGATTTATTAACTGAAATATATTACAATACAAAACAACCTGCTGGTTATGGAGGTATACAAAACTTGTACAAAGTAGCTCATAGTAAAGATAATTCCATCACACTTGATCAAGTGAAAAAATGGTTGAAAGGAGAATACTTTACATAAACCCATCCGTAAAAAGTTTTCAAGACGTAAGACTATAGTGGGTGGTATTGATCATCAATGGCAGATTGATTTAGCAGACTTACAAAGTTTACAATCTTACAAAGACCAATTTCATTGTTTAGTTTGCGTTATTGATGTATTTTTCAAAATATGCATGGGCAATACCCATTCACAATAAATCAGGACAGACATTAACAAAATCTTTTCAGAGTATTTTGAAAACTTCTGGACGTAAACCATTATCATTACAATCTGATAAAGGTTCTGAATTTAAAAATAAAGATGTACAATGTTTTTTAAAGAAACAAAACATTCATTTCTTCACAACAGAAAATCCTGAAACAAAAGCTAGTATTGTTGAATGTTTTCAATGCACATTGAAAACACGAATGAGGAAATATTTTACACACAAACGTACATTAAGATACACTGATGTGTTGGAAAATTTAGTTGATGGATATAATCATAGTTTTCATCGAAGTATTTAGAGAACTCATGCTTCAGTATCATTATAAAATGAAGTAGAAGTATGATAAAAAATCTAAAAAGAAAAAAATACAATTTAAAGTTGGTGATATAGTACGTATTAATAAAACCAAACATACATTTGAAAAAGTGTATTTACCAAATTGGACAAAAGAGTTATTTAAAATTACTCATGTAAAACATACAATACCACCCACTTATAAACTTGAAGATATGGGTGGTGAAAATATACAAGTGACATTTTATCCACAAGAAATTCAAAGTATAAAAGATGATAAAAAATATATAATTGAATCAGTTCTTAATAGATCATCAAGATGTGTGGGAAAGAAAATTATTAAAGAACTTAAAGTACATTGGGAAGGTTCTCCAAAGACATTTGACAGTTGGATAGCAGAATCAGATTTGGTATAAAAAGAATATGTTATCAAATGAAACTTCATTACCTAATGAAACCATAAGTGTTGATGTACAAAGTCAACAATTTAAAATTTGTGGAAATCGTGTTGCAAAAAATCAAGTCACTTATTTCACACAGATTATTATCATTTATGGTATTATAATTACTGCAATTGCACATTTGAGTTTACAAAGTCCTGATAGAGAATTGTGGCTAGTGTTATTAAGTAGCTCTTTAGGATATATTCTTCCAAGTCCAGGTTTAAAATATTTGAAACAACCACAAGATAAGAAAAATGAATTCATTTTACGTAACACTTCTGAGTGATAGTTCTCTGAATATGTTTCCACATAATACCCAATGTTGTTTTCAAATACAATTATCTAAACCCATTCATGTTGATAAAGAACATTGGGAAGTGGGATTAGTTGAAGTAATTTTACCTTCGGAAGCAAAAAATATTACAGATGAAGAATCTGTTTTTAAAATCATTGTGACAGATAGCAAAATATCAAATCGTATTAATAAAATGAATTTGAAACATACATTACACAAAGGTGTTGCTGTTGTTGAATTAAATATTTTATCAGGTGCATATTTAAATGGCGCTCATGTCATAGATGCAATGCAAATAGAAATTCAAGAAAAACTTGGAGACATATTTAAAACATTTGATGTATTATTTCATCTTGGATTTTCAAGTTTCCAATGTCGTGTAAAAATAGTAGGAAATAGTATTGGGAAAGTGGGTCTTGAAATGTCATAAAGTTTATTACAAAAACTGGGATGTGAAGACAATATCTTTCCTGTCATTTTTCCTAACACATCAAAAAGTGCATTTAAATATAATGTGGACTTAAATGTGGCTTTCAATCAAATCTTTATTTATTCTCACATAGCAGATTATACATTTTTAGGTGATATTGAAGCACCTATTTTATGTGCGATTCCATTTGAATCACATAAAGAGTCTTTGCATACTCATAGAGAATTTGATAATGTACATTACGTACCAGTATCAAAATCTTATTTTGATCCGATTAGTATAAATATAAATGGGAACACTGGTAAACCCATTCAGTTTGCAAGTGGCAAGACAATTGTCAAGTAGCATTTTAGACAGAGACATAAATTAAATTTGTAAAAATGATGTGTGTGTGTATCAAGGTGTGCCACGGCAATATGGATATGGGTTAGGGTCTATTTTTCACACAGCAATAAAAACAACTGCTCCATTTATAAAACCAATGGCAAAAAATGCATTTCAAACATTAAAGAGAGATGGATTAAAACATGGTTTACAAATAGCAAATGAATTGATAAAAAACATAAAGCACCTAAAGACATTTTATTAACTCATGGAAAAGTTTTTTTTAAATCAGTTGGTGAATCTGCTTTAGGTATAAAAGGACAAAAACAAGAACGAAAACATCAGTCTATGATTCATTCTCGTAGAGGTAAGACATGTCAAAGACAAGTTTATTCAATATGAAAATCAAGACCACTTGATATATTTGATTAAAAAATCATGATGTTACATGGATCTTGTGAACATTTTGGTAGTAGTTTTGATCCAGATAATGTATCACCAACATCAAGTGGTGTAGAAAATAATGGTGAAATTGAACAATTTCCTATTGCATCTTTAAATAATTCTTCACCAATAGAATGTTTAATTCCAAGACAAACAACCAAGTGGTTAGATCTTGCAGCATCTACACTTGAAGTTCAATTTAAAATTACAAAACAAGATGGGAGTGTTTTGGCTGGAGATACACAAATTGCTGCTGTCAATAATTTCTTTCATAGCATGTTCAGTAAAATTGATGTTACACTGAATGGCAATCTTATCACCACCAATACAGATCTTTATCCTTAGAGAGAACATTTTTTGAGAATTTTCTTAGTTATTCAAGAGATGTGAAAAAAACACATCTAGCTGCTAGTGAGATGTGGTATACAGGTACTCCTGGACACCACACAGAAACAAGTAAAGTATCATCTAACAAAGGTTTGACTGAACGAGCCAAATTAATTGGTGGTAACAAAAATGTACAACTAAGAAAAAAACTACGTTTAGATCTATCTGTGCAAGATAAGTATTTACCAAATGGAGTTGAGATGAGGATTAAATTGCATCGTGTTCCAACTAAATTTTGTTTGATTGGTAGTGAACATGGAAAAGTAGAAATTCAAAAAGCCATATTTAGAATACCGGCATTGGATTTATTTCCACAATTTGCGATTGATCTTAATGCACAAATAGATCGAACAAATTATAAAATGCCCTTAAGATGTAGTGAAATTAAAACTTTTACTATTGGAAGTGGTCTTCGTTCAAAAGTAGAAGACTATCTGTTTCATAAACAGATGCCAAAACGAATTATTCTTGGTTTAGTTAGTAATCAAAATATAAATGGAGATATTGGCACTAATCCATTTAATTTTCAACATTTCGATTTGAATAAGTTGGAAATCACAATAGATGGACATTCCATTACAGCACGTCCCTTTGAACCGAATTTCAAAGGTGGACTTTATCTAAATTCATATATATCATTGTACAAAGCTATGGGTTATTTTGGACAAAATCAATCATTTAATTTATCTTTGCAGGATTATGCAAAAGGGTATACCCTTTGGGGAATTGATTTGACACCTGATCAGAGTAGTATTGTGCCCTTGGCTCACCCACCAATAAAGTCTGGCAATCTTAGGTTTGAACTTCAGTTTGCTCAAGCTCTTCCAGAGGTGATCAACATTGTTGTCTTGTGTCTATGCAGAATTTGATAGTGAGATAGAAATCAACAAATTCACAGAAGTGATATTTAACTATTAAAAAAGATGAGTCTGTGTGAGCATTGCAATATGTGTGAAGAAAAAATACAAACATTATTTCAAGAATGTGTAGTGATAGAACTGACAAAGTCCATTCAAGAGAAAACAGAAAATATCTGTGAAGAAGAAAATCGAACCAACACAACAACATTAATAGATATGAACATTGCAGAGTGTTTACAGAAAGTGTGTCCAGTGACTATACTATATAATCTACACAAGAGAGCAAGAAAAATAAACTTATTAGAATATTGTGTTCATATGGACTTTGAAATAGACTGCCAAAAAGACACTCAAAAGTGGGCAGATTTAGTTAAAAGCGACTGGTCATATTATACAGCATAGCTCGCTTAACGGCTCCGTGCCAGCCTTTTTCAAGGCTAAGAAGATGGAAACCATACAATTACAAAATATACTTGACAGTTCTCAAAGGTTATCATCCTTGAATGGAAAAGTGTGTTCAAAAGTCTTGTTACCAAAACAAAAACAAAAACACAGACAAGCACATATTGTGAACACAGATTCATTAAAAGAACCAGGAGAACATTGGATAGCAATATATTTTAAAGACAGTCAATCAATTCATTTATATAATTTTCGCCAGACATTTGTGTAACAGAGAGATATGTTTTTTATTTATTTTTTTATATTTGTTTCAAAATCAGATCACTTGAGGGATATCCGTTTTTTTATCTGACACCCAAGAGTTTTTTTTTTAAAAAATATTGGGTGTCAAATAAAAACTAGCATAAAAGAATCTTGATGTAAATAGGTTTTCTCATGGATAGGCAAACTCAGATCTCGGTGTATATATGTTCAGATTTCATTTCATTATAATGATTCAACTTTAAATACATTTTTGTTTTTTGTTAAAACCTCTGTGATAGTTTTGTCTATTTTGTTAGGTTAGTCCTATAATCCCTTTTTTATCACCGTGTCCCTATTATCTCCCAACAGTAAAAAAGAGTTAAGAGTCACTTCTCTTTTTCACTGTGAGTATTATGTTTAATACTGTATGCATACTTATCAAAAACTTTAATAGTACAACCTGATATACAGTTTATACTGTAGAGAAATTTTGATTGCTAAACATACAATGAATACTATTCTTACTATAGAAAAAACAACTATCACAGAGAGTTCGACCACAATGCAAATCACTAAGTTTTTTTATTGTGTGTGTGTGTGTTCTTGTGTTTTATTGTAAGCATAATTTCCTTATGCTTACAACAAAACACAAGAAGACACACAAAATACCATTTCTCCCATGTATAGAAGTTGTATGCACAGAGTGGAGAGATGACTACCCAAATCCACATGGATAACCCCTAATATGAAATGATTTTAAATTAATATAGACATCGGATCACACTCTAGAGAGGGAACTGGTTTTTGTCTTTTTATAACAAAGACTTGTTTGTGTACATGAGAAGATATATCTCTTTCTAATATTGTAGTTGGCCCTGAAAAGGACCGTTTTTTAATCTTCAGTTCCGTAGAGAGCTAGTTGGTAAACCCATCTCTTCTTCTGTGAAGAATTCACCTTCCCACACGTCTATGGTTGTTGCTAACATCTCTGCTTCTGTGAAACATTCTTGTTCCCAGGTATAACTTTCCCCCACAAGAGCTTCCTCCTGCATATGTACGGGGAGATCAAACCAGTGTTTTGGTCGGTTCTTATTCTTCTCTCCCCGAACGAACGTGTGGCGGATTTAACGAAAGGGTGGTATTCAATCTTCTTATCTTGTTCTTTCATGGGAAGTGTTGCCGACCACCACTTTCTCCAAACCAAGGCGAATTCTTCATAAGCCCTCTGTTTCTTGGTTCTCTCATAACTCTCTATGGAACTGAAATCAATCTTTGTTGACTCCATGTTTTTCCTCTCTATCAAAGATGATTCTTGAGTCAGATGATGAAATGTATCCAAATCCTCAACTCACATTATATTTAAACCACTTCCCAGAAAATGACGTTGTGCTTCGTGACGTTTTATTTTCCAGGAAATCGACTCTCACACATTGCATTACAATTCAACACGCATTTTGTTTATCATAGGAGTATAATTCTTTGGATAACTTTTAGATTACAATTAATTGATCGCTTATATTGAATATTTTACTTGAATCATTTTGAAGGAATTGGTGTATTGTCTTCAATATATTTGTAATACGATAGACAATTTTTTACAATGCAAATAACGGATAGCGTTGTATTTGCAAATTCGTATTCGTACAAATATATGAAATATGATTTGTGTGAATATGAATTTACAACTAGGGACTATCGACTTGATATTGTAAGTTGATAAGCATTCAGAAAAACTCAAAGTACTGGCGGTATTGTGACATTTTTTTTAAAATTCGGAGAGATATCCATGGGACAAAGAAATGTAACTTGAGTGGATATTTACAATGACAAGACGAGAAGGGAGAAATGACAATGACAATTTACTTTACATCTTTCCTTATTCAGAATTGAAAAGCCTTTTTCAAGGCTACAAAATATTGGAAAGAGATTTTTCTTTCTAAACAAATAAAAGTCTCAGAAAGAGAGACACAGTTCCATTACCCATTCTGTGAGTGATTGTTGATAATGAGTGTTGTATCAATGAGAGAAATCCTAAAACAAGTTTGGAATAAAAAAAAATGTTGCAATTACTCCTCTAGGATTGTCTATGGGGAAAAACAGCGGTGACAAACACAGATTTAACAGTGAAAACTCCCATAGACATTGGTTCGCCAGAGAAAAATCCAGGTCTGGGGTACATAAAATATTTCCTTATAAAATAAAAACTTGCAAACTAGAAAAATAATTTGCAAACACAAAAAATATTTTCTTAGAAAATATATTTTATGTTTGCAAATTTATTTTCACAAAACACTTTTTCATAAAATTTATGAAAAAGCTTTTTGTAAAAATAATTTGCAAACATAAAAATATATTTTCTAAGAAAATATTTTTTTGTGTTTACAAATTATTTTTCTAGTTTGCAAAACACAAAAACATTTGAGCTAAACCAAAATTAATTTGCAAACCACAAAAAAACATTTAAGCTAAACAAATATTAATTTGCAAACACAAAAAATAAATTGATGTACAGTGAAAAACTTATAAGCCAAAAATGTACTATAGGATCTGGTCATGAAGCATGATACTGAGGCACTATGGACCAAAGCATTTTTAATACTGAGCCACCAGTGCATAATTGTTTGGTCTATAAGTTACAGACATTTTGGTCTATAAGTTCTGACCTATAAGTTACACAATTTAACACTAACCCTATGAGGGTCTATGGAAAACTCAGTGTTAAAAATGCTTTGGTCTATAGTGCCTCCCCTAACTACTAACGTGGTAATTATAACGTAAACAACATTCACTTATTGATAAGAAACATGCGAACCTCAAATGTCGGGTTTAATCGAATTATACATAGGATTTCAAATCAAACCGAATATGTAATCGAACCTCACGCTCTTCAAGTTTAATGTTACACCCTTGTACATCGGTAAATATTGCCAGTCTACACCCAAGTACTGTATTCAGCGAGACAATTTCGAATCGAACTGAATTTCGAAACAATTTTCGTCATTGGAAGGGATTTAGGGGAAAGTTACCGCCCCTTAATTTTCTAAAACTGTCAGTAAATTTGAGTGTGTACTTTGCAATGGAAATTAGCAAATGTCATTGCCTGAACTTTTATATTGAAAGGACGGCGTTAGTAATATATGTCATGATGCGCACACCCTTAACCCTTTACCCAACGTAACGGCCAAAAATTCTCAAAAATCGCCAATTAATTTTCATTATTTTTTTCATTTTTTGTCTCAAAAACATAGGTTATGACCCCTCATTGGAACTAGCCCGTCGAGCTTGTTCCAATGAGGGGTCATAACCTATGTTTTTGAGACAAAAAATGAAAAAAATTAGTTATTCAAGAATTTTTTTTGCAAGTGTCGTCTGCTTTTCATGTTAGGTAAAAGGATAATATAATGAACAGATAAAAAGTTACAGAACATCATAAGATGGTTAAAACGCCGTTTTATTATTTTTAAATGACTTTCAAGAGAAAACGAGTCAAACCTTCGAATGGATTGGGGAAATGTAAAAGGCAAGGTTCTGTATTTTTATTCTACTCTACAGAAAATGCCAGAAGTTTATGAAATAATGCGCACATCGATGATACAAATTCGCTGATACTTCAAAATTACAGTTTTTATGTGAAACTCTCTTATCCTCAGAGTTAATTTTACTGCCACTTTTAGTAAATTAACGGGAAATAACTTTCAATTCTTTCCAACGACGAAAGTTGTCAGCCATGTGTGGTAATTGATGAAAAATTTACACACGTTATTTTTGTACTTGAATATTTGTTTCTCGGCATTCATCGACTGAGCAACATCAGAAAGTGTTTCAATAATGATTGTGTGATTATTTTGATTTACGTTGTGCCAGCGATAATTTGAACACATTAGTACCATGTTTTGGGAATATGGTCGGCAAAATGAATGATTTATCACTTTCTCTTGAGTTTATTTTGATTTAAGCACTTTCATTTTTACAGGTCTCTATTTATGATGAGATGCGCTGTTAAATAAATACCATTTGGAACTGAAGAATTCGAGTATTATTTTTTGTGTTGAAATTGTCATATCATTTGAGAGTTACTTGGTGATAGCATCGTGTCAGACCGTGATTTATTATATGCCTGTTCTATGTAATCCACATCTACAGCAACACCAAACCATGCGGAAAATGAAAATCTGTTCTGCACATATGTGCAGAACGGAAATCGTTGATGGACTATTTTTAAATAGAAGCTAAATTTCTCTGGTATTTTCTACAAATCGGGCACCACAATTACAATTTGAATCCCAAGCGATAGCTAAAAATCGTCGCCCGAGTTACAATGTGTTCTATGTGCCAGTCAGCACATAGAACACATTGGAACTCAGAGGACGAAATATTAACACAGGTTTCCCTCTCCCATTTGGTTGGCGATAAAATGTGTTTTTTGTTGATAGTTGTCACGTGAATTACTGAGTGTCCTTCTAATAATTGTTTTTATGGACGGGGAGGCATATAATAAAACAGAACGACACGCCTTTCTGAATGGGTTAATCGATATGGCTCTTGTGCCATCGCGGAAGGATAAAACTCGAGGCCTGTGGCCTCTCGGTTTATCCTTCCGCGCTGGCACTCATGCCATATCGATTAACCCATTCACACGCGTGTGTCGTTTTGTGTATTACTTGTGTAACCAGTTGGTCAAGTCAAATCACACTGCATGTCAGTGTCTAAAAAACACTAGTCAAATTCGAAAAAGAATTCGATGTTGGTGTGAACTGGCAGCAGTCCAGCCTTGAAATAGTTCATCGCCTGTGTTTAGATTCAATCGAATTTTCCGACCATCTAACATTATGTCCTCTTGAACCTAAAATATACCATAAAGATTCGTTTTCTTTTAATCAACGACGAAAATGTTTCTTAACCCTTTCAGACTTTTAATTAGCTGACGCTCAAACGTCACTGGGTAATTCAGTTTCTTCAACGTTTTTCAAAATTCAACGTTAAACGGAAAGTACAAACAGCAAGGTAATTTTTACATTAGTGATTAACTGGTTGAGAGCTAGATTATTTTTGGTGGTCTGAATTTGGTATTCAAAACTTGTTTTATTACATATTATTGGAGAGTGCCTAGAGGCACTCTCCAATAATTTGTAATAAAACAAATTTATATAAACAAAATATTATTTGTGTTTGACTGAATATGAAATACAAGCTAGTAAAGTGTTGATTTTTGCTCTGGTATCCTCTTTTTTGAAGGCCCTGATAGTGGCTTCTAGCACTCAACCAGTTAAGTAGTCTTGGCAGCAGGATTATATTAGTATTTTAAGCTGCATTAACATTTGGCTCAACGGTTGTCACTAAGTAATATTCGGGAGAAAATAGGAATTGAGGTTAAAACTTTAGAAAATCGAAAAATATAACAAAACAAATGACCACAAAGTATCATCGCACTGTTTTGATTTCGTTCGTAATAATACGTACAAAAGTATCAAAGGGTTAATCGAGGATTTATTTGCCCAAATCTTTAAAGACGTTTCAATACTGTTAGACATGTTAAAAACTACAGTATAATCGCCTTGGATTAGTCGTAATCCACACACAGGCAGTGATGTCCACGCATGCGTTTGCAAGGTTAAAAAATCATCATCAGCAAAATGTTAATTAATGAAGCACCAGGTTGTACCCGGTGCTTCATTAATTAGATTTTTGTTGACTATACCTATAATTAGTGTTTGGAATCTAGTATTATTGCGTCCGTGGAAATATTGTCCACTCGAGGAATGTTACCAGTCAACGACGGCTGGACTGTAAGTACTTTTGAATGTGGACTCTCCAAGGCTGTAACTTTATGCTTTTGTCGAAACGTCCTGAGTTGTTGCTCAAAACGTCCCCAACATTTATCAAAACGTCCCTTGCTTTGGTCAACGCTCACGCAGGGAAGGGACAAAACAGTAGAAAAAAACTTCCATGGAAAACTTATCTTTTTCTAAGACCTAATATCTTGTTTTATTTGTGACAACCTCAAGATAACTAATGTTCCTTTTCTTTGGGACGTTTTGACCGCAATGAGAGTCGGGAGACGTTTTAACAAAACGTTTTGACTTGAGTCAGGGAACGTTTTACATGGATGTTTTCAACAATGCCGAAGACATTTTGACCAGATTTGGAACGTTTTGGTGGGGGCGTTTTGACCAACACCCGATATTAGCATTACGAAATACAAACCTTTATTAATTTATTTCACCAAATATTCAATTCTGTTCATAACCTACATAAAAAGATCGTAAATCGAAGGTTTTTTCAAATTTATTCATAATCAGTACAGCTCAATATCAACGGTATTTCTCATGCAAATAATCCATTTTGCAACGGTGAAAAACGCACTCATTTTTTTAACCCTTCACCCAACGCAGACAGTATCAAAATTTACTATTTTAAATATTTTTAAAATTTAAAAAAAAAATTCAACAAAACCATATCATGTGACCACTCTTTGGAACGAGCTCGTTCCAAAGAGGGGTCACATGATATGGTTTTGTTGAAATTTTTCGAAAAATAATATTTTTTCAGCTGCTGAATTTGCATATTACGCGGGCGGATGCGGGCGATTCGTTGGGTAAAGGGTTAAAAGACTCCATTGTGTTTTTGTCCTGCCCACTTCGAATGCACATAGTTAATAATCTGTAATTTATCACCGAATGCTACTATTACTTAGACTGTAAACATGCATCCTTAATATGCAATTGTTTTCAATAACTCCCCCGCATCCCTAGTTCAAATATTTCAATTATCCGGAAAAAGTGATTCAACTGTAGTCATTACTTCGAT
Organism: Pictodentalium vernedei; assembly: GCA_031216915.1. Taxonomy (NCBI): domain Eukaryota; kingdom Metazoa; phylum Mollusca; class Scaphopoda; order Dentaliida; family Dentaliidae; genus Pictodentalium; species Pictodentalium vernedei. Next base: position 121,649,550 of record CM062297.1, on the reverse strand, counting down.
TCGGCGATTACTAAAGTGATGACGTTACAGGCAAATCGTCTTGTGAAATTATGACGTCGCAGAGTGTCTGGAAATATCATCTCATGAGTTATATAAATAGAGATAAGAAATATGCAGTTCCCTAAATGTCCAATTTTGTGTCATCGCATGTATGCGTTGTTGTTTGCTTATGAAATGTTCCCTCTCAGATGCTGTTGTTAAACTGAAGTCAAGACGTTTTCAATAGGAATGGTAGGAAATCGTGTACCGTTCAAGTATCGAAACAAAATAAATATAAAATTTTGCTGATAGTGATTTGTATTACCTGGTAAACGGATGCGTGGACATCACTATCGAAGCGTGGATCACGAACAGTCCTCGAGTTCTGTACTGTAGGGTTCCATTGGGCATTTTTCAATTGATTCGAGCATGCCATAAGGACCCACAACAACACGGTTAGTAGTCAGGTGCCACCATAGAAAACAATGTGGCAGCATCTATCATCCAAAATGGGCGAAGGAAACCTTTCAAACCTTTCCACCATTACAACACGCGCTGCACATGGTCACAGACAATACGTATCAGCAAGGCAATGACGCCACACAGCCGTTCACTTATGTTACCATGACAACACCACGCTTCTCCACAGGTCACGAAACTGATTATCTGACTTACAATGCTCCTTATAGATCTTCCAAAACTTGCATGATACATACCTCTCCAACAACGGCATCATTACGTGCAATTCATCCGACTAAAAAATTTCTATGCGGTACATGGTGCTTCATTAATTAAATGTTTGATGATTATTCGTATAATTAGTGTTTGGAATCTAATAGTATTGCGTTCGTAGAAATATGGCCCACCCGTGGAATGTAATCAATTAATCAACGGCGGCTGTTCTGTTATTTCAATGTATCTTTCACACTTCAGGTATAATTACCATTCCAGCCAACTTCGCACGGTTGCCTGTGTGAATTGTTCTTTCTTGGGGGCCGTCGTTTATGATCGAATAAAATTTGAATATTTTTCACTGAAACGGCAAAAATGGGGGAGAAGATGAAACCTGATATAAAAGGTACTGTAAAGTTTTATTTGAATAGACTATCATTTATTTTAAATGATAAAAGGGATCAAATGGATATATTTCTTCTTTTTTTCGCAAACATAATGTCTGTTTATTTTCAGTTTTTTTTCTTAAACCTTTGAACCCCAGCGGTCGCTTTTCCGGCCCAGGAACATGATGTGTCATGATTGCATTAAGATTGATAGCTGATAAGTGAATGTGTGGAAGTAGACCGATCAATAGTTTCAACGTGCAGCCCAGGGGCTGCACGTTGAAAATATTAATTGCTTACCCCCAAATAATCGATATGGACTCTCCTGCTTCCTGTCATTGAAAGGACATGGGAAATACCGTCAGGGTTAAATGGGTTAAAGACTTGACTGACACTTTCATTCGTAATTGTTTTCATTGTCTGAATTCACGCATACAAAATATATCCAACTATAGGTCCTGACTACGTTATTGCAGGTCAATTGCATATGCAGTTCCTCTGTTACAACTTAACGGGTGTTTAATCGGTAACAGAACTAAAGTAGTTAAACGATTAGCCGGTTATACAATTTCCCAGCCGCTCTGGCTCTAGTATTCATTTAGAAGTAGAGAGATGCTAAGACCTTCTGATGGGTACCTACCTGTTCAAGATTTCATCCGAACAATTCTCTTCAGACGCCAGACACTTTCTTTGCAACGACCGCGCATCATATCATCAAAGTACTCCAAAACAAGATGCCGAATCCTGAGTACTTCTAGAAGCAGTCCTGTAAACATTGGACCAACTATGGTCGCATATATTTTGAATTGTGAAAGGCGTGACCGATGTCTCATTAGCCTACATGCTGGTTAGTACCTAGTATCGTTTAAAGAGATAGTACGAAAGTTCACACGAACATTAATTTTTTTTTTGAAATAATGATCTATTTTTGTAATTACGATTAGTGTTGAAATGTTTAAGCGGTTCCGGGAAAGTTAGACGCTTTCCCCCGTTTCGATTTTTGGTACTGGTCAACCGCACACTCATGACAGAATTGTGGATTTGATTTTTGTAACACTGAATTCAGAAAATGGGAAATACGCAGAGAGTAACTTGAATAAATTAGGCCAGAATATTTTATGCAGCATTTGAAAAAGTTATATTCTGTCAGACCGAAGTATTTCATATGAGACTTGCATTTTTACATTCTGAGGTCTTAACATTGACTGAATCAACAAGTTCAAAATATTTCCATCTAGGTCGTGATCAAATTATCGAGATTCAGTATCATAGCATATGCATATTCTCTTCTCCAAAAACCACGGACGGTTAATCAATTACGAAACGGTTAGCACAAAACGGTTAACGGGCTATGGGATTCCCAGACAGTTTCGCACGGATGTCGATAAACCTCAGCCCTCTTTGACTTTTGAATTTACGAAGTAACAAAACGCTGAAATATTAATATTACGTTGTGGTTCTGTCGCTGAAATAAAAATGAAAATGTCACCTGACAACAGTTTTGTCCGAAACATCTGAAGTAACCCTTTTTCAGGTCGACGCAAATTTTACTTTATACAGGCCTATAGTACTGATGCAAACACACTTCTTAGGCCTCATTCCTTCTTGGCCGCATTCAAAGCCTTCCCTGTCTCCAGTTTTATTGGAAATAAGGAAGAGAAACTTTATCTATTACATTTGCGATTGTAGAATAAGCTTAAGCCCCAGTTCGTACAAAAGTGGTGCCATTTGGGTACATATTCTAATATTATCTTCCCTACAGCAAAATGTGTTTCACCCAACACAGTTAGTTTTCGAAAGCGTTTTTGCAATGTACCTTTGATTTTCATACCGAGAGGTTTCAATTCAGTTTAAAGAATTATCATCACATTGTTTTGTGCCTTGACTAATCTCGTCACGAAAATCGACTTTTCTCGGAGCTGTCCGTTCTTTCCGTTTATTAAAAGTAACAAAAGGAAACTCGACTTGTTATTGCAAGCCAATAAGAAGCAAATACTTCACAGATAATCCACCAAAAAGAACATATATCACTATCACGTCTACCGATATTCACTGTCGCTCCCTGTTTAGCGAATGTATTTCTACAGTTTTCACAAAAATGTGCAAGTCTCACCTCCTAGACTTTTATACTGATGGAAAGGATAGTATATGCCCTACAGTATGCGGAGAGTGTATTATCACTAAATCACCCGCAGAGTGGAGATACCACCCAAGCAATAATTGCAAATTTGTTGCAAAGCATAACAAGCACAAGCAAAGTTTCAGCCAATGGACCTCCGGGTTAAACCCGGAGGTCCATTGGCTGAAACATTGCTTCTTTTTTGTCGATATGTACACAATTTGAAAGTTATAACTTGGATGATAACTCCACTCCGCGGGTGATTTAGTTACAATCCACTCTCCACCTACTGTGTATGTCACTATGCGCTCACAGTTGATATAATGAACAGATAAAATGACACAGAACATCAAAAGATGGTGAAAACGCCCTTTTCTTATTTTAAATGACTTTCAGCAGAGAATAATATTCACACATCCAAACGGATTGTGGAAAAAATGCAAAATCTGGATTTTATATTTCTCTACACGAAAATATCAGAAGTTTGTGAAATGATGCGAACATCGATAATATAAATTCGCTTCTCAATTTCAATTTTTATTTGATATTTCTATACACTTAGTATTAAATTTATAGACAGAGTTAGGAAATTAAATAGAGAGTAATCGTTTGACTGGACTGGTTACGTGAAATAATTCATGAGAGGTGAGGGACGTTGTACAAACACGAGTGCGCGAATGCGCACGAGTGTTTTACAATATAGTCCCTCGCCTGGAATGAATTATTTCACGTAACCAGTCCAGCCAAGCGATTACTCTGTTTATTACTTTTCACTATTAACGATGGTTATATTTATTTAACCCTTTACCTAACGTAACGGCCAGCGCTATTCTCAAAAATCGTCAATTAATTTTCATTATTTTTTTTCATTTTTTGTCTCTAAAACAAAGGTTATGACTCCTCATTGGAACGTGCTCGTTGAGCTCGTCCCAATGAGAGGTCATAACTTATGTTTTTGAGACAAAATTAAAAATAATAGTTATTCAAGAATTTTTTTACAAGTGTCGTCTGCTTTTCATGTTAGGTAAATGGGTACCCCCCCCCCCCCCCAAAAAAAAAAAAACAAAACAAAAACACTGAAGTTCCCTTTACACCCACGGCAAAGCGTCTTCGTTTGCTCGCACGGATACGTGACGCAGTTGTTGATTGCATAATTCACTTGTGAAGTTATCGTTTATAATCAAATTCCGGAAAATTCCAGTAGATCACACTTTGGAAAGTAATAAAGATAGCTAACTCTCTTGCAAATATCTTACAATGGCGAAAATTGTCAGCCATGGCATCACCGGACAGTGAGAATCACTGGTATATTTTTGCAGGTTTTTAAAGCTGATTAAGCGGGAGCGCGGAGGCTCAGTAGGTAGAGATGTAGGCTGCAAACCGAGAGGTCCTCGGTTCGAAACACAGCTGCGGCAACCGCGTTGTGTTCTTCGACAATACACTTAATCACAATTGCCCACATTGGGGCAGGGTGGCGTTGTGTATTAAGGTGTACTGAACGTCAATGGTGCACTTGTCTTCAACCAATGTTAACCCCGCTTGTGTGGAGTTGTATGTTTCGGAGTCTGACAGTTGCTCATTGTTGCTTGGTGGTGCTCTTCGGGTATTCTGGCTTCATCCACCAGTAAAACTGTCCGACACGAGGTGATCCTGGCTATCGAAAGTGTCGTTAAACCCCCATAAACAAACAGACTAAATGCACCTTCTTTCTGTATCTCCATTCCTCTTTGTATACCGGTGAGGTTCTGGGGATCTTTACTCGCAATCCTGGTCCAATGCACCATAACGACCAGTGCATGTTACAATAAGACTTTGTTCTTGTAGTTTTCATCCAATAACTGTTTAAATGCTTACGCCTCCAGTTTTAACCAATTATCCTGCAAATCGGGCAGCTACGCACAATGCTATGAACCAAAATTGTGATTCAATTGTTTGGTTTCATTGTTTTCCTTTTAATTGTAGGCTACAGTACAGTCGCCGTGGACTTGTCGTAATTCTGGGCAACAATGTCCATGCATGCGTTTACCGGGTAATAAAAGTCATCAGCAGCAAAATTGTAATTGATGAAGCAGCAAGTTGTACCCGGTGCTTCATTAATTCAATTTTGGATGCTTATTCCTAGAATTAGTGTGTGGAATCTAATATTATTGCGTCGGTGGAAATATTGCCCACCCGTGGAAAGTGACCAGTCCTCGGCGGCCGTACTGTACGGTCCTTACCTTAAACGTGTCATAGACTACGTATTTTTAGCAACAAAATACAATGTCGGATTCATCAAGGAAAAACTATTAGCGTGGGTGCATGAATTCTTATAATGACGTTGGTTAAAAGCATTTAGGTACTTCATTGTAATTGTAAATTTATCTCCCCATCTCTGTTTATCGTAACGAAAGTGAAAACCAATGCACGGAGGTTCAGCAAAACAACGGAACACTCGGGAAAATGCTCGGCAGAATAATTCCACACTTCCATATGATTTTTCATTATTTTCATATGTGTGTTCACCACTGTTTAATATCGGCTGAGTACCTGATAGTAATGAAAACAATAATGAAAAACTTATCTAGTCTTCATCAGAACATGAATAAAGATGCCGTGTTCGATTTTGTTCCGTGGTTCGGGAAAATGTTAAAACGTGTTATAGAGCAGATGACGTGCAAAACAATTCCAGAATGGCACAGGAATGTGCTTCCTGTCGCAGTTATGTAGCTGAATGAGGGGCAGAACTATAAAAGGGAGGGTGGTGGGATAGTGGTCAGAGCCTCTCACTTTAACCCGAAAACTAGATTCCAGCCATCATTTTTTTTTTACGGTGCTCAATAGTTCAGTGGTTACGGTGTTGGCCTCTTGATTTCAGGCGGCGTCGTCGATGGTTCATTCCCGGCCGGGGTCAGAGATCAATATTCCAAATTCTTCGAAAACATGATTGTTTCCTTCAATACACACACACATGCCCGTGCCCGCCTTCGCCTGAGGCCAATTCCGTATCATCTTAACAACACGCGCTTCGCATACGCACTGACGGCACGTACTATTATGGTAATGACGTCACAACACGGACACTCACGCGGGTTACCATGACAAACCAATATGGCGCCACTGGATCACGTAACATGACGTCACTCCGGGGTCCACCAGTTGGATCCACAAAATTCCAAGGCACTTCCGGTACATGATGCACTACTTATGATAACATTTTGATTAAGCGTGAATTGCTGTGAAGTAACGTACAACGTGAAAAGGGTTTCTGTTCCCTTTAAAACAGTGTTTGGAAATCAGGGGCGCATCCCGACCGGAGATCAAAAAGCAGCATTCAAAATTCTTTGACAACATCATTGTGTCCTTCAATATACACACAGGCCCATGCCAGTCTTCGTCTGAGGTCACCCACAGCACTTTCGTCGTACTGTTGCCAGCGCGTTTCACACTTTCATGTAGCCGCCGTAAAGAAAGTGAACGAAGTATTCACGAGAACATCATCTAATAAGCTAAATTTCAGATGACAAAAAATGCATTCAATTCTTATAATTACATTCCGTAGCTGTTTAAACTACTTTTTACCAAACAACAAAGCAGAAAGACGAAATAAAACATGTACGAACGAACGACCCGAAAAACCACCCTCACACAAAAGACAAAGCGCACAACTCTGATTTTTAAGTTTCACAACTTTAGAAATGGAAACGAGTATTTTAGTAACGGGCTTTATGCCACAGTTGAGAAATGGCATCAAAGAAACAGCAGAGGAGTTGCTCATCACTGCGAGTGGCGCTAAAAGTTAAAAACCCACCCAAACACCGCCCGAATTACATTCTGTCAACTGCGCTCTACCGTAAATGCGGGTCAAAGTTCGACCACATGTATTCATTGGAAAATGAGTTACATTTGGTCATGACTTTTTCATCCAGCTGACCAATGGGAATTGAGTATTTGGACCCAAAACGTATAACTACATTAACAATGTAATTATTACACACAGACGGACCAGTGCCACTCTTCGTCTGAGGACACCCTCATCACTTTCGGCGTACTGCAGCCAGCGCGTTTCAGACTTTCATGTAACTGCACAAAGGAAAGTGAACCAAGTATTCATAAGAACATCAGCTAAAAAGCTGGATTTCAGCCATCGTTTTTGACGGTGTGCAATGGTCCAGTGGTTTAGATGTTGGGCTCCTGAATGCCAGGCTGGGTTGTTGACGGTTCGATTCCTGGCCGAGGATCAGAAATCAACATTCCAATTTCTTCAAAAACATGATTGTGTCCTTCAGTGTGCAAAGCCACACACCGTCGATCATACAAATGGACAGATGTTGTATCCGTTTTGGGCAGACGGAGGTCTAGTATGACCAAGTTGGTGCACAGTACGAGTTAATTAAGAAGTTTCGTCACGGTTTCTATGTGTACTTTTTTATTTATCGAAAAATAAATTGCCAAGAAATCTGGAGTTGTTTAACTATAAACACGACTGAATAATCAAACCACATCATCAAGACATGCACACCACGAAGACATGCCTTGATGATATATCGTTAGAATATTTTGTCTGTCGGACATTGGGCCATGGAAGACAGTCGGAACAAATCACAACCACACCATCAAGACATGCACACGACGAAGACATGCCTTGATGATATATCGTTAGAATATTTTGTCTGTCGGAACTGGGCCATGAAAGACAGTCGGAACAAATCACAACCACTTCATCAAGACGTGCACACGACGAAGACATGCCTTGATGATATATCGTCAGAATAGTGTGTATGTCGGAACTTGGGCCATGAAAGACAGTCGGAACAAATCACAACCACATCATCAAGACATGCACACGACGAAGACATGCCTTGATGATATATCGTTAGAATATTTTGTATGTCGGAACGTGGGCCATGAAAGATAGTCGGAACAAATCATCAATACATGCACACGACGAAGACATACCTTGATGATATATCGTTAGAATATTTTGTCTGTCGGAACTTGGGCCATGAATGACAGTCGGAACAAATCACAACCACTTCATCAAGACATACACACGACGAAAACATGCCTTGGTGATATATCGTTAGAATATTTTGTTTGTCGGAATTTGGGCCGTGAAAGACAGTCGGAACAAATCACAACCACATCATCAAGATATGCACACGACGAAGACATGCCTTGAAGATATATCGCTAGAATATTTTGTCTGTCGGAACTTGGGCCATGAGAGACAGTCGGAACAAATCAGTTTTAAACCTCTTCGCCTCCTTGTAGTTTTCTTTCCTTTTTCCGCTGAGAGGGGTGGGAGTGGTGGGGGGGGGGGGTGCGATATACCTTAAGTATTGGGGTTCTGTGGTTTTTCAACTGATATATCATCATGATTATTACTTTGCATTTCTCATTCTTTAATCCGTTACCGTACACGACTAAAAACACAATTTTTGAGGAACTTTAAAAATCCATACTATGCAGGAAAAGGCATAGCCTATGACTCCTCATTGGAAGGCGCCGTGGTCGCGTTCCAATGAGGTTCATAAGCTATGTTTGAGGGGAGAAAGATTACAAATAATAAACTTTGAATGGCAGATGTTGTTAATACCGTTGATCGTATATGGTCGTTGCATAGCTGAAGAGTTAACTGTCGTGAGAAAAAAGACTTAGTAACCTTTTCGCTGGACGTCCTAATTTCGGATTTAAACTGGCATTAATTTAAAATCACTACAACAATAACCTGTTCTTGAAGGGCATTACGGTTTAATAGCGGCTCGAAATGGATGATCAACAGCCCGATATGCTATTAGTAAGTGAGTAAGTATTTTATTTAAGTGTCACAGTTCACTGCACGGAATAACATTTAAATAACTGCACAAAGACAATGCAAACCCACCCTAAAAGGCTAACAAGTCACTATGAACTTTAGTTATAACAGTGACACTAATTATATATACTTAGCTCCCTCCCAACACCTCTTTATCCAATAAATATATAAATACGTTCGAAATATCATCTTTCCTCCCATTGCCATTCCATTTAGACACATTAAGTTCATAACAATTATAAAATACTGTGCAAACAGTACGGCAGTCGTAGATTGGTCACTTTCCACGATTTGTCAATATTTCTACGGACGCAATAATATTTAGATCCCCGAACCTAATTATAGGAACAGTGATCAAAAAGTTAATTAAATTATACAACCCGGTGTTTCATTAATTAAAATTTTGCTGATGATAAATTTTATTACCCGATAAACGCATGCGTGGACATCACAACCCACGCCTGGATTATGACCAGTCCACCAACCACGGAAACTGTACTGTTGTTAGACAAAATTTCTCTCCACTTTGCACTTTGTAGAAGTAGCATTCGACTGTACCCGAATCTCTCAATGCGGCGTAGAAGTATTCCCCTCCTCCCCCTCTTTCTCTCTCTCTCTCTCTCTCTCTCTGAATTTTATGCAAATACGCAGGAGCCTAGAAGACACAACATAAGCTTATAGATGCTAACATCTGGAGCCAGATCCCCGAAGCAATGTCATAAGACCATTATAAGAAGGTCTCAAATCCAAGAGATTAGATAAATCTTATCTGTGACAATTCTGTTTCACGAAAGCGTTCCAGGAAACAAACTTTTGGCCAAACTAAGCATTTATCTAAGACGTTGTGTCCATCAGACTGGGTATCAACCGATTGATACAACAGCGCACGGAAACGTGTGGGTTCGTGTAAGGTTCCTCGGTATAGAGTTATTATTCTTATTGTATCTGGCGTCACCACGAATCCGAGTCATGTTTTTATTTTCAAAGGCATTCGGGGTGGGGGAGCCGGGTGTGACTACATTAAGGTGTGCGCAGTCAGAAGTGGTATTTTGGATATGATGGCAATGATTACGAACAGATTACAGTTAAAACTAGAAGTCCTGTCATGAAATGCGCACAAATAGCACGTCGATCTGCGCGTTAATCTACGCATTAAGACCATATTAAGGCTATCAAATTATGTACATATGGCCTGTGCACAAGCAAAGTTTCGGGGTCCATTGGCAGAAATATTGCCTGTGTTTGCTATGAGTAACCAGGAGAACCTGCCGTGCTTTGGATGCCATTCAATATGGCAATAGCGCGCAATTCATACGCGCAATTAAACCTAGATAAGCGCACAGTTCGTGACCAGAATTTCTAGTTTTAACTGTAGATCTCCATAAGGCATGTAAGTACGGTCACCGTGGACTTGTCACCTTCGACGGGTGGGCAATATTTTCACGGACTCAGTAATAATAGATTCCAAACACTAATTATAGAAATGATCCTAAAAAGTTTAATTAATGAAGCATCGGGTACGTCCCGTTGCTTAATTAATTAAAATTTGGCCGATCATGTTTTTATTACCTGGTAAACGAATGCGTGTATATCACTGTCCACGTGTGGATTTCGACCACTCCGCGGCGGCTGTTTTGTGGGTAATTGCTGTCCGTGTATAAGGGTCTTGCACAATTACTGGGAAAGATAAACTATAGGTTTGTGACGCGCTCCTCTGTTCCTACACAGACCCTCGAGTAATGGTAGGGCGGTGGGTATAGTGGCAGTGGAGCATGTCATAAGCCCCTGTGCTGAGAAGCAGACAAGCGCGGAGAACAAAGAAGCAGAGAGGATTCCTTTTATGTCCGATTGACTGTCACTCGTCGTGAGAATGTCCAACCAACGATCATAGCTACCATGTCAAGGCAGCAATACAGAACATTTATTCTTGTCTTATTCTCGCACACTTAAATAAGGGTGTGTTTAGTCTAAATGAACAGTTGTTTTGTTATTTCTCACCCTCAAGATGTCGATGCGCAACCCCAATTTTAGTGTTATTTTTTTTCGAGTACCTTGCTCTACCACATTTCTGCCTGTGTATGTTCTAGTGTTGATAGGTGTCATCAACTCGGAGTGCAATGGGTAACTACTATCGTCTACTAACTATCTCATTGGTATTTCCCTCCTTCCAAGGAGGCGACAACGTTCTGAAATTGTATAAATGAAGGCACCGTGGGTGGAACACGGTCATTTAGCCGCTACATTTCTAAAACGCAAGTGGGAATCACGAACTCACCGCACATTGATAGAATGGTGGCGTTTTCTGTCAAGATAAGCCACTTCATCCACAGAAGGTTCCGCGATCCTGGTATTAATGTAATCAATAACACAAATCACGTTAGGAAACGCCGCCATCTCATGGAACTCGACCATAATCTCTCACAAACTTGCTTAATCCCTTGGCATATAAATGAACTGTGAGGACTTTTCACATGAGACATGGTTGACTTACTCGCTCCATGGATGTCCCCAACACAGCCCGAAAACTGCCGATAAAAACGCAGTGCTATTATTACCAGTAGTGAAACAGAAAGTGACCTAGATCACCTCTTCGGGTGTTGAATATGTTCGCCTCACATTTCCCAAACATGCAAAATCATTATTCTGTTCAAAGACGGAGAACATTTTGCACAACAGTATAAAAATAACCTTAGACGATCACAAAGCATGCGTACTGACGACTATCTCATGGGCTAATTGACGATATCGAGAGAAATATATATGCATGCTTTGTGATCAAGTGAGGTTATTTTTATACTTCTGTGCAAAATGTTCTTCATCTTTGAACAGATTAATGATTTTGGATGTTTGTGAAATGTGAGACGAACTTATGACATATACCGACCAAACATAGAATTTTGGTCTTAGGTAAAATCAATCTTAGCTAAGACCTTGTTCGTGAACGCGATTTCCCTCCAAGGTAGGTCATAAGACCATCGTGTGACACACCTATGTTGTAAGTAGGCTTCACGAAACTGGCTCTTGGTCTGCTGTGTACATATCTCAACTCCTTCATAGCACATTGTTTTATCATCCTTGTTTTCAGTTGCATATAAAGTGACACGGGCCTATAATAAGGTCGCCGTGGATTGGTCACTTTCTACGGGTGGGCAACATTTTCACAGATGCAAACACTAATTATAGGAATAATCATCACAGGTGCTTCATTAATTAAAATATTGCAGATGATGTTGTTTATTACCTGGTAACGCATGCGTAGACATCACTGCCCACGCGTTGATTATGACCATTCCACGGCGACTGTACTGTAAGGCCGTGTCAATAATTGGATCAAAATCGTTTATTTGCGATTGTACATTACAGTAGATCAACTGATGGGTGATATGTTTGGTTTAACCTTCTCGAAAACCATTATTAGATAATTCCAACAAATGTCCAAGAGTTCTTCGGTTAAAACATGTCAAATAGATAGAATAGATTAAATAATGACTTGTGCGATAAATGAGATTTTCTTCCCATCCGCTGTTAATTCCAAAAGCTTTCATATCAATGTAACTACATCCGTGATCTCGTGTTGTATTCTAATGCCCAACAACAGAGAAACACCACGACAGTTTGAAAGAATATTGCACACGACATCTGAATTTACATAGCTCAGTTTGATATTGTTGAACGCAAGCCGAAAGTGAAATGAATTTAACCCTTTACCCAACGCAGAAGATATCAAAATATATTATTTTAAATATCATTTTTTTTCAATTTTTTCAAATAATGTCAACAAAGCCATATCATGTGACCCCTCGTTTGAACGAGCTCGTTGAGCTCGTTCCAACGAGGGGTCACATGATATGGTTTTGTTGAAGTTTTTTGAAAAATAGTATTTTTTCATCTGCTGAATTTGCATATTACGCGGGCGGATGCGGGCTATTCGTTGGGTAAAGGGTTGACAGTTAATGTAGCTTGCATTGCATCGAATGTGAAAATCTTCACAACCAACTACACCAAGAACTTGATCGATCTAAGTTCGCAAAGCGAATCTCCAGAAGTCTTTGAACGAAGCACGGCCAACGTGGGGGTGCCACACAACGAAGAGAAGAGGATCTTGAGTACAAAATAGTCTTTATACAGTAAAGTTTAATTGTTTTTTTCGACCGTCGCTGGTAATTAACGCCTTAGCATTATCCGATAAGGTGGATAAAAATGTAACAAGATATCGCTTCAATTATTAACCATTTAAAACACTGGTGGTGTCTTCCATATCTTTTCAAGGACAGCAACTGGAAGAGTCCAGATTCATTATTTAGGGATAAACCACTTAATATTTTCAATGTGCAGCCACAAGGCTGCACGTTGAAAATAATAATTGGTATACCACGCACATGCACTTAGCATCCATCCTATTTAATGAAATTATGACGTATCATGTTCCTGGGCGAAAAAGGGGCCGCTCGAGTTCAAAGGGATAATTGAGGTTTGTTTGTTTATTGGGGTTTAACAATACTTGCAATAGCCAGGGTTACATCGTGTCGGACAGTTTTACGGTTAGAGGAAATCAGAACACCCGGAAAGGACCACCGAGTAGCGGCAACTAACTATCAAACTTCCCCATATTACTAACACTGCATAAACAGGATTAGCTGTGAACGAAAGGCAAGTGCACCATCGACAAAGATGGCAGTCGGAATTATGTGTCTTGCCCCAGGTCACAACGCAGTTACCCATTGTCATGATCGAACCGTCGACCTTCCGGTTTAACGTCCAAGTTTCTAACTATTGAACCAGCGCACTCGCATCACATGAGGTGTGTATGGAATATTATAGCGGTATCAGTTGCAGTTTCTGGTTTAGAGGTGTACACAAACTGTGAGGGTGTATCCCCGACGTTGCTAACATATCTCCGGCATATGGCGCTAGATTTTAAGTTTTCTCAACTCTGATTTGGGACACGAGTACAGTACAGCCGCCGTGGACTGGTCGTATTCCACGCTTGGGTAGTGATGTCCACGCATGCGTTTACCAGGTAATAAAAACCATCAGCAGCAACATTTTAATTAAATCTTTCTTGATTATTCCTATAATTAGTGTTTGGAATCTAATATTATTGCGCCCATGAAAATATTGCCCTCCCCACCAGCGAAAAATGGAAATTTGGCCAGTACCGGTCGTCGCTGAGTGTTAACCCATAGCGTTAAATAGTGTCGGGTAATGTGAATAAAAATGCGACGAGACATGAATTCAGCTAATCAGTTAGAGTATGCGAAATATTCTAGCGGTATCTCTTGCAGTTCGTGGTGTAAAGGTGACACAAAATTGGGGGAGGCGGAGGCTGTACCCCGCCTTTTTTTATCATAACTCCGGTATGTTACACCGAATTTTCACATTTTTTCAACTTTGTAGTTGGGACCACGAGTACTATAATGTTCCCTGATTTCAACGTCGTGTACTGATTTTAATTTTGACGTTTTCCGACCGTTCAAAAGGATTGTACTTGATAAGCGTTACCTTCTTGCGTGTTGCTGATGGATTTTCATATCAAGGACACGATTTCCCTTACCACTGTAATAAGTATATAATTTGGACACATCTGACCAAATTGTATCTCGGTAAGTTGAAACGATTTTGTCACCATTCATTGCTCGAGTTAAATTTAGATGGATTTTTCAACAAATCTAGTCATGGCTGCTCTTCAGCAAACATGACTAAATTTGATAAAAAATATCTTGAAAATACTCAGCGGGTTAAGAGTTAAACGTTGTTCGATAGCCTGAATAAAAATGCGACGAGACGTCACTTCAGATATTCATTTAGGTATGTGATCTATTTTGCACGAAATTTATTGCACTTTTCGGGTTGGTGTTCCCAATATTGGAAGGGTATATGAGAAAGCGTAAAAGGACGTCCAAAATGGCGATAAATCTCCCCCCAAAACCGGCTATTTCGCTCCTATTTTTTTTTAGCTCTACAAAATACTGAAATCTCATGAAAATCGGAAGAATGTTTATTTGACATTGACGCGCAGAGCGTCACCCGAAAATTCGACCATAAAGGTTGAGAACGTCCCAGTTTGGCAACAATTTTAGATTTTTAATGGAGAATATATTTCCAAAATTTCGAGAAGGGGCAAGATGTACGAGTGGATAAATTAAACGTGAAGAAGAAAAACATAGATGTGATGTTGTTTCAGAAGAAGGTCGAAAATAAAACATTTGGCTTTATTACATTTAAACACAGTCGACTGTCGATAGTTCTGTCGAATTTCGTGAAAATTGATTGTTGAATGACTTAAAGATGCTACTCAACTAAAGAATTCGATAACACGTTTCCGATATCGTAATAGGCTAAAATCGTGCTTCAACTGGATAAAGACTGTTAACAGCGGCCATTCTTGCATTGGGTATGGGATCAAAAGAGTGAATATTTTCATGGTAATAATTCCGTACTGCCTATACAGACGAGCGATGCCCCCTGCCCCCCCCCCCCCCCCCCGGATAGTTAACGGATTAAGAACGTTAGAATTTCCAGATGCAAATTCTCCAAAGTCAGCCACTGTCTCCTCATTGGGCTTGCCTGATTCCACATGTCACTAATTACACTACATAATTCAGCTGAAGTCAAGATTGAAGACTTTCTGCCATAAAGCGATTTTCAACCGGGATGTTACTTGCTGAATGACTATAGTAAAAACTTTTACGATCAACATTTATTTAAACCCGTATCACATTAACGGCGATAGGAAACCGATTGTTGTCGATTAAAGAAAAATTTTCTAAGTCCAAGAATCGCCATGAATCGGCATGAAATTTGACGATTCTGAGCTAATTTTTTGATAGTTGGCGATACAAGTGAGATTATGAAGATTGAACTCCGATTCAAAGGCGATAGACGCGAAAGGACACCGAAACGACTTCGATTCTCTTGGAGATAGCACGGCGATTAGAATAACCTTTGAAGATATGACGCCCATTGAAAACCGATATAACAACGATGAGTAAGAAAGAACACAGATAGGAGACCGACACAGGCGATTGCACTTAGATAGGAGGAGATTAAACACCGATTGGTCGGCGATCATAAAATTTTCTATGACGTCCGCGCTTTATCGGTATATAATGGCCTCACTTCCTGGCTTTTCCTCATTCAGTTTGCTGACACCAGAGAAGACACATATTGATATTCGAAGTATTCACAATGCCTCCAAGGAAGAGATCTAGAAAGTCACCTACTAAGAGTCCATCTAAAGGCAAAGGCAAAGGCAAAGGCAAGGGAAAGAGCCAGGCAGTTGCAGACCCTCGACCACCACCACCACAGTCTACTCCAGAGACTTCAGCAGTAGAAGAAGAGCCTTCTTCTCCAAGGGGACCAACCCCACCCCCTCAACCTACCAGTGACAGTGAAGTGCCAAGTGAGACAGAACATGAAGATGGTGCGCAGGAGGAAGAAGGTGATGCTTGCGGACAGAAGAAGAAGCAAAGAAGCAAGGTTGTTTTGTCTCCAGAGCAGGAAGACATGATGGTGGACTTCTTGAGAGAGCATGAGGAGCTGTACAACAAGAGGTTGAAGTCATTCAGCGACAAGACGAAAAAAGACAAGGCGTGGACTGACATTGCAACCAAGCTGGAAAGGAGCGTCGAAGAACTGAAGACTTGGTACACGTCGCAGCGAACAACATTCACAAGAATGTTCAGAAAGAGCTCTGGGTCCGGTTGCGAACAGTTAAGTGAGCGGCAGCAGTGGCTCTGGAACAGTTTCCAGTTCCTGACACCCCACATTCACAAGGCAGCTGTTAAAAGGTCCTTGGGAAAACCCGCGTTGTCCAGCCAGCCATCTGCTACAGTAGACGACCCGCAAGACAGTGATGAGGAAGAGTCCTTTGCATCCACAACCCTGTCACCAGTCAGCCAGCACCCAACATCAACGCCAACGCCTACCCTACTTGATGTGCGTCCCAGGCGAGATGGTCCAAGACGGGAGAGAGCCAGAGACAGTACAGATCGGGAAAAAATATTTGAACAGAGGGGTGAATTCATCGATGTGCAGAAGAAACTTGTGGAGATTGTGGCATCAAATTCAAAACCTTCCAAACATCCAGCCAGAGTCAAGTTCTGCGAATATTTGCAAGCAAGGGCGGTGGATATGTCAAAAAGACAGTTTAGGGAATTCGAAAGAAAGGCTCTCTCCCTTCTAGCTTCACTAGACGAAAGAGAAGAAGAACTCGCTGACACAGACACAGACATGCCGCGACCATCCCGGCCACGCAAGCAGCAGCAACCACCACAACAACAACAACACCTCTTCTCTCAACCTGGGCCCTCCACCTACCAACTAGGACTCCAAACTCCACATTATCAATGGCAACCAGCACCAAGCCGGTGGCCAGAATCATCCACCATCCAGCCAGCTAGAAGTGTTTGGGCCAGCCAGAACCCTGAGTTTATGCAGCAGATTCCTGTTTATCAGTCGTCAAGTGAAGCACAGTTCAGCCAACAACATCTCCAAGCAACGCCATCTTATACAACACTTCTTTCATCATCATCTATGACGTCCACGACCACAACCACTGCTACGACCATAAGTGCCAGCTCTCCTGTTCCAGTTGTCGCAGCAGGTGACATGTCCATACCATCCGTGCCATCTTTTTCCATACCATCCATACCATCCGTGCCATCTGTGTCTGGGGATTTCAGCATATCAGACCTGATTTCAACACCACCCAAGTAGACTGCCTGCCTGCCTGCCTGCCTTTGCAAAAAACGGCCCTTTTCAGGGCCACCCAAAACGGCCCTTTTCAGGGCCACCCAATATTTTCCAATAAAATATTCAAATCAAACCAAAAAAAAAAGCATACACTTCTCCCAAACACACTGGCCTGAAATAAAATAAATTTTTTTCCCAAATACATTTTTTTTAAGTCCTATTGAACGTAAGAAAAAATAATTTTTTCGTAGGTTAAATAGGACTTTATTGTTTCTTATTATGAATACTTGAATACGTATATGAATTTAAATGAAAGATGTGAATTACTTCTTGTGAAGAAGTGGGTGGCCCTGAAAAGGGCCTTTTGGTAGTCATTAAAAAGACTATTTAAACCATGTTATTTTGCCATGACACAGAACCAGCTTCTGAGTTAAAGTAGGCTGATAGGTATTCTCTCTGCCGTTTGCCTGCAGTTGATGCCCTTGTTGCTCCCTTCACTTTCCCTATGCGGGTCATGAGGTCCTTTGATCTCCATGAACCGGGTATCAATTGGTGGTTCTCGTCTTCTTTGTCCAAGCCAGCATTCTGTAGAGTTGGATACCTGAAGCGCATTAGGTTGTGGAGTAGAATGCAGGCATCAACGATAAGTCTTGCAGTTCCAGGTGTATGTAGCATTGTTGATAAAAGAATGGACCATCTCTGTGCCAGGATACCAAACGCATTCTCAACCACTCTTCGACCCCTAGACAACCGGTAATTGAAGATGCGCTGCTCGTGTGTCATCCCTCTGATGGAGAAAGGTGTCATGAGCCATGTCCGGAGAGCAAAGATGTCATCACCTAATATGAAATATGGTGTCACCTTGTCATCATGAGGCAGCTTTTCAGAAGTAGGAAATCCAATTGTGTTATTATCAATGGCTTCTTTCAGGTCGGTACCGTTGAAGATCTGGGTATCTGACATGTGTCCAAAACCACCAGTATCCACCCACAAGAACTTGTAGTCGGCGTCCACCAGGGCCATCAACATCACTGAAAAGAACCCCTTGTAATTGTAGTAGATGCTGCCACTCTTGTGTGGTTTCTTGATTCTGACATGCTTTCCATCAATGGCACCAAGTGCATGTGGGACATTCCACCTTCTCTCGAAGTCCTCAGCAACCTCTTTCCACTCTTCAGGTGTCTTTGGGCATCTGATAAGTTCTTCTTCATACTCGTACTTGATTGCCTGACAGACTTCTTTGACTATGAGTGATATGGTATTCTGTGCCACCCTGAAGTCGTAAGCAAGGTTTGTGTAGTTGATTCCAGTAGCCAAATGTCGAAGTGTTATTGCAACTTTCAGAGCTGGTTCGATTGACTTGCGAAAATTGGTGTCTCTCTTCTGTAATCTTGGGGTGAGTCGATCCACAAGCTCATCAAACATTGGTGGTTCCACCCTCAGAAAGTTCTTGAAAGTAGCAGGATCCTCCAATCTTAGTTCAACCATCAGTTGATGGAATTGCCCCATTCGTAGTCTTCTGTCCCCACCAAGCCATGGACGCACCCAGCACCTTCTTCGTCTTGGGATCCTTCTCAACCTTCTTCTTTCCAACCTCATCTCCTCATAATCAAAATCTTGCATCAAATGGAAACCAACTATTATGGTACTTGTCACTATACAGGCAACTTGCTCAGGAGTTAAATGGTCAGACATCTTTCCAGTTCTGTTTCTGCAGCAGGTACTGATTGCTACTCCCAAACAACATCCTTTTATACCCAATCTCGTGCATTCTGAGTTTTTTGACACAAATCGTAGTTATTGCGTACTCGTTTCTCCCTTCTTTCGTCAATATCGGTTTGTTATCGAAGTACTATCGTACTGCTTTCTCCCCAATCGGTTTCCTTTCTCCATATATCGGTATACTATCGTCTGTGAATCGAAGTCGTTTCCCACATATCGTAGTAGTTTCCTTCTTCTATCCCACATATCGTAGTGCTTACTGAGTTCATACGCAGTTGTTTCGTGGCTAAACTGGGCCCACTGTGACGGCGAAAGGTAACAGAAAGGACTGAGATAGTTAACCGATAGGGCCGATATCACTCAGACAGAAGAACGATTGTACAGATAGAACTACGAATCGAAAACGTAACAACTACGATTTTTACTAATCGGCGACGGCTCACGATTATTAAGCGCAGCGCTTAATAATCGTAGACGTATCGCCGATGTTGGCGATATTGCAGATAGTACTGCGATTCATGCCGAATCAATTCAGACAGGATTTCGATCAGGGAGAAAGAAGAACGATTCTACTGGCGATTGGCAAAATTTTCCAATCGCGGACGTCGAAGTCGTATCGCGATCCCAATGTGATAGTGGTTTTACACAATAACTAGATTCCAAGTGTAAGACGAAACTTGACTCGCACCGATGTCGGATATTCCATACTACGGGGGCTTACTGGATACTAACTCATACGAAGCTGGAAACCAAACAGCCTTCGCAGAGCAGATCAAATGGTTTCGCGCGCCGAAGGCGCGCAGAGACGTTATGGAGCAAGCCCCTTTCGACCCCCTTTAATTGTGGAATTGTGTCTTGTCTTGCAGTGGTAAAGGAAGAGAAGGTATAGGTAATCAGCGGCGCTTGTGTCTCTTGTGTTTCTTTTTTAGATGAGGTGGTCTGGATGGAGAGACCGTGGCAGCCGGCGTTGTTGGTGGACTGCCTGATGGTGACTGACGTGGATCGTACGGTCTTGTCTTGGCTGAGTATTTAGTTGCCATGAGAGGTGATCGAGGCTCCTGTTGTGATTGAGCCTTTCTCAGTCTCGTTGCCTCTTCGATCTTCTTGAGAAACTGTTCGTACTGCTTGTCCATTTCCTTTCTGTGTCGATCTCGATTTTCATTGTTCTTCTGTAACACTCTCTCCAGCCGTTTGTCCGAGTCCTGGCATTTTGGTTCAGGAGGAAGAGGCGAGTGGGGATCAGGAAGTGGCGAAAGGGCAGCTTCCACTTCCACCTCAGTCTCCACAGACTCTTCCACATCCGACACCTCCGGCTGGGGAGCGGCAGTAGGATGGGACTGTCTGTTGGAGTGGGAGAGGAAGTGGCGGCCGCCTCTGGCTCTTTCTTTTCCTCGCCGTTCTCTTTCTTGTTTCTCCAAAAATGCCTCCAAGCTTCGGGCATCCCTCCGCTTGGTGGACGGGCTTTTTCTTCTGGGTTTTCTTCTTCTCTTACACTTTTCAGGGCATCCAGACCCCCTTGGGAGCGGACCAGTGTGGGGGGGGGGGGGGGTCTTCTCACTAAAGGTACTACCTCTACCATTGTGGGGATGGTGTTCTCATTTGTAGTGGAGAATTCCAAGGTCAGGTAGACGCTCTCACCCTTCTCCTGGATAGTCCAGGTGATGAGACAAGAAACGCCCAGAACTGATATGGTGTTCTGTAGTCCTGCCGGTAAATCCAGTGCTCCCATGTTGTCGTAATGCAGGTGTTCACACTCTGAAGTCAGAGGTGACTGTCTTCGTGTCTTTTCACAAACAGTATATATACATATATGACATAATTGGTTATGGACAATCTAGTCTAACATTACTTATTATTTGTGATAGGATTGTTGAATTGATAAATAGAATTAGCTTAAGGCAATTACATGGAAGACTGATTAGTGGGACATGATGTAACATATAGAAAGTCACATCTGTGGTCAATTTTGTGGTTGTCAGCAGCTGATAAGTTTCACAGGTATTAACGATGTGAAAATTTCTTGCGGTCACTGATAGGATCATTCGGGCCATTACACAAAAACAGTGGATACATGCATTCTGTTTATTATATACAATGTGATGTAGCGTGTAACATTCAAACGCTTAAAACGCTCAGTGTTAATGCTTTAAAATTATTGCGTAAATCACTTCCGGAGAGATATTATCTCATATCTATCTTGACAACAGGTATCGGGAAATAATGAATAAAATTTTAAAGATTCTTTTTCTGTAATGTATAACGGTGGAAAACTATTCACTTCTTTAAATTGTAGGTCCTGCAGTTAGAGTGGAGACTTAATTATTTCTGGCAATCGAGTGAATATCATTTTATCAAACAGACACGCAACCATAATACTACCATTTAAAATACTTATATAAAATTTAGTAATTTTTCGTTCGAAAAGGAAGACATTTTAACCCACCACCTGTAGAATCACCCACATTCGTCTGCGTAATATGCAAATTCAACCGGTTGAAAAAAAATATTTTCAAAATATTTCAACAAAACCATATCATGTGACCCCGATTGGAACGATTTTGTCGAACTCGTTCCAGTGAGAGATCACATGATATGGTTTTTGTTGAAATTTTTTGAAAATATTTTTTTAAAAAATAATTCAAATTCTAAATTGTGATATAGGGGGGGTCACATCATATGTTTTTTTTGAATTTGTTGGAAAAAATAAAAAAAAAGAATATTTAAAATATTACATTTTGATATTGTCTGCGTTAGGTAAAGCGTTAATAGATTTTCCCCGATACTCTGAGAAAATTGGAATTCCTCCTAGAAGTAATATGAGGCGATGAGAGAGTACAGACAATGCAAACTAGGGCTTGTCAGAGCGAAGAAAAGCTTCAAAAGGTTTGTGCATTTCGAACTCTTTCTGTGGACAGGGTCGTTTCAAAATCAATGGACGTTTTCGAAATGCATCGTGGGGTTCATTTCAGTATTTTGAAAAACAACATAATTTGGTCCTGTTATCCGAGTCTCCAGATTGGAATCAAAATCAACCCAGGGGGCTTGGTGGAAGACATGCATTCGGTAAAAAATGAAAACTGAAAACCTTTGTTTGAATCTGAATGAATATTCTTTTTTCGCAATACTTCCTGTATCTCCGGAATGTCAATCCCAGTCAACATTCGACATAATGTTTGATGATATTCGGTAAAGTTTCAATAAGAATACTTCTGGTGTCAGCCCGAGAGTCGAGTGGCTGAAATTGTGCATGTTTTTATGTTTTTGTCCATCGAGTTGATTCACTCCCTTCCGGGAATTTTACTGGGCAAATCTACACTCCAGCTTTCTTTTGCTTGAACAGGCATTGCACAAGTCAATTTACTTTCAAAATGACAGTTGCTGGTGATGATATTGGAGAGTAAAAAGTTATTCCCAATAGATTTCGTTATCTTTCATTAAAACCCTTTACCTAACATGAAAAGCAGACGACACTTGCAAAAAAATTCTTGAATAACTATTTTTTTCATTTTTTGTCTCAAAAACATAGGTTATGACCCCTCGTTGGAACGAGCTCGACGAGCTCGTTCCAACGAGGGGTCATAACCTATGTTTTTGAGACAAAAAATGAAAATATTTTGAAAATTAATTGGCGATTTTTGAGAATAGCGCTGGCCGGTTTTTGCCGTTACGTTGGGTAAAGGGCTAAATGTATCTCCCTACCTGAGGCGTAGCCAGGCTAAATGGAGCTGAGGGAGAAAACTATTTGTCTGCTGGCAGCAGAACAATACCCCCCCCCCCCCCAACCCACCCCCACACACACACGTCGTGCTGGGTTAAAGGGTGAGTATCATATGTGAAAGCCGAGGAACACAATTAACTGTCCATGCCAATTTGAGCCTCCTGAATACTAGAAGCCAGGCAGCCCTTGGGATTTTAGGCATAAATATTTATTACACGCCTGTTCTATGAAATCCTCATCTACAGCAACACTAAACCATGCGGAAAAGGAAAATCTGTCCCGTAAACATGTGCGGAACGGAAATCGTTGACGGACTATTTTTAAATAGAAGCGAAATTTCACTGGAATTTTTAACAAATCGTGCACCGCAATTACAGTTTGAATCCCTAGCGATAGCTAAAAATAGTTACATGGATTACCCTCGAAAATTTGGTTGGTGATAAAATGTGCTCTTTCTGTTGATAGTTCGCCCCCAGAGAACCAAATTGTTTTATGTACCTACTGGCACACAGAGCACATTCGAACTCAGGGGACGAGTTGTCAAATAAACTGCTGAGCGTCCTTCTAATAATTGCCAGTAGGCTCATAGAACTCATTAGAACTAGGGGACGAAATAGTAAAGTGGGTTCCCCTCGCAAATTTGGTTGGCGATGAAATGTGTTGTTTTTGTTGATAGTTGTCAAATGAATTGCTGAATGTCCTTCTAATATTTGTTTTTTACAGACGTGAAGGCGTGTTATAATCCCAGAACTACACGCGCGTTCTATTCTTCTGCACTGCCACTCGTGCCATATCGATGTACCCATTCACAGGCGCGTCTACATTTTGTCGTTCTATGAATATATAAGAAATAACTGTTGTTTTCCTTCGGTTTATGCGATATAAACCGAAAATTTTCAGCACAAGCTTCATAACTCGCGTAGCGAGTTATGATTAAGCTTGTGCTAAAAAGTTCGGTTTATATCGCATACACCGAAGGAAAAGAATAATTATTATTTCTTATAATTTAATCCGGCTGTAATATTAAAATATAAAAACTATGTGTACGTGAACGAAAAACTTTTAATTTTCGCAAAAGACAACAGTCAAACTCAGGAAAGTGTGCCACAAACAGGTCAGGTCAATCATTGTCAAATTGTGTGTTGTTTTGATTTGTGATCGCAGACGACAGATATTTACCAAGTCACGTAACAATATCATTAAAAACATTTTTTTTAAGTTCCCCCAAAATCATGTTTGGATGTATGATCTTTTATTCGTCTCCCACTTCGGTATATTTTATTAAATTCAATTGTTCCCGAGAAATTATCATTATATTCTGGCTGACTGGAGGCGATGAAAAATCGATCATTAATCTTTGTTTACAAGCTTGTTATCCATCTATCAGTCTGTCGTCACGCCCTCACGGTGACAATTGGATTGTTGGGCGGGGCTTCCAGAGTCTTCAAAGTTGGATCGGATGTGCGAACATATAGACATTCCAAATCATTACGTGATTTGGTTTATACGATTTTGACGACTTTCGCGCTGTATGCTTTCAACCAATCAAACGCAGAGGCACGACAAATGATAAAATTATATAAGGTTGACATTTTTCAGAAAAAATGTGAATTATTACTTCATAAAGAATTGAAGGGGATTATCTAAAGAAAGATCATAAACAGAGAAAGAAAGGAAGTCCATCCAGTTTGGAAATCCCATTCGATTCGAAACCGTCCTGGGATGATGCTGAAATTTTCGAATCGTCCAAATGTTTTCAAAATATTACCAGGTATCTCCTCTTAAACTTTTATATCATTATTTATACCATGATTACCTATTCTACTATATATGAAAAGCCTATGACATAAACTTTAGCTTTATACACCAACCGTGGTGAACACGCCAGCAATGGGATTTCAATAGTTAAAATGTACACCTACAGTGGAACTACATCCACGTTGACCTTTGATGATGAGTACCTAAATGCGAACTTGTCTAAATTTATCGCACGTCGCCTCGCGAAGAGTGAAATGAAAGTGGCAATTATTTATTACGTTTTAAATTGAGTTCATCCCATAAAATACCAAAAATTAACAAACATGCATTGTCTCATGTTAATAAAGCATCCATAACTCGAAATAGTATGTTATTATGTTATTGAAATGAAAAAGGCCCTGTTTCTTTTTCTATTTCATTTCAGTGATAAAATTGACAGCGGAAGTACCACCCATCGATGCTCGTGTAAATAAAAACAAATTCAGACGTATGTACGGCTTCTGCTCATGAAAATCTTGAAAAAATAATAGCGACTCTTAATAATCTGACGATCGTGGTGAACATTTGGTACACAAAACTACTATGGGTATATTTTATATGTCTTCTTCAGTACAGGACCCCACTAATAGAATAAGAGGTTGTTCGACTTCCGAAACTACTTTGATTCAGTCCTTGGATATTCCACTTTTTGATTTACTTGCTCAAACGGATGAGTTGCTGTTGAATACAATACTCGAGGAGAAGATGTCGATATTTACGATTGTAAGTAGGTGTAATATTACGGTCTCAAGAGACATGATATTCGATTCGATTCGAAATCCTGTGACTGAGTCGATTCGGGATTCGATTCAATCCGGAATCTCATATTCACAGGAGTAGTATGCAATGTGTTTTTCGACCCGGTTCTGGTGGAGAGGGGTGGGGGAGAGGGGGGAGAGGGGTGGATGACATCATCATAATTAAAATGTTACCTAAGGTAATTAATGTTACTTAATTATTTTTTTAATCACTTTAATGACTGTTGCATAATTAATGTAATTAATGTAATTAATGAGTGTAATTAGGGTTGATTATAATAATTAGTATATTAATAAATGAATTAATATTGACGTACTGGACATATATATGAATGCTATCGACTGACTGACCCGCAAAGGTCATCGCATGTCTGGGTGTCATTAATCGATTTTTCTTTTCAAACACCAACTACTGACAGATGTTGAAGCAATTAAATCTATTGTCACACTTTAACGACCGGTCATAAATATCATTAGACTGGACATGCTATCATGTATTTAAAAATCAATGATGATATCATGTGACAAGATGTGTCTTGCTTTTAACTGAAGACTGTGAACGACTCCATTGTGGCTATTTTTATAGGTGTAATTGGATTTAATAACTTGGCGTGATTCTTACATATTAATAATGCAAGTTTATTCTTCTCGTTTTTATGGCTGTCGAAAAACTCTCATAGACCAAAGTATTCTGATTTTACACCTCACGCGATAAAGTAATTTTTTAATCCGATGACCACATGAAAAAATAACATTTCGGTTTTTGAAAAGCGGGCGTGTTTGTTTTTTCCCCTATAAAGTCTGACGATTTGAACCTCACTCTCATTAGAAACTGTGTCAGAAAAGCCAAGATGACAAGCATCGACTATACTTCCGTAAACATCTATGAGCGAACCAAGAAGCAGCGAGCCAATGAAGAATTTGCATTAGCATTAAAAAAGTGGTGGGCAGCGGCGCTCCCCACGAAGGAACAAGAAAAGAGACTAAAAGACTACCCGTTTGTTGAGGCTGCCAGACGTCCTTTCAGGGAGATACAGTACAGAAATCGCCCCAAACACTGGTTCGATCTTCCTGTACACATGCAGGAGGAAGCACTAGTAGGGCCACCAACAGTTAACGAAGATTGGGAAAAGGATTTTTTCACCGAGGCGGAGATGGGAGGAAAAAAATAGCTTTCTATGGAAAGTGAAAAAAACGGCCCTTTTCAGGGCCACCATAATCTTAAAAAGAGTTGCTTTGTCACAAACACACACTTTTTTAAGCAATCAGACACCTCCATTATCCCACACCCGCACCGTCACACCCCTGTATCCCCTCACAGTACCTAAAACTTTCCGGAACTCCCCTCCTCCACGTCATCCAATACTAAAAAAACTTTTGGAAACCTATCTCCCCCTCCCCCCAGCCCTCACAATAGCTAAATTATCTCGAACCCCAGTTCAGTTCTCTAAATGTAATGGACATGTCAGGCCCCCGAATACGCCTTCCCCACAATTTTAAGTGATCAAATTACCGCGATTAGTCTCCTCTCATAACTTACCACACTCTTAACCCGTATTTACTATGAGATTGTCCCCCAAATAAATAACGTATATTCTTTAATATAATATATTAATAATTTTCGTTTAATAATTCATTCCACAAGACACTTGTCGAAAAAGCAAAATGGTGGATTAGTTTGACAGAAATACGCGTATCGATTTATTCAGGAATGTCTGTTGGTTGTGTCCTTGGGCAAGACACTTCATCCCCATTGACCATGTGGGGACATGGTGACGCTGTGCACTAAGGTGTACTGCACGCCGATGGAGCACCTGTCTTCAACCAATGCAGACCCTGTGTAGAATCTTGACAGTTGCTTGCCGTTGCTCGGTGGCTCTCTCCGGCTTCCTCCACCCATAAAACTGTCGTGGTCATGATTAGTCATTGTGCAGACCTTAAACGCCAATAAATATATATAAATAAATAGTCGGTTATCAAAACAGCCCTTGAGTGTTTAACAGTTAATTGTGCACCAGTGCGTTTAAAAATGAAAAAATTTGGGTGATCGCACTACGGACTGTGTTTAATCATAGAAAAATCACACCCGCGCTATTACTAACACGTATGATTTATTTTTTGAACGTTCACTGAAGAATAACCCACCCATCTAAGTAAAAGCATGAAAGAGCTAATATTATCTAATTACCTATGTGGGGGTGGGGTGGTCAGTAACATTATGTACTATGGCATACTACCTTCTGCCAATGATAACCCTGTGTAGAACTTTGACAGTTGTTTGCCTCTGCACGATGGTTCTTTCCGGATTGCTCCAACTATCGTTAAGTAAATGAAAAAAAACTACAATTCTATAATAACAGGCCAAGCCCCGTTCGTTTTGTCAGGGGGAAAATCAACAGTACTTTCATCCCCCTCATTTTAATAGTTGAAAAGCGCTGTTACTTGATCAAAAAAATGGTAAAAGGATATGCGACTCTGTATTAGCCACCCAAATTTGCGAGACTTGGGAAAATATAACCCACCTAGAGCTGCACCAAAGCTACGTACACTATTCAAACTCCCGCATTGTGTCCTTTGGCATGTTAATTTTCCCCGATTATCCACATGGGAGTGCGATGATGGCGTGTAATAAGGTGTACTGCACGTCGGTGCTATGCATATTTTAGAACAATCTAACCCTGCTTGTGCAGATTTCCGATGTTGGTGAGATGACAGTTACTCGTCGTTGCTCTGTGGTTCTCTTTGGATATTCCGGAGTCTACCCGTAAACTTGTCAGGTTTAATTATAACTTGAACTTGATGTCCGGTTGTAATGAAATAGTGTATTTTCTGCAGACATTCTAAATAAACGCAGCTGGTTTACAGACCTGTATATATATTTTTTTTTTCAATTGAGTAAAAATATAGGATAGTTACTGATGTAACACACCGATTAGTATGTTTAATGAATCTAACTACACCAGTCCGACCGACCCTTTGCCCACCATGATCACAACAAACGTTTCAATTCTCTCTCTCTCTCTCTCTCTCACCGATACAGTATGGGTGGAAACTAATTGCGTTCAAGCTGTTGTTTTTTTTTTTTTCTAGGTTTTACCACCCCCCCCCCCCCCTTACAGCGCAAATCGAAATGAAATCTGATTCATTGAACCATACTACAGTGCATGTCAAAATTAATTTTTGAATGCCATTTTTTCTATGTGCCACTATTCAGCAGCTATGACCATAGCGTAACTTTGTGGTAAAATGCTTATTTTTGTACAAAACTCCAGACCTTTCTCTGACAAATGCCTATATAAAAACAAGATAATACGCGAGAATGACTTGTGTGCCTGCATTTTGTTGATAAAATATGGCATGACCACATTCCCAGATATTATTAATGTACCCACTTAATAACAGCCGAATTTTTTATCGGATCACAGATTTTGATTTGAATAATTACCAAATTTTTATTAAATCACATTCAGTAATTTATGTAGCTTTCCTGAACTGGGCGAATGTCAAGAAAGGCACTCTGTAGTTTAGGAGACACCACAAATAAAACAATGAAAAAATCTTAGATATATTGCATTTTTTTAATTATCCATATTAACCAGAACTTAAAACTAGTCAAATTGATTAGTATTAAATTACAAATGGATATGAAATTTGTAGTAAAATGAGCACTGGTATATGCTGCTGGCCGCATTTTTAGTTGTCTGTAATGGCTGTTGTTCAGAATGTCACCCTATTGGTGTGAGTTTTCACTTTTTCGTCCTGTTTCATGAGAGATTCCACGAAGCCCATTCCACATTCGCAATCTTTTCCAGGAGCCATTCTTCAGAGGCTGGTCCATTGCAGCTTTGCAGAGATATTGTTTTCTGGACGATACAAGCCAATTTGTTTTTGATTTCCGATCAGACCCCTTGGGATATTTTGATCTTTAAGGATGTTTGCCAAAATTTTCCACCCTGTCGATTGAAAATCTTTTCTTTTTCGCAGCAGATCATTTATTAGATCACACATATTGGAGCCCGAAATTGTAATGCCGTTATACACGAGTCGATCTTTCTCATCCCAGGATAAATTGGGTATATTCTTTATTATCTGGAGTAACAAAAGCGCCTTCTGCTGCATGGAATCTCATATAACGGCTAACCAGTCCGGATGATTTTCCACTGAAAAACTAGTCATTAAGGAGTGTGGTTTGGTGGTTTCTTTGCATAAATTTGATTGGTGCTGAAAGATTGTCTGGTTCAGCAGCCCTTTCTCTTCAGAACCCGATGTTGAAGATTCAGGAATTGGTCTCATACCCTGGTCTATGGGCAGGACAGCTACAGCATTCAGGGGTGTGCATATTTCCTGCAACTGTTTACTCCCCCATGGTTCAATACACTGAATTCTGCTTGAGGGTAGGTTGGTTGAGTCATCTATAGGTTTTTCCCTCAGTGATTCCCCCATCACTAGCGATTTTACTGGCTCTAGCTTATTTGCAAGCCCCAAAATATTTCCACTTGTTAATGCATTGTTCCAACTAAAGGCTGATTTCATATGCACTGGAGGATAGGGTGGCTCGTTACAGACAGATCTGGTTGTTAACTCGGCTGTATTTGAGTTCGCTCCCCCTATAGTGTGTTTAAAATTTACATTTTTGTGTAATTTTCATCTGTGTCGATAATAATTAGTTTTATGAGAGTAAGATTTTTGACACAATTCACAGACGTAGCGTGAATTCATCATTTTCAGAAGCGAGTTAATAGAGTGGCAATACAGTTCCAATACTCTGCCATTTATATGTATGAATAGGATGGGTCCCACTCCAACCTGTCAATCGCTGATTGGCTAATTATATATCAAGATAAGGTGGGTTCTACCTCAACCTGTTGATCATTGGTTACTTCAAATTCTCACACAGTGCATTGTGGGAAATTCCAGTGGTAGAGCTCTGAGGTAAAATAAGTTTTTTGCTCAACTTCACACAAATTGATATAGTTTACTTCAAAAAAAAGAAACATCAAAGTCACATTCACGACAAGCTGAGGTAGAACATCTGAACCACCAGCTCTACACTGTTTAATCAGATAATCCATTTAATCAGATAATTACATGAGCATATCGGCTTTTCATTGTTTTTTCATCAGTTTTCATTGGTTTTTTATTGGTTTTTATCGGTGTTCATAGGTTTTTATCGGTTTTACAATTCAATAAAATGTTTTTTAGTGATTTTACAATTCGATAAAATGGTTTTTAGTGATTTAAATCACGTAAAATGATCGCTAATTACCACTAATTGGTCACTAATGGTCACTAATTGCCACTAATTATTGATCAATTGATCACTAATTACCACTAATTGATCACTAATTAGTGATCAATTGATCACTAATTGCCACTAATTAGTGATCAATTGATCACTAATAACCACTAATTGATCACTAATTAGTGATTAATTGATCAATAATTGCCACTAATTAGTGATCAATTGATCACTAATTACCACTAATTGATGACTAATTAGTGATCAATTGATCACTAATTGCCACTAATTAGTGATCAATTGATCACTAATTACCACTAATTGATCACTAATTAGTGGCAATTAGTGATCAATTGATCACTAATTAGTGATCAATTAGTGGTAATTAGTGATCAATTGATCACTAATTAGTGGCAATTAGTGATCAATTGATCACTAATTAGTGATCAATTAGTGGTAATTAGTGATCAATTGATCACTAATTAGAGGCAATTAGTGACCATTAGTGACCAATTAGTGGTAATTAGTGATCATTTTACGTGATTTAAATCACTAAAAACCATTTTATCGAATTGTAAAATCACTAAAAACCATTTTATCGAATTGTAAAACTGATAAAAACCTATGAAAACTGATAAAAACCAATAAAAAACCGATGGAAACTGATGAAAAACCAATGAAAAACTGATATGCACATGTAATTATCTGATTAAATGGATTATCTGATTAAACAGTGTAGAGTTGGTGGTTCAGATTTGCTACCTCGGCTTGTCATGAATGTGACTTTGATGTTGTTTTTTTTTGAAGTAAACTATATCAATTTGTGTGAAGTTGAGCAAAAAACTTATTTTACCTCAGAGCTCTACCACTGGAATTTCCCACAATGCACTGTGTGAGAATTTGAAGTAACCAATGATCAAAAGGTTGGGGTAGAACCCACCTTATCTTGATATATAATTAGCCAATCAACAATTGACAGGTTGTGGTGGGACCCATTCTATTCATACATATAAATGGCAGAGTGTTGGAACTGTATTGCCACTCTATTAACTCGCTTCTGAAAATGATGAATTCACGCTACGTCTGTGAATTGTGTCAAAAATCTTACTCTCATAAAACTAATTATTATCGACACAGATGAAAATTACACAAAAATGTAAATTTTAAACACACTATAGAGGGAGCGAACTCAAATACAGCCGAGTTAACAACCAGATCTGTCTGTAACGAGCCACCCTATCCTCCAGTGCATATGAAATCAGCCTTTAGTTGGAACAATGCATTAACAAGTGGAAATATTTTGGGGCTTGCAAATAAGCTAGAGCCAGTAAAATTGCTAGTGATGGGGGAATCATTGAGGGAAAAACCTATAGATGACTCAACCAACCTACCCTCAAGCAGAATTCAGTGTATTGAACCATGGGGGAGTGAACAGTTGCAGGAAATACGCACACCCCTGAATGCTGTAGCTGTCCCGCCCATAGACCAGGGTATGAGACCAATTCCTGAATCTTCAACATCGGGTTCTGAAGAGAAAGGGCTGCTGAACCAGACAATCTTTCAGCACCAATCAAATTTACGCAAAGAAACCACCAAACCACACTCCTTAATGACTAGTTTTTCAGTGGAAAATCATCCGGACTGGTTAGCCGTTATACCAGATTCCATGCAGCAGAAGGCGCTTTTGTTACTCCAGATAATAAAGAATATACCCAATTTATCCTGGGATGAGAAAGATCGACTCGTGTATAACGGCATTACAATTTCGGGCTCCAATATGTGTGATCTAATAAATGATCTGCTGCGAAAAAGAAAAGATTTTCAACCGACAGGGTGGAAAATTTTGGCAAACATCCTTAAAGATCAAAATATCCCAAGGGGTTTGATCGGAAATCAAAAACAAATTGGCTTGTGTCGTCCAGAAAACAATATCTCTGCAAAGCTGCGATGGACCAGCCTCTGAAGAATGGCTCCTGGAAAAGATTGTGAATGTGGAATGGGCTTCGTGGAATCTCTCATGAAACAGGACAAAAAAGCGAAAATTCACACCAATAGGGTGACATTCTGAACAACAGCCATTACAGACAACTAAAAATGCAGCCAGCAGCATATACCAGTGCTCATTTTACTACAAATTTCATATCCATTTGTAATTTAATACTAATCAATTCGGCTAGTTTTGATTTCTGGTTAATA
The DNA here is from genome assembly GCA_031216915.1 of Pictodentalium vernedei. Lineage (NCBI taxonomy): Eukaryota > Metazoa > Mollusca > Scaphopoda > Dentaliida > Dentaliidae > Pictodentalium > Pictodentalium vernedei. The sequence continues at coordinate 121,616,473 of CM062297.1, read as the reverse complement.
TGGATAATTAAAAAAATGCAATATATCTAAGATTTTTTCATTGTTTTATTTGTGGTGTCTCCTAAACTACAGAGTGCCTTTCTTGACATTCACCCAGTTCAGGAAATCTACATAAATTACTGAATGTGATTTAATAAAAATTTGGTAATTATTCAAATCAAAAACTGTGATCCGATAAAAAATTCGGCTGTTATTAAGTGGGTACATTAATAATATCCGGGAATGTGGTCATGCCATATTTTATCAACAAAATGCAGGCACACAAGTCATTCTCGCGTATTATCTTGTTTTTATATAGGCATTTGTCAGAGAAAGGTCTGGAGTTTTGTACAAAAATAAGCATTTTACCACAAAGTTATGCTATGGTCATAGCCGCTGATAGTGGCACATAGAAAAAATGGCGTTCAAAAATTAATTTTGACATGCACTGTAGTATGGTTCAATGAATCAGATTTCATTTCGATTTGCGCTGTAAGGGGGGTGGTAAAACCTAGAAAAAAAACAAAAAACAGCTTGAACGCAATTAGTTTCCACCCATACTGTATCGGTGAGAGAGAGAGAGAGAGAGAGAATTGAAACGTTTGTTGTGATCATGGTGGGCAAAGGGTTGGTCGGACTGGCGTAGTTAGATTCATTAAACATACTAATCGGCGTGTTACATCAGTAACTATCCTATATTTTTACTCAATTGAAAAAAAAAATATATATACAGGTCTGTAAGCCAGCTGCGTTTATTTAGAATGTCTGCAGAAAATACGCTATTTCATTACACCCGGACATCAAGTTCAAGTTATAATAAAACATGACAAGTTTATGGGTAGACTCCGGAATATCCAAAGAGAACCACAGAGCAACGACGAGTAACTGTCATCTCACCAACGTCGGAAATCCGCACAAGCAGGGTTAGATTGTTCTAAAATATGCGTAGCACTGAGGTGCAGTACACCTTATTACGCGCCGCCATCGCGCTCCCATGTGGATAATCGGGGTAAATTAACTTGCCCAAGGACACAATGCGGGAGTTCGAATAGTGTACGTAGCTTTGGTGCAGCTCTAGGTGGGTTATATTTTCCCAAGACTCGCAAATTTGGGTGGCTAATACAGAGTCGCATATCCTTTTACCATTTTTTTTGATCAAGTAACAGCGCTTTTCAACTATTAAAATGAGGGGGATGAAAAGTACTGTTGATTTTCCCCCTGACAAAACGAACGGGGCTTGGCCTGTTATTATAGAATTGTAGTTTTTTTTTCATTTACTTAACGATAGTTGGAGCAATCCGGAAAGAACCATCATGCAGAGGCAAACAACTGTAAAAGTTCTACACAGGGTTATTATTGGCGGAAGGTAGTATGCCATAGTACACAACGTTACCGACCACCCCACCCCCACATAGGTAATTAGATAATATTAGCTCTTTCATGCTTTTACTTAGATGGGTGGGTTATTCAGTGAACGTTCAAAAAATAAATCATACGTGTTAGTAATAGCGCGGGTGTGATTTTTCTATGATTAAACACAGTCCGTAGTTCTATCACACAAATTTTTTCATTTTTAAACGCACTGGTCCACAATTAACTGTTAAACACTCAAGGGCTGTCTTGATAACCGACTATTTATTTATATATATTTATTGGCATTTAAGGTCTGCACAATGACTAATCATGACCACGACAGTTTTACGGGTGGAGGAAGCCAGAGAGAGCCACCGAGCAACGGCAAGCAACTGTCAAGATTCTACACAGGGTCTGCATTGGTTGAAGACAGGTGCTCCATCGACGTGCAGTACGCCTTAGTGCACAACGTCACCATGTCCCGACATGGTAAATGGGGATGAAGTGTCTTGCCCAAGGACACAACCGACAGACATTCCTGAATAAATCGATACGCGTATTTCTGTGAAACTAATCCACCATTTTGCTTTTTCGACAAGTGTCTTGTGGAATGAATTATTAAACAAAAATTATTAATATATTATATTAAATGAATATACGCTATTTATTTGGGGGACAATCTCGTAGTAAATACGGGTTAAGAGTGTGGTAAGTTATGAGAGGAGACTAATCGCGGTAATTTGATCACTTAAAATTGTGGGGAAGGTGTATTCGGGGGCCTGACATGTCCATTACATTTAGAGAACTGAACTGGGGTTCGAGATAATTTAGCTATTGTGAAGGCTGGGGGGAGGGGGAGAGAGGTTTCAAGTTTTTTTAGTATTGGATGACCTGGAGGAGGGGAGTTCAGGAAAGTTTTAGGTACTGTGAGGGGATACAGGGGTGTGACGGTGAGGGTGTGTGATAATGGAGGTGTCTGATTGGTTAAAAAAGTGTGTGTTTGTGACAAAGCAACTCTTTTTAAGATTATGGTGGGCCTGAAAAGGGCCGTTTTTTTGCTTTCCATAGAAAGCTATTTTTTTCCTCCCATCTCCGCCTCGGTGAAAAAATCCTTTTCCCAATCTTCGTTAACTGTTGGTGGCCCTACTAGTGCTTCCTCCTGCATGTGTACAGGAAGATCAAACCAGTGTTTGGGGCGATTTCTGTACTGTATCTCCCCGAAAGGACGTCTGGCAGCCTCAACAAACGGGTAGTCTTTTAGTCTCTTTTCTTGTTCCTTCATGGGGAGCGTCGCTGCCCACCACTTTTTTGATGCTAATGCAAATTCTTTGTTGGCTCGCTGCTTCTTGGTTCGCTCATAGCTGTTTACGGAAGTATAGTCGATGCTTGTCATCTTGGCTTTTCTGACACAGTTTCTAATAAGAGTGAGGTTCGAATCGTCAGACTTTATAGGGGAAAAAACAAACACGCCCGCTTTTCAAAAACCGAAATGTTATTTGTTCATGTGGTCATCGGATTAAAAAATTACTTTATCGCGTGAGGCGTAAAATCAGAATACTTTGGTCTATGAGAGTTTTTCGACAGCCATAAAAACGAGAAGAATAAACTTGCATTAGTAAGAATCATGCCAAGTTATTAAATCCAATTACACCTATAAAAATAGCCACAATGGAGTCGTTCACAGTCTTCAGTTAAAAGTAAGACACATCTTGTCACATGATATCATCATTGATTTTTAAATACATGATAGCATGTCCAGTCTAACGATATTTATGACCGGTCATTAAAGTGTGACAATAGACTTAATTGCTTCAACATCTGTCAGTAGTTGGCGTTTGAAAAGAAAAATCGATTAATGACACCCAGACACGCGATGACCTTTGCGGGTCAGTCAGTCGATAGCATTCATATATATGTCCAGTACGTCAATATTAATTCATTTATTAATATACTAATTATTATAATCAACCCTAATTACACTCATTAATTACATTAATTACATTAATTATGCAACAGTCATTGAAGTGATTAAAAAAAATAATTAAGTAACATTAATTACCTTACGTAACATTTTAATTATGATGACGTCATCCACCCCTCTCCCCCCTCTCCCCCACCCCTCTCCACCAGAACCGGGTCGAAAAACACATTCACAACTACTCACAGGGTTCTACCATCAGCTGAAACTTTTTGATCATCCTTTGAATCTTTTCTGAAATTGAATTTTCACTCGGCGTGAGAAAGTGGAAGAGTCGCCATTTTCTTGTGATAAGCTACTCTTAACATAATTTATCTATTGGATATGTTTTTCTTCTCCAGAATCACCCATTATCAAGCTCGGCCGATATGATTTCAAACTCGGCAGATATGACGCCATTCTCGACGATATCAACCAAACCAGACTTGTTTCCCTTGATGCGTTGTTACTCGGTGCAACCAATGTACAGGACCACACTTATGTTTGAATGGGTTAACGATTACTGGACGAGAGCGGGTGGCGCAGGGATATCACGAGAGCCGTAAGGCTCGAGTGGTATCCCAGCGCCACTCGTTCGAGTGCTGCAACTCATCTGCTGCAACATTGTTGGAGTTTGAATAGAATGGGATCACACAAAAGGCCCCGTATCAGACCTGTCGGCACCACGCAGCGCTGAGGGTAACATTGTTTTAAAGTTCCAATGAAACTGGAACAGTGCCAGTGTCAGGCGCAATTATCGAAACCAAGTGAGCATTTTTTGCTCAAATATAATTTCAAAGATGGAGTTTTACTGTTCTTTTTCCTGGTAGAGATCAAGTATCTGTGATGACTATTGATACTAGTTTTTAGCATTATTGTGCATCATTTTGTGATGAGAAACGGTAATTCCGACAGATAAATATAGCCGAAGGTTCTCATTGGTTATTTTCTACTGAACGTTGCACACTGAAAGAACCAGCCTTACAAGAGAACTCGAGCACGCGAAAGGTACTTTTTATCGGGTCGCACTAGAGCTTTCTGGTTAAAATTACCCTAAAACCCACGTAATCGTGAGAAACACAGTTAAGGGTGTGTAATAAAATTGTTCACATCGAAACCGTTTTCCGTCACTCGTCAAACACAATCAGGAAAACTGGTGTTAACAACGGACATAATGGAGTGGTTTGAAATGGGGTGTTTGAATGACTTTGAATTAATAACGTCAATGGGAATGAATTAGGAAGAGAAGAGAAAAAAACATGAGAGTTGTGGCGAAAATTCAACGCAAACTGAGATTCAAAGCCACAAGCATAAATTCGTGAAAGTGGTGTTAGAGATAGCTGGGTTATCAGAACGTCGCGGCTTCCCCACCGGGGAAGCTGGGACGTTCGAATAGCTGAATTAGGAGAAGAGAAAATTGCGGACTTTGTGAAATTTATTTATTTATTTATTGGTGTCTATAGTTAGAACTAGAAGTCCTATCATAAACTGTGCGCTTATCAAGGCTTATTTGTTAATTGCGCGTAGGAATTGCGCGCAATTGCCATATGGATTGGCATCCAAAGCACGGCAGGTTCTCCTGGTTACTCATAGCAAACACAGGTCCATTGGCAGAAACATTGCTTGTGCACAGACCATATGTACAGAATTTGATAGCCTTACTAAGGCTATAACGCGCAGATCGACGTGCTATTTGTGCGCATTGCATGACAGGACTTCTAGTTTTAAGTGTAAGGTCACATATTTCTTCACAATGGCTAATCGCGACCGAACAATGATATAAAGTCAAATCCAGTCAGTCGTTTACACCCATGTTCCCCATTTTAGAGGACTTCCATCCCAGGCATTGTTTACCGCAGCAAGCAAAGGCTGTCTCACTTCTCGGGGTTCCCATGGGGTGACTTTGTGAAAAGGATTAGAAACAATAACACTGTCAGATAAGTGTGACAGATCTGAGAACAATTTGTAATTGATTGTTTTAGTTTCATAAATGGACAGAACGCCATGCGTGTTTGAATCGGTGGGTGTTTTACTTAACGAGTTGGAAAGGAGTAGGCATATTTCGCAAGAGCCGTAACACATTTCCTTCTGTGTTTATTACACATCCCCATGCATTAAATTCATTTAAATCAACAAATTTTAATTCCGATGTATGAACGCAAAGGCGAGTAGTCAGTTATTTCTGTTTGGAGAGGTACTGATAAACGGATCGATAAAAAATCAAAACAACCTTTAGGGAACCAGTCTAAATTACATTCGTATCTCTGTTTCTATTCGGCTGGTGTCCTTTCACGCCTAACCATTTGGTGGATATTACTGATATTAAAAATATAAATTCAAATTTGGACGGATTTGCAAAACAGCTGGGAGAAACGTTTTTCGCGACAGATGATCGATAATTGTATACAGAAATTTGGAAACGTAACTGATGACTCGACGGGAAAGGAACTATTCTAATCAGTGCGAGGAGGAGAAATTCCCGCTTGTATATCACCAGTTAAATACAGAAACATTCATGTCAAAGCGGCGATTCCGTTAAATACAAGTGTTTAAAGTTTAATGGATGTTTAATAAATAATGAGGTTATTACTTTGTTAGTTTCACATGAGATGTCGGCCCTCGGTAAAGTTTACCTCAGCCTTCGTCCTTCGGTCTGAAGTTAATATGAGGTTACCTCAGGCTGATACCTCGGTCCAAGTAATAACCCAAAAGCCCTAAGTACGCTGATGCATAGTTCGTTGTTGATCAATGTGTATGATATGTTCACCCTGTGTCCATAGCTTGAAGAGACAATAGGGTCTTTACCCTTTACCCAACGTAGACGATATCAAAATTCATTATTTTAAATATCATTTTTTTTAAATTTTCAAAAAAATTCAACAAAACCATATCATGTGACCCCTCATTGGAACGAGCTCGACGAGCTCGTTCCAAAGAGGGGTCACATGATATGTTTTTGTTAATTTTTTTTGAAAAATAGTATTTTTTCAGCTGCTGAATTTGCATATTACGCGGGCGGATGTGGCGCATTCGTTAGTTAAAGGGTTAATGTAGTAACACCTGGCTCCCTTAAATATTTTAGTTGCAGACAAACACATGATAAAAATATTGATACCAACTAAAATAAATAAATAAATAAATAAATAAATAAATAAATAAATAAACAGTAGCAAATAATTTATTTTTTAGAAGGCTTATTTATCAAAAGAGTAAGCAAGATAAAAAGTTTAAGTAACAAACAATGAAAGAAAGCAACCAAGAAATGTTTTGATAACGATCAGATTAAATTCTTAACCCTTAACCCAACGCAGACGATATCAAAATTTATTATTTTAAAAAACATTTTTTCAAATTTTTCAAAAAATTTCAACAAAACCATATCATGTGACCCCTCGTTGGAACGAGGTCGACGAGCTCGTTCCAACGAGGGGTCACATGATATGGTTTTGTTGAATTTTTTTTTAAAATAATATTTTTTCAACTGCTGAATTTGCATATTACGCGGGCGGATGCGGGCGATTCGTTGGGTAAAGGGTAATTGCGTTAACCTTTAACAAAGAGCTAAGTGATAAGTGTTCCCTGAAGATTACTTGACAGTCGTGAATTTTGTTTCGCCTGTGTCGTCAGACAGTTATTTCTGCGAAAACGACGTACTTAAACAAATAAACCACAAAGCCTTTGATACCTACCAAAACTACATTGTTGATGCCACATTTTGGTGCCAAATTCTGTATTTTTAGTGCCACCATTGGTACACGACCCCTAATGAGGGAATGCTAGGGTCGTGCGAATATTCCACATTCGATTCGATATCGATACCACACGTCTTCTTCGAGATTGATCCCGAATCAGTCTCAGGATTAGGCTTTTATTTAATCTTATTTGTTTTACAAGGATTGGTGAACAAGTTATGCAACTTATATTAACGCTTCTCCTTGGCCCAATGGCGTCGGTGTGTGGGGTGACCCTCATTGTGGCAACTTCGTGGCTAAGCTCTTCTCGAAACTACATGTACGAACGGATTTTTAGCCTGCACGGAGTGTGTCTCTCTCCGCACAGAGGACAGCCCTTTTACGCCCCCACCCGATAGGACGATACGCTGTGACAGCATCAACCCCACAATTGATGCTGACAGAGAGTGTTCGGACACCTCGAGAACCTTCCCCGGCCGGGGATCGATCCCGGGACCTCTGGCATGAGAGACCAGCGCACTTATTCACTCGGCCACCAGGATTAGGTAAAATGATTTAAACAAATTCGATACTTAGGCGGTTGAGAACTGTTTGTGAGTTATCGGTCTGTCCACTTTCTTTTTAGCTTAAAGAAAACCTGAGTCAGATTTCACCCAGTCTAACAGATTCTCTTTGATCTTAATAATGTCAACATTATCACGGGGAAAAAACGAATAAACTAATGGATGGAAATCATTTCATCCTCTTCTTCCATTAAATTGACGTCAGACAGAAATAGATAGAGACGGCTCAGATCAAATAAGGCAATTTATATCAAAATTGTTTCGATAAATGTCTTATTTATTGAAGGAATATACGTATTTGCTTTGAGGCGATGGAATTATTTTAGAGATCAGTAAAAACTTCCTTTAATTTAGAAAAGTAGCTCTTTTAAGAACAATTATTGATAGACGCTGGAAGTCGAGAACTGTAAAAGCTGAAAATATTCTATAGTGCTCATTGATTTAAACCTTTACCCAACGTAACGCCCAAAACAGGCCAGCGCTGTTCACATACCTCACTATTCAATTTTCAATATTTTTTCATTTTTTGTCTCGAAAACATAGCTTATGACCCCTCATTGGAACGAGCGCGTTGAGCTCGTTCCAATGAGGTGCCATGAGCTATGTTTTTGACGCGAAAAATGAACAAAAAATAAAGTTATTCAAGAATTTTATTTGCAAGTGTCGTCTGCTTTTCATGTAAGGTAAAGGGTTAAACAATAACAAGGAAGGAATTTTATTTATTAGATAGGATTTTCTTTCCCAGAATTCCTCATTATCAAACTAGGCTGATATGATAACAAACTGGACTGATATGACGCTGATCTCGGCCGATATGATCCTAGCCAGACTTGCTGCCCTTGATGCGTTACTAGGCGCAACCAATTCGTTTACATCGAAATTGTTCGTCGTTATTAAAAGATGCAATCAATTGACGATACCAGGCATGATGGAGTAGTTTGAAGCTAAGTCATTGTATGATGAGGATCAATGGTGGCAATAAGTAAGGATAAGATGGATGGGGAAAAGAAAGAACAGAGTTGGACAGGAAATTCAACGGAAACTAAGATTCCGTGTCGTAAGTTGGAGAAGAGACTCTTCAGCTATCTGAACTTAGCGGCGGCCACAGTGGGGAAGGCTAGACCATTCTGTTATTATTTGTTTTGGTTTAACCCTGTACCCAACGCAGACGATATCAAAATTTATTATTTTAAATATAATTTTTTTTAAATTTTTCAAATAAATTCAACAAAACCATATCATGTGACCCCTCGTGGGAATGAGCTCGACGAGCCCGTTCCAACGAGGGGTCACATGATATAGTTTAGTTGACATTTTTTTAAAAATAATATTTTGTCGACTGCTAAATTTGCATATTACGCGGGCGGATGCGGGCGGATGCGGGCGATTCGTTGGGTAAAGGGTTAATAAATAAAAAGGCTATGTCTTGGTTATTTTCAAATCGGCCGAGATATCAGCCCTCAATAACTTCACATCATTCGATCTCGGGCTGATATGAAGTTACCTCGGGCTGATATCTCGGCCGATATGGAACTAACCAAGTTATAATCTCTAATTATTGTTATATTTCGCGATGTTTGAAAAGCTGAATTAGTTTACAATCTAACACATGGTTAAGGCAGCGGATTTAACATTCTTCACACGAATGTAAATTGCCATATGCATAGAAAGTGGATCTCCAGTGGATGACGATTTGACATAACATATCTGAACCGAGTTCACTAAACTCGACCCCAGCCGAGGTTTGTCGAGGATCAGATCGATTATCGTGAACGAGGTTTAGAAATTTCATAACAAATTGTTCCGAATTCATGATTCTTTACATCACATATTGTATATTTTAACCCTTTACCAAACACAACGGTTAAAACCAACCACCCTTATTCGCAACACTCGCCAACCAAATATTGTTTATCCAACTTTGTCTCGAAAACACAGCTTTTGACTTCTCATTGGAACGATCATGGTAGCCCGTTCCAAATGGAGTCATAAGCTATGTTTTCGAGGCAAAAACATTAAATGTTCTGTTATTTAGGACATTCTTTCGGAAATCGTCGGCTGAGTGCTAGAATGTTCTATGTCCCATAAGGGACATAGAACATTCTCGCACTCAGGCGACGAAATGTCGTCTTCTAGCCACGCAATAGAAAGAGTTTATGAAAACAATGACTTGACAAACAGAGAAGATCAATATAAATAAATCTATTCCAGGAACCAACTTACTCATTCTACAGTTAAAACTAAAAGTTCTGTCACGAACTGTGCGCTTATCTAGGCTTAATTACGCGTGGGAATTGCGCGCAATTGACATACCGAATGGCATCCAAATCACGGCAGGTTCTCCTGGTTACTCATAGCAAATACAGGCAATGTTTCTGCCAATTGACCTCCGGTTTACCCGTGGGTCCATTAGCTGAAACATTGCCTGTGCACAGGCCATATTTACAGAATTTGATAGATTTACTGTGGTCATAACGCGTAGATTAACGCACAGATCGACGTGCTATTTGTGCGCATTTCATGACATGACTTCTAGTTTTGATTGTCTTCTGAAGCAACACTGGTGGTATTTCCGGAATGTGTTGTTTGATCCTGATTATGTTAGAAATATAATTACTATATTTGGAAATTGTGAGTTCTCATATATAGGACTTGGCTGGGCCCTGAATGTGACCTAAAATACTGACTGAGCTACTAACAACGTTTTGGTGGTTGTGCTTGGGTACAGTTGGTATGCCGGCAGATTTTTCAGCGCCAGGCGATGGATAATGTTGTCCCAGTTTTGAACCCTGTCCATGTCGGCTTCACCAAATTTTCAGGTCAGTTTCGGTTATAGCAGGGAATCGAATTTATTTTCTAATTATCGAGTGAATTAGTTTCTAATAAGGTTTGGGCTGGTGGAATTATCGGAATTAGTACAGCCAGGTAAAGATGCCATCGAATTGTTTATTTATTTATTTATTTATTTATTTATTTATTTATTTATTTATTTATTTATTTATTTATTTATTTATTTATTGGAGTGTGACGACACCAGGGTCACCTTATGTCGGACAGTTGTGCGGGCGGAGTAAGCCGGAGTACCCGGAGAGAACCACCGAACAACGGCGAGCAACTGTCAGACTCCCGAACGTCCTATCTCCACACAAGCATTGGATGAAGATACCCGTACCATCGACGTGCAGAACGCCTTAGTAGATAGCGCCATCGTGCCACCGGGTGCCACCAATGGAACAAAATTAAAACGAATTGGAGGAAGGTGCCATCAAATACTATCAAATTACCGTGCTGATGTCACAGTAGAAAACTAATCCAACAGAATGTCTGTCCTTGAAATACAAATGTAATCGGGGATGAAGTGAAAGTAATGTTGATAGGGTAATTTTTCCCTACTATTTTCAGATATTCAACATAAAGGAATAAAAACATTAACAATGAATTGACTTTGATTCTTTTTGATAATTTAGGATGATGTCCTATATGGATGTCAGAACTGGAAAGCATTAACATAACACGAAAAGAGATAGTTTGGCTCCGCGGAATAGTACTGCAAATCATATGGCTGTCCGAACTGGAACACACCAACATAACTCGAAAAGAGATAGTTTGGCTCCACGGAATCGTACTGCAAATCGGCTTAATATTTTCTTTTTGTGTCTCACGAATAGGTGAAAGCTGAGACGGACTACATCTCTGACTTACCTCGACATGAAAATCGACTTTTGATAAAGTTATCTCCCCTGAAATTATTAGATTTGCGAGGAAGGTCCAATCAAGAAGCATGTAATTGTTTAAAAACACCCATTACATCAGTCGAAAATAAAGCGAAGTCTCATTTTGTCGCTTTTAATAAAGGAAAACAACAGACAGCTCTCGGAGCTGTCTGTTGGTTTCGTTTATTAAAAGTTACAAAAGGAAACTTGGCCTGTTATGGCAAGCTGGGGAGCGCGGTGGCCCAGTAGGTAGAGGTGCAGGCTGCAGGGCGAGAGGTCCTCGGTTCGAATCCCGCCTGCGGCTACCGCGTTGTGTCCTTGGACACGACACATCATCTTCCTTGCCCGCGTGGGGGCACGATGATGCCGTGTACTAAGGCGAACTGCACGTCGATGGTACGCATGTCTTCAACCAATCTAACCCTGCCTGGGCTGCAGTGCGGTGTTACGATGTTGGGGAGCTGGTAGCTGCTCGTCGATGCTTGGTGGTTCTCTCTGGGTACTCCGGCTTCCTCCACCCGTAAAACTGTCACGGTCATGATTAGCCATTGTGCATAAATATGTGACCTTAAACATAAATAAATAAATAAATATGGCAAGCTGATTAGAAGCAATTTAGTAAAGTCCACTTTGACTCTTTGTTTAACGAAGCAAGTTTTTATTTTTCACAGGAAAAAAATTAGCAAATCTTACCTTGTAGACGTTTATATTAATGGAAAGAACAGTGACTGTATTAAATGTCGCGACGAATACACTATTGATATAATGAACTGAAATAAGTTACAGAATACAAAAAGATGGTGAAAGCGCCGCTTTCTAATTTTTAGATGGGTTTCAACGGAGAATAATAGCCAAATGTTCAAACTGATGGGAGATAAAATTATAAAAAGCCAGCTTCTGTAGTTTTATACTGCTCTACAAGAAAATGTATTTCTAAAATGATGCAAACATCGATTATACAACTTCGCCAACATTTCAGAATTTCAATTCTTATATGAAATTCAGTGTCAAATTTACTGTCAACTTTAGAAAATTAGAGGGAGCTAACTTTCCAGTAAATCTCTCCCAGTTACGAGAATTGTCAGCCATGGGCCCGCAAGAGGCTATAGCGGCAAACGCAGTTGGGAATGTGTGTGAGGTGGCCGGGGGGGGGGGGGGTGGAATTTAAAATAAAAAAATTGCCTGATCAGTCCTGCCTGAGAAACGCTGCTGTGTGTGTGTGTGTGTGGCGGGGGGGGGGGGGGGGGGGTAGAATTCCATTGGCGCTAAAATCCTAAACTTTGTCCTATCAATCATATCAGGGAAATGCAGTTGGGACTGTCTGTGTATGTCCGGGGTAGCGAAGATTTCTGAATATTGGAGTAAAAATCCTAAAATATGCCCCATCTGTCCTACCACTGAACTGCATCTACATGCAAAAAATCACTGAAGTAAGTCTTGTTACCTATGTTCTTACACGACGACCGTGCATATCATGGGATATATTTCACTGTAATTCACCACGTTCCGGGTCATATGTCCAACGTTTAACCCAAGCAACATGACGAGACCACGGGTATCGTCTTTTTCATTACTTTATTATATACCTATATTTACATACATTATATATTACTTTTATTATACACCGTGTTTTTCACCATCGAATCCTGGTTGGCGAATCAGTCTGAGTGGCTTTCCGATTCCGTATCAGATGGTTGGTCTCAGAACGAGGAGGGCACTGGGGAAAATCAATCGAGTCCTCCCAGTTACTAACCTTTTATACGTACGCTTCATTTGTGTATAAATAAACACTATCGAATAACATGAATTCCTAATATTGTTCTGAACCAATTTTATATGTACTAAATCCTATTAATTACAATAAAATACCTTTGTTTTCTTACTTTATTCCTATTTTCATGCGTGAATGCAAGTGCTATTTGTTTGAAAATAGATGTAGTTCTAGTTACAATTGCAAGTTATTTACACTTATATTGTTTTCTCGAGTGAAAGTGAATTTCCATAACGGCATATAATAAACAGATCATTATGAGAGTAACGCGATCCTGGATTGTCGCATCTGACATCGTGGACGAGGTCAGATCTCCGGATCACTCTCACTGCCATCAGCGGCTCGTGTGATCTGGTGATCTAACCTCGCCATCTCGTCGGAATACGACAAACCAAATCACTTTACTGTCATAATAATCTCTATTTATTACACGCTAACTGATAGATTATCGAAGAAATTGCAGAGAAATAGAAATCGTATCCCCCACTGTGAGGATATAGAAATTTTCACTTTCACGGTATCAATCAAAATGGCGGCTTGCAAAGCATCACTTCAAGGTGAATACGCCTCATAATATCACTGGAAATGATCAATGTGTTCTAAAAACCTATAATGAAAGGTAAATCTAGTGGTTCTGAGTGGATACCGATCATTTCCAGCAATAATTCAACAAGCATTCACTTTGAATTGATGCATGAAACCCGCTAGTCCAAACATGGCCTGAAAGTCCGTAATATAAGTTTTTGGTTTGGTACGTCCTTTCAAAGGACGTACCAAACCAAAAACCTATATTACGGTCTTTCAGGCCATGGTTGGACTAGAAACCCGCCAACTGAATCAGATTGCAAGACGCTATCTGTTCCGAGTATCGATCAAATCACTTCCGCGTATCAATGATTCAATGCGCTGTTTACTTTCATGCATCAATTCAAGGTTGAAACGAGTGGAATTATCAGATTCTTATAAAAAGCGTATAATAAAAAGAGAATCTAGTGTTTTTGAGTGGACACCGAAAATTATCTCACTTGTGGCCGAGACACTTATTTCTTTTCGCTCGCGCAAGCGATCGCAAAAAATAAACATTTGTATCAGTCACTCATGAGATAATTTTTGGTATCCACTCAAAAACACTAGATATCCTCTATTTATCTTACAACACGAACGTATTCCCTCAAATACAAGCAAAAACATCCAGACAAAATACAAATCTACATTGATGTTAGCAGCCGCTCGTGCGATCACTCGATTCAGAAAGAAAAAAGTTTTTTAACTTACACTCAATTGGCATTGTCGAGGCCACCGTTTTTGATAAAAAGTAATTAAATGATAAATAAGACTGCAGCTCATTGAAATAAATTAGACTAGATTTTTGTCATGTTGGTATTTTTAAATAGGCCTACCATACGTTAAACACGAAAAATAAAACAAAGAAAAACACAGCTGAAATACAACTATGAACTACAGCGGTTATAGTGCAAGTGGATTATCGAATTATGATTATCTCATGCACAGCTAAAGAAAACAAAACCATGACGTCATGTTCTTCATTCGTGAAATTCAATACATAGACGCTGAAGACATACCACCATGTGTATTTCCAAAATGGAGAATTGAAGTCTCGACCTCGCGTCTGGGTCATATATTGATGAGTCCGTTAGGATATATACCCAGAGACGAGGTCTCGACTTCAATACGCCATTTCGGCAACCTACAAGGTGGTAATAACCTATATGTATAGAGCGAAATGGAGCAGTCCGTCTTGTATGTTAGGGAATGTTCAGTAATAATTTACGCCTAGAACCCCGTGGTGTCTAAGAATAAATTATCACTGAATCCGCTGACCAGTAGCTTGTTTATTGTGTTGTCTATTCTCCAACTGTCAGCGTTTGTGTTACACTAGGAAGTACACATACCGAGTTAAACATGTTAAAATAAAACATATTCTTGGTCTCAGAGATTGTAAAACCATAACCCGTGTTATAACAGACCGATAAGGTCCATGCGAAGCTTCGAAATTCGATTCGCATCGAAATCGTGCCGAAAATTCCATTCGTTTCTAGTCGAGCTGCGCTTATTCGGAAATTTTCGAATTGTCGAGATGTTTTCATAATCTACAGACGTTTCTTCTCGTGAGTCTTCTATCATCAGGTCTTTAAACCTTTACCCAACATGAAAAGCAGACGATACTTGCAAAAAAAATTCTTGAATAACTATTTTTTTTCATTTTTTGTCTCAAAAACATAGGTTATGACCCCTCATTGGAACGAGCTCGACGAGCTCGTTCCATTGAGGGGTCATAACCTATGTTTTTGAGACAAAAAATGAAAAAATAATTAAAATTAATAGGCGATTTTTGAGAATAGCGCTGGCCGGTTTGGGCCGTTACGTTGGGTAAAGGGTTAAGGAGGTTCCACTTTCGAAACTACTTTGCTTCTGTTTTGAAATATTCCACTTTTTTATGAGCGCCATAACACACGAGCTGATACTGACAATACTTACGGCTCTAATATCCACCAACAAGCCTGAAAATAAATAATCTGTCATTTGCAGAATGAGGTTCTCAGATGGTGAATTTGCCGATGCTATCCCACATTGTGGGCCAATTTATCATCTGGGTTTCTTCTTTCTGTTTAGATTTGAGACCTTGATTCAGATTGAGGTTCACAGAGGGTAAATTTATTGATGCTACCCTGCTGAGCAGGGCAGCATCACCAAATTCCCCCTCTGAGGACCTTATTTTGCAGACCTTATTTTGCAGATGACAGTGTGAGTATTTTCTGGCTTGTCCACCACGTGAAGATCGGTGAGATTTGAACCGAGATTCGATTCAAATCGAAATTATTAGTCTGATTCGATTCGGAATTCGGGTCGATGGCAGATCTGAGATTCACATGCGCAGTAATGTCGATGCAAGACACACGGATGAGACATTTATGGCCACACTCCCTTGGAGAGATGGAATGAAGATTGTGACGAATACAATTTACTTCCCGTCATGTGGCTGGTGAGTAGCCCTACTGTCTCCAGTGACCCTTAAGAGGGTAGACCCCGTTACCCTAATCGAGAAATGTCCCCGTAAAGTGTACGACCAGCCCCCCTCCTATGTCACTGACGTTCTTCCAGTTAAAAATAGACAAATTAATTTGTATTCAATTTTAAGACGATGTTCGTTAACTTTTATAGACGCCTTGTTACAGTTTATTCCTCCGTATCTCTCGAGGGATAACTGTGGTTATTTTCGTCATTTTGCATTCCTCCTTCATCCTATGTTTCCCTTTCATTCAGAAGTGAATCAATCCTTCTCCTTCATAATATGGATGTGTACACTGGCAAAACTGGCAGCTCGCATATTCACCAAGATCATCTCATCGTCTTGTTCTGCTAAGCAATTTATCTTACCTGAAATACGATTCCACTAAACAATTATGGGAATAATACTTTTCTCTCTGTTAAAATGAACACATAAAAGAGAAATGATTACCATTATATTTGTATTATACATTACTCTAATGTCTTTGTCAACTTAAGTTGTCAGCAGGGGGTACGATATTGTGTCAGTTATACAGTACGGCCGACGTAGATTGGTCACTTCCCACGGGGTGGGCAGTATTTCAAAAGACGCAATAATATTAGATTTCAAACACCAATTACAGGAAAAAGCATAAAAAATTTAAATAATGAAGCACCGGGTACAACCCGGTGCTTCATTATTTAAAATTTTGTTGAAGATGGGTTTCATAACAGGTAACACATGCTTGGACATCATTGCCCACGAGAGGATTACGACCTGTCCACGGCGACTGTACTGTACCAGAAAGTGTAATTCGTGTAGTCCCAAACCCAGATGTGAGCGATTGTGTGGATGTGCAGTATGTGGGGCGAAATCTGTCACTAAAATTCACACAGACAGGAATTTTCAGCAGAACAATAATTCATCATTAAAAAGTAAACGGAGCACAGGCAATGTTTCACCTAACCCGGATCCTTCTCGAGAAATTTTGTTTTTGTTCCTTGTAGTTTCGTCTGGGTAGAAATGGTCACTCCACACCAAGGAAGTTTTATTGTTTATCATTGCTCCAAGGCCCGACGAAAGGGTACGCGGATATTACCCCGGCGGACTTTTTTTTTCAGTCGTCTTTAGCCCTTATATGGTAGGCGGACATTTCCCCTTTGGACATTTCTCAGTGCTATTTTTTTTTTAGAAAAGCGAGCGATTCCCCAGCACTTTGTTATAATTTAATTTTAATGGGGTTACCCGTTTGGTGTTTTCGTGCGTTCTGTTATATTACAATTCCAATTTTATTGATCCACTCTTGGGAGTTAGTCTCTTTGTTTTCGAGCCGTCTTTTATGCAGTGATTACAATTGCTTGCTTTGTGAACAGTCAGCGTTGGTCAAAAAAGCCTAAAGTACAGCTAAATAAGTTGAGGTGTAAACTTCAAGAACCATTTTCAATAGATTTTTTCTGTGTTTATAACACCAGGTCCTGGTATCATTTATTTGAACGCTCCTTAAGATAGCCTTCCAAGATATGATACCAGGAACTGGATTTACCAACGCAGAAAAAAAATAAAATGCAGATCGTTCCAAGTTCTTGACGTGATACCGCGACCTTGTTTTATTAACACGGCAATATTTACTCTTTACTGTCACCCT
The DNA here is from genome assembly GCA_031216915.1 of Pictodentalium vernedei. Classification (NCBI taxonomy): domain Eukaryota; kingdom Metazoa; phylum Mollusca; class Scaphopoda; order Dentaliida; family Dentaliidae; genus Pictodentalium; species Pictodentalium vernedei. The sequence continues at coordinate 121,598,790 of CM062297.1, read as the reverse complement.
AAGTATTGTTTTAACTTCGAAAAGTGTCGTTTTTATCCCATAATGCCCGTCCATCCATCAGAAAATATCTGGGGTATGTCCACTAACCCTGGAAAATGTCCGCTCACACCGGGGAAATGTTCACCTGGGGTAGTGACCGCTGGGAAAATTTTCGGCGTTCGTTCAAGCTGTCAAGTGTCTTCATTGATCACCAATGAGCATCCACAACAGGACAACAGGGATATACTCGTGATTTTCAGTGATATGTGTACTTTCTACCCAGATGAAGCCTGATGTATACTTCCAAGTCAGTCCAATGACAACAATTGGAAGAGTCCATATTCTTTATCTGGGGCAGACAATTCAATATTTTCAACGTGTAGCCTTATTAATTACTCCACACATTCACTGTGCAGTCATCCAACTTGGAGAAATTATGACATATTATGTCAGTGGACCGGAAAAGCGGCATTTAGAGTTCAAATGGTTCAGCTGACGGGGAAATGTTGGGGTATCAGATTTGGGGGAAACCACGGCTTCAAGTAAGTTCCAGGGATGCACAAGCAGAAGGTACCATTTATTTGGCTGTAGTTTTTGTACTTGGTATATATCATTTTGTTTCGCCATGTATTATTCTATGATTTCACTGCTGTGTCTGGGGCACTAGGGCCTTAGAGGAGTAATGCACAGCAGCTAAATTATATAATCGTTTAAACATATGTATTGTTCGCTGCCTATTTCCATCACTACTTTGTTCAACAAACCGCTGTTGTTTGAGACTGAGTTACTTTTGGAGGAGAAGAGGGAGCTCCAGCACCTGGTGCTTTCCGTTTGGATGCGTTCTTGTTGTACACGAAAATGCGAAACGTATTCTGTTAAGAAATGAAGATAATTACAAATAAATTCGTGTTTTACAGATAAATAACAACAATGTCATTCTCCATTTAATGTCTTTATGTCAGATTTTAAATTACCAAAAAATGTCACATAAAAATTGAAAAATATAATTTCAACACGCTGCTCAGAATTGTGCAAAACATTTTCTCCAGACAACAAATATTTGCAAAGTGTTTTATAGTTTTCAAACAGGATTATAATCAAAATGCGTGCAAGCCTTAGTGTCTGCTGTGGGGTCATTCCTATAAATTTTAATATGAATCTATCATTCATCAACTCGGGATTTTCATAAATTAGCATCTCGTGTATAATGGAATTTGGGCAAAATGCACACGAAAACACAGAGAATGAATCCGCGAAACAAAAAACCCAGTCAAGGTTGTTTGTACAGGAAATGCGAGATGAAGTGTCTTGCTAATCGTCAAATATATTTCGTTAACGTCAGCGCGTAACCGAAGCACATTTGCACGTTGTCCACTTCACCAAGACATAAGAAGGTTGGGGTAGTCGAGTTATGCCTAGTACCCTTGAACAGAGTAAAACAATTCTCGAAAGCCAGATTATTCTCTGTAAAGATGGAAATTGCACGAGCAAAAGTCATTTATTCTGCTTGTTGGATTGAACCGTGTCAGAGAAGATTGCTGCCACCACCGAGTACCAGTGACCGGAAGTAATCTGATTGAAAACTAATCCAACAGAATGAAGTGGTAGTTGTACGATTCAAACATAATATTTGTTTCTTTACGATTGACATATTCTCCTGATTAAATAGGTTCGATTTCCTTGTTATTTTTATAATGTATGGCTCAAGTATTTGGCGTAGCGAAGCGTGGGATACGCCGGGAAGCTGAATATTAACACCTCCCGTTACACTTGTTTGGATTTTGGTGAACGTAGAGACGGTAAGACATGAGGCTGTCCACAGTCTTCTCTATACCATTTTCACTTGGACATTAGGTAAAAAACATGATGCTTGAATAACATTCTTCAGTTCATTTACTGCCGATTCCAGTGCGGCATCTTGAACCCTAACCTATCGCTTTTACTATATGCTAATCTGTGAATTATCGCAAATTATCTAAAAGATAGTTCTCGATATCCATCGACTCGATAGATATCGAGAAATATCCCTCAGTAGCTTCCTAAATGACGTCAAGCTTTGACGCATGACCTCGCCTTGAAGGAACGATCAGGTGATCTTTGTTATTGTTTTGAAAAGTACGGATTTGGGGTCGAATTGGGCTGAATATTTTGAAAACAAATGTTTGGTAACATATAATAAAAAAGAAAATCTACTCTATTTTTGTCAGTATCTGGAATTATCTCATGAGTGTGGACCTGAAAGTTTTATTTTTCACGAGCATTTGAATTGTTTCAGTAGCTTCCTAAATGACGTTACGCTTTGGCGAATGATGTCGCATTGAACGTCGCCTTGAAGGAACGATCAACAGGTCTTTTTATTGTCTTGAAACTGTTTGCAGTCGGATTGGGCTGAATACTGCGCAGTAAATTGTCACGTAGCATATAATAAAAAGAAAATCTACGCTGTTTATAGGGAAATGGTACCATTTCCTGTAGTTTATGTACCCAGAATATCGGCGCGGGGTTAATGACTCTAGGGGCCTGAACATGGTTAATCGCCGAGCTGGTTGTGGGTAGCACAGTCTTTAGGTCATCGCATGGCACAATTCAGCTTGGAGGGGGATCTTGCGAACTGCATTCCAGAAGAACTGGAAGTCTCACGATTACCAAGTCATCTACAGGACAGACACCTATTCATCTAAATGACAGACAGTAGTTTCTAAATCCCCGCTCCGTACTGTCCCATGTTAAAAAATTGCCAAATTCAGCGCGTCTCTACATCACCAATCTGAATGTGGACACTGCGGCAGTTTCTGCTTCAGTCTTCATTCATCTATCACACGTACAGCTCGCATTCTGAAAGTTTTCCGTGTCAAAAAATTAATTGTGCATAGTTGCTTTGTTGCTAATAGTGCTTTATTTGTGTACACGTCTAAGCTGCGTTTTCTTCCTTGGAGCGGAATCACGATTCCTTGCCTTGACGGCAGATACTTTGTGTTATTGTCAATGAATTTTTCGACATTCCTGGGGACTATGTATTGTCATTTCCAGAACTCTTCATTTTCTTCGTTTGGTGTTTCGGGAAAGTTATCCTCGATTGACTCGTGTAATGGTCTGCACAACTCGAGAAGACATTCAAAGACAGTTTCGCCTATCAGTTCAATCGGGCTGTGTTCGACCTTGGACAATTTAAGCAGGGGTGCATTTTGCCCTGTCGGAAGTGTATTCAGGGTTTCCCATTTCGACAATAACAAATGTGGCGGATATCGACAATGAGTGTGGCCCCGATCTTCCAGTCTCGGACGGGCACACCAGCAGTGTAATAGCTGTACCCCCCCCCCCCTTTCTTCGAACCCACGGAATAGGTCTTGGACTGTTGCACAAATTCATGCAGAACTCATTACTAGGGTCATTTCTCCGCCATCCAAAGTTCGCAGGTCTGCACTCATACACCTCTTGGAAGACAATGTCAATGTTACCACCGCAGCAGCAAGTGACATCTAGCCGGTTCAACTATCGTCTTCACTTTCATCATTCAATGCTGCGTCGCCACCATCATTTCTGAACTGTACCACATCTGTATCTCAGGAATCGCCAGTATTTTCCGTCGGCTCGTCGTCTATCCCACAGGCCAATGCCGCGGGTGCACAGAGACGCCAAGTTGTTCGAACACGGAGTTATCCGTTGCATCTGAACAGTGACAGTGCGCGGCAATCAAATTTTTCTTCAGTTCCTCCTGGCACCGCTCCGCCTTCTCAGAATCGTTTGTGGTCGTCGTACTGCACGTGCATCCTCTCAGGGTAGGACCGTGCCTATTCGTTCACATGGAGATACTTTTCAGCACATACCTACAATCTCAGAGCCTTTAGTTTCTTTTCCAGAGGCCTCTGACTCACCTTTGCTGCCTACTTTCCGTCATGCATCCTTTCATGCAGCGCAATCAAACTCCGTTCACTCCATGGAGAGTTCACCACCTAATGCCTCGACAGTGCCGGTTCGTTCACACAGAGATACTTTTCAGCCCACACCTACCGGGCCTGCAGTGCCCTTTCCAGATGCTACTGACTCACTCCCCGTAGTGTGTCTTTATATGTAGCGTACATCCCGTAGCGTGTCTTTATACGCAGCGCAACCAAACTCTGTTCACTCCATGCAACACGAACTCGCAAGAAAAACTACAAATCGACCAACTGCTCAAGCAGAATGAGACTCCCGTTGCTAAACTTTGTGGCACATCGCTTCTTTCGCACCAGGTTCCCTTGGTAGCTTTCCGCCAACTGCGCCTCCATATGCCGGCATGTCTACAGCTCTCCCTTGCCATGTCGGACAGGGTGGGGCAAGCTTCGCATTCCATTACTTCAGGTATGGCTTCATTCGATACGATGTTTTCCCTCGTGCACCAGCTCCGATCATTGTTCAAAACTCTGTACGTTGAATTCCTCATCTCATTCCTCCAATTCATTTCGGTGTCCCAACGATACTGCTAGTACTGCCTCTTCCTCTACTGAAGAGTTTTGCCTCCAGTTCAACTCCGTTAAGGGTTGCACTTTTGGTCCAAATTGTCGCCACCTCCATTCTTGCCTGAACTGCAAGGATTCTCACCCCCATACAGTCTGTCCTGAGCGATCGTCTCGATCAGCCGCCCTCCCTCCAGTTGCTCCATTCAAACCTAATTGACCCCTGCCACAGCTTGATCAAGCACACTACGTACCCCAGTCTATTTCCACCGCCATCAACCTCTCTGCCCTCCAGTTTGCTTTAGCCGGACACCCCTACACAAGTTTCACCTCCTATATCCTTTCAGGGTTACAAGAAGGCTTTGATACTGGTATTCAGCATCCTCCTACCACTTCCCTCCTTCTGAACAACTTGCGGTCTGTTTTGGACAACCCCGAAGGAGTTGATGCTCCTGTCGGTTCCGAATTGAGAAATTGTTTCCTCTTTGGCCCGTTTGAAGGCCCACCATTTACGGTGTGTCGTATTAACCACATAAGCATTGCTTCAAGAAGGTTTTCTTGCAAGCAGTGGCTCATCATTGACCTCTCAGTGCCGCATTCTTCTTCCTCTTCAGATGCTATCAATTCCTTGATGGATAAAGATGTCCTTTTCCTGAATTATGTGACACTCGATCATGCGATCCAAATAATCCAAACATTAGGCTCAAACTCTTGGTTGTGCAAGATAGACATTAAGTCCGCTCTAATGCTATTACCCATCAATCGTGATCTCTGACATTTGTTTGGCATTCAGTGGAACGATAACTATTACTTTTATTCCTGATTGGCTTTTTTATATCCCTAATATTTTGAATTTTTTTGGATGATTGTTTGTCAGTTTCCCCAGCAACCAGTGCCACACGCCACTATGTGTTCCATGCTTAATCTTTTTGGTTACCTTGACATCCCCTCTCAAATGACAAAACAGAAGCCCAATCACATTGTTTGAAATATTTCGGCATCATTTTGGATACCGTAAAGATGGGAAGTCGCCTGCCAGTCGATAAACTGGCCGCCATAACCCAGCTGGTCCATTCCTTTCTTCTCAAACGGACATGTACATAGCGGGAGCTCTTGAGCTTCTTAGGTCATCTGAGTTTTGTCTCACAGGTTGTCCTACCTGGCAGTTCCTTTATTTCCTATCTCATTTCCATGGCTTCTTCGGTCTTTCAGCTGTGGCATCATGTCAATATTTCCGCCTCTTGTGTCAAGAACTGCATATGTTGCATAGTTTTCTGTCTTCGTGGATCGGAGTCTCCTCTTTTCTTAATTCACAGTCCATTTCTTCAGATGACCTTTCCTTGTTCACCGACGCTAGCTCGACGATTGGGTTCGTGGGTTATATCGACCCTCATTGGTTTCAGTCTGAGTGGCTTCAACTCTGGCTTCATTGACTGCTTCCGATTGGTCCATGGTCATGCTCGAACTTTACCAACTATGTGCCAAAAAAACGTATTCCTTTTATTTTCGACAATGAGGCCTCAGTTCAGATTCTGCGCAAGGACAGGTCACGGGTTCTCATCATCATAAAATTAATGCGCCGTTTGATTTGGTTCGCTTTGCGCCATACTTTCATGTTTTATTCCAAACATATCGCAGGTCATCACAACAAATTAGCTGACAGCCTTTCTCGTTCTAATTTGCAGGAGTTCCGTCGTTGGGCCCCAGAAGCCGATCTTCAGCAACAGAAGTGTCCTCCATGGGACGAAGTTATGGCGGTATGACTGCAATTCTACATTCTCTATGGAATGGTTCCCTTACCACCAGACACGCCGTCAGTATGCCACCGGATTGGATTGGTTGCTTCGATTTGCTTCCTTGTATCATCTTCCCAGATATGACTCTTCACACTTTACTGTATTCTCTGAACTATCATTGCTCCATTTTCTAGTGTTTTGCCACGCTGAGCTTCACTTGGCTTATTCTCCTATTAAATCGTACCTGGCGGGCATCTGCTTCTGTTACATCGCTCATGGTTTTCCGAACCCCTTAGTACAACCTAGTGGGACTCCCTGGCCACGAGTGCAAATTATCCGCCATTCTCTTCAAAAAGTGCACCACCCATATCCTCGTACTCGGCTTCCCAACACATTTACGGTTTTAAAACAACTCATGCAGCACTTGGCGCTTCCACCTGCTCTTTATTCCTAGCCGCTTTCCCGTGGCCTTTTTCGGTTACCCTCGGTGCGGAGAATTTAACACCCCTTCGCTCCCATTTGATCCGTCTGTTCATCTTTGTTTAAAGATGTTTTCCTTCATCCGTCCGGTCAAATGTCAATATTACATCTCACACATTCCAAAACCGACCCATTCCGGCGTGGGGTCCATGTTAAATTCTTTGTCCTGCCAGAGCTATGCCCTTTTTCATTTTTGCGTAGCTGGGCCTGGATTCGGTTGCAGGCCAAGGCTCATCCCCATGACCCGCCCTTTTTGACGGAACATTTCCACCCAATGAGTAGGGCCTATTTCATTCAACATTTGCGTCTTTTGCTCCCGCTTTCAGGTTTGTTCCCTGCCAATATATCTGGCCATAGCTTTCGTATTGGCGCCGGGTCCTCTGTTTGCAAGGCTCGTTTAGAAGATCATCTCATTAAAACTCTTGGGCGTTTGTCCTCCAACTGTTACACAACCTACACCCATACACCCGATGACGTCTTACGCCAAGCTAAATTAGCCCTAACCACCTCAACATTCCCTTTGCGCCGTAATCCTCTTCCCTCCTCCTCTGTTTTGGTTTGGTTCATAGGTGGGATGGGTGTCTTGGTGTCACTCTTCCGAGCACGATCCGTTATTAAGTTGCTTTCGTAGTGTTTTCACATGGGGCTCCTCGCTAGGTTGTTCTTTCCACTTTGCTTTGATTCCCCATTTCACTGCCTCCCTGTGTTTCACCATCTTTTGTGACCACGGATGGTGGATACGTCTCCTTCTTGTGGGCTCTCAGCTGTTACCAGCTCCTTTTGGGCCGTTCGTTTCACTTAGGCCCCCATTCAGTATTCGTTTTTCCAGGTTATTTAACAGGGCTATTAGACATTGGGCATTTTAGTGGTCAACCTACGGACGCACAAATAACTCAAATTTCCCATGTCATAGCCTAAACAGTAGTAAATTGATGCAGTGTGTCTCCGAGTAATTTGGGTTAAGCACTTCAACCGGACTGCTATCAACCAAACTTACTTGACAGAACAAATGATCCACATTTTGCGGAGGCACATTCATCCAAATAATGGTACCAGCTTCTGGGACCCATTTAAGCCATATCAGGCATTGTACATACAGTTAAAACTAGAAGTCCTGTCACGAACTGTGCGCTTATCTAGGCTTAATTGCTTGTAGGAATTGCGCGCAATTTGTCATATCGAATAGCAACCAAGGCACGGCAGGTTCTCCTGGTTACTCATAGCAAACACAGGCAATGTTTCTGCCAATGGACCTCCGGGTTACCCGGAGGTCCATTGGCTGAAACATTGCTTGTGCACAGGCCATATGTACATAATTTGATAGCCTTACTATGGTCATAACGCGTAAATTAACGCGCAGATCGACGTGCTATTTGTGCGCATTTCATGACAGGACTTATAGTTTTAACTGTACATGTATAATTAAGAGATCAACAATGACAATTGCGGTATAAGTACTAATTCAAACAAAAGTATATGTATGTAAGCGAGGTTTGAGAAATAAATAAATCGGTAGTACATGTGCCTTTATTGTGAGTATATAAATTGTAGGAAAATGATACGGCGCGGGATTAATGACTTTAGGAACCTGAATTACATGGCTAATCGCCGAGCTGGTTGTGGGTCGCACAATCTTTAGGTCATCGCATGCACAATTCAGCTTGGAGGGGGACCTTGAGGACTGCATACCAGAAGAACTGGAAGTCTCAAGATCACCAAGTCATCTACAGGACAGACTCCTATTCATCTAAAAGAAAGACACCAATTGTTTGTCTGTTAGGATTGTGGTCAGCCTACGGACGCTCAAATAACTCAAATTTCCCATGTCATAGACTCCTAAACAGTAGTAACTTGATGCAGTGTGTCTCCGAGTAATTTGGGTTAAGCACTTCAGCCGGGATATACAAACAAAAGCGCGGGATTAATGACTTTAGGAGCCTGAATTACATGGCTAATCGCCGAGATGGTTGTGGGTCGCACAGTCTTTAGGTCATCGCATGGCACAATTCAGCTTGGAGGGGGATCTTGAGAACTGCATTCCAGAAGAACTGGAAGTCTCAAGATCACCAAGTCATCTACAGGACAGACTCCTATTCATCTAAAAGACAGACACTTATTGTTTGTCTATTAGGATAGTTTTGCAGGGGCAGTTTCTAGATCCCCGCTCCGTAGCGTCCCATGTTAAAAAAATGCCCAATTCAGCACGTCTCTTCATCACCAGTCTGACAGACGACAATTCTGTAATTTCTGCATCAGTCTTCATTCATCTAGCACACGTACAGCTCGCATTCTGAAAACTTTCCCGTGTCAAAAAATTAGTTGTGCATAGTGGCCCCCAACTCCCCAACCGCCACCATCGACCAGGTCGCCATGAATGGGCACTCAGCAGCTGGCGCCTCTCGTTCACCCATTCCTGGTGCCATCTGTGTTCCAAAGTTTTTCTTTCCTGTCCTCTGCCATTGCAGCTGCGATAGTTTTGTTGCTTTTACACTGCCTTCCTCTGGCAGGTCTTTGGCACCGCTACCACTCTTCCCTGCTTCTTGCGGTGGTTGCGCTGGGGTAGTGCTACCCCCCCCCCCCCCCTCATTCGCTGTTTTCATTGTACTTGACAGGATGCTGAGGTAGAGCTACCTCTCTGTCCTTCCTCCTGGTTACTCAGTGGGTCTGCTCGGACATTACTACCTCTCCATTGGGCCGTTCGTTTCGCTTAGGCCCCCATTCCGTATTCGTTTTTCCAGGTTATTTAACAGGGCTATTAGACATTGGGCAATTTAGTAGTCGAACTGCGGACGCACAAACCACTCAGATTGCTTATGTCAAAGTCTAAGTAGTAGTGTGTCTCCGTGTAATTTGAGTCAAGCGCTTCAGCCGGACTGCTATCAACCAAACTTACCTGACACAAGTAGTAGGAGAGCGATGGATCGGGCCTCATTGGGGGAATCTCATGGGGGATCTCATATGTGATGTCATGTCACGTGACCCATTGGCGCCATGTTGTGTTATCGTGGTAACCCGGGTGAGCGGCCATCTTGTGACACCATCTCCATAGTGATATGTGGTGTTAGTGCGCATGCGCAGCGCGTGTTGTTAGGGTGATACGTGTTTCCGTCGTCCATTTTGTATACTGGGGCCGCCATCTTTGTTCCTATGGTAGCATGTGGTTGCTATGTTACCCAATGGCTTATAATAGGATAGGAATATGTTCGGAGGGAATGTTCGATTGAATCGGAGAATCACGAATTACCACAAACAACCCGACAAGTTTTACTATTTCGAATTATTTCAGAATTCTCTGCTTCTATCTATATATGAAATAGTTTTCGTCTATCTGATCATGTTCCTTTGCCCTGAAGTATACTCCAGTAGCGTAAAAGAGCCCATTCAGTTGGAACAGCTTTAGCTTTTTGGTACTATTTTCTTGTTCTTGTTCGTTCTGACCCTATTCCGTGTACTCGTGTTGTTTCACTTATCTAGATCACCCAAGCATTTCACTTTACTGGCGCTAACTAACCAATCAGATTGCTTGATTTCCCATAATCTGTATGCAGAGTTATCTCCCTTGTGTATATCAAAAGCCTATATCATTCCCAAATCCAATAACCTATCGAGCAGTTATGAAAAGGCATTGCTCGAACGACTCGAAGTCCATCGAGAAAATGAGCTAACGAGTAATTGCTCGTTCGAGTGACTCCTCGAACGACTCTTAGCCTCATTTCAGAAAAAAGGGATTCTATAGGGATTCCAAAAAAGGGATTCCATAAGTGGGATTCCTTTTTACCTCGAACGACTCTTCGACTCATTTCGGTATTTGAGGATACCTATGGCCTGGTGTTGTATTATTTGAGGATACTTATCTGATGATACTGTTACTTGTTTGGCCCAGCCTTCTGGTTCACCCCAGGACATACCTATCCCGAATTCCCCTTACAAGCCAAAGAGCCAAGAGAGTAATTGCCCCATGAGCAATTGCTCGAACGACTCGAAACCCATGGAGCAAATGAGCCTTAGAGCAATTGCTCGATCGAGCGACTCCACATACTACTCGAACGACTCGAAGTCAATCGAGCAAATGAGCTAACGAGTTATTGCTCGTTCGTGTGACGCACCGAACGACTCTTCGACTCATTTCAGAAAAAAGGGATTCCACAAAGAGGATTCCAAAAAGGGATTCCATAAATGGGATTCAATCTTTCGTCGAGTGACTCGCACATACTGCTCGAACAACTTGAAGTCTATCGAGCAAATGAGTTAACGAGTAATTCATCGTTCGAGTGACTCCTCGAACGACTCTTAGCCTCATTTCAGAAAAAAGGGATTCTGTAGCCACAGACATATCCTAAAAAGGGATTCTATAGATATTCCAAAAAAGGGATTCCATAAGTGGGATTCCGTTTTACCTCGAGTGACTCGCGCATACTGCTCGAGTGACTCGAATCCCATCGAGCAAATGAGCTATAGAGCAATTGCTCGTTCGAGTGAACTGCTTGGGCGATCTAGATAAATCAAACAACAAGAGTACACTAAATAGGGGTCAGAACTAACAAGAACACACCTGAAAAGCTAAAAATAGTACCAAAAAGTTAAAACTGTTCCAACTGAAGGGCTCTTCTACGCTACTGAAGTATACTCCAGGGCAAAGGAACATGGTCAGATAGACGAAAACTATTGCATATATAGATAGAAGCAGAGAATTCTGAAATAATTCGAAATATTAAAACTTGTCGGGTTGTTTCTGGTAATTCGTGATACTCAGATTCTATCGAACATACCCGCCGAACATATCCCTATCATATTATAAGCCATTGGATAACATAGCAAGCACGTGCTACCATAGAAACCAAGATGGCGGCCTCCAGTATACAAAATGGACGACGGAAACACGTATCACCCAAACACGCTGCGCATGCGCACTAACACCACGTATAACTATGGAGATGACGCCACAAGATGGTCGCTCATGTGGCTTACCACGACAACACAACATGGCGCCACTGGGTCACGTAATATGATGTCACATATGAGATCCCCCATGAGATCCCCCCAATGAGTCCCGATCCATCGCTCTCCTACTACTGACACACCAAACGATTCACATTTCGGGGATACACATTCATCCAAATAATGGTACCAGCTGCTGAGCCCCATTTAAGCCATATCAGGTAGTTTTAGTTTTAACATTGCACATCATGTACATGTAGAATTAAGAGATCAACAATGACAAATGCGATCCTATGTACTCACTCAAGCAAAAGTATATGTTTGTAAGCAATGTTTGAGAAATAAATAAATCAGTAGTACCTGTAGTGTGCCTTTATTGTGAGTATAAATATTTAGTGAATATCGGGAAGCGCGAGTGAAAAAATAATATTTTCAGGTCCACACGAATAAGATAATTAAACCAACGTAGATATCCTCTATGTATCCGGTCAACTTGTAATCAACTTTTCTGTTATGTTTACAACTTTTGCATCGGAAACAAAGCTTATGTGACCCCACTGGAACGAGCTCGTTCAGATCGTTCCAATAAGGGTCCATAATCCGTGTTTACGATTGTCCGACAATGTCTGGTGCCAAATGTTTAGCCATTCGGGATATTTTTGTATCATACGAAACGTTTTGGGTTCCAGAGCGCTGATGGGGGTGGGGCTTGGGGTATGTTTTCACTTCCTGTTCCTAAGAAATCGATCGTTTATCTAGGTTTTTAATGTTCTGAGGAAATCCTCGGTTGGTAAAAAAGACGCTCACCTTCGCGATCTCTATGCCCCTACCTCAGGGGTTAACAGACTAATTATTACCATTGAACTTAGCGGCTAGATTTATTTATTTATTTATTTATTTATTTATTTATTTATTTATTTATTTATTTATTTATTTATTTATTGGGGTTTAATAACACTTTCGCCAGTCAGGGACATCTTGTGTGGGACAGTTTACGGGTGAAGGCCGGCGAACCTGGAGAGAACCACCCAGCAACTGGAGCAACTGCCAGACTCCGCAATGTACCAACTCCACACAAGCAAGGATAGCATTGGTTGAAGACAAGTTCACCATCGACGTGCAGTACGCATTAGTACACAGCGCCACCGTGCCCCCAAGCGGGCAATCGAGATTAAGTGCCTTGTCCAAGAACACAACACAGTTATCTCTGGCGGGGGTTGAGCCGTGGACCTTTCGGTGTGAAGTCCAATCCCGTAATCACTGAGCCACTGAGCTCCCTAGCGGGTAGATGATATGAGCTATGTATCTAATTAAATGTTTGTTTTTTTGTAAAGCTCGTAACATAATAATGTATTAGTGAAGAAAAAAACAAAGTCTCATAACAACTCATTGACAATTGACGTTGATGAAGGAAAGACCGCGTAAAGGTTGTCAAAACAGTGTTTCCGTCACCTTACTGACGCTGTCACTGGGTTTGAGTGAGTTGCGTGAAAAACGGTATTTGTTTCCTCCTTTAACAGCCAGCTGACAAATTCACTGAACTATAAGTCCAAAAGTATTTTTTGTTGCTTCGTCATTGGTCGCAGGCTTCGCTACTGCAGTGCCAGCTTTTTTTCTTCACAAGTGAAAGGAAAATATTTTGGTGCCAAACCTTTAACCAACGGAGATGTTAGATGCCAAACCAAACTTTTTAGTGCAATTGACTAAAATGACACCCCACATCATGAACACTGTTCATAAGCTGTTTTTCATTTAGGCAAAGCAGGAAATTTTAGTCATTCAATAAGTGTTTTGGAGGTGAAGGTATCGCCCTTTCGTCGTGTTCGGAAGGGTGTTAACCCTTTGAACCCTGGTGGTATTTTCAATTTCAGTTCATTGGTAGGAATTGGAATAGTTCATATTTATTATTTGGGGTAGACAAATTAATATTTTCAACGTGCAGCCCCAAGGCTGGACGTTGAATATATTGATTGGCCTACCCCATACATTCACTTAGCAGCCACTACAAAATTAAATTAAACTATCTGAAAAAAAAGAAACACAAGTTTGTATTTTTGTGGTAAATATTTCAAATGATTTATGGATGATTATTTCATTGTTTGGATTTTTATATTATTTCGTCATTACTGATTACATTTTGATGAGTTTTGTTGTCTTACCACAGGCGACGTTTGCATGGTTAACGTTCAAACGTGGGTACCCTACGCCATTTCATGATCAAAATCAACAGCGGGTGTGCCCAACCCGGGCTTCAATCGCTGCTCTTACTCTCCTTACCATTGACCCCATCAAGCTGTTTATGGTCCTTTGTGGGATGTTATTCGACGTCCGAAGAAGGGCTTGCGTGAGCTGAGCGACGTTCGTTGGGACGTTGAGGCACTTCCTGACCCTCATCTCCAGCTCGTCCCACAAATGCCCGATCGGAGACAAACCTGGACTGTAGAATGCCCAATCGAGAACTGGGACATTGTTGTGGTTGAAGAAATCACGACGAACCCTAGCAACGTGCGGCCGCGCATTATCCTGCTGCAACGTAAGGTTACGAGCATGGATGAGTGGAAGGACGTGAGGCATGAGGACCTGATTCCAATATCTTTCGGCTGTAAGATTGCCCTGGATGACCACGGGAGGTGTTTTCACGCCACGAGAAATCTCCCCCAACACCATAACAGACCCTCCCCGAATATGTCGTTTTCCTTAACGCACGCGTCAGAATATCGCTCATCTCGACGTCGATAGCAACGTAGTAGTCTGAAATCGGTTACAGAGGTGTGAGAGTCATGTGACTCTATCTTGACGCGGGGATGTGACGCACGGACCTCCGCTCCTGGTACGGTCAGCTACTCTTCCTGTGATCCTGAGACGCCCAACTAAATGAGCTATCGTTGACTCATGAACCCCAAATTGCTGGGCGACTAGACGTTGCGATTGACACTGCATAATTAGAGCAACAGCCCTACCCCTATCAATTTGGACATTCGCGGCATTTTGCTTTTCAATCGAGTGAAAATTAAATGTTGTGCGGTCGATGTGTACAGTTCAAAACGATTTGGTATGGTTTTCAAGCCCATAGCACATTGGAGTGCTTCGGATGCAGGCTTTGTCGAAACATCTGCTAAAAACATGCAGCATCGCACGTGGTCATGGTTGTCAGAATTTTAACCATAGACTCTTTAGGCTGTACACTGAGGTAGCTGTGTGTCAAATTTTACTACATTTGGTCTACGGATAAAAAATATATGTTATCAAAACTGAACTTGCGTTTCTTTTTTCCGTCAGTATATGAAGTATCATGTACCTGGGTCGGAAAGGCGCCCTCTCGTGTTCAAAGGGTTAACGTTATACCGATATCACGAGATATTGGTAAACTCTACCATGCATGCAATGAGTAGATAAATCCAAAACATCTGTCATGTCACACGTATTGATGCCAAATTAGGGAAACCATTAGTAAATTAAACCAGAACAAAATTAATGGGGAGTAATTCACCCCAAAATGAATACATTTGCACAATTTTCACGCTTTGTTGATATTATCATTGACAAGTCACACGGTCGTCATTTTGTTTATGTCTATCAGTTAATTAGCTAAGTTGACCAATTTGTTGGCAATTACAGACAACGCTCTAAGGTCGATATTTACTGCGCTCTTCACACAAAAGCGGGCTGCTAGCCGATCGCGTCTACAATATATCGTGTCACAATCGCGACCAAGAAAGGAAGTGCAGGTGTCAATTAATCTAGACAATACCTTAAACTATTTCTTCATTCTCCCATGAAAGGCTGATGGATTACTCTCTGTGTTCTAAAGCATCTATTGGTAGCGTTTACTATTTTTGTAACCGCTCAGGAAAAGAGATCGGAGAAACACACAAAACATCCTTATTTGGGTTATTTTCCTTGCTCCACGACTTTAAAGGCACTATATCAAGGTATTCCATCCCAATTCTTTATGCTGA
Organism: Pictodentalium vernedei; assembly: GCA_031216915.1. NCBI lineage: Eukaryota > Metazoa > Mollusca > Scaphopoda > Dentaliida > Dentaliidae > Pictodentalium > Pictodentalium vernedei. Next base: position 121,583,262 of record CM062297.1, on the reverse strand, counting down.
TCCCTACCAATGCGCTGCAACTGTGGCGCAAACAATAACTCGTCTGGTGCTTTCAGCAATGCCTGCCGCAGTGCCACCAGCAGCACGCGATTTGCATCACGTCCAGAGACACCATGCAAAAGAACTGAACTGCAACGGGGGATATACAAACATGACCATCATAGCACACCGGTATGGAGACTCAGATCTCTTTACAAACCACGTCATCGTGGTATAAGGATTCTGCGCCATTCGATGTCCCTCTTTTCCATCGTAATATTTCTATGATTCTACTCATCGCCATCATATCATGGATAAAAATGCCTTAGGTTGTGAATCGGATGGGGACTAAACTATCTGCTTCGAAACGAATTGGTACTAAGCCACTTGTGGGAGAAACGACCCATTACACTAACTGCATAGACCATCACACACATGTTTTGTCCCAGACCATAGAATCTAGATCTTATAATATTTTGATAGAATCTTTAATATACGTGTGGTCCTCGGTTCGACTCACACCTGCAGCAACCGCGTTGTGTCCTTGGGCAAGTCACTTCACTCCCATTGCCCAAGTGTGGGCACTGTGGCGTTGTGTACTACGGCGTATTGCACGTCGATGGTGCACCTGTCTTCAACCAATGCTAACCCTGCTTCTGTCGAGTTAGTAAGTCGGGAAGATGACAGTTGCTCGCGTTACTCGGTGGTTCTCTCCGGGTACTCCGGCTTTTGTGGTCATGATTAGCCATAGGGCTTAAATATGTGACATTAAACACCAATAAATAAATATATAAATAATAAGCTTGTGATTGAACTGGGTCATCCTGGCTTGCGAAACAACTGTCATGTCTATTGGCAGTAACTGTTGTAAACATCTATAATGGAATAATCAGAGAGCGGTTTTGCAGTGGTTACGACATTGGAATTCAAACCGAAAGCTCCAAGGTTCGATCCCCAGCAGGAGTAACTGTGTTGTGTTCTTGGGCAAGACACTAAATCCCGATTGTCCACGTGGGGGCACGGTGTCCCTGTGTACTAAGGTGTACCGTATGTCAATCGTACACTTGTCTTCAACCAATGCTAACCCTGCTTGTGCGGAACTAGTTAGTTCAAGAGTCTGACAGTTACTCCCCGCCCATCGGTAGTTCTCTCCGAGTACTCCGGCTTCATCCATCCGCAAAACTGTCCGACACGAGGTGATCCTGGCTGTCGAAAGTGTCCTTAAACCCCAATAAAAATTAAAAAAAATAACCAATCGGTAATCTTATTTTAGCCACTAATGTAACGCAAATTATCAAGTAATGTAATGATCAACCGGGATTGTAAGAAATATCAACCATTAAGATAATAACAACTGCTGAAATATATATTAACCAGTTGTGTAATAAATTTCCATAAGAATGGATTTTGCAAAGCTCTGGAAAAGCTGACTGGTTAAATTTATTATGAACAATGTGCCTTGCGTCGCTTCTTAACTTGTGTTCTCTGATTGTCGATCATAATGATTATGACCATAAGATGACAGAATGGTAACAGGAACATCCATCCGTTACCGAGTGCTTTCAAAACTTGATGTAGACCATCTTTACCCTTTTCACGACGCATGGGATATCAAAATTTATTATGTTAATAGTTTTTGTTTTTAAATTTTTCAAATAATTTCAAACAAAACCACATATGACCCCTTATTGGAACGATCTCGACGTGCTCGTCCCAATGAGGGTCAGATGATATGGTTTTGTTACTTTTTTTCATCGCTTAATTTGTAAATTGCGTGGGCGGATGCGGCCGTTTAGTTACAAAAGAGGAAACGTTCAGCTGAGTACTCATTGTTTAGTAGGGGGCGCGGTGGCTCAGTTGGCAGAAATGCAGGCTGCAAGCCGAGAGGTCCTTGGTTCGAATCCCACCTGCGGCAACCGCATTGTGTCCTTGGGCAGGACATCCCCATTGCCCACGTGGGAGCACGGTGACGCTGTATACTAAGGCGTACTGAACGTCGATGGTGCACCTGTCTTCAACCAATGCTAAACCTGCTTGTGTGGAGTTGGTATGTTGGGGAGCTGACAGTTGCTCACCGTTGCTCGGTGGTTCTCTCCGAATACTCCGGCTTCCTCCACCCGTAAAACTGTCACGGTCATGGTTAGCCATTGTGCAGAAATATGTGACCTTAAACACCAATAAATAAATAAATAATAATATCATTGTTTAGTATAAAGAAACTCACTTGGAATTGAAAGCATTATCAACCCGTCCGCCCTTCCGGCAGACAAATCATTTAGTTATCTTGACAAAAGACAATGGCACACAGATACATGTGAACACCATGGCACATAGATGGCACCTCAGGAGTATTTTGCTATCAGTCTAATATGAATGAGAGTCCAGTGGCTTAGTGGTTAGTGCATTGCACTTCAAGCCGAAAAGTCCACGGTTCGACCCTGACTAGCGGCAACTGCGTTGTGTCCTTGGACAAGGCAACTTAATCCCAAATGTCTATGCGAGGACACGATGGCGCAGTGTACTAAGGCGTACAGCACAGTCATGTGCATTCTTTTCCAACCACTGCTAACTCTGTTGTGTGGAGTTACTACGCTGAGGAGTCTGGCAGTTGCTCGCCGCTGTTCGGTTCTTCTTTCTATGTACTTCGTCATGTTCCATGCGTAAAACTATTCAACACCTGGGGACCTTGACTGTCGAAAGTATCGTTAACCCTTTACCCAACGCAGACGATATCAAAATGTATTATTTTAAATATCATGTTTTGAAATTTTTCAAACAATTTCAACAAAACCATATCATGTGACCCCTCGTTGGAACGAGCTAAATCGTTAGCCATGGCGTGCCAATGAAGGCCTGGACTTCAATATCTGTCTTGAAATACTATTTGAACGTGAACATCTTATTCGTCACGCGGTATGTTTATTTAACCCTTTACCCAACGAATCGGCCGCATCCGCCCGCGTTATATGCAAAGTCAGCAGTTGAAAACAGATTATTTTTCAAACAATTTCAACAAAACCATATCATGTGACCCCTCGTTGGAACGAGCTCGTCGAGCTCGTTCCAACGAGGGGTCACATGATATGGTTTTGTTGAAATATTTTGAAAAATAATATATTTTCAGCTGCTGAATTTGCATATTACGCGGGCCGATAAGGCCGATTCGTTGGGTAAAAGGTTAAAATCCAATAAATAAACAAATAAATAAATAAATTATTCAGGGTACTCTGGACTGAACCTGGTTCATTGAAATTTGTTCATAGTGTCTTCTTTATGGAACCAGCCAATCACTTCTGGAGGTTCGTTCAGGTGTAACTGTACTACAAATGGCACTGCTACATTTATCTCCTATTGCTACAGATATTAGCGCTACTGTCTTTGCAGCTACGGTTTTTGTTTTGAAGTGTTTGTGTACCTGCATACAAATACGAAATACCGACAATCCTCAAAGATGTCCAACCTCGCACTCCATCCACACTTGTCCCTTTGCAGTACAGCTTCCGAGGAAAGGCCTGCCTTAGGCCCTTGTTTTCTGGTATGGATATGTCAGGGCAAAGCCAGTCTAAAAGGGAGGAAGCCCCCTCTCCCTACTTTCAAGTTCAGATATATGTATATATTTCTTCTCGCTGTGTAGTAAGCACACATGTTTTAATTAGAGAATTAGCCTTAGGCGATTCACAGTGGGATACTTCTCTGGCATGTAACTAATCAGAATAAAATGTCTCCTCCATGCTGGCAGTTAATTAATCTCGAATTGACCGGCACTTAGATTGATTTCAATCGTTCCGGCTATCAGGTATAATATTACTCGGGATACGCTTGATAGCATATGCATTGGGCATCTTGAAATATTGTTATCTGACCATCCCAAGACCTGATATAAAGTGTGGGGAACAAGCTAGTTCAGTGAGACATGAGTTCGACCGTTTAGGAGAGAAACTTGGGTTTCGACCGAGTAGAAGACGCCATATCAGGGTCTCGTGCGAGTGGAATTGCTGGGCAATCCACAAAGCTCCGTTGTATGCCGCTATTGTCCGATTAGGTGGACGTAGGAGAGCTATAAGCCCGAATTTAGAGAATAGATTACGAACCCAAGTGCAGATTAAGTTTAGATGTTATGTTGCCACAAGGTAATTAACATTGCTAGGCCAGATCCCCCGGCAGTAAGAGCTTCAGACGTGCACAGACGCAAAAGATTAAGACTCGGTGTGTTAAGCTCCTGTTGCGAGCCCGCGACAGTGACATTTTGAGAGTGTACTGTAGCACCAGTACAGGGCTATAGATAGACTGAATTGATGAAAAACTATTTAACCCCTGTGATAAGTCTTTGATTTGTGTTGATCAAATTGTTAAATGTGTTGAATATGGAATGAGAGTATTTTAAACGTGAATAAAAGAATCGTTGTTACTTTAATCATTGTTTCCTTTCTGCAGCCTGAAGTGATTAGGAATCACACCTAACGAAGAACGAACCTATATTTCGAGTTCACTCGGCAGGGAAGAAAATCATAGTGCGGTCCCAACTCAGCCCTGCGAGTCGAGTTTGGCCCGTACAAGGATTCCGACCCTCCTTGTTGGCTCGTCCCCCAATATTATTAATGGCGAGGCTAAACAAACCCACAGAACCACAGAACAACGGCGAGCAACTGTCAGACCTCAACATACTAACTCCACAGAATCAGGATTAGCATTGGTTGAAGACAAGTGCACCAACGACGTGCACTACGCCTCAGTACACTGCTCCACCGTGCCCCCGATAATAGCAATGAACGCCACTAGATGTTATAGATCATTATTTGCGCAAGTTGTGGCTACCAGTGGAACGAATATAACCTGATAATTGTAGTTACTGATAGAATTAATGGTAGTTTGTGAGACATCGATAAAATGCAGCACCCCAGTGATGGTTCTGGTAGACGATAATACTAGTTTTGGTGATGATAGAGGCCAGGCATAACAATAATAAAGGTGATTGAACAGTACCGGTAGTCGTGGCACCTGCTTTAGTGATAGCCTTGGTGATAGTAGTATCCCGTAAGGGTAGTAGCATTGGTAGGTGTCAGCAGAAAAAGGTAAGTACAGTCAAAACTAGAAGTCCTCTCACGAACTGTGCGCTTATCTAGGCTTAATAGCGTGTAGGAATTGCGCACAATTACCAAATCGAATGACATCCAAAGCACGGCACGTTCTCCTGGTTACTCATAGCAAACACAGGCAATGCTTCTGCCGATGGACCTCCGGGTTACCCGGGGTCGATTGGCTGAAATATTGCTTGTGCACAGGCCATAGGCACATAATTTGATAGCCTTACTATGGTCATAACACGTAGATTAACGCGCAGATCGACGTGCTATTTGTGCGCATATCATGACAGGACTGCTAGTTTTAACTGTATATCTGAATGGCTGTCCATCAGTGTTGAGGCAGAGAAAGCGGAAAAAGAATTTCAACCACGTCGCGACAGAGTCACGAGCCGGTCGAAATTCTCTGTCCGTTTTCATAATCAGAGTATTGTACATCAGCCGCGTATATAATCGGCTTGCACATGTATTACAACAAATAAGTGCTGAAAGAATTGCAACCATTGTATTGATTTCAGCATGAAGTTCAACTTTATTCAATAAATTTATGCAAATATAATACATGCAAACTCATAATACAATGAAATGTAATTGTAAACTACGATATAAAAACACTTTTATTACTTTTTTTGTCGATGCAAATATTCTTTTAAACATTTAATGTTACTGGAGTCACTCACATGGTGCCAATTTTAATGTTATTGGAGTCCCTAGAGCCTGTGGACCAATGGGAGAAACATGCTCATAAAGGAGTGCCGTAATGTGAAGAGTCGGAATAATACCAAGACAATTCTGTGCACGGACTAAGACAAACTTTTATTTTGTACATATATCATGGACTCCTACGCGTCAGAATTAGGGTTCAGTCCCGGGAGCGGGCATTTTCCGGTTCTCGTTTTCGAAAATCAGTCACGATACAGGGAATTTTCCGGTTCTCGATACCCGGAAATCTCACAGAGCAGACCCGGGAATTTAAGGTTCAGTCCCGCAACCTTTGATTCCCGATCCTATGCATTGAATCTCCCGGGCATCAGTACTGATTTTCAGAACCGGTAGCTGGGATATTCCCATACGCGAAATTAAACCATAGCTCCAACAGCGATGCAGGTTTCGGAAGAAATGAATATTCGCCGTAATCTCATAAATAGAGGATATGGAATGAGTGTTTTTCTCATATAATATTCATGAAACGAGTCTAAGAATTTTCCGTTTTGGCGAGACTCTGGCGAGCCCAAACTGAAAATTCGGACGAGTATCATAAATATTATATGAGAAAAACACTCCTTTCATATTCTATTTATCATATGCTACACACACGCACAAATTAGCCACTTAATATGTCTTTTTAACCCATCACCTAACTTGAGTTGCAGACGGCACTTGGAAAAAACATCCTCGTATAACTAAAAATTTTCATTTTTGCTTCCAAAACATAGGTTATGACCCCTCATTGGAACGAGCTCGTCGAACTCGTCCCAATGAGGGGTCATAACCTATGTTTTGGAAGCAAAAAGTGAAAATATAAAAAAAATGAATGGCTTTTTTTCTTGTAGGAAAAAAGATTAATACAATATAATCCACCCTAAATAGGACAGATAACGTAAATTCTCCCCACTGAAATTATGCAAATGTGACCCAGTTGTATTTTGTTTAGCCAATCAAATTGTCCAGTTTTGAAATTGACCAGTGAAAGCCCCCAACTCTAATTATGCAAATTATGAAAATGTGGCCCAGTTGTATTTTGTTCAGCCAATCAGATTTTCTAGTTTTGAAATTGATAAATGGAATTGACGGAAGGCTTTATTTATCACTGATTAATATGAAAACAAAATATCAAATGTTTTAAAGTGAACAAAACGGACGAGTCATATGATAAAAATCATTATGAGCAATAATACTCTATCATTGATACCATGATCTATGATTCTCCCAGGAATGGTGATTGACTTTCAGACGCAGGAGCTGCAGAACCGTAAGATTCCCGTGAACGAATTAAAAAATAATCAGAATATAAACACGATACATTCTGTCAACAAATTTGAATCTCGTTTACTAAAAGAAATTTAACCCTTTGATATATTTGTACATCTTATGACGTACGAAATCAAACAACGCGTCGATACTTTGTGGTCATTTGTTTTGTTATTATTTTTCGATTTTTTAAAGTTTTAACCTCAATTCCTATTTTCTCCCGAACAGTGCTCAGTGACAAGCGTTGAGCCAAATGTTATCGCAGCTTAAAATACTAATATAATCCTGCTGTCAAGACTTCTTAACTGGTTGAGTGGTAGTTGCCCTTATCAGGGCTTTCAAGAAATGAGGATACCAGAGCAAAAGCCAACACAAATAATATTTTGTTTATATAAATTTGTTTTATTACACATTATTGCATGTGTGCACTCTCTAATAACTTGTAATAAAACAAGTTTTGAAAAACAAATTCAGACCACCAAAATAATCTAGCCTTCAGCCAGTTAATCACTGATGTTAAAAATATCTTGTTATTTGTACTTTCCGACGTTTGACGTCGCATGTTGAAAAACGTTGATTAAACTGAATTCCCAGTGACGTTTGAATGTCAGGGTAATTAAAGTCTCAATGGGTTAATACTTCATCTCAAAGCAATGTGACTGATGGCTCACGAGAATGTTTTGTAAAATAAATTTAATATTTTTTGGACAGGGCCCTAATAAACTATGCGGCATAACATCTTCATTACCCCCCCCCCCCCCCGCCCACACACACACACAAATAAGTGATTGTTTTGGATACAGCCCAATGTTGTTTCTGAATAAGCTATAATGCAAAAGGTAACAGTCGGGGGGGACACAGGATCGGCAACGGATAATATATATTACTTCCCTGAAAGATTATTGTATATAAATCAATTATATGTCACCGATGAGCGACTAAAATTGTTGCATCAGGTCAGAATTGTCTGAAAGATATATCCATATAGATGTTTACACGTAGACCAGTAATCCTGCAAGGTGAACGAAAACCTTGATACACTTAAAATAATTGAGAGAAAAACAATTAAATTTACCGTCAAAGTTTATTGCCTAGAAGTCAGCAATCGAAAACACAGCAAGATGATCAGAAACATCACAATCACGGGTTCAATTTGTACGCAAGAAAAAAAAAATGATTTAAATACAGAGAAAGCATTTGAGATAATAAAACTATAATAGACGAGTAATACCTGAGGACATCGGTTTGTTCCGGTCTAAAAACTAAGGATGTAAAAACGGCCAGCTACCAATTCAATATAACATCTTTTGCCGAAGACGCTCTAACAATTTGAAAAGTCCAGACAAAAGCTATGAAAAATTCTTTTAACGCGGAAATATAATTGACAAGAATAGCTTTAATGAGCAAATACACCAAAAACGAGGCAGATTGCATCAACAAAAATGGGATATTTAACAGCAACTGAAAGTTAAGTATTTTAAAATAAGAAAAAAACTAGCACATAAAAAGTAACCATAAGAGTGACGACATCCTTTGTAAACATTCACGTTACCCCTTGAACTGTAGTGGTATCTTCCATGCCAGTTCAATGGCAGTAATCAGAAGATTCCATATTCATTATTTGGGGTAGACCAATCAGTATTTTCAACGTGCAGCCTCGGGCTGCACGTTGAAAATACTGATTTGTCTACCCCACAATATTTACTGAACAGCCATCCTGTATAATGACGTTATGACGTATCATGTTCCGGACCAGAAAAACGGCCGCTAGGGTTCAAAGGGTTAAATACTCTCAGCAGTCATTGATTATTATTAACTAAGCTTTGACACTTGTTGTTTGAAGAAAAGCTGAATTATATTACAGATGATATTACATAATCCATGTATAACAGGGTCGAGTAATGCTGCAGCTTTGGAAGCAGTAAGGGGGGAGCTTGGGTGGATGAAAATCAAGGACAGGGTAGATTTGGGAAAACTTACTTTAACTACTTGAGAAACCTGCCTGACAACCGGTGGTGCAAATTGATGCTCGATACCATTTGGAATTCTAATATAGAAACGGGGTGGTCAAAACATGTGAGGGAACTAATGGACAATTACTCTATAGAGGTCACAAACATAGAAGTAGGAATGAAAGAAGGCAAAAGGTTTGTCAAAGAGAGAGTCATGGAAGATTGCAATCGAAACTGGCGAGCAGGGGTTAGCGTGAAAAGATCACTGCAGGGGTTACAATATAAAGAAAAGCCAGCTTTTGAGAAGTACCTAGATGGCACCTTTGGAGGGTCACTGCTGTTCAAACTGAGATCAAGATCACTGGAGCTTCGGGGAAAAATTGGGAGAGATGGGGAAAAGGGATGCCAAATGTGCTACTCTGGAGTAGTGGAGACCCTGGAACATTTTCTCTTGGAATGCCCACAGTATATACCTCATAGAATAAAATTTACTGGAAGAATAATGCAGAAGTGGGGTGAAGAAACAAAGGATAGATGGCTGAAGGGGGACACGAGGAAGAGGGTAGGAATGCTTATTGAAGAAATTGAAAAAGAGGAAGTGAGGGACACTATTAAGCAGTTTATATCTGAATGCTGGGAGGAGAGGAGAGGAAGAGGGGGTGGGGTGCAGGGGGAATGATGGCCTTCTCTTATGAGGACCGCGACAAATCAGCGGCTGGCCAAAGAGTTATTATTATTATTATGTACTTCATTCTTCATTGGGAATATGAATTTCTCTTCGACATTCATAGTAGAGAAGAGCTGGTACTCTCCCTCCAGTCTGCGAAAAATGTCTTTCCCGAGAGACGCATATTCCGAACATTCCGTTTTAAATTTATCATCACCACAGTGTGTGTCTCCAGAAATTCTGATTAAGTCTCGTTGTAGGCACAGAATCGCATTTCGACTCGCCCTAACGGGCTCGTCGAAATACTGTTCTGTTCCTACAACTCGACTTGATCTAAATTCCCGGAGACACACACTGTGGTGATAATCTGTATGTACCAGCTAGCAACACACCATGCAACTTATATTACAGGATAAATTCTCAGATTCTCACGTTCCGTGAGGAAATAAACATTTAAATTTTAATTTATTTTGTTGTTTATTCTTTTCGTTCAATAAATAAGTAATTAACAAAATGTTTCTGATTGCCACATTACACACGTACTAATTAAATTCAGCTTATATTTCACATGTAACTTACTATTAAGTCAGACAGGCTTGGAAATAATCCGCGGACGACCGTGTAAGCTACACGGTGGTTATTTCAATAGTAAAGTACTGCAGATTATGACACAATAATAAAACATAAATTGAATTCCTAATTCGACATGTTTTGCCTGTAAGATCTGACTGTCTTCCGGGACTAACACGACTCAAGGGTTACGCATATTTATTTATTTATTTACATATTTATTTTTTAATTTATTTATTTATTTCTTGGGGTTTAACGACACTTTAGACAGCAGGGTAACCTCGAGTCGGACAGTTCTGTGGATGGAGGAAGCCGGAGTACCCGGAGAGAACCACCGAGCAACGGTGAGGAACAGGCCAGAAAATGAGCAGTCTGACATTTGCAGAATGAGGTCCCCAGAGGGTGAATTTGATGATGCTATCCCATACAGTGGGCCAATTTATCTTCTGGGTACCTCCTTCTGTTTAGTTTTGAGATTCTGATTGAGATTGAGGTTCAGAGAGGGTTAAATGTAGTGATGCGACCCTGCTGTGCAGGGTAGCAGATGTCAGTCTGCTTATTTTCTGGCTTGGTGAGGAATTGTCAACGTACTAACACTCCGCACAAGCAGAGTTAGTATTGGTTGCAGACAAGTGCACCATCGCGTGCAGTACGCTTTAGTACGCAACGTCACCGTACACCCACGTGGGCAATTGGAATTAAGTGTCTTGCCCAAGTACACAACGCGGTTGCCGCAGCCGGGAGTCGAAGGGAGGACATATTGGCTTGCTGCCTGCATCTAAACCTACTGAGCCACCGCGCATCCGGTTGCGCATTGCATCAACATATAGATAGAATGGCATGTCGTTTAAACATTGACAGAATGTCTGTCAAAATAAATAGCAACTACTAACGCGGGATCTTGCCAAAGCGAGATCGTACGTTCGTTTCTGCTACTCGTTACGACGGCAATTCTATTGAGACGTAAACAGCATGGCTGGCGTAGTAAAGCAGAGAAGGTGGAAATACGTCTCAACAATTTATAGGTTAGCGTAACCCGCGTACGGTTTAAGCTCTTTATTTCAAAGTCTGTTAAGTGGTATAGGTGCTGCAAAAAGGTGTATCACTTTTCATTTGTACAGATAATTTCTCTTCATACGTTTATTGTATGAGCACTATTCCGTTTCTTTAATACAAATAACTCACTGTTTTTGTTTCATTTCAGGTGCTGATTGGTTCAACATGAATGCTTATCACCCTGGATGCAGCTATGTCCAGAGACGCAATGTATTAAACTAAAGCTGAACATCACACCATACACTTCACATTGGATTCATTCCAACATTCTAAATTCCACAAAAATATAATTGTGGCCTTCAAAATTCGCACAAGGCACGTGCCAGTCTTCGTCTTTCATTGTACATTTTACACTTCCATGCATCTGCCGAAGGGAAAGGGCACCAATTAATCATGCGATTTTTTTCTAACATGCTATCTTTCAGCCATCGTTTGTAGACGGCGTGCACTGATCCAGGGATTTAGGTGTGGGTGTCCTGATTTCCAGGCGGGGTTTCCGTGAGTTCGATTCCCGGAGGGAATCAGAAACCAACACTTTGAATTCCTCCAAAACATGATTGTGTCCTTCAAAATACACACACAGGCCCGTGTCAGTCGTCGTCTGAGGCCAACCACAGCATTTTCGTTGAACTGTAAACAGCGCGTGTCACATTTCCATGCAGCTGCATAAAAGAAAGTAAACAAAGTAATCAAGAGAAATTTATCTAAAAGCGAGATTCCAGACATCTTTTAGTCAGTGTGCATTTGTCTAGTGGTTTAGGTGTTAGGTTCCTGATTGCCAGGCGGGTATGCCGTGAGTCGGATTACCGGTCGGGGATCAGAAATAAACATTCAAAATTTCTCCAGAACATGACCGTGTCCTTCAAAATACACACACAGGGCCGTACCAATCTCCGTCTGAGGCCGACCACAACACTTTCGTTGTACTTTTGCCAGCGCGTTTCACACTTTCATCAAGTTGCCTGAAAAGAAAGTGAACCAAGTAATCACGAGAACTTGACTTAAGAACCTAGTTTCCAACCATCGTTTTTAGATGGTGCGCAATGATCTAGTGGTTTAGGTGTCAGGCTCCCGACGACCAGGCGGGGTTGCCGTGTGTTCGATTCCCTGTGGGAATCAGAAACTAACATTCGAAATTTCTCACAAAACATGATTGTTGACTGAGGTCAAACCATCAAAATTTCAACATTTAAATTCTTCATATTTGCTGCTTCAGATGTTATAAGTTTGACATCATTGCCTGGGGCCATGATATAAAAAAGCCCAAAGCCTTCAATGGTCGGGTATGATTACAAAAGTCTCATGATACTTAATCTTGCAATTATATGCTGAACTCGATATTGTAGTTTCGTCTCTTTAGTCAATCGTTTCAAATATACATGTACACAGAACGTAACGATGTGTGAATGCGTTCGTCAATACGGGACGAGTGCCAGCGCTGAACGATAGAACGAGAGGCGCGATGGCACGAGTGTCTCATTGACGAATGCAATGTGGCATTCTGTGTTTATTACACCCTCTATGACTTAGACTTCATTAATTTGTAAATTCAAACATCACACACAGAAATTTTCAAACTTTAAAACTTTTTGTTATTAAGTGACAGAAGCGTTCGATTTATCGACTGTCAGGTGGAAAAACAGTAAGCCAACGGAAATGCGCATGGAAAACTTGTTTCGTATGGATTTTTAAATATGGAACTGGAGAAAAAGTTATAGGTGTGTAATTAATGATTGTACTTTGCATGCATTATAATTTCAGATTAGTCCATGTGGTTTATGTGTGGTTGGTACGAATCTTGATTATATGACTATGATATTTTTATCCTAAATACCACTACTGTTTGGCGATTTTATCTAGACTGCCGGATCAAACCATGTGAGATTTTCAAAAATCCACATCGCACTCCTACGGAAATTGCCGAGAATTTCCGTATGAATAACGCCGGCCTATTCATCCGTTACAAATAGACTTCGTAACAAGGGAAGCCGTTGCCGATGTTTACAAAGTTTCGTCTGCTATTTTTATGTTCGGCTTTCAAGGGAATAAGTAAATCGAGGTAAGCAAATTAAGTTACTGTTAGTGTGTCTGTCATATAATAAACCTTCATCATAACAGTGTGTTGATCCTTGTCGTAGTATCAGGTCGAGTTGAGGTGGCCAGATTGTCGGATCACACTCGCTGCCTGCGGCAGCTCGTGTGGTCCGACAATCTGGCCACCTCAACAGATGTGATACTACGACACGGATTAACACATTGTTATGATAATATGTATTTAGATGTCACGTACGAAATGAAGGAAATCTGCGTACGTGACATATGGAGGGTACACTTTCAACTCGTTGTTAGTGAATTCATCAAGTGTTAGTTGCAATGTGAGTAATTGTGTAATTATCTTGTCTCGATTCAAATCATTAGGGCTGTAATTATTTAAACATTGGATTCATCTTTTGTTTCCATGGATACGCCGTTCACTTTCGATTGGATGGATAAAACCTTGCGTCCGAAGGAATGCCTGAACTTCAATATCTCTCTTAAAATAATATTTGAAACTGAACATTTTATTGGTCACGCAGTACGTTTATTTAACCTAAAGTGTTTTGAGCATGGCATGACCACTGATGCCCCATCCCTGACTTATAACGTCATGAAAATGGATTTCGATAAAATTATCTCCCTTGAAATTATTAGATGAGCGAGGACGGTCCAAAAGTAGTAGGTAATTGTTGTTGATAAAACAATTATGACATCAGCAGAAAATAAAGCCAAGTTTCTTTTTGTTACTTTTAATAAACGAAAACCACCGACAGCTCTCGGACTGCCTGTTGTTTTCATTTATTAAAAGTAACAAATGAAAACTTGGCTTTTTTTGTTTTTCTGGCAATCCAATTAAAAGCAACTAGTTCACAGATATTTCATCACTAAGAATAATTATCGTTATTACACCTACCAACACTAAGTGACCACTTTGGTTCTTTGTCTAGCGAATGTGTTTTTACAGTAATTTGCAAGTTTTTATTCTTCACAGAAAAGAACAACAGCACATCTTACCTCCTAGACATTTATATTATATGTCACGATGCACACACTGTTGATATAACAAACCGACATAAATTTAAAGAACACCAAAAGATAGTGAAGACGCGATTTTCTTATTTTTTAAATGGATTTCAACAGAGAATAAGAGTCAAACATTCAAAATGATTGAGAAAAGTATTGTAAAAGGCCAGCGTCTGTATTTTATTACACATCCATTAACTCCTAGCACTCTGGTAATATTTTTAAAAAAAATCTTTATTGACTCCATATTGCCACACAGCTTGACAAATGTAACAAATTATATCTTGTTTGACAGAGCTCAGTGAGCTCTGTCAAACAAGATATGATTTTTAAAATTCTCCGTTGCATTGTTGGAAATATTTGCTGCTGAAACCTTTGGTATTTTGACATCAGAGTGCAGAGGGTTAAACTTTAAACCCTTGTATTTAACGGAATCGCCGCGATGACATAAATGTTTCTGTATTCAGCTGGTGATGTACAAGCCGAAACTTTTTTCCCACCACCGTTTATACTAGTTCTTTTCCCGCAGAGTCATCAGGTATCACAGCAGTTAATATTTTCCCATGGGCGACCATCGTAACGTTCAAGCGAAAAAAAAATGATCGCATCATTTTAATTTTGGCATTCAAATATCTTTGCCAAGTGTAGCCCTTCAGACAACTTTTTCTGATCCGAAAACAAGGGGGTCATGCAATAAATAAGAGAGAAAACCTGACCGGAAGGGAAGTACCGGTCACGTGCACCCATTTTCAGGGAATTCCCAACAAAATCACACCAAAAATCAATTGTAATTTTTTAGTTCCAAAAATCATCAAATCACCCTCTTTATTCATCTGGAATATTCAACAATAATGCAAGATGTCATTAGAATGTTTCAAATGTTTATTGAAACAATATATTTTCCCAAGGCTGTTTATTATTTAGAGATTGTAACATTTCAAGGCGCGTAACGCTAATTCAAATATTTACTGCAGCGATACCATTAGTTTCGCTTCGAAAAGTTTCCAAATTTCGCGTAGGTGAAAATGAAAACACCCAAAGCAAAATAAAGGCGGTTCACAAAAATTTAGTTAACCAAAAATGAGATAATATTTAAAAAACAATCATTTTTAACAACAACATAAACCCAGTCCCGTGACCGTCTCGTCTGCGGATCACGTTATATCTAAATTGGTCAGTTATGTTTCGGTAAATCTCCGTACATCCTGACAGGCATCGAACTTCTTTTAAAAATGTTGCTCCCAGCAGTTTTTACAAATCTACCCAAATCTATATTTATATTTTTACTAAAAGTAATAGCCACCAAATGGTTAGACGTGAATGGACACCAGCCGAAGAAAAACAGCGATACGAATTTAATCAATCACGCCCAATTGAAAAGATAGCGAATGTAGTTTAGACTGGTTGCCAAAAGGTTGTTTTTAATTTTTTTATCGATCCATTTGATCAGTACAGCTTCAAACAAAACAAACGGCCTCTTCACTTTGGGTTTAAACATCGGAATTAAAAAAAATGTTTATTTGAACGAATTTTAATGCATGGGGTGTGTAATAAACACAGAACGCGAAGGATGTTTGAATCGGTGGGAGTTTTACATAACTCGTTGGAATAACTCGGATTACGGCTCTCGCAAAATATGACTACGCCATTCCAATTCGTTATGTTACACACCCACCGACTCCAACACGCATCGCGTTCTGTCTATTTAAGTGCCTATAGTTTGTGAAATGATGCACACTCTGAAGACACAAATTCACTAACATTTCTAATTTTTAATTTTATATGAAATTCCAATTTAGTGTTAAATTTTCTGACAGCTTTCAGAAAATAAGACTTACTTTCCCGGTTTATTTATTGGCTTTTAACGACAGTTTCGACAAACAGGGTCACCTCGTGTCGGACAGTTTTTATGGGTGGGGGTATTCGGAGTACCCGGAGAGAACCACAGGGCAGCGCCGAGCAACTGTCAGACCCCAACAAACTAACTCCACACAAGCAGGATTAGCATTGGTTGAAGACAAGTGCATCATCATACTCTTTAGTACACAGCTCCACCATGACCCCATGTGGGCAGTCGGGATGAAATGCCTCGCCCAGGGACATAACGAACTTCCCGTTAATCTCTTCCAGCGACGAAAATAGTTAGCCATGGCGTGCCAATGAAGGCCTGAACTTCAATATCTGTCTTAAAATACTATTTGAACGTGAACATTTTATTCGTCACGCGGTATGTTTCTTTAACCCTTTACCCAATGAATCGATCGCATCCGCCCGCGTTATATGCAAATTCAGTAGTTGAAAAAAGATTATTTTTCAAACAATTTCAAGAAATATTTTGAAAAATTTGAAAAAATGATATTTAAAATAATAAACTTTGATATCGTCTGCGGTGGGTAAAGGATTAACATAAATTATTCTGAGAAGCGAATGACCACTGTTACCCCTTTCTTATTTACGAAACGCGGAGTTAGTCGCCGTATACGTAATGAATCTGGTAAAGTTATAAAGAGTCCGGAGTTTCCGATGTGTGGAATGGAAAGCCAACTTGTGATAATTACACACTTAACCAAAATCAACTGGGTTGAGTGAATACGAACCCAATTGGGTTCATATTCATTCAACCCAGTTGATTGTGGGATAATTTTTAACCCAGCTGATTTAAGAGTACAGGAACTGACGATCAATGGGAGACGAAGCACAGCTCGGTACACGTTGAATGACATCTCGAGATTGCAATACTACGGCGGCGTAGAAGCGACATGTGATGTTTAGTTACCAAATTGAATATTTAATTTACTAAATTGAAAAAACAGTCTCGTAATAAATTGAATAAACAGTCTCGTAATAAACTGCAAAAACAGTCTTGTAATAAATTGAATATTTAATTTAGTAAATTGAAAAAAAACAGTCTTGTAATAAATTGAAAAAACAGTCTTGTAATAAATTGAATAAACAGTCTTGTAATAAATTGAATATTCGATTTACTAAACTGTATATACAATTTAGTGAATTGACTAAACAGTCTTGTAATAAATTGAATAAACAGTCTCGTAATAAATTGAAAAAACAGTCTTGTAATAAACTGAATATTCAATTTAGTAAATTGAAAAAAAACAGTCTTGTAATAAATTGAATAAGCAGTTTCCTAATAAACTGAATAAACAGTCTTGTAATAAATTGAATATTCAGTTTACTAAAGTGTATATACAATTTAGTAAATTGAAAAAAACAGTCTTGTAATAAATTGAATAAACAGTCTCGTAATACATTGAATACACAGTCTTGTAATAAATTGAATATTCAATTTAGTAAATTGAATGTTCAGTCTAGTAAATTGAATATTCAATTTAGTAACTAAACATCACATGTCGCTTCTACGCCGCCGTACAATACAGTCTTATAAAACATCCAGTTACAAGTGCTTTTGAACAATGCCGTCGTAAACGGTACACGTGCACAGTGTTTGAAAACTCGTATCGAACTAACACCACAACGGGCTGTACAAAAGATATTTTCATTATAGTGTTCAGAATAGAATTATGTAGAAAGGTTGTTAGAGTGATGAAGAAAAAAAAATGCATTCATTTTTTTGGACCCAACAGTCCGCTTATCGGACAAAAAGCTTGTTGGATAAATGAACGAAATTGAATGTTAGTCAGGGACTTCATTCACCAATGCGTTTTACCATTGTTATCAAACAGAGTCTCATTACCCACTTAAAACTTTGTTTCTTAATCAACTGAATTTTCAATTTATATATTAACCCTTTACCTAACATGAAAAGCAGACGACACTTGCAAAAATAATTCTTGAATAACTAATTTTTTTTATTTTTTTGTCTCAAAAACATAGGTTATGACCCTCGTTGGAACGAGCTCGACGAGCTCTTTCCAACGAGGGGTCATAACCTATGTTTTTGAGACAAAAATTGAAAAAAATTATAAAAATTAATTGGCGATTTTTGAGAATAGCGCTGGCCGGTTTTGCCGTTACTCTAGGTAAAGGGTTAAAACAACTTTCCTTCATTACAACGAACCCCAAATATTTTCTGATCTTATTTGTCCATTGGTTTTTAACGTTACTTTCAACAGCCAGGGTCGTGGCTAAACGTTTCCAACAAGGGGGGGGGGGGGTGTAGAATAGTGAATTTCCAACTATGGGGAGGGACCGGAAGAGGGAAACCCTTCTCCTGGTTCCTCCCGCTAGTTGCAAATTCACTACCGAGAAACATTTTTTAAAATGAAGCCCTGAAAGGAGGCATAAAATTGATTCTGGTAACTGAAATGGCAACACATTTATCATATAATTATCAGGTTATTATTATTTGGTATTATTCCGGGAATTGAATAAAAATGTTCAAGCTGAGAACTTTGAGCAATTCACACTGTCGTAACATTAAATCAGATTTTATGCAGGAATGATCAATTCTCGATGTTTCATCATTTTGTAACTGTGAATGATGGAATTAACTCAGGAAAATGATTTTACATGATGTGATTTTCTTGAAGTGCATTTTGAGGATTTTGTTTTTATTACGATAAGTGAACGTACTATAGAAATCTCGTACCGATTGACATCATGCATACTTATGAAGCTCGATGTTACGTACACTGTAGTTGTAAACAGTAACAGTTGGATTTTTTTGCCGATTTTAAACCGAAATTGGAATTTTAGGAAGTAAGACATCAGTATCACCAAAGAAGCTCTAAAATCCGGATAGATGGAATTTCCAACTACTCTTGACTTGCCCTCCAACTATAGGAAATTTTGGCCAAGATTGGAAGGTGGGTGGGGGTGACACCACCCACACCCCTCCTGTCGCTATGTTCCAGATCGTGTCGGGGAGTTTGGACAATGAACTGGAAGTAGAGGTATTGGGGTGTGTGATGCAATTAATTTCATAACCGGATTATGGGTTTATTATTTTAGAATGTTGCAGAAATTGTTAACGTACGTGTGCTGATGGAAAAAATAAACTGGTGATAGGCCGAAGCCTTCGGGTGGGTATGTATTTTCTATGCATCTCTTCATCATTCGTGTGCAGTTGGTTAAAACAACAACAAAATTTACCCAGTGCAGGATAATTCATGTATAATTCCAATCCTTTTAGGAAACCACAAAGGCTAAGTGTTCACTTCCATCACGTAATCTCTACTCAGATGGGCTGATCTAATTCAAACAAATGGCTTGTTCGATGAGAGGCGTACCATGGGGAGCATCGAGTGATTTAAATTTTAATTACAGCTCGTCAAGTATTGATGGGCAAGTAAATCCTAGAGAATATTTCTAAGTGAGTATTAAATTAAATAAAGGAGAAAAATATACCGCAGGTCGTGCATTGGTAGAGAAGTAATTTCCAAGAATAGCTCTGTGTGGCGTGCTGAAATTACCTCGATTATTGTCCATTAGGCTACACGAATTTACATCCGTGTTTGAGAAACGTTTTCTTCATTGTATAACGTACACTGTTATCCTTTTACCGAACATGAAAAGCAGGAGACACTTGCAAAACTTATTCTTATATAACTAATTTTTGCATTTTTTGTCTCACAAACATAGGTTATGCCCCTCGTTGGAACGAGCTCGACGAGCTCGTTCCAACGAGGGGTCATAACCTATGTTTTTGAGACAAAAAAAAGAAAAAAATAATCAAAATTAATTGGTGATTTTTTAGAATAGCGCTGGCCGGTTTTGGCCGTTATGTTGGGTAAAGGGTTAAATGACAATTGAAATGAATTATCTGTTGTTTTATCGGAGTGTGACTCTGGTGAGGGCGTGCAAAGTTGTTAGGCCCCCGCGAAGCTATGAAACTCGATTCGATTCAAATTGTAACCCATCATTCGATTCGATTCGATTTCTCAATCGCGCCTGATTTCCAGGCGGGCTTTTTATGAGTTCGATTCCCGGCAGGGAATCAAACACCAACATTCTGAATTCCTTCAAAAGATGATTGTGCCCTTCAAAACACACACACATGACCTGTCCACTCTTCGTCTGAGACCAACCACAGCATTTTCGTTGAATTGTAAACAGCACGTCTCACACTTTCATGCAGCTGCTGAAAGGAAAGTGAACCAAGTAGTCATGAGAAACATCATTTAAAAGGCTAAATTGCAGCCATCGTTTGAAGGTGCGCAATTGTCTAGTGGCTCAGATGTTGGACTTATCATTACCAAGCGAGGTTGCCGTGAATTCGATTCACACTGGGGGATCAGAACCCAACATTTCTCGAAAACATGCTAGAGTATCCTTCAGAATGCATACACTGGCTCGTGCCAGACTGAGGCCAACTACGGCACTTCTGTTATACTGTAGACAGCGCGTTCCACACTTTCATGCAGCTACAGAAATGGAATTAATCATGGGAACTTCATCTAAAAGCTAGATTCCAACAATCACTGTACAGTGGTCTAGTGGTTTGGGTGACTCCTGATTACCTGGGTGGTTGTCGTGAGTTTGCTTACCGGTCGAGGATCAGAAAAGAACATTCGATGTTCCTCTAGAACAAGGCTGTGTCTTTCCAAATACACACACAGGCTGGTGTCAATCTTCATCTGAGGCCAACAGACCACAGCTCTTTCGTTGTACTATGGCCAGCGCGTTTTACACTTCCATGCAGCTGTCGAAAGGAAGGTACACCAAGTAACCACGAGAACGTCATCTAAAAACCTAGATTCCTATGTTTTGGAGACAAAAAATGAAAAAAATAATGAAAATTAATTGGCGAGTTTTGTGAATAGAGCTGGCCGGATTTGGCAGTTACGTTGGGTAAAGTGTTAAAGCAAAAAGGTTTTTTACCTAGGAGCAGCATAATCCATGAATAACTGCAATCCTTTTCGGAAACCACAAAAGACTAAGTGTTCATTTCTATCACATAATCTCTACTCAGATGGGCTTATCTAATTAAAAAAGTGGCTTGATCGATGAGAGGCGTACCATGGGGTACATCGAGTGATTTAAATTTTAATTATAGCTCGCCTACTATTGATGGGCAAGTAAATCTTTAAGAATATTTCTCAGTGAGTATTAAATTAAATAAAAGAGAAAAATGTGCAGCAGACCGTGCATAGGTAGAGAAGTAATTTCCAAGAATAGCTCTGTGTGGTGTGCTGAAATTACCTCGATTATTGTTCATTAAGCTACACGAATTTAATTCGTGTTTCAGAATCATTTTCTTCATTTTATAACTTACAATTTCATTTAACGTTGGAAATGAACTATTCCTCGCATTTTAGGGGTATGCATGTGGGTTGTGCGTGCAAAGCTAAGGTTATAGATAATTCATTTCACTTGTTATAATTCAATTTAGAGTGTGAGTCTGCATTATAATGTACCCTTATTCAGTTGAAATTTCCGCCATTTATACCACTGCAGTCAACTTTTGTAACAGTTTTATTATTTTCAACGTGGGCTAACATTCGAATGCTCAAGAGGAAAATTAGTGTCAACAACCCACGTGATAACTAACAGCCCACCTGCAGAAAATTACAGTTTAACAGCACCATTGGACACGTCCATATTTTTTATTTGACAAATGGTGGACAAAGCAAAAACATGCATACGACAGGAAAAAGTATTTGTCGAGTAACAAGAGACAAAACTCACTTCGACCAATCATATGTTAGCAATCGGATATCATTGAAGAAAAATAAATTATATGACGAACAAGGTCGCCCGGTGAAAAAATACACTATATTATTACCACCCCAAGTGCTCTTAACTGGAAAAGGGCTGAATTATTTTTAGCCATCAATATACCAATAACATGATTTTTGAGGGCGTTATGGTTTATTAACGGCCCTACAGAAATGATTAACAGCTCAAGGGTCTATTAGCGGCCCGAGACGAAGTCTCGGGCCGCTAATAGACCCGTGGGCTGTTAATCATTTCTGCAGGGCTGTAAATATAACAATAACATGCACTGTTGAGGGCGTTATGGTTCAATAACGGCCCTAGAAAAATGATTAACAGCCCGAGGGCCACTTAAAGGCCCGAGACGAAGTCGAGTGCCGTTAATGGTCCCGAGGGCTGTTAATAATTTTTCAAGGTCCGTTAATGTACCATGACGCCCGAAAGGGAATATGTTATTACTATTATTACCACTTACCAAAGAACGCCATTTCAAGCCACTGAGACATTTTTGATTTAGAAATAGAAGAATCGGATTGTCCTCTGTTTATTCACAAACAAAGGTAAAAGTTCAAAGTTGAGTACAATTTATTTGGATGACTCGAAAATAGGATTGCTGGAATTTGGCTGAAGCGCTTTAACTACAAACTCACGCCGTTATTTACAAAATGAGATTATTTATCGTATCAATACTCACCACCACTTTTAAATCCCAAACGAACTTAATAATCCGAAATAAATCATTGTTTAATCCGTTTTGTTGGAATAAATGGACAACAAAATTTCGAGCACATTAGTGTCATTTTTCCGGAACATAAATTACCGACAATTTTGGGCTAGCGGGCCGTTTTCATTATTAACGCTATTTTTGCGGGCTGTTATTGAGTCTTATCGTCCGCCTCAGATGATTTTAATAACCCAAGGAGCGCCCTATAAAGTGGTAATAATAAACCATAACGCCCGACAAAAATCATGTTATTTCTATTATTACCACTAATAGGGGAGAACATTCAAGTAACCTCAAAACAACAATGAAGTAATAAAAGTAACGGTCATGACGGTATCGGACATAGAATGTTGAAAGAAACTAAAACCAGTGTCAGTAAACCGCTATTTTTGCTTTATTCTAAATCATTGGAATTGTCTGAATTTCCTAGGGAATGGAAATGTGCTGATGTTATCCCTTTATTTGAAAAAGGGGATCATCAGGATCCCCTAAACTACCGACCCATCTCTTTACTGTGTTGTATAGGTAAAACTATGGAGCGGGTTGTTTTTAAGGAAGTCTACAAATATTTTAAAGATAACAATCTATTTTATGTTTTACAGTCTGGCTTCCTTCCAAACAACAGCACCGTCTTTCAGTTGTTAGAGGTTTATCATAACCTCTGTGACGCAGTAGACAAACACAAACACACGTGTGGTGTTTTCTGTGATATTTCAAAGGCATTTGATAGAGTATGGCACCGAGGCCTCATATTTAAATTAAAACAGTATGGCATCTCCGGTCCTTTGCTCCGCTGGTTTTACAGCT
Source organism: Pictodentalium vernedei (assembly GCA_031216915.1). Classification (NCBI taxonomy): domain Eukaryota; kingdom Metazoa; phylum Mollusca; class Scaphopoda; order Dentaliida; family Dentaliidae; genus Pictodentalium; species Pictodentalium vernedei. The sequence goes on along the minus strand of CM062297.1, from coordinate 121,559,763 downwards.
ACTTAACAGATAGAAAACAGAGAGTGAAAATAAACAGTTGTAACTCTACCTATAGGGAAATCAGGGCCGGGGTCCCACGGGGTCCCACAGGGGTCAGTTCTTGGGCCTTTTCTGTTTCTTATTTATATCAATGACATCGTCGACAAAATTGATTCAATTACTCGCCTCTTTGCTGACGATACTTGTCTGACTGAATCGTCTGACGACCTTGGCAATATCCAAGCAAAGATGAATTTGGAACTCAAGAAGGTAAACGAATGGGCTAACACATGGCTAGTCTCATTTAATGCTAAAAAGACAAAAGCAGTCCTTTTCACACTCAACAACAATATGTCGCAGTTAAACATTTTGTTTAATAGTGAAATAATAGATTTTTCTAATTCTCATAAGCATTTAGGTTTAACCTTGCAATCAAACTTGACTTGGGCAGATCACATTGATGAAATTTGTAAAAAGGCATGTTCGAGATTATCTCAGTTAAGAAAATTGAAGTATATTTTTAATAGGAAAATTCTTGAAAAAATATATCACGCATTCATACTACCGATCTTAGAATATGGTAGTTCGGTGTGGAGTGGTGCTCCCCAGTATCAACTAAAGCGTTTGGAAGATGTTCACTGCGACTCAGCCCGAATAATTAGCGGGTTGACACGATCTGTTCCACGAGATCGACTTCTGTTGGAAGTTGGTTGGAACAACTTGGAAAGCAGGCGCTATGTTCAGAAACTGTGTAACTTTTACAAAATTGTCACTGGCACTGCTCCGAGTTTTCTCCATGACCTGATACCACCACGTGTTTCTGATGTATCCCAATATAATCTACGAAATTCGTCTAATTTTGTTCCCTATTCCTGTCGAACAGAGCTGTTCAAACGTTCATTTTTTTTTTGCGGAATTCAAGAAATCCATATTACCACCTTTGTATAAGCCTCCGTCATACTTCTCAACCGGAACAAGAAAATACAACATCATCCACGCAAAACTACGAACTGGTTGTAGTGACCTCAATTGTGACAAATTCAATAATTACATATCCGATACTCCATTTTGTTAATGTAACGAAGGTGTTGAGGACGCAGAACACTATTTCTTCGTGTGTACCTTGAATTTTGATATTCGCAATACCCTCATCGGTGATTTGTTAAAATTCACAGCCCACTGGAATTCAACTGATTTAGTATTATATGGAAGCCCGTTATTACCCGAAAGTAGTAATATATCTATTTTTTTATCTGTTCAAAAATTCATTCGTGACTCACACAGATTCGATCTACAGCCTCACAATTAGGTATGTTCTCTACACAATTGTGTCCTCTAGGATATAATAGAAATAATCTGACTTCCGCCGTGGGTATGCTATCGCGGCGGGACCTGAAACTCTCACTGTGAGAATGTACCCACGGCGAAAGTTAGATTATCAAGGGTTTGACCACGAGATAAATTTCGAAATAGTTGTGTGAACATCCCCAGAAGTGAAAACCTATGCTTAGTGGCAGTAATCAAGATGTTAATTTGGACTCACATTACGGCCAAGATACTATAGAATGCAAATGGGTGGGTGGCGGGCATCATCACTGGATCTAATGTTGTATTTCATGTTTTTTTTTTCTTCTTTATATTCTTTTTATTTTTTTGATATCTTCTCTCTTTCTTCTCTCTCTCTCTCTCTCTCTCTCTCTCTCTCTCTCTCCTCTCTCTCTCTCTCTCTGTTTAATTTGTGTTTGTCTATAATGTTTATAATATTTAGAATTTGTTAGATTCTGTTATTTATGGAATACGTTCTGCCATATTGTAAATTATTAGTCTTTGTAAAGGGACGGAGGGGCTTCTAAGTGGTAAGCACTTGTCCTCCAATCCTGATTTGCATTGTCAAATGGCAAATAAAAATATGTTTAATCTAACAAGGAAAATCCATACAAACTGAATAATTAGGATTCAAAGATAATGTGAAAGAAATCCAGAGTTTGATGACATTGAGTTGCAGTTTTAATTATTTTTAATTAGTTTTAGCCATCAATATTTGTTCACAAGCCTTTGCCTATTCCATAAATTGTAACAAGACAAATCCATATAGACCAGGAGGGCACCACAAATTTGCGAGACGTTATGTGTGGAGTGTGTGGGTCTCATGGGTGCACTAAAAACGTGCGTTCTCAAATTATGCAATTGTTCATACTTTTCTGCAATATATCATTATTTATGTTCCAACCCGCTGAGATAATGCTGTAAATCAACCCTAATAGGTTAATTGCAACACAGGGGGGGCGGGGGGGGGGGGGACCTTTATGAGTGTTAATATAGGGTGAAATCACAAATAATACATGTTGGTGAAGGGGTGGGTGTCTGGTTCTCAGTGTAGAAAATATACCGGACAATTTTGGGGGGAAAAATGCTTTATAATGCACCAGATACACCATGATTTAATGTAAACATGTACTAGTATTAACTAATATTCTATTCACTTCAAGGGCTTCATTTATTCACTCAAATGTTAAAAGGATATTTGAGAATATTTTCTGTTGTTTACTCGTTGCCATTGCTTTAGTATTATGATGGAGAAGAGGTGCTGGTGAATTGATTGTGACAACTGCCCTGTTTCAAGTTGGTTAACAGTTCCAACAGGCTTTCAAATTTCAAATATTGTTGTGTGACCTAGTCACAATATAATATTCAGTATAGTTTAACTTGCTATTATTGTGTATTAAGACTTTACCACATGTGTCCTTGGTAACTTGAGATTTTGGAAAATTGACAAATATCATTTTCAACTAATTTTTAATTGTGAATTAGGCAAAAATAAACAAAAAATAAATACACCATACTAAAAATATTAGTACTTGGAGTCACTTATGGGATTAAACATGCAGACTCATGCCAGAATTAAGTAAAAAGTAAATAAATGGATCAGAATGGATTGAATTTTTTGTCATTTTTAGCTTTCTTGTATGGTACAAATCAGGGTAATAATTTAAACATATTTTATTTACGTCAAATCAAGGGAAAATGGAGTTGGAGATATCTTAGGCAAGCATTCATACTTTCATGGGCATTGAGCTGTTCTGGATGAGTTGTTTAAGATTTCTGAAGCCTCATTTTGCAAACAGGAAGGGCAACTAAACTTTCTGGATAATAAAAAGTTGTAACAAATACCTGGAAGCACTAGTGGTGTCAAACTAATCAGCGAACTATACTTCTTTCCATACCTATTATGATGGTTGTCAAAGCAATTCGTAATTTCAACGGGAAAGCGGGAGTGAGTGTCTGAAAATGGCGGGACTGTGTAAAAAGTGCTATACCGAAAAATGGGACATGACGTCTGCAAAGTGTCTACTGCCCCCGTCCCCCCCCCCCCCCCCCCACGGTACAGACTAAATAATTAAGATTCAAATATAATATGAAGGACATCGACTGAGTTAGACGACTTTGAGTTGCGGTACCTGCACTTTGGAGTTCATTCCAATGAGGGGTCATAACCTATGTTTTTGAGACAAAAAATGGAAATATAATGAAAAGTAATTGGCGATTTTTGAGAATAGCGCTGGCCGGTTTTGACCGTTACGTTAGGTAAAGGGTTGAAGAAATGTCCGTTACCTCTTACCTACAAATATCCAAATGAAGAAACGTGTTCTCAACAAAGTTCCGTCCCTCAAAGAAAATCTATCCCTGAATGGGTCATTGTTTGCGGGATTTTTCTTTTGACTCATGTCATTTTTTTCCGCCCAGATGATGAATTGTTCTTATCATGTAATGATCGAATGAAGAGTTGAAATTTTGACTGTAAAATTTTATTTAGAATAGCATCATTTCGGAGAAAACTTTCCTGTTATATTGAACTACATTAACCCTTGTATCCCCCATACCGCCCCAATTTGCCTCTCCAATAGTACTTTGAAAAAGTTTGCCCTCAAGGCAATTCTTCCTGGGAACTCTACCATTAACGCGCATTTAACTAGACAATGGCGAAGAAACACTGTTGCGTCATCTGTATCTGTGTACATATATAGAGGATATGGAATGAGTGTTTTTCTCATATAATATTTATGAAATGAGTCTAAGAATTTTCCGTTTTGGCGAGCCTCTGGCGAGCACGAATGAAAAAATCGGACGAGTTTCATAAATATTATATGAGAAAAACACTCATTTCATATTCTTTTTATCATATGACACACACACGCACAAATTAGCCACTTAGTATGAATTTTTAACCCATCACCTAACTTGAGTTGCAGACAGCACTTGAAAAAACATCCTCGTATAACTAAAAATTTTCATTTTTTGCTTCCAAAACATAGGTTATGAATCCTCATTGGAACGAGCTCGACGAGCTCGTTCCAATGGGGGGTCATAACCTATGTTTTGGAAGCAAAAAGTGAAAATATAAAAAAAATGAATGGGGTTTTTCTTGTCGGTAAAAGATTAATACAACATAACCCACCCGAAATAGGACAGATAACGCAAATTCTCCCTACTGATATTATGCAAATGTGACCCAGTTGTATTTTGTTTAGTCAATCAAATTGTCCAGTTTTGAAATTGACCAATGAAAGCTCCCAACTCTAATTATGCAAATTATGAAAATATGGCCCAGTTGTATTTTGTTCAGCCAATCAAACTGTCAAGTTTCGAAATTTACCAATGAAATTGACGGAAGGCTTTATTTATCACTGATTAATATGAAAACAAAATATAAAAGGTTTTAAAGTGAACAAAACGGACCAGTCATATGATAATTATTATCGTTAAAAAAAATTCGAGGACGATTATCGGTTTTGTTGTGTTTTTTTTTTAGACAATGTAGACGATTTCAGGTAATTGTTGAAATGAGTAATCGATTAACTTGCACTAGAGCGGTTACAATCTTATTCAGATAACGATTTTTGCAACAGGTTAACCGCTAACTCATGACGAAGTGTGAGAATCCATTTTTTATTGTATGATTCTGACATTACTTGCACTAATCCATTCTGTCCGGATTGTGACCCAGCATAAAGTGATCTCATCCCCCCAACTATCGCAATTTCTACAATTAATCCCAAACTTAAAACTTTTCAAATCACCATTTGTTTTTTTTCAGATTACCTTGAGCATTGTATCCTAATCCGAACATGGGGAAGGCTTCACAAGTAGCCTCCCTAAGGTTTCACCTAAATCAGGGAGGACAAAGAACTAAACGACTCTGATGTCAGGACAAGATAAATCATGTCTGGGAATGGCAGGAAGACAGCCTCTCTGGCTATGCCATTTGCATGCAGTGTACATCTTTTTATTGTTACTTTGTATTTATGTAAACTGTGCATGAGTATTCTGCAAACTAAAGTTTCATTTCATTTCATTTCCACCCTTCTTCCTGTTATTAAGCCCACGCACTAAAATGGTTTTGCACGGTCATGCATCAGAAGAAATAGAGCCAGGAGTATTTTTATGTATTTAAGTGTCTTTTGTGGTTTTTTTGGGATCTTTTAATAAATAGAATCTTCAACATGTACCCGTTCATATCGAATTTTACAAAACCAGTCCAGTAAATTAGGTTTGGACCGAGCTCAAGCTCGGTCCAAACCTAATTTACTGAACTCGTTTTGTAAATTGCGATATCATCTCGTACTCGTTGGAGATCCTCCATGTATTAATGGATTCAGACAAATGCGCAGAATCCAACTTATGCAAACCTTGTATAAAAGATTCGTTTTGTATACATGAAAGGTACTTCTGGGTTTTCGCATTATCTTGATCGCCTTATACTAAATATTTCCATTTAAGAAACAAATTTTCTTTGACAAAGTTTGAAGGGCTGTGCCAAACAGGACATGCTGGACAGTACCAGTCTCTCAAGTGACTGGTCAAATTCTGAAACGAATTTGATGCTGCTATGACCTGGAAACAGTCTAGGCTTTTAATGGTTTGTTGTCTATTTTTGGTTTCAATCGGCTTGAATATTTCAATTAGTTGGAAAATTGGACATTTGGTTCGCTTTTTAGACCAACTGAAATATACCATCCAACTGAATGTAAAAATATCATACATATTCGTTTACCTTAAATCAACGAAAGACATGTTACGCAATCGAGATTAATTTCACCGAATGATATCCTTACTACAGCATTGTCGGAATTTAATCAATTCAATCTTGTTTGACAGAGCTTCATGAGCTCCGTCAAACAAGACTGAATTTGTTAAATGCCTAGTTGCATTATGGAAACAAACTGCAGAATGGAATTTAATATTACCAGTGTGCAGAGGTTTTAAGATTAGAGTATTATATGGCAACTGTAGGCCCCTTTTGCCCGCCGGGAAAAAAATTGTACGTCCCTGGTGTACGTCTCTTGAAATTTGAACAAAATGACAAGAAGGTTACCAGCCAGGCAAAATGTCTTTTCTCTTACTTCTTCAGTTATCGCAGTTCGCGGTTCAGAAAACAAAGAATAAAATTGTTGATACCTCAGTATTTTAGTCTCTCTTCTCTTAAAGATATCGACCCTGGCCTAATGTTTTTCCAGATAATATTTAAAGGAGAATACAGTAATTGTTAAATAAGCTAACAGCGTATCATTTCCTCCTTAGGCGGTAAACACTGATAATAACTATGTGTAATGCTCTTCTTTATAAAGAGTAGGAAATTAATGCGAAAATTTATTGGAAGCGTCAGATTTCTTCCAGTTCTTATTTCCATAAGGGACTATCTGTTGATAGAAAACTGTATGATAAGTGACAAAATGCCACCACTTTGTGCAATCGCTGATTTTGCAGAAACCCTTTGCATGTCAGCCATTTCCTTGTACACACGGAGGCATGGGCTCAGAGGCGGGGTCCGAACTACTGTGGAGGCTTAAGATTGCTGACACAACTCATTAACGCTTAACCCGCTGAGTATTTTCAAAATATGTTTCGCACAGCAGCCATGACTAGATTTAATGAAAAGTTCTTGTAAATTTAACTCGAAAAAATGTTTATGAAAAACTACATTTAATATACAGGGTGGAAATTGGATTAAATGTGCCTAAATGATACATATTTCAATGCCAATAGAATTTCTGCCCTGGGCAGGTATATTCGCCAGCAGCACGTAAAGAGTTAACCCTTTACCTAACGTAACGTCCAAAACCGGCCAGCGCTATTCTCAAATATCGCCAATTAATTTTCATTATTTTTTGTCTCAAAAACATAGGTTATGACCCCTCGTTGAAACGAGCTCGTCGAGCTCGTTCCAACGAGGGGTCATAACCTAGGTTTTTGAGACAAAAATGAAAACAATTAGTTATTCAAGAATTTTTTTGTCAAGTGCCGTCTGCTTTTCAGGTTAGGTAATGTTGAAGTGAAAAATTAATAGTTCAGAATCTATTTCCTGCTACAGTGCCAAACAAAACTTTATATATTTATTTTGTTTAAACAGGATTCTCCTGTTTTTAGTTTCCCCAACAATGTCAACATTTGTTTCACTTTGTGACCTTGACCTTGATGATATGACGCTGGTTCAAAGCCATGACACCCTTTGGAGTCATAAGACATGATTGGCCCAAGTATGAATAAGATCTGTCAATCATAGCAAGTTATATGGCCCAGACAAGTCACTCACGAAACCTGGGAATATAATAGATCATGGTATCAATGATAGAGTATTATTGGTCATAATGATTTTTATCACATGACTCGTCCGTTCTGTTCACTTTAAAACATTTGATATTTTGTTTTCATATTAATCAGTGATAAATAAAGCCTTCCGCCAATTTCATTGGCCAGTTTCAAAACTAGACAATTTGATTGGCTGAACAAAATACAACTGAGCCACATTTTCATAATTTGCATAATTAGAGTTGGGAGCTTTCATTGGTCAATTTCAAAACTGGACAATTCGATTGGCTAAACAAAATGCAACTGGGTAACATTTGCATAATTTCAGTAGGCAGAATATACGTTATCTGTCCTATTTGGGGTGGGTTATATTGTATTAATCTTTTACCTGCAAGAAAAAAGCCATTCATTTTTTTATATTTTCAATTTTTGCTTCCAAAACATAGGCTATGACCCCTCATTGGAACGAGCTCGCTGAGCTCGTTCCAATGAGGGGTCATAACCTATATTTTGGAAGCACAAAATGAAAATTTTTAATTATACGAGGCTGTTTTTTCCAAGTTCCGTCCGCAACTCAAGTTAGGTGATGGGTTAAAAAGTCATACTAAGTGGCTACTTTGTGCGTGTGTGTGTCATATGATAAATAGAATATGAAATGAGTGTTTTTCTCATATAATATTTATGAAACTCGTCCGAATTTTCCGTTTGGGCTCGCCTGAGGCTCGCCAAAACGGAAAATTCTTAGACTCGTTTCATAAATATTATATGAGAAAAACACTCATTCCATATCCTCCAAAAATATGGCACGGACAAAAGTCATCAAAATGTGCAACCCGTACCAGAACGGTATTCAAGATTCCAAGAACTGTGTGTGACCATGATCGTGATGATATGACAATGGGTCTACGTCATGACACAATGTTAGGTCATGGGTAACAATTGTGTGAAATATTAACAAGATCTGTCAAATAGATTCAATTAGACAGACCATATCAAAAGCTACATTTTCGAGACAAAAATTGAAAATATTTAGTTATTCAGGAAGTGTCGTCTTCTATTTGCTTTAGGTGGAGAGTTTCGAAACCAACTTACAGCGTTACCACATCGACGTTGACTTTTGACGTCATTCCCGTATTAGACGTGTCGTGAACGATATTTTCCGTAATACGCTATTTGATGGTGGTTATGTGATAACATATGATTTTTTTTTTGTATTTGTTACATTGGCGAGATATCTTCCAACTGTACAGGGAAAAGAAGATCGAAGAAGTTTTATTCCTCGAGTTGAGACCTAACCTGCATGAACACATGGAACGTGAACCCATAGTATCCATTGTTTTATACACACTAACGTGTTGTGATGTTGAAAGGCTGTAGGCAACCAGGGACGTGGCTAGAGGTTTCCAAATGGGGGAGGGGTGGGGGGGGGGGGGGTGTAGGGTAGTGAATTTCCAACTACACAAACATTTTGAAAATGAAGGCATGAAAGAGGGCATACAATTGATTCTAGTAACTAAAATGCCAGCATATTTATGATAGAACTATCAGGTTATTCTTATTTGATATTCTTCTGGGAATTGAATATGTGCTAAACAAGTACTCAAGCTTAGAACTTTGAACAATTCACACTGTCCTAACATTAAATCAGATCTTATGCAGGAATGATCAATTGTCGATGTTTCATCATTTTGTAACTGTGAATGATTGGAATTAACTCAGGATAACGATTTTACATGATGTGATTTTCTTGAAGTGCATTTGGAGGTATTTTTTTTTTATTACGATAAGTAAACGTACTAAAGAAATCCCGTATTGATTGACATCATGCATACTTATGAAGCTTGATATTGCGTACACTGTAGTTGTAAATAGTAACAGTTAGAATTTTGCCGATTTGAAACCGAGTTGGATTTTTGGGAAGGAAAGGAGACATCAGCATCGCCAAAGAAGCTCTAATATCAAGAGGATGAAATTTCTAACTACTCATGACTTGCCATCCGAATTTCCAACTATAGGAAATTTTGGCCAGGATTGGGGAGTGACACTCACAAAATATAACCCACCCACCCCCACCCACCCACCCCTCCCCCTGCCACCACGTCCCTGTAAGCAACAAAAGGGTTTGCATGTGTAGATGACTTGTAAATAATAATGACATTTTGGGCGTTGGTAGTGAGGGGAGGGTGCGAGACTTGTTATTGCATAGTGCAGAGATTCTGTTTGTTTTGTTGCAAACTAATCTTCTAAATTTATGTATGTGTCTATGACATAGTAGGTACTATATAATCCATCTATCTCCGGTTCTTCAAATATTCCATATGCTTTTGCGGAGTACAGAGGTGATAGTATGGAGACGTTGTTTATGTGTTGTGCAACGGCGTCCGCATAAGTATGAAAACATGACGACTTACCACAATGCCGTTTGGTTCATATAAATAGCATGTTAACTTATCAAGATTATGGAAGAATTCTGTGAGATTAGTACAGTTATTGCATCATTAGACAGAACGATGGTCTCGGGGAAAAGGAGACAGAGGTATTTTAGTTATCCCGTGTCTGATCACGTGGTATGGGTTTTTACCTCCCCGAAGCCAGCCGTACACGGCTGGCTTTGGGGAGGTAAAAACCCGTACCACGTGATCAGACACAGGGTAACGAATTTATCTATTGACTTTCCGTTTTAGAAGTACAATCTATTTCATGTGTGAACACCCGCAGCATGAGATCTTTTATCTTCCATTGTTGAGCCATACAGGTTTCTGTGGAATTTTTGTGCAAAAGAGTTTTTTTGTGAAAATATGCCGATATGACTAGTATAAAAAATTATTTTATTTCTTTTTTTCCTCAGAAACATAGCTTATGAACCCCACATTGGAGGATACTCGACAAGCTCATTCCAATAAAGGGGTCATGAGCTATATTTTGGAGATAAAAAATTAAAATATAATACATGTATACCGTAAAACTGGAATGACGCGTCTTCTACGGGGTATGGACAATTTGTAGATTTCGGAACGAGGCTTCCACTGGGTATGGGAAATTTGTCAGTGGCTTACCTTCCTTGAATCAGGTAAATGTCAGAGGGGTAAATTCTGGGGGTGTATGTGCCACAACCCTCAACATTATTTGCCTTGCAGTAGTGTCCAAAGACATTCGCATAGGTATAAAACTACAACAGATGGTCGTGATCTGTGAATTGATCAGAACATTGGATGAATGCCACAGATTTTACAACGGCATTACCGATAGTCGTGGTCGGTCATGAAGAATGAAGGTAGATTTCTTGTCTCGAATCGAATCGGGTCTATTATTCGAAATCTAATCGAATCTCAAATCGAATTCTGGGCGACTTGAAGATGACCGATTAAGGGAGGAGGGACTGTAAACCTGAATAATTAAACATTTTTTCGTTTCATGCGTTTTCAGATAAAACGATTGGCTCACACGATTCTGTTTTTTTCTTTTCATAACTCAATGAACCGAAAAAAACACAATTAGGTCCGCCTCCAGCCACGCCCCTAAAATACCAGTCTTCGGAGTTGCAACATGGTGTCAAATCAGTAGAAGTTAGAACACTGGCACGTTCTAAATGTGAAAAAGAAAAATAAATTTATATTACTAATTTATCACCATGAAATTATTTATAAAATATTTAAATGATCGTGGTAGGTCAATTTTTCTTTTTCTTCACAACTGTATTTATTTGACATTTCAGTTTTTACGCACACTGGTTGATCGTCTGCGTTTATCGTTTTACCCAAATCGATTGTAAACAATGGCTGGTCACGACGAATACGGCAATTTTGACATTGAATTCAACTAATTTCATGTCATCTGGCTTTATATCTAACTCCACTTTTACAAACTGTGTTTTTCAGTTCTCGGGAAACGGTCAAAACCAAAATACAATGTAATACTGATGGCCTACTTCCACCTACCACGGAAAGTAACTTTTACGTGAAGTGAACAGTTGAATGAAATTTGAGGGAGGCGTGGCTTATGACGTTTTCTTTGCATTACGTAATTCATTGGCCAATAAAAAATTTAATGACATAAGTGCATTTGACTCGGAAAGTGTGTCAATTGCTACCTGCATTTCAATAATATGCGCCCTCTTTTATGCCAGAAAAATAATATGTCTACCAGTTTTAGTTTTTTTTTAAGTGTTTGTTCGCTGCAGTAGAGGACGACTAACACTATTTATTTATTTGGGTCGCGAACGTTTAATTATAAGGAATGGTCGTCTATTTTTGTCTATTTCTTGAGTTATGAACCTCAAAAAAAACAAAGTCCAAACTTTGTTTTTGGACTTTGTTTTTGGGGTTCATAACTCAAGAAATAGACAAAAAGAAACGATCATTCATTAATTGTTCCGACTTTGACGGATCAAGTCGCGACTGACGAAATATTCCAGTTTCATCATCATGGCATACCTTCCTGGAATATTACTCAAGTACAGATGCGAGGCTTACCAGCACTAAGCACTGCAGGACTACACTGCAAAAATATAGGTTCTCTTTAGAACCAAAGCTGGTTCTAATCTTGTCCCTGAGATGGAACCAGTTTAGTTTCAACAGTATTTATTTCAAATTAAATAAATTTACCAATATTAGCATTCAATTTTAACAGAATAATACACGAACTGAAGTAGATTCAGCAGTAAACTTGGAGCTTATTCAACGCAGTCGCCAAACATTTTGAAACAAAGCGAATATAAATACCTGGTATATTGGTTCTATACAGAACCAAAACTGGTTCGATATGCCAATTGTTCATATCTCCTCTGCTCAATAGTGATTTGAGACAACCTCGTAAAAGCTCTAAACTTACGGCTGAAACCTCTAGATTTATGTTTAATTCTGTTAATATTTAATGTCAATCTTTATAAATTTATTTGATTTGAAATGAATACTGTTTAAACAGAACTGGTTCCATCTCAGGGACAAGATTAGAATCAGTTTTGGTTCTAAAGAGAACCTATATTTTTTGCAGTGTTGCCGCTAGCAACGACTCAACATTGTTCGGAAACTTCAACTTTGTTTTCAACATTGATAGAGACTAGTGCGACTGGACTTAGCATGGAGGCAACGTGGGTCAGATGTATTTATGTTAATATACAGTACGTGGAGAGTGGATTCACTGGATTGTGACTAAATCACCCGCGGAGTGGAGTTATCACCCAAGCTATAACTTTCAAATTCTGTACATATCGACAAAAACACAAGCAATGTTTCAGCCAATGGACCTCCGGGTTTAACCCGGAGGTCCATTGGCTGAAACTTTGCTTGTGCTGGTTATGCTTTGCAACAAATTTGCAATTATTGATTGGGTGGAATCTCCACCCTGCGGGTGATTTAGCGATAATACACTCTCCAGGTACTGTAGATGAAATTACAGTCTGTCCTTATTTTCAGCATTAGTTACGTACAAATGTCATCTGAACTATGCGTTTTGTGACTAATACCGAGCTATTTTCCAGTGTAAACATTCGAAAGGAAATAAACTGGGCAGCTGACTTCGAATCGACTATCAACTTAAGATTCGAAATCGAATGGAACGAATCTCAAAATTTCGCTGGGCCTAGAGGAAAAGATGTGATGTGTTCGTCTATAGGATTGAGCCCTGATACAGCATAAGGACATTTAGTGGGTGCTTTTAGGTTACAATACAGTGTTTTTTTCCATTGACGACAGTATTAATCTCTCCTCCTCTCCCCATCTCATCAAGCTGATTTGGGCAAAAACAATCATCTATCCATTTAGTTTATAACCTCATGAAAAAAGATACTGAAAAAAAATATAGGTCGCCACATGAATTTTGCCCTTAAATTTGGAGCTTCCTGTACTCCCGTCCAGTTTCGCACTGAATGAAATAGACATATTGTTTACCTACCCCCACCCAGTTTTAATCTTCTCTCACACATTTCAGAAGACAATAGTCACCAATATTTTACATCTTTTCCAACACATGCACTCTAAAAATTTTATTCACACTTATAAGCTCAGTTCATTTTCCACCAATCAGATAATTCCAGGAACTTTTATCCTCCATTATAGGTTGGGTGTAAACCACTAGGGGCGCTGTTTGCACGAAAACACTGTATTGTAACCATAATCGTCTCTAACTAATCTCGTCATGAAAATCAACTTTCGATAAAGTTATCTCCCCTGCAATTATTAGCCTGGCGAGAAAGTCCAATTAAGAAGCATGTAATTGTTGAGAAAACACCTATGACATCAATAGAAAATAAAGCAAAGTTTACTTTCTTACTTTTAATAAACGAAAGAAACAAACATCACTCGGAGCTTTCTGTTATTTTCGTTAATTAAAGTTACAAAGTTGTTTTCGTTTATTAATAGTTACAAAAGGAAACTTGGCTTTTTATGTCATAGTAATTAGAAGAAGCTAACTAATAGTCCATTCTGGCTCTTTGTTTATGGAATGTGTTTTTACGGTAATCTGTAAGTTTTATTCTTTCCTAGAGAAACATTAGAAAATCTTACCTTCTATAATATTATAGTAATGGAAAGGATAGGGTCTGTATTATATATCATGATGCGCACATTGTTGCCATTAGGAACAGAAAAAGGTTCCAGAATATAAAAAATGGTAAAAGCGCCATTTTCTTTTTTAAATGAGGTTAACCTTTTAAGACTTTAATTATCCTGACGTTCTAACGTCATTTGGAATTCACTTTCTTCAACGTTTTTCAAAATGCGACGTCAAACGTCGGCAAGTACAAATAACAATATATTTTTCACATTAGTGATTAACTGGTTGAGGGCTAGATTCTTTTTGGTTGTCTGAATTTGTTATTCAAAACTTGTTTTATTACAAATTATTGGATAGTGCCCAAAGGCACTCCCCAATAATTTGTAATAAAGCAATTTTATATAAACAAAATATTATTTATGTTTGACTGATTATGAAATATAAGCAAGGAAAGTGTTGGTTTTAGCTCTGGTATCCTCATTTTTGAAAGCTCTGATAGTGGCGTCTAGCATTCAACCAGTTAAGATGTCGTCACAGCAGAATTATATTACTATTTTAACCTATGATAACATTTGGCTTACCGGTTGTCACTGAGCACTATTCGGAAGAAAATAGGAATTGAGGTTAAAATTTTAAAAAATCGAAAGACAATAACAAAATAAATGGCCACAAACGCGTTGTTTGATTCCGTACGTCAAAAGACGTACAAAAGTATTAACGCGTTGTTTGATTTCGTACGTCATAACACGTACAAAAGTATCAACGCGTTGTTTGATTTCGTACGTCATAACACGTACAAAAGTATCAACGCGTTGTTTGATTTCGTACGTCATAACACGTACAAAAGTATCAACGCGTTGTTTGATTTCGTACGTCATAACACGTACAAAAGTATCAACGCGTTGTTTGATTTCGTACGTCATAACACGTACAAAAGTATTAAAGGGTTAAACACAGAATAGTAGTCAAACATTCAAAGTTATTGGGAAAATAATGCAAAAAGCCAACTTCTGTAGTTTAACCCTTTGAGACTTAAATTATCCTGACGTTCAAACGTCACTGGGAATTCAGTTTCGTCAACGTGTTTCAAAATGCGACGTCAAACGTCTGCAAGTACAAATAACAAGATATTTTTCACATTAGTGATTGTCTGGTTGAGGGCTAGATTATTTCTGGTGGTCTGAATTTGTTATTTAAAATATGTTTTATTACAAATTATTGGAGAGTGCCCACGGGCACTCTCCAATAATTTGTAATAAAACAAGTCTATATAAACAAAATATTATCGGCGTTTGACTGAATATGAAATATAAGCAAGGAAAGTGTTGGCTTTTGCTCTGATATCCTCATTTTTTGAAAGCCCTGATAGTGGCTTCTCGCATTCAACAAGTTATGAAGTCTTGACTGCAGGATTATATTAGTATTTTAAGCTGCGATAACATTTGGCTCTTCGGTTGTCGATGAGCACTATCAGGATAAAATAGGAATGGAGATTAAAACTTTAAAAACTCGAAAAATAATAACAAAATAAATGACCACAAAGTATCTACGCGCTGTTTGCTTTCGTACGTCATAAAACGTCCAAAAGTACCAAAGGGTTAAAAGTAATCTGCATGAAAATGTCCGAAGTTTGTGAGATGATACACACATCGACGATAAAACTTCTCTAAAATTTTGAAATTTCAATTTTTATATGAAATCCCTATACCCGTAGCATTACATTTACTGACAACTTTGGGAAATTAAGGGGAGTTAACTTTCCTGTAAATCTCTTCCAATTGCCATCTATGAGAAGAAGTGCATGTAGAGTATTTTTAAAAAAAAGAAACGAGGAACGCGTGAACAGTACAAGTCAATATTAAACTTATGGACCGCCGAATGTAATCTGGTGGTTTGTCAGCGGGGAGCTTTCTCGTGTTTTCAGAAAATGTCGAAAGGAATTCACCCAACAGTCCTTTAGGAATGTTCTGTTTTCTCCGTACCATGTGCATTTGTTTCTGAATCAATGCGTGATAGTACCGTTCTGCAACAGTCGTCAAAGATGAGCTATAAGCAACAGTAAACGGTGTTCAACTCTTTCAGTATTGTATAACACGATAACAACAGGGTGTCTTTGTTGAAAACCCATAAAAACACATGCGTTATTTATTTATTTATTTATTTATTTATTTATTTATTTTTATTATTATCAATATGATTATCATTGTAGCATTTTTGCAACTAAAACACTTAAAAGATCCAGGCGATACTAAATTAAAATATCGTTCTTTGAGCGTAACAATGCGCCATCTGCAATGATTTAGTATTGCAGATGCAGTTTCCGTTTGGAACTAAAATCTTTCATTTGGAACCAAACAATTTCATTTGGCTCCGATTCGCTCCGAATAAAAATTCACTTGGCAACAAAAAATTTGGGGCCTGTATGAACACTGCTTTTATTTATTTATTTATTTATTTATTTATTTATTTGATAACACTTTCAACAGCCAGGTTCACATCATGTCGGACAGTGTTACAGGTAAAGGAAGACAGAGCACCTGGCGAAAACCACCGTGAAGCAGCGAGTAGACTCTCCATGTTACCAAACCAGCACGAGCAAGGTTGGAGGTATGTGCATCATCAACATGAAGTACACTTTACCAGATTCTTCACTCAGAAGTTCCATGCTCTAACCATACAGCCCCCTCCTACAGCTCTCACTTTTGACAGTGGCCCTGCAGAGACACAATGGACAAATAATATGAAGTGAGAAGCTGTAATAACTAGGGCCATGCGAATCTGGCCGAAACTAATCATGAATCGCATAAGGCAGAGAGTTTCTTATCGTATCTTACCGCCGTTCGTGTTGTAGATAGTGCACGTTCTTTTAACAACCATTAATATTTCCAGTCTCGAATCAAGTATTGTGTGTAATGGCGACTGGTCTGTCTGATCAATGTTCCAGAACGGCATCAGAGTAGATTCTGTAGCGGAACCTCTTTGAACTCTTCTTCTGTCACCAGGTCTCATATACAGGATACTTGTCAGGTGATAGAAGAAGAGTTGAATAGGAGACGCTTTGTAAGATTTTGAGCACATCTCGACCACTTGAAAATTTCCGAATCGGCCGTAGTGAAATCGAATTGAATCAAATCGCCCGAACGATTTTGAAACAAATACAATTTCGAAGCTTCGCAGGCCCTTGTGATACCTTAATCCCACTGCCCCGCGTTTTGTGCCAATATCTCTTGACCAGGATTGCATTCAGAGATTATTACTTGGCTAGTTTCATAACGGCCGAGATAACGGCCCGAGGTAACTTCGTATCAGCCTGCGACCGAAGGTCGAAGGCTGATGTGAAGTTACCTAGGGCTGATATCCCGGTCGATATGAAACAATCCGAGTAATAATCTCTTTATTTAATGAACCACAATGAACAATTCAAAAACTTCTCAGATCTCTTACAGTTTTCTAACAGTGTTATCGTTTCTCATTCTTTTCACAAAGTCCGTTTCCTCTTTACCGAGTTCTGCTATTTGAACATCTCAAATCGCTACGTTCGGATATCTCTTCTCATACTTCAACGAATCTCCGCTTTAGACTCTGAATCTTCGTTTGCTTTGGATTTTGTGTACAACTCTCTTCTCTTTTCTCTTCATACATTATTTACTGCACTCATTAATTCCTCGTCATAAAAAAGCTACGCAACGTCAATTCAACTGATTGATTGCGTTCGTCGAATAACGTTGAAAGATGTCCCTGTAAACAAAATAGTTGTGCCTAGTAAAGCTCCATCAGAGATAACTCTAGCTTAGTTCAAACAGTACGGCCGACGTGGACTAGTCACTTTCCACGGGTGAGCAATATTTCCACGGACGCAATAATATTAGATTGCAAACACTAATTATAGAAATAATCATCAAAAAATTAATTCATGAAGCACCGGGTATTAATTAAAATTTCGTTGCTAATGATTTTCATCACCTGGTAAACGGGGGCGCAGTGGCTCAATGGTTACGGCATTTAGCTTCAAACCGGTTCGATCTCCAAGGCACTTAATCCCAATCCCAATTGCCCACGTGGGGGTACGGTGACGCTGTGTACTAAAACGTACTGCATGTCGATGCTGCACTTGTCTTCAACCAATGCTAATCCTGCTTGTGTGGAGTTAGTACGTTGGGAAGTCTGACAGTTATTGCTCAGTGGTTCTCTCCGTGTACTATGGCTTCTTCCACCCGTTGAATTGTCCGACACGATGTGACCCTGGCTGTCCAAAGTGTCGTTGTACCACAATAAATAAATAAGTAAATAAATTACCTGGTAAACGCATACACCACTGCCCACGCGTGGATTACGACCAGTCCATGGCGACTGTACTGTATCGGCCGGGATCTGCGTCATATCAGCCGAGTTTGAAGTCATATCAACCAAGTTTGATAATGGCCTGTCCTGGGAATGATCATCATATCTAGTAAATTATGCAAGATAACAAAAGAGGGCATTTGTTGAAAGCGTTAACGCACTACAGTTCCGTGTACGCACACGTTCAAACATAATAAAATACAGACATGTAGTTCCAGAAGAGTATAAAAATGTCACATGACCATAACGAGAAGCGTAATCGTCGAAATTTATTTGCTATTGTGTGTTGAGTTGAAGATGTATTTCCTATATTTATTGAACTCACCAGACATATCCATTTCAATCTAAGATCTGTTCATTTTATATCGTCATTCATGACGAAGCTTAACCATCAATAAATCAAAGATGGTCAGCCGTTTCTGACAGAGTAAAAGAAACACTGATTCATGTTAAAAGATACGGAAAGCCTTCTCGTGTGAGGGACAATTAATCTTTGTTATTGCCTTTGTCTCTAGACGGGGATGTCGAGAAGATGATCGACTGGTGGGGGGATAAACTTGATTTGTCCCGACTATGATGGCTCATGTCCCGACTGGCTAATTCTCCAACTACATCATCAAGGGATGCCTTCGTCGAAGGCATCCCTTGATGATCTAGTTGGGGTATTGGCCAGTCGGGATAAAAATCAAGACGTCCTGGAAATTGATTAGCGAATAAATAAAATATGCATGCTGTAATAGTGATGCTACCTCTTAGTTAACTAACATGTACCTCATCGCACTTCAAATTGGTTATGCCGTGCCCCAAGAGCTCAAATCGGGAACTGCCAGTAAGACCGACTGCAAGTGTGACACAAATTTGAGTATCAAATCTAGTCTTTTAAGAAAGTACATGATAACGTGCAAGAAAGAATTTACATTTTACACTCCGATCCTGACAAACATGTCACGATTGGATGGTTATTGAGGGGTGTCACATACCCCTACACCTCACCCCCCCCCCCCCCCACCCCACCCATGGTTACTGTAAAGTAGTCTATACTACCTTGATTCAGCTCCCACACCTCTGGATTGCAACCACTTGCAACCAGTCTGACATCCAAACATTTATTATAAATCGATGTTTTAAACTGGCATAATAACACTTACCGATCTGTGAATGTACATTACAGATACTTACCGACCTAGCCAGTGTACCAAACGAACACTTGCCGATCAGTAAGTGATCCTTGCGATCCTTACCGATCTGCCAGCGTACCTAAATAAAATTTTCCGGTCTATGGGTGTACCATATGAATACACACCGGTCTGTGCGTGCACGTTATGAACACATACCGATCTACGAGTGTGATCTTCGATCATTTACCGATCTGTGGGTGTACCTAAGGCTCATTTACCGATCTGTTAGTGCACATTATGAACACCTACCTGCCTGGGACTTTACCGTACGAATATTTGCCAATCTGTGAGTGTACCTTAAAAACATATACCGATCTATAAGTCTTCGTAACGAACACTTCTGATCAATGAGTGCACCTTATGAAAACCCACTGATCTGTGCGTGCACATTACGAACACTTACCGTTCTGTGAGTGTGCCTTACTTGCCAATGGAGTGCGACCACCGATCACTTACCAGTCTCAAAGGGTACTTTACAAACACTTACCTATCTGTGAGTGTACGGAACGAATGCGTACCGATCTATGAGTGTACCTTGAGGACGCCGATCTGTGAGTATACGTTACAAACCCTTGCCTATATGTGAGAGTTGAACGTTGCATCATGTTTGTAAAAAATATATAGATGCCTCGATTCAGATATATAAATCTTAATTGACTGATAGTGGATTGGGCTAGTATTCTGTGTTTGCCATGCTAGGTGCCAATTTAACCGATTACTCTAAAAAAATGATTTGGCACCTAAAATCTTTTCTGGATAAATTTCTGGCACCCAGAAAGTTTCTTTCAATTGCGAAACAAAGTCATTGTGGCAGTGAAGAGAGCGATCGATGACGAAACAAAACAAAAGTTGTTACTTCTTTTTTTAAATAAGGTGTTGGAAATTGTGTTTGGACAAACTTCCAACGTAAATTGTCAGTGATTGGTAATGATGCATTGATTTTTCTTCAGTAAAATACCGTAGGTTATCAACTTAACAAACAACTGCATTAAATTAGATAAAAACTTCATACCGTCGCGAGTCACTCGCGACGGTATGAAATATTTATCTAATAAAATACTGCCTTTTGCAAAGATCCACGACTCGCTAAGCCCAGTAGATTAACAATAGTCAGTCAATTAGTCTGTTATTATCTTTACGCGACAACAGGTGCATGTATCATCATCATTTAGCCTGGCTATCAATTGGATCCGTGGCTTAGATATAACTTAAATGGCGGCCCTTTTCGCCTATCGAGGATTTTGACAGAACGTCCGTATTCTGTTGCATGTTTCCGGGCCCAATTATTAATGTTCTCCGTTCACTCTTTGTGTAAACGCCAGTTCGTTTTTTTCAAAACTCGATCAATCTATTTCGATCGTACAGCGAAGAACACCCCATCCCCTTGGCGTTTTAGCACCAAAATGTCCAGAACAGCTAGGCTAAACATGCGGTTCTAGACAGGTTTCGTCCATGGTGAATACTGCTATTATTGGAGATTGTGTCAGTTAATCATAATCGAGTGATTTGTCTTTGCCTAATTTAGTCACTGGCCACAAAGTTTGGGTTAATAATAACCATAAGTAAACAAACAAGGCAAGTGGTGGGCAGAATGTTAGCCTCGCGCTTAGCCTCAAGAGGACATAAAATAGGTGGACAATACCGGACATTAGTGGAAAGGTCTATTTGATGATTAGATTGTCCAAGGCAGTTGACGGTGAGGATTTTGAACCCGGCAATCACATTAGAATAGTATAAATAGAGTAAACATGATCAGGACTAGTCCAAAATGGGAATTCGAGAAAATTCCTAACAGCAAACTTATTGACTATAAGCTTAGAATACGTACCTACTCTTTCAGAAAACCCACTCAACACGTAGCAATACGTGTTACATATTTAGTACTCACACTTGCCGAAAAATGGGAATGCACTACAATTTATTTGTTCACGTCCCTAGTACTCTCTATAGCTACCTACCATAGTAGTTAAGCCTAAAAACATTTTTCGAACCGTATACGTAGAAATAACTATGGAGAACTTCAGGCAACTAAATAGTCGACTGAAACACTCCTCCTTGACAATCCATACTGCGCATCCGCACTAAATCCACCCATAGTCACAGTAAGTATATATATCACGATGTGGCGGCTTGAGCAAGTTTTGAATCCAGTCCTTTTAAGGCCTGCCACGAGCAAAGACATGACGTCACGTCTGAGTTCCACTTATCAAATTTATGACAAGTCACCAATGTCACCGATATACTAAACACATTTTTAAAACCCACGAAATATTTTTCGAAAAATAGACTTCCCTACAGTGCGGCCGCCGTGGGTTGATCACCTTCCACGGGTGGGCAATATTTCCACGGACACAATATTAGACTCCAAACACTAATTAAAGGAATAATAATCAAAAATTTAATTAATGAAGCACCGGGTTGTAAAACATAATCGTCTAAATTTTAATTAATGCAGCACCGGGTTGTACCCGGTGCTTCATTAATTAAAATTTAGACGATTATGTTTTTTACTGCCTTGAAAAAAACATGAGTGGACATCACTTCCCACGCGTGGATTATGACCAGGCCATGGCGACTGTACTATAGTATTTTAGTATGCTGGGTTGTGATATATTCGAATCACTTTGCAATAGCAATAAATTGAATTTCAGTTTGTTCTTGATGTGTTCCCCTGTTATTCTAACTTTAAAAATAATTTACGACGAAACAATTTCTTTGAAACTAATTTACACTTTTCTTTTTGTTCTTTAATCTAATTCACTCACTTCTTTTTCAATTCAAATCTTTGACCCTGTTTCAATACTGTGATATTCAAAAGAAATGTAGCACAGAAAAGAATGTATATGCGACTAACAACTCTAGCCCATTTGGTTTAGCTTTGTTTATTCCCAGCACAAAATCAATGCTATTTGGAATGATAAACTGGTCATCGGAACAGTATAAGCATATACCTGTAAGTGTTCTATCAAGTGTTCGTGAAAAACTAACATCAAAATAACTGTTTGTTATGCGTTGCGAAAAGAAGAAATATTACTTTAAGCAACGACTCTAGAAAGGAGTCTAGCAGACAACATTTTTTTCCCGTCAGTGGAAAGCATTGCTAATACCAAGTACGTTACATTTTACGCACCTTTTTCTAAGACTGTACAGTCAATTTACTTACTCTGCACAGTCAGGATTTATGCTTTTAACTTACACTGTACACATTAAAGCTTTAGAACTCACATACTCTTCTACCAGATGTATTTATGAAACAAGAATCATTTTGCGTTGTGTAGGCAAGTCTTAAGAATATATGTTGTATTAATTTTGTCTATCCAGAAAGGCAGCACTGTGGCTCAGTGGTTACGGGATTGAACTTCAAACCAAGAGGTCCGTGCCGTGATTTGCTCCCCGCGTAACTGCGTCGTGTCCTTGGGCAAGGCACTTAATCCTGATTGCCCACCTGGGGCACGGTGGCGGTACTAAGGCGTACTGAATGTCGATGTGCACTTGTCTTCAACCATTGTTAACCCTGCTTGTGAAGAGATAGTATGTTGAGGAGTCTGACAGTTGCTCTCCGCTGGTCGGTGGTTCGCCCCGGGTACTCCTGATTCCTCCAACCGTAACACTGTCCTACATGAGGTGGCCCTGGCTGTCGAAAGTGTCGTTGAAACTCCAATAAATAAATAAATAAATAAATAAATAAATAAATAAATAAATAAATAAATTAAATAATTTTACTTTCCCGCGGTTCGTAGAAAAAGCGGGAAAGTTTTGTCTTAACGGTACATTTTGTCCGAAAGAGGAGGGGTTTATGTTGGATTAGCCAATGAAACTGAAGAATATTCTTCACGTTTTGGTCGGTTATGAAGTGTATAGTGTTTTCAATTCTAGCCTGACCGCGCTGGCAACAGCACACACCAAAAATTTAACTTTAATATTAGTTGTTATAATTTTTAGTAACGTATCCATTTTTCAATGGCAGCTTGGTCATTATACTTCATATATTCATTCAACTGAAAGTACAGTTACTTTGTTCAAATCTGAGATCGCAAGTCCAAGCGATCATACCCTAGATGGCGTTGACAGAGTTAATTTTGTTAGCTCGGCTTTTGGACACAGGTTTCTAGAGCTTTTCAAACAAAATGTTTTATCTCTAGTTTTTCCTGGGCGGTCAGGGTCATTTGATATGGGTATTATCTGTGTGTTCCAATTATCCACATTTATCATGCATCATTAAATAAGTGTGAAGATGTTCACTATGACATATAAAATTTGTAATAAATATAAAAAAATTGTTATGCTAAGCCAGCAACTCGCGGGCTAGATTGCAACTATGTAGAGTTGGTTTTCGTCATTTGAATAGTTCAGACATAAATAAATAAATGCCTTCGGGTTGAAAGATGGTTGAAGTAGAGGACAGGTCCAGCTGAAAGTCGACATATTTACATAATGTAAGGCATGAATTCCTATTTATTATTAACACGCTTGATGGCCCTCAAAGTTCTGATCGTATCCTGGGACGTGGCGAGAGGGGACCTGTGCCCCCACCCCCCAATTCTGGCCAAAATTTCTTAGAGTTGGAAATTCGGAGGGCAGGACATGAGTAGTTGAAAATTCCATCTTTTTGGATTTTAGAGCTTCTTTCGCGATGCTGATGTCTCCTTTACTTCCCAAAATCCCAACTCGGTTTCAAATCGGCAAAAATTCTAACTGTTACTTTTTAAAACTTACAGTGTACGCAATATCGTGCTTCATAAGTATGCATGATGTCAATCGGTACGAGATTTCTATAGTACGTTTACTTATCGTAATAAAAAAAAAATCCTTGAAATGCACTTCAAGAAAATCACATCATGTAAAATTGTTATCCTGAGTTAATTCCATCATTCACAGTTACAAAATGATGAAACATCAAAAATTCATCATTCCTGCATAAGATCTGATTTAATGTTAGGACAGTGTGAATTGCTTAACGTTCTCGGCTTGAGTATTTGTTTAGCACATATTCAATTCCCAGAATAATACCAAATAATAATAACCTGATAATTCTATCATAAATGTGTAGGCATTTCAGTTACTAGAATCAATTTTATACCCCCTTTCATGGCTTCATTTTCAAAATCGTCCTCGGTAGTGAATTTCCAACTGGAGAAGGACCGGGAGGTGGAAAGCCCCTCCCGGTCCCTCCCAAAGTTGGAAATCACTACCCCACACCCCCAATCGGAAACCTCCAGCCACGTCCCTGATCGTATTGTGTATGGGAAACAACAGCTGGGGTGGTGAAATGTGTCCTCTGTGACCCCCCTATTCCCCACTGTTCTTTCGCATTTGATGTTCAGACCGGACATAAGTGTTCATAACTGGCGCGTTGTCGATACAGTCATGTTACCGGAACGTCGCAATTCCTTCCTTTAGTCCCGGAATATGCAACATAGTTTCGATTCCACTTTGTTGTGAAAAAGTGTAGCTGACAATGCGAATCTAAAAGACATTTGAGGCAGTAAACGAAATAATTACTGAACAGTAAAGAAAAGAAATATTGGTTGGTAGCAGTGACTGTTTCCTTTGAGTGTTGACGTACCTTTTCCAAGACGGGTCGGCAATCATATGTGGGTATCCTTGTGAAAACAGAGTGTAACGCGAGCTTTATTTTGAGTATGTCAGTGATTGAACGGGAGTACAGTTTCAATCAGCAGTGGAAAGGTTAATTCTTTAATAAACGTAACTGAAATATCCGCCCAGCGCTTTTCACAAACACTCTTTTCGAATGCTCTATGTTTTCAGTTTTTGTTCCCAAAACATGGTTTATGATAGGAACCGGCGAATCATGATTTTTCGCTCGAATCAAATCTCGTATCGAATCAGGCAAAAGGTTCAAAACCAAATCGAATCTTGAATCGAATTGTTACAGTATTACAGTCATCGCACTAGTGTTGTCCACCCACCCTGTGACGCCAGTACCAATATGGGTAGTGGTTAGACTATTCCGTACCATCGAACCCAAAGTACATTTTTCTTGTTTCTCATAGGATGGAAAATTTATTCATATGGCAGCCAAAGATTTAGAGATTTCGGCGTGGGCCAGGTCATAGATCCGATGTGTATTAAAAGTACTTTCATTTATATTAGAATCGTATAGGGTGGAATTGTGACGGGTTGACAATCAAATTACTCGATGTTATCGCTTTGAATGTATAACTATCAAAAAGTTTGAGTTATGAATTTTCTGTTCTCAGCATTCCAGTGTTGACAGCCAACCCAGCACTTATCCTAGCAACGGGACTTGTTTTAAAAGAGAATTAACGAGTTGTCGCCAAGGTTGTCGAAGGAAAAGCCATATATCATCCATTGAGTGGAACAAGACACCATCTGCAATACTTTTTGCATTGCAGATGGCGCCTTGATCCACTCAAGGGGCGATATATTGCGCAAAGACCTAACGCGATCTCTCCGCTAACTATTCTGTCAACCAAACCCACTTTTTCTACTCATGCGTGTTTTGGCATCTAAAGTTTTTTTCTCGGTTGTTTCCGATAGTTTAGACATTCCACATCAATATTCCGTGGGCTGGCCTCTTTTCAGCCTTGAGGAGTTTTACATACTAGGCACGAATAATATGCCCGCAAAAATGACCGTAAAGATCACGTTTCGAATATTTGAAACATTTTGTGCGACTTTCATGACCCAAACTGGCGTAGAACCCACCCGTGTCATTTCTGGATCAACATCATGTTGCGGAAGCGCAGAAATCAATACATAAAGATCGTTAATATCACAATTTTATCTACAAATAAAGAGAATTGATTTCACGACTTACTCTCTGCGCCGCTCTGATTCGTTCAGTAAGCAATCAGTGGCTTTTGTTCACTCTTCTCCCTGAGACATGTTTGTACGACTGTCAAAATTTGAACTTGTACTCAATTCATGCCATTATATTGCTTGTATTTGCATTCAGTTGTTGTTTTGTGTATGAATCTTAATCTCCATTGTCAGATTATTTTCATTGTTTCAAGATTTTTGTTTGATTTGCTTTCAGGTATTTGTTTTGTTGAGGTTTTTATTTGTTCCCTGGGGTTCATCGCGAGCAAAGAATTCGTGAAGGTGTCGGCGACGCGAGTTGTGAAAATCATAGGTTACAGTCAGTGAAGTGTACGGTGATGGACTGCACGATGGTTTGCGGTGTCGTTACGAGGCCGATCGAAATATTGTTCTCTATTCGCTCAGATCTTGCGTAGACAAATACTTACATCCGAAAACTTTGAAATAGATCGGAAACGCAAGAAAATTCCGTTGAGCTTAGTAGAAACGAACCACACCCAACCAAATGACCAGGCAATCTAAAAGTTAGACCCTTCAGTTTCAACACTGATTGCCTCTTTTGTGGCGAGGTGTGTGTCGTAGTGAAGGACAATCGAAATCCGTCAAGGTGGAGGAGACCTGCCTATATGTTTAGACATATACAACGCACAGGCCACACAGCGTGTGGCCTGTGCGTTGTATATGCCTAAACATATAGGATGGTCTAAACGAAGAACTGTTGCGTGCATGCGAGGAACGGTGTGATGAACAATCTGAACAAATTCGAATTAGTGGCACATTTAGCGATCTACATGCGTCAGGCGCCCGTCACCACGCCAACTGTCGACAAGATGTGTCGTGCTGCATTCTACCATCGTAGAAATATCAGCAGGGTGCGAATGTTGATAGACAAACACGCAGCTGAACAATTAGTCCACGCTTTTGTCACCAGTCGTCTTGATTATTGCAACTCACTGCTATACCGATGCAAAAAGGCGTCACTGGATAAGCTTCAACATATCCAAAATTGTGCTGCTAGGTGTGTAACTCGAAATAGGAAGTCGTGTCACATAACACCTATCCTAGCTGACCTCCACTGGCTTCCTGTCAAACAAAGAATCCAATATAAAATAATCCTTCTGACATATAAATGTATTAATGACATGGCACCATCATATCTCTCAGATCTGGTCACATACTACACACCTGCCAGGAACCTCTGTTCTTCGGACTCGCACACCTTTGTCCAACCTGTTTCAAAATTAGCATCCGCGGGTGACCGGGCCTTTTTGATCGCCACCCCTAAGCTCTGGAACCTTTCACCGAGTCACCTTAGACTACCACAGGGAACTGAGTCATTCAAAGCTGGTTTGAAAAGGCATCTCTACAAACAAGCTTTCTGAACCAATATGTAGATAAGAAATCATTTCCCTTTTCTTTGTATGTAAAGCCAAAGAGCACATTTTGTGGATTTTAGGCTGAAAATTATTATTATTATTATTAAGCCTTCATATATAAAAAGATCTGGACATGTAAACTATGCTAGATAAGCTAAAGTTTCTCGAATGAGCGATTCCGGTGTGTAATTCGAGTTTAAATCAGTTTCACACAGATGGAGCCAGGAGTAGAATCAAGAGCAAACTGGACGCAGTTATCAATCCCTTGATTGTGAAGCAACATCCGAGCGAAGTCGTGAATATCGCCAGTAGTAGGATTGGGCCAGCGTCCGTAAATGTTTACAACGCAATAGTTCAGGAGGCTGTTACCAGCAGGGTTTTATGAAATAATTTAAACAGTATTGGTGACAATGTCCGTCATGAAGAAGGCCATATCAGTAGGTGACACTCAGGTTTATGATTGCAACTTTTTTCACTCAAGGGTAATGGGTCTTCAGTCGAGTATGAGAGATAGTGACATCAAGGACGTGATCTCTAATGAGCTGACGCCAGTTCCAACTGCACTGTTCAATGAAGCTGGTGATTTGCAAATACCAAGATCGACATCAGACCGGAAAACAAAAACTGTGTGTACAATATCAGCAAGGAAATCCACACCAACAGGCGTAGATGTTTGCACGTTAACTGATGGATGTTCCCTACACTGCAAAAAATATAGGTTCTCTTTAGAACCAAAACTGGTTCTAATCTTGTCCCTGAGATAGAACCAGTTCTGTTTAAACAGTATTTATTTCAAATCAAATAAATTTACCAAGATTAGCATTCAATTTTAACAGAATATTACATGAACTGAAGTAGATTCAGCAGTACACATGGAGCTTATTCAACGCAGTCGCCAAACATTTTGAACAAAGGAGATATGAACAGTTGGCATATCGAACCAGAAAAAAACAAAACTGGTTCGATATGCCAACTGTTCATATATCCTTTGCTTAATAATGATTTGGGACAACCTCGTATAAGCTCTAAACTCACGGCTGAAACCCCCTCAATTTATGTTTAATTCTGTTAATATTAAATGTTAATCTTTATAAATTTATTTGATTTGAAATAAATACTGTTTATACAGAATTGGTTCCATCTCAGGGACAAGATTAGAACCAGTTTTGGTTCTAAAGAGAACCTATATTGTTTGCAGTGTACTCTGAGTTCCTCACTGACTGGCACCCAGGGATGTGGCTAGAGGGCTTCAGCTGGGGTGGGGAGGGGGGGGGGGGGGGGGTGCCACCGGTGTAAATTTCAACTGTGAGTAGTTTCGATAGGTGGTTGCACTGCAGCGCTGGGTGATATCTTTCAACCCTTTAACCAACGAATCGTCCGCATCCGCCCGCGTAATATGCAAATACAGCTGGTGAAAAAATATTATTTTTCGAACAATTTCAACAAAACCATATCATGTAACCCCTCTTTGGAACGAGCTCGTCCAGCTCGTTCCAAAGAGGGGTCACATGATATGGTTTTGTTGAAATGTTTTTTTTTTAAATTTTAAAAAATGATATTTAAAATAATGAATTTTGAAATCATCTGCGTTGGGTAAAGGGTTATGAACCCTTCTGAAAATTTTCTCTAGTTCTGAAACGGAAAAAGCATCATACCAAAATCGAAAGCAGACACAAAAACACGAACTGCATGTACAATATCAGCAAGGAAATCGACATCGACAGGCGTAGATGGTTGCACGGTAATTGGTGGATGTGCCCTACCCTGGATTCCTCATTAGCCGACACCGAATAAACTTTTGTGCTGGAATTGGTCGAAAACATTCAAAAATCTGTGAAACAGAAGTTATTGTTGGGCGACGTTTATCTTATTTGCGACAGGTTCAAGTTCAGCACGAAAAGTTCTACAAGGGCTCACATGTGTGCTGAAAGCTGTTGCGGAGAATTCAGGTTGAGTGCTACATCAATACTGCCGTCTCAGAAACTTATGCTGACCGTCACTGAGAATAAAAGGCAGCTCATCAGTATAATTTAAAAAGTATTTCAAGTCAAATACGAGTTGTGGTGGTGAAAGTACTAAAGGGCATAAACTTGTCGTTACTGGCCAAGACAACGTTTCAACTGAAATTAACAAAGGTATCCTCATAGAAAGGCGTGACATAATAACCAGTCAAGAGGAAGCTGATAATATTATTGTTCAACAGGCAGTGAAACTTGCTTTGAATGACAAAAGCAGATTGTCGTTCTTGCAGACAACACTGATGTGTATACCTTACTCTTGCACCACTATTTCGAACAAAATATTTCATCACCCATGTTTATGGAGTCACCAATTAGGGATATGTCTGTGATAGATATTGTTGAGAAGCATCGTGACATTATCCCAAGTGTCGTTGCATGCTGTCTCGGGGTGTGATACCATTGCCGTGTGCTTTGGAATAGGTAAAGGTCGTGTCCTTAAAGTTTTTTTAAACAGGGTTGTATATCGCGGGCGTCAGTTGGGAAAATGATGCTCCTTGGGACAACGTCTTGCATGAGGCTCCACAGTTCATGGCTGCCTGCTATGGGTGTTCTACATCCAAAGCAATGTCTGATGCAAGAGTCTATAGTTGGACATCCAAAGTAGGACGATAAGGGGTAACAAAAGTCTCTAAACTATGTACTCTCCCTCCAAGTACTGAGTGGATTGCAGAGAACGTCAAACGTGGCTACATGCAAGCATAAATTTGGAAACATGCACTACATTCGGACCCACCCAAAATGGAATTATGGGTTTATAAGAGACATAATCTTTCTTGTCATACCATGTAACATGACTCTCTGTTTCTAACAATTTTAATAGCAATTCTATCATTGATAAGTTACGGGCGATATATTAGTACCAATTTCGAACTCCATACCTGAACCGATAGCGCTTGTACAATTGCACGGAAATGCATAAACATTAATATCATGTGATTGTCCGTCGCAAACACTGGTCACTACTCATTACGACCATCTTTGCACTAGTAATCTGGAACACACTGGAGATATTTGTGAGAAAAAAAATTGATTTTTATGATTTCTGTCTCCATTTTGTCCGCCATGTTGGATTTAGGCAGTCTGTTTTTAGCACAAGATTAAAAAGGTGCATCAGTTGGATAAGAAAGGTATGGGACATGCTAGTTTGTTTCAATTATTACTCCACGTTGGTTAATATCCTCCTGCTTGTAAAAATGGCCACCATTTTGACCGCCATTTTTAAAATCCGAAATATAAATTCCTCAATGCTGACAAAAGGCAAACCGATTGATTCTTCAAATGGGTGTTCGAACTGGACAACCATAATTCGGGGAGAAAAAAAACTTTAGACGCTAAAACAGACAGCAGAGCCTATGCAACCGTGCTACACGTTTCAATTGACATTTTTCGGAATTTTCCGACTCAATTGGAGTTATCTACAGTTAAAACTAGAAGTCCTGTCATTCATGAAATGCGCACAAATAGCACGTAGATCTGCGCGTTAATCTACGCGTGATGACCGTAGTAAGGCTATCAAATTTTGTACATATGACCTGTACGCAAGCAATGTTTCGGCCAATGGACCTCCGGGTAACCCGGAGGTCCATTGGCAGAAACTTTGCCTGTGTTTGTTATAAGTAACCAGGAGAACCTGCCGTGCATTGGATGCCATTCGATATGACAATGGCGCGCAATTCCTACGCGCAATTAAGCCTAGATAAGCGCAAAGTCCTACAATTTGTTTCGAATAATCGAGATGAGTCGAATCGAATCAGTTCAAAGACTCGAAACCGAATGGAAACTACAACGTTTGCCGGACCCTAGTTTATGATCCTCATTGGAAAGAGCTCGTTCCAACGGAAGATCATAAACATGTTTCTAGTTAGTTATTTAGGAAAGATGAAACATCGTCCCCAGTCGTGATGGGTAAAGTTAAGAGGTCCTGCAATGAGCAGTTACAAGAGATATTTAGAAATCAAGAGAAACCGTCATCTTCTTTGAACTTTCAATTATGTGCTTGGAAAATGTCAACGCCTGATTTCTGTTCAATGAAGATTCTCAAACTTAATGCCTGATTGCGCAGTTTGTTTTTAATGATATAGCTAGTAGCTATAATTTGTAGATTTTTTTGCCATTATGCGCGAGAAAAAGTGTCGATATGAAAAGCCTTTCATCTACATTTGCATGATTTGTCGTAAGCAGCTCATTAAAGTTAGAGTCGAATACAAATTAATGTCATCAGCGTTCAAACGTGTCTGGTTATTGACCCGTTCAAATGTCAATGTACTTTTTCGTGCCTCTCAAACTAATCTTACTGCAACCAATACAAAAACAGCAACCATTAACTAACACTTAAGTTTGCACAACTAGCAGACGACACACGCAAAAAAAGCAAAATAAAAATATGTTTAGTGAGCATGCGTTTTTTAGTCAAATTCTGGGGGCGCTCATGTCGCGGTATATTGAGTGTGTGACATGTGTTGTTATAGGAATCTGCGCGCGTGGCATGGTGTAACGTTATTGACATGGTTATGGTGGTACTAGTGTGCACACATGTTTCCGTCGTCGATTGGGTATAACCGGATGCTGTCATCTTGGTTTCAGTGATTGCATATGGTTAACCCCTGCACATTGATGTCGAAATTTGGAAATTTAAAACTGCGAAAATTCCCCATAATGCAACTAGGAATTTAGTTGATTTTATCTTGTTTGACAGAACTCGTCAAGCTCTGTCAAAAAAGACTGTATTGGTTAAATTCTATGTTGCATTATGGGAAAAATTGCTATTTAAATGTTTGGTATTTTGACATCAGTGTGCTGAGGGTTAATATGACCTGGTAAGCTGTCGTCGGAAAACGAATGTGTTCTAGGGGCATGTTCGATTGATTGGAAGTACATCTAATTATCAGAAACGAGCCGATTATTACCTAAAAGTACGCAGATGGGCCCATAAACCACCCTAAAACTGTTTATCTGGTTCAGATGTCAGAGAATTAGGTTTGTGACTACCCCTGACTATCTACAGTATAGGCTCCGTGGACAGGTCGTGATCCACGCGTGGGCAGTGATGCCCACGCATACGTTTAGCAGATAATAAAACTCATCATCAGCAAAATGTTAATAAATGAAGCACCGGGTTATACCCGGTGCTTCATGAATTAAAGTTTTGATGATTATTCCAATAATTTGTGTTTGGAATCTAATATTATTGCGTCCGTGGAAATATTCCCCACCCCTAGAAATAGCCAGTCCACGGCGGCCGTGCTATATTTAAGGAATAGTGCATAGCTTGGAGTTGACTACGCCCATATAGTGCCCAGTGAGGTGGTGTAGTTCCCGCCGCGAAGCGGATGGAACTACACCACCTCACTGGGCACTATATGGGCGTAGTCAACGACAAGACATGCACTAATCCTTATATTATATCGAACACCCATCAAGAAAAACATCTGTCCGATTTGTTAATCTATTACCAAGGTAGCAACCCTACCAACCAGCGTTATTTAGAAAAAATACCATTTTGTTTTTAAAAAACATTTTCTTCTTCCAAAACACGGCTAACTTGGATTATTGATATGAGCAGAAGACAGATTTTGAATAGGTCGGCAAGGGTAAACAAAACATTTCCCCCAAACGAAACTGTGTATTCTAGAATCGCGCAACTCGCGAATGAAATCTAAAATTTTCGAAATTTGACAACGCAGTTTGATAATTTCCACACATTTGTCACACATATACATTACCGAATGAGTCAGTACGGGATACCAAACGCCGAAGATTCAAATGAATTCCTTATTTATTCGTTTGCTGCCGAAAACATACAATTGAATAACGAAATAATATGAGCAGCGAAACAAACGATTTTTCATATCCGGACGCGTTCTCATGAATGTTGTACCCAGGTATGGATCATTCTCTTCGAAACGAGATATGGATCACCTTCTTAAGGAATAAAATGAACGCCTCGAAAAATGTGACTTCAACAATGGAAAAGCGATACAGTTTTCCACAATGATTTCTTTCTGGGTCGTTTTGTGGATGTTGTGCCTCTGTGAATCGATATTTAAATCTAGCCTGATTAGTTTTATTCGCCAAGTATGAAAAGAAAACTGATATAGTAGTGTGCTAAAAATAGAAAACGTGTAGTGCCTGGGTGTAATGCCTTGTCAGTTCTGTGGATGCAAACTACACGAAATAGGAGTGCAGCATTCGTCCAACCAGGAGGCAAGAAAGTCACGTGAGATATAATATTTCTTGGTATCAGTTCAGTATTTGGTATCGGCAACATACTGAGACCAGTACCAATACCGAACCGTTGTTTCTGTGTTACTGCCCAGCTGTGTGTCTCCATTCAAGAACAGGTACTCAGAAAGTTAATACTCGCGAGCATGATAATAAATGGCAGAATTAACGAATATTGAATGCTGTATTTGTCAGAACGTTGGAAATACGCTGTAAAAATACCGTTAACATTACGGTAGAAGGATTGGTAAGATAATATCTGTGACTACTTTAAGTTTTATGATATTAACACTTGTTGGGGAAAGTTTACATACAGAGGGGAGAACGTTTTAAGACTGAACACATGCAGCTCTTCAATTCCTGCTTTTGGAAAATGGCGTCGTCCACATCGAAAGGTTTGTTTTGTTTTGAGGGTTCGTTTGTGTGGGGGGGGTGTTTTTTTTCTAAAATAGCAAACCTTTAACTGGTAGAGTGCTAAATTATTTTTAGTCATCAAAAGTTGTTCCTCCCATAAATTGTAACAAGGAAAATCCATACAGACTAAATAGTTTAGATTCAAAGATAATATGAAGGACAACCACAGAGTTTGAAGCCTCTGAGTTGCAGTACCTACACTTTAGAGAAAAGCCCAAATATGGGCTTCCAGCACTCAACCAGTTAATCCATATGGTTCAGAAAAATATTCACTACTTTAGCACATGATACAATACAAAATATATTAATAAATGACGCCCATAATTGTACGGTTTGAACAATAATAACAATGACTTTTCCATGTTTGTTACATATTAAAGAAACTGACTGAATGTGATATCTATATGATAAATCTATATTAACCTTTTCGATACTGTTGTCAACTTGCCAAACTTTCAAGTAGAAAATTATTCCCATGATGCCATTATAAATGTAACCAGCGCAATCTCAGTGGTGTAACAGTAATATTGGGTGCCTTTAGGCCACATACTGTAATTATTCAGTACATTATAATGTTATATTCTAGCACACTGACTGGGTACAAACATAAAATTCAGTATAATATCCATCCGGCCTTGACTAGCTTAATAAGTCCTAGTGATAGTGAGTGGTTACAGTATGACCGCCCTGAACTGGTCACTTTCGACGGATGGGCAATATTTCCGCGGACGAAATATTAGATTCCAAACACTGATTATAGGAGTAATGCTGAAAAAGTTAATTAATGAAGCACCGGGTTCTAAAATTCTCCTAGTGGTGATTTCCGTACGTCATTTCCTTCGTTTCTGTGTTTTCTCCTTCGTTAGATGGTCAGCATTTAACACCCTACACGCTGATGTCGAAATATCTAAAGTTCAGGGTGAAATATTTCCCATAATGCAACTAGAAATTTAACCAATTCAATCTTGTTTGACAGAGCTCAATGAGCTCTGTCAAACAAGATTGAATTGGTTAAATTCCCAGTTGCATTATGGGAAAAATGGCTACTTCAAATCTGCATATTTTGACATCAGTGTTCAGGGGGTTAACCGAGAAGGAGTCATGTTGACATTGGTTGATTTCGGATACAGCTTCAACGGTTTGTTGTAACAACTTATACAGAATGCACCCGCATTCATAAATTAATTAAAATTGAAATTGTTTCGTCATTTAAACTACAGTCTCGTGTTGTCATGTGCCACGTACACAAAAAAAATTAACCAACGCAATCTTGTTTGAAAAACCTCAATGAGATCTTTCGAAGAAGGCCGAATTGATAGAGCTCTTAGTTACATTATTATGGTAGCAGAGATCATACCAAAAATGTATTGAAATAATAAAAGTTAACTTGGAATTGGAAAAGGAATTGTAACTAAATAACAATTAAGTATAAATATTTTAGGTAATAACAAAAAACTAATTTGTGTTTTAACTTTTTTTCCTATTCATGCAATTTTCGTTGTTTTTTTTTCATAGAGATTTTTTCCAATAAGTATTTTTTCCAGTAGGGTTCTTTTCCAATTGGGTATTTTCCTGTACTCATATTATGTCAAATAAGAATATCAAGGGCAGTGGCGTAACGCCCATACAACGAGGATAGGGCGTCTCCTACGAGCACCCAACACTTGCACTTTTTTAGAGGCTTCAACAATTCCAACATTTTGGGAAAAATCATTATTAAGGGCCTCAAAACAGTGTTGTAGTTGAAGCATTCAGGTTGGATGCTTCAATACCAGCTTGCATAAAGAATCGGGTGCAATATTCTCTGAAACCAATAACGAGGTTATGTACACGGCACATGGCAACATGAGACAGTAGTTCAAATGACGAACCAATTTTAATTTTAATTCTTTTACAAATGCGGATGCACTCTGTACAGATTATTACATCAAACTGTCGCAGCAATATCCGAAACCAACCATTGCCGACATGACTCATTCTGGGTTAAGGTGCAGACCAACCAAAGAAGAAACGAACACAGAAACGAGCGAAAGAATGAACGAAATTCACCATCAGGAAAATTATAATTAATGAAGCACCGGGTTATACCCAGTACTTCATTAATTACATTTTTGACTATTATTCCTGTAATCAGTGGTTGGAATCTAATATTACTGCATCCGCGGAAATATTATCCACCCGTAGAAAATAACCACTAACCATCACTAGAACTTCTTGAGCTCGTCATGGCCGGATGGATTTTATACTGAATAGAATGTTTGTACCCAGTTAGTGTGCTAGAATATAACATTTTATCCCATAAATGGCCCTTTATTTGAACAATAAAGGCCTTGGATAAATTTTTGCTTTATTCACCAAGTAGGGTGGTAAATTTTCCCCGTAGGTTTTACACTGAAAGAATTTATTCCCCCAGTAGCGACGGGCTTGTTGAGCTCTGGCCTCTACCTCATTTGTCTAGCATAATTAATAGTTCGATTGTTGATTTCTTTAAATCTTTTTGAAAGTATTACATAATTCCAGTAGAAAACACCACCCACTGCTCATGTAATAAAGTATTTTTGCAAGTTTAGCTAAAGTTTGTAGGGGAATTATTTTTAGACAGAAACGTATTACTGCGCCTTGTTTAGTTTTGCCAATTTTGCTGGTCGATCGAATTGGATCAATGTGCTCCTCACTTCTCTGTAGAAGATTTATGGGATAAACAAAATAAACATATAGTGTTTTCAAGTAAAAAAATTATTCTACTCGTAGAATTAAGAATGAAACCGACTCGCCAGAGGCTCGTCGGTTTCATTCATAATCCTACTCGTAGAGTAATTTTTTTTACTTGAAAACACAAAACGTTTATTCTATATATAATGTGCTGAATAATTAGAGTATGCAGCCTAAGGACCCCCAATATTAATGTTACGCTACTGCTCAAAGGAGTATATTTACACTCCAAAATCAGTGGGGCCAGAAATTAACCCACATCAATCGTGTTGAGTGAATTTGAACCCAACTGGGTTCGTATTCACCCAGCCTAGTTGATCTGGGGGTGAATTTAACCTAACTGATCTTAGAGTGTAAGGAGGGTATTATTTGTTAAGATGTGCTTATTTGGCGATTACGATGTCATGTCGAAAGTTACCGTGTCGATTTTTAGGTGAATTGGACAATATCTCTCACCTGCAACCATTGAGCTGCAAGCTAATGGTATCAATTGATTTACTCTGTATGACAAATCAACAGTCTTCTCGTGTAATGAACAGGAACCAAATATCAGTTTGCTCTAAGATACAACACAAAATAGGTCGGCATTGGCAAACTGGTTTAATGGGGTATTTTCATCGTAAACTGTAACGATAGCTGGACCGGCAGCTAGTTGCCATCACTTTTACCTGCGTTTACCGCATTTTAACGGTATTTTTATAATGTAACACAGACATTCGCCACTGGTCGTTTGATGTCATGAAAAATCTGAGACAAAATACCATTTTCTGCTACATCAAATGAACGGTGGCGTGTGCGAATTAAACTAAATAGTTCATGGGCTCTTCTTGGCATTCATTTGGGTTAATATTCCGCTGTTCGGTAGTTTTTGTAGCTAATTGCTCATATTTTTCAAAACCGAAATTTCGTAATTTGAGTTTTTCTCGGCACCGCAAATCAGTATTGCCACAATACCAACACCTCACGGTATATGTATATACAATGTACGTTATTCCACCCAGCTCTAATGTGAACTTAAGAAACAGTTATTCGTGACTAAAGAAAAGCTAAACACCGTTTGGGGCTCAAATAGCTCTAATGTGAACTTAAGAAACAGTTATTCGTGACTAAAGAAAAGCTAAACACCGTTTGGGGCTCAAATCTTTAACCCAGAAGGAGACCGATGACATTAACTGAATAATGTATCAATATGTATCAATTTCAATTTATTTATTTATTGATTTATTGGTGTTTAAGGTCACATATTTATGCGCAGTGGCTAATCATGACCGCGACAATTTTAATGGTTCCCGGAGAGAACCACCGCGCAACGGCGAGCAACTGTCAGCTCCCCATCATACTAACTCCACGCAAGCGCAGGGCTGGCATTGGTTGAAGACAAGCGCACCATCGACGTGCAGTACGTCTTAGTATACAACACCACCTTGCCCCCACGCGGGCAATGGAGATGAACTGTCTTGCCCAAGGACACAACGCGGTTGCCTCAGGTGGGATTCGAACCAAGGACCTCTCGGCTTGCAGCCTGCACCTCTACCTACTGAGCCACCGCGCTCCCATATATCAATTTCAATAAAAACAAAGACAAACAGGTATATGTAAAGACTTGATATAACTATTGAAACCCAAATCCTCAGTTAACATGTTACTATATGGTTACCGTAGACTGGTAATAAAAATCTTCATCAGCAAAATTTTAATTAATGAATCACCGGGTTGTACCCGGTGATTCATTAATTACATTTGTGGTGATTATTCCTATAATAAGTGCTTGGTATCTAATATGAAAATACGTGACACGTAATAGTGCACACCCAATATTGTTCATTTCGGTAAATATTGCAGGCCCTAAGCAAGATTTTTCAGGAAAGAGATGGTATATATCGCAAAAATAGCAGCAGTTATGTGAAATATAACAATTTGCCAAAACGTGTTGTACAGCGACATGCAATAAACACAGAACCACACATGTATGTTCATATGTTAATGTGGCGACAAATATGGCAATCAGGAAATTTTGAAAGATTGCGGAGGGATCAAACTTGAGACAAGCTGTAGTAAAACAAACCTTCATTTTTTAAACTGACAAAAGATCATAATTCACTGGCAAATTGGTTCATTAGAGTTTAACAACACTTTCAAAAACCAAGACTATATCATGAGCTGGATTGTACGTCAATTTCAATACCTAAGGTTATTATATCACGTTGTTAGTTCCCAAGATCCTTCCCATCCTTCAATACCTAGACGAGCAAAAGAGTCGTACGTGAAATCACTCGTTGAGGCAATTACTCATTTGTTCGATTCTGGTCGTTCGAGCAATCTGAGATGGTTAGCAAGCCTGTACTAGTGCCAGTAATGGTACAAGGCTGCAAGAGTGGAAGAAGACTACAGGTTTTGGTGACTACTGTAAAAGATAATCATAGGACAGACGATGGCAATATTGGGAAAATCAGTAATAGTGGTGTTGAAGATATGAAGATCACGGAGAAGTCTAGAAATGGGCAGATGCTAGGGGCTAAATTATCATCAGGTATATATAGTACTACATCATCATGTCATAGGTATCCTCCTATACCCCGATGAGCATTAAGAGTCGTAAAAGAAATTGCTCTTTCGATACTCATTTGCTCAATGGGATTTGAGTCGTTCGAGCAATGACTTTTTCAGTAATTGTTCAAAAGCTTATTCGCTCGATAAGATTCGAGTCGTTCGGATAATACCTATCCCTGCTTGATTGTATTTTGGGTTTGGGGATCAAAGAGGACTTCGCTATACACAGGGAAGGCAAAAACAGACTTGTCCAAGACAAAATAGACTGTTGGGATAGGCAGAAATGGGGCCGAGACTTTGGTGCACATTCGAAACAATCAAGTTACTCTTATACAAAGGAATGCGTCTATTGATGGGCAAAAAAAAGACTTTTAGGGGACAACAGATATAAACCTAATATTTAGTGGGAAATCCGCACTAGTAAAAGAACTGTTGGATTTATTTGGGTAATTTTACAAAGTATTCGAACAAATACAATTGCTCATACCAGGAAACGCACCTTAAAGCACTGCATGCTACTCTTTTAAGTCCACAATTGAGGAATTCGTGCCAAATAAAGTTGTTTTGATGGTTTAGAGGGTTTGTCTGGATGTTCGTGGTAATTCGATTTATTCTAGTTCACTTAAAATTTATCCACATGAGCCCTCTCATCATTCATTTAGCACTACGAGCTACTATTATAAGCCCTAGATGGGGGTTTGGTAGTTTGGGTAGTTTTGGATTATTTTGAGGGATTATTTTGAGGGATTGTCAGGTTGTTTGTTGTAATTAAATTTATTCCTATTCAATCGAACACACCCTCCGGACACACCCCTTTCCTATTAGAAGGTTTTGGGTCACATAGCAACCATGTGCTACCATAGAAACCAAGATGGCGGTCTCAGATATACAAAATGGACGACATACACTCGTCCCCCCTCAACAAAACGCGCGGTGCATGCACACTAGGACCACGTATCACAATGGGGATGTTGTCACAAGATGGCACTCACGCGGGCTACCATTGACAACCAAAAATGAAGTAACTGGGCCATGTCACATGAGATACGGCCAATGCGGGTCGATCGTGTACATGATTTACTACTAACATCAAGCCGAGAGATACACGGTTCGATCCCCAGCAGGGGTAACTGCGTTGTGTCATTGGGCAAGGCACTTAATCACGATTGCCCAAGTGGGGGCACAGTGGCGCAGCCATGGGGGCACATCCCCCTCCAAAAAAAAATAATTCCGATTGGATTTATTACGTTCAAGGTCACTGTGATCTTGACCTTTGACCTAGCGAGTACAAGATAAATAGGGGTCTTCCACTCACCTAGGCCAACCTACCTATGAGTTTCAAGAATGTGGGTTCAAGTGTAGTCAAGTTATCATCCAGAAACCAATTGTTTACAATTTACTATGTTGAAGGTCGCTGTGACCTTGACCTTTCACCTAGCGAGTCCGAAATAAATACGGTTCTTCCTCTCACCGATGCCAACCTTCCTATGAAGTTTCATGAATGTGAGTTTAATCATAGACAAGTTATCATTCGGAAACCAATTGTTTACAATTTACTATGTTCATAGTCACTGTGACCTTGACCTTTGACCAAGCAAGTCCAAAATAAATAGGGTTCTTCCACTCACCGATGCCAACCTACCTATGGAGCTTCATGAATGTGGGTCGAACCATTATCAAGTTATCATCCGGAAACCAATTGTTTACGCCCGCCCGCCATTCACCAAACTATATGTCGAGCCTGACTTCGTCACGACTTGACTAAACAAGAGGTCCCAAGGGGGCTTAATCGCTCACCTGCCAACGTGGTTCAAAGAAGTATTTGGGGTCACATTCATTTATACATGGTTCATCAACACTACAAAGGAATGAAGGCATGAAAGGCAAATTTTATGGAAAAACACTAAGGAATCGATTTGAACAAACCTGAACCTATCATGTTCCCCATGCCACCCCCACCCCTGCCCGTAGAGAGCCCAAATAATAAGCCAGGGACACAAATTTAACAAACTTGAACCTGATCCCCCTTGAGGTGAAGGAGGTTTTTAAAGAAATGTCCTCACATTGCATTAAGTTAATCTTTGGGCCCCAATAGAGAGCCCAAATACTAACTGAGGCACCCGATTTGTACAAACTTGAATCTGACCCTCTTAGAGATGTTGTATACCAAATACGGAAGCATTCATACCAAATATGAAAGATTTTTAAAGAAATTTCCTCATTTTTCACTAAGTTAAAATTCGGGCTCCTACTGGGAGCCCGATTATTAACCCATGGACTCAATTTGCACAAATTTGAATCTGACTGACCCCCCCCCCCCCCCCCCCCCCCACACACACACACACACACCCCTAGAGATGTTACATACCAAATATCAAAATATTCTAAATGATGGTTCTGGAGTAGAAGATTTTTTAATTTTTTTTTTTAAAAAGTATGGGTGCTACCAGTGTAATGCCCCTTGTGGTGTCCCTTGTGAGCGCGGCAAGGTTATTTGTACAAATTTGAATTGACATATAAGGAACATGCACACCAAATTTGGTTCAATTTGGTCCAGTAGTTTGGGAGGAGAAGTCGATAATGTAAAGTTCACGATGGACGACGACGGACGGCAAGTGATAAGTTAAGCTCCCTTCGGTGAGCTAAAATTCATCCATACGCCCCCCCCCCCCCCCCCCCCCCCTCCAATTTGACCCATGTAGGGAACATTAGGCAAACAATTTTATTATGGAGATATTTATACTTGCAGGATGTATGGGGGGGGGGGGGGGGGGGGTGCGTAATAGCAGATTTTTGTGATATCCGACCTATCTCAATTTAATGACACCAATGTTGTCAGTTATTTGTCAGACTCGAGAAAAAAAACGTCGCCGGTGTTCCGTCGCCGGTGTTCCGTCGCCGGATTTACGAAATAACCTCGCCGTTATTTGGTAATTTATCCGTTTCTTCTGGTCCGGATTCGCTATTTAAAATTGATGAATCTCTTAGGGCGATAGGAAAACGAAGGAACCGTTAACAAAAGTAAGGCGTTAATATTATTTGATACGCAATTGCTGCCAGTTTAAAAAGCATATTTGTCTTTATTTTGTGTGATATCATTAGGTATACTTATTTAATTCTATTCAATTAGTTTCCTATTTTAGTCGAATTTTTCAACAACAAAAAACCTTGAC
This sequence comes from Pictodentalium vernedei, assembly GCA_031216915.1. Lineage (NCBI taxonomy): Eukaryota > Metazoa > Mollusca > Scaphopoda > Dentaliida > Dentaliidae > Pictodentalium > Pictodentalium vernedei. The sequence goes on along the minus strand of CM062297.1, from coordinate 121,516,915 downwards.
TATTGGTATGGCGAGGGCCGGTTGCCGGGCAGGCGGCCTTTTTTGCTAAAAAACTTAGTTATTTCTGGACGAGTTTTGATATTTGGTATGTAGCTTGATATGCACGTGCAACACCCGATGACCCAAAATAGGGCGTGTCGGCGCTTTTTCTCAAGAGTTATGGCCCTTCGTTAAAATCTACTAATTTTGAGCTTGGAAGCGCGATACTTCAACAAACTTCAACCGATTTGACAGATATTTGGCAAATGGGTTTCAAGGAACAATGTCTTGGTCGATTCGAAAATCTATGCGGACCATTTCATAGAGTTGTTGTGTTGACGTTTGTTTCGTGATTGATCATAATACAATGATTCATAAGGATTATTATTGTCCTCACACAAGGTGAAGGGGAAATAAATTTGAAAAAAGAGTTTCAATGTTTCCTAATTATCGATGCCATTCACACTCCCCACTCCACGTAGCACATGATGTCAAATTTCCTTCCACATACTGATGTGGTAAAAAATAGCCCTCAATGAATGTGACACCCCCCCCCCCCCCCACCCATACTCCTTTTCATCAACAACTATGATATAATTCATAAATTAATTGATGTTGACACATCTTGCGACAAACTATCACAAATGGGAAATTTATACTGATGTGGTAAAAAAAATTTAAAAAAATAGCCCTCAATGAATATGCCACCCCTGGTAAAAATTAAAAAAAAAAAATAGCCCTCAATGAATATGCCCCCCCACAATATACCCCTCTTCATCAAAAACATGATATAATTCATACATTAATTAATGTTGACACAAAACAAACAACGTGTGGCATTAAATATCCTACTTGTGATCGTTTTTAAATTGCATTCAGGCTTCTGAAGACATTTCACATCATGTGTTTGGTGAATCATTTGTAATTTTTGTAAAAAAAACAAAAAGCCAGTTTTCTCAGTTAAGGCACCAAGAGTCATTGGTATGGTACTGACAAAACATAAAACATTGCTTGTTTCAGCAGTATGACCAGTACTGCTCGTGTGGTATATCATAGCACTGTTAAAATGCCTAAAAGCTGTCAATATTGATTTTGTGGTGCTTTGCTTGAGCAGCAAGTATCCATTAGGGTACTTTCACAACCTTGGATTTATTTCCCACAAACACCCATTCTGATAAAAAGAGTGAAATTGTGGAAAATATGTCTCCAAGGAGGATGAATGAGATATTTGCTACAAAAAATTGTGTTTTTTTTAATGTTTAATATACATGTATTTGTGTGTGAATGGTGGGGGGGGGGGTGAATATAGTCAGCTGCCAGTTATTGAAAATGTACAACCAGGCAAATGAAAAGCAAAGAAACACTCTGACTGATGGACAGACAGACATGCAGTTACACAACTTGAAAGTCTACACAGAATAAAAACTGACATACAATGGAAAATTTTGTTAGAAGAGCCAGGACAAGATTGTCAAACGGAAAAAAACCTCAATGGACCCTGAGTGCTGCAGTACCAAAGCAAATCATAGGAACCTGAGTGTGTATGAGACTGACTGCACAGTTTTTCCAATTGCTTCTCATCAACTGAGGCTTCAATATGGGTGGGTGGGAGGTAGGGACTTGATTCAAGGAGAGAACAATAGTTCACAGTTGACACTGTAGATTTGTGCTGTAACATGGGAACCGTGACAACATCGCTCGAACTAAACAAAATTTTATCGCATCACTTTAATTTTGGGATTCAAATATCTTAGTCAAGTATAACCCTCAGAGAACTTGTTCCGACCTAAAAACAGAGGGTCGTACATCAAATAAGAGGAAAAATTTAGTACTAGACTGCTTTATTAGTACTAGACTGCTTTATTGGTAGCTGTGCACAAATGACATTCATTCACATTTGCAACTTTACTGTGTTATTTTTTCCACTATACCCCACCCCCGAATTTGTGTTCCAAAATACTCTTTCAATGAAGAAATTATTTTCTAACATTTTTTAACCCTTTACCAAATATAACGGTCAAAAGCTGCTGGTGCAATTCACAAGTATTGCCAATCCATGTTCATTATTTTCTCGGTTTTTTTGTGTCAAAAAGATAGCTTATGACCCCTCATTGGAATGAGGTCATTCCAATGGTGTAAAAAGTCATGTTTTTGACACAAAAAATTAGTGAGTCAATAAGTTTGTGGTCAAAGGTAATCAGCTTTTCATGTTAAGTAAAGGGTTAACAGCATAATTCAGACAAACATCTAAATACCAGTAAATAAAAGGGCTATATGGGCTTTCTGGCTGTGGGTTTGAATGGTGATTTGGAAGGGGGTTGGAAGATTGGAACCCCCCTCTGACCCTAGTACTATGATGAGGAACCATGGTTTAATTACATTTATTTATACATGTGTACACGTAGGGTAAAATAGGTTGTTATTTGGCATTTGTTGAAGGCTGTATTGTGTCACTGGAGGCTACTCTTGCTCAAGATGTGAATTTGCTTGCAATATATAGCCCTTACTGACAAAAACATATTTTTCAAAACAATAAAAAAGTACTGTAAGGTGTATGGTACCCCAATGCTTTTTTAAATGTAAAATAATCTCTCAAAATAATAATTAAATCAGGTTCGGAAGCCAAATTATGTGTTTCCTTAATCAACCCCAATCCTATCAAAGATACATTTTACCCCTTTCATGTGACATAAGAGTCATTTCTGCATGAGAATTCAACGTTTGGCTTCCACTGAGTTAAAAACATAGGAAATTTGTTTTAAAGAAAACTGTCCAAACTGTGTCAAATGGCTTAAAAACTGCTGTTGCCTTCAATACATTTTTCTACTCTTTTACCTAAAGAGTCATGATTAGCCATTGTGCATAAATATGTGACCTTAAACACCAATAAATAAATAATAAATAAATACCTAAAGAGTAAGCTGAGAGATAAGGAATTCATCTAGCTTTTCTTTGAAAGCTAACCTAATACCAAAATAAAACTAAAATCTGCATCAGCATGCAATACTTTGAGGAAAAATTTGTCTCATTTAACCATATACCAAGACAAATAGTGGTGTTCCAACCCCACAAAACAATATGAATGTTAATTTTGATTCAAAAATTGGGGTTGCAACTATATAATTCACCAAAATCAACAGACAGTACCATTTTATCCAAACAACTGATGTCAAATTTTCTTCTCCATGTACATACTGATGTGGCAAAATATAGCCCTGAAGGTGTCCTCCTAGTATGCCCCTTTTTATCAAAAACTAAAATTCATAAATTAATTGATGTTGATGCAAAACAAACCTCTTGTGATATTAAATTTCCCATTTGTGATAGTTTTTAAATCACATTCTGGCTTCTGAAGATATGTCACAATGCATTTGATGAATATTTTGCCACTCTTGTGAAAAAAGCCTCACTTTCTCAGTTAAGGGACCTAGAGTCATTGGTATGGCACTGACAAAACATTAAACACTGATTTTTTCCAACGGTATGGCCAGCTGATCACTGCTCCTATAATGGTATCTCATAGCACTGTTAAAATGCCTAAAACCATCAAATATTGACTTTGTAGTGATGTGGGTGTCCCACAAGTACATGTGCCCACAAGGGCTCGTTTACAACCTTCGATTTAATCCCTACAGGCACCCATTCTGATAAAAAGAGTGAAATTATGGAAAATACATGTATGCATAGTACCCAGTGAGGATGACTCAGATATTTGCTTCAGGAATGTAGTGCTCTTTAATGTTTAATATATTTGTGTATGTGTGTGTTTGGGAGGGGGGGGGGGGGGCGGTGTCAATTGCCAGTTATTGAAAATGTAGAACTGTGCAAATGAAAAACAAACCAACACTGTATGATGGACAGACAGACATGCAATCACATATCTTGAAAGTGACAGGCTACATGTACAGAGGAATGGTATGATGGACAGACAGACATGCAATCACATATTTTGAAAGTGACAGTCTGCATGTACATAGGAATACTGACTGACATACAATGAAAAATATTGTGAGAAGAGCCAGGACAGGGTTGTCAAATAGAAAAAAAACTCAGTGGACCCTGAGTGCTGCAGTACTAAAGCAAATCATAGGAAACTGAGAGTGTATGCTGTTAACTTTCTCATCAGCTGAGGGCTTCAGTATGGGTGGTAGAGGGACAATTGTTAATGTAGTTTTGTGCTATAACATGGGGACCCTGACAACACTAGTATCAGACTACTATATTGGTATGTGCACAAAAGCCATTCATTTACATTTGCAACTTTGTTACTTTTCCCAATGTACCCCACCCCCTTTCCCCAAATTTATGTTCCAAAATACTCTGTGAATGAAGAAATTGTTTTTTAACATTTTTCATTACTTACTCATTGTAACGGCCAAAACAGGCTAGCACAATTCACCAAAACTGCCATTCAATGTTCATTATTTTTGCATCAAAAATATAGCTTATGACCCCTCATTGGAATGAGCTAGTTCAGCTCCTTCCAGTGGAAGGGGTAGGGGTCATAGCTATGGTTTTGACGCAAAAAATAAAAAGAAATTAGTTATTCAAAAGTGCTATCTTCTTTTCATGTAAGGTAAAGGGTTAACATCATAATATGGAGAAAGCTTCTGTTAATCATTTACTCAATGTAACTGCCCAAACTGGCTAGCACCATTCACCAAAATTGCCATTCAATGTTAATTATTTTTGCATTTTGTGGCATCAAAAACATAGCTTATGACCCCCTCATTGGAATGAGCTTGTTCAGCTCATTCCAGTGAGGGGGGGGGGGAGCATAGCTATGTTTTTGACCCAAAAAATGAAAAGAAATTAGTTATTCAAAAGTGGTATCTTCTTTTCATGTACATGTAAGGTACAGGGTTATCATAATATGGTTTGTTTGTTGGTGGGTAACATCACATATTTATGCACAATGACTAATCGTGACACAACATGGAGAGGAAGTCAAGTTTAGTCAATCGTTGATCTACATGTTGCCCATTTTAGAGGACTTTCACCCCAAGCATTGGTGACTGGGTCCTATTTTACTAGTAAAGCGGAACTGGTTTACCACAGTAAACAAGTGCTGTTTACTTCCCAGGGTTCCCATGGGGAATCATAATATTGAGAAAACTTCTATTATACCAGTGAATACAAGTGAAATATGGGTTTTCTGTCTGAGTGTTTGGATGGTGATTTGAGAGAGGATTGGAATATAATTGGAATCCCGTCTATAACAAGTACTATGAGGGGAAACCATGGTTTAATTAAATGTGTTAATAGGTAAAATAGGTGGTTATATGTGTTTTTGGTATTTGCCGGAGGTTATAGTGTGCTACTCAGTTCTGGATGCCACACTTGCTCAAGATGCATTTAACTGCATTATTTTTGGCAATATATGGCCCTTATTGCTGACTGTGACAAAAATATAACTTTTCAAAAAATAAAACAGTATTAATCGGTCTGTGTTTCTTGAATGAACATTCAAATGTGAAATATGTGTAATATCCAAAAAATAATAATTAAATCAGTGTTGGAAGCCAAAATACATATACATTTACATGTATGTATTTCCTATAATCAACCCCAAACCTTCCAAAGGGTAACCTACAAAACTTTTTCCTGACAACCCCCCCCCCCCCCCACACCACCACCCAATCATTTTTCACACAATACACAAAATCCCCCCCCCCCTCCATTTTTTTTCAGGTGAACAGAAATTCCTCCCTCCTTAATTTCTGGTGAACCAAAATCCCCCCCTCCCCCACACTAATTTGTTAGAAGTACATTTAAAGCCATACAAAAATGTCCAAAACTTTTTACCACTCGAGGCCGAGCATGTCCTTAAACTCCAATAAATAAATAAATAATTGTCTTGATAAATAGTTATTGAGGCATGTTTTGTTGTAAATAGTGATGAGTGTTTATGTAATTTACAAATTAAATACATAAGTTTTTGAATCCTTTTGGACTGCCTTTTAACCTTTTGGTGTAAAAGGCCGGGAGGGGGATTTTTGTACTGCTCTTAAAATAATGTGGGAGATTGTGGTACTACCCTCAAAAACTGTAGGGGGGGGGGGGATTTTGCTAAGTGTGTAAAAATGATTGGGAGGGATTTTAGCTTCATTCTAATCCTTCCAAAGATACATTTTACCTCTTTCATTTGATAAAAGAGTCATTTCTGCTTGAGAGTTCACTGCTTTCTTTGAAAACTACCCCAATCCCAAAATAAAACTAAAATCTGCATCAGCAGACAAAAGTTTGGGGAAAAATCTGTCTCATTCCACTCCACACAAAACAAAGTGAATGTCAATTTTGTTTTAAAAACTGGTGTTGCAGCTATATAAATCACAAATATCAGTAGATAGTGCCATTTTATCCTAACAAATGATGTCAAATTTTCTTCTACATGAATATATTGATGTGGTAAAATATAGCCCTGAATGTGTCCCCTAGACCCCCAGCATACCCACTTTCATCCAAAACTATGATATAATTCAGAAAATTAATTGATGTTGACACAAAACAAGCTTCTTATGATATTAAATTTCTCATTTGCGATAGTTTTTAAATCACATTCTGGCTTCTGAAGATATTTCACAATGTGTTTGATGAATATTTTCCAATTTTTGTAAAAAAGTTTTTTTTAAAAAATCCCTCAGATTTCTTAATTAAGGCACCTAGATCATTGGTATGTCTCTGACAAAAAATTCACATTGATTGTTTTCCAAAAGCATGACAGTGCAGCTCATGTGGTATCTCATAGCACCACAAAAATGCCTAAAACCATCAAATATTGCTTCTGTAGTGTGGTGCTTATGCTGTAAAAACGCATAAAGGCACTTTCACAACCTTGGATTTAATCCCTAGACACTCATGACACATTTTGATAAAAAGAGTAAAATTAAGAAAAATACAATGTACATGTATGTTTTCCAGAGAGGATGAATCAGATATTCAAAAAAAGATAGTGCTCTTTAATGTTTAATATATTTGTGTATGTGTGTGTGTGTAAGGTGGAGGGGGGGGGGGGGGGGGGGTACAGTGTGAAAAATAGTCAGAAGCCAGTTACTGAAAATGTACATGTACAACCGGGTAAATGAAAAGCAAAGAATCGCGGTCTGTGATGGACGGTTCTTGGTCAACTTGCACCCTGGACGATTCATACCATAATTAGAGGGTACGAATTGTCTTGACAATAAGGTACAAATTGTCTAGACAGAAGGTATGAATTGTCCCAGTAAAAGTTATGAATTGTCTCCTTTTGGTACAAGTTGTCTCAAGCAAGTGTACTAACTGTCTCATGTATTAACCAAGCCAGAAAATAAGCAGCCTGTCATCTGCAAAATGAGGTCCCCAGAGGGTGAATTTAATGATGGTACCCTGCACAGCAGGGTAGCATCACTAAATTTACCCTCTGTGAACCTCAATATGAATCAGGGTCTCAAAACTAAACAGAAAGAGGTGCCCAGAGGTTAAATTGGCCCACTATATGGGATAGCATCATCAAATTCACCCTCTGTGAACCTCATTCTGTGAATGTCAGACTGCTTATTTTCAGGCCTGGTATTAACTATTTAAATGTTTTTGACTCATGTTTTGGCTGAGTGAAATGAAAATGAAAAGTCGACGGAGTGATAGTAATACAAACATAAACATATGCATGAAACAACCAAGCAAAACATGATTTGTGCATAGAAATGAAACTTCAATGGGTGAGCCATCGCTTAACCCTTTACCCAACGAATCGCCCGCATACGCCCGCGTAATATGCAAATACAGCTGCTGAAAAAATATTATTTTTCGAAAAATATCAACAAAACCATATCATGTGACCCCTCTTTTGAACGAGATCTTTGAGCTCGTTCAAAAGAGGGGTCACATGATATGGTTTTGTTGAATTTTTTTTTTTTAATTAAAAAAATGATATTTAAAATAATGATTTTGGAATCATCTGCGTTGGGTAAAGGGTTATCAGCATAAGTGAAAAAGAGATCTCTAGTATTATCAACTTCGGGTCTGTACGTGGTAAAAGAAAATTTATAGTAGATAGTAATGGATGTAGTTTTACGGTTAAAATACTATTTTTTTTAATGAAGCCACAATAATTCTTTATATTGGTGAAGATCTGACAATAAATAATTTTTTGACGTCCCAAATAATAAGTTAAAGAGCGTGTCGCCTTAATAATTTAATTAATTTAATTCTGAGCTCCCTCAATAGAGCATTTTCTTTTTGCCGTCGTGACGATGAATCTTTTAAGTGTCTACTTGCTTTTTACTTTAAGTAATGAAATTTCATATTCTTTTTAAAATAATAGAAATGACATCGCCTTTTTTATCCTTTCTCCAAGTTTATAATCCTCTCCCAACCCCATCTCCATGTATATGTTTTCAGAGGGGGTTAATTAAACAGGGTATGAATTTGCAGAAGCGGATACAAATTGCCCATAGTGGGTACGAACTGTCAGTTACTGCCCAGAGGAGGGGTACAAATTGTCCTGGGAAAAGGCACGAATTGTCCAGGCATCGGGGGTACGAATTGTCCAGCAAAAGGTACCAATTGCCAGAGGTACGAATCGTCCAAGCTATGAGTTTTCCAACTCACTGATGGATGGATGGACAGACTGAAATGCCGTCACACATTTTGTAATAAATTAAATTTTAATAAATTTCAGTTTCCTTTTGAATGCTAAAACAAACTAGAATTAGTAGAAATGAAATATTTTCTCTGGAATCAGTGTGCAAATGTTATTTAGAGGTCGGTTCTGGGGAGGTTGGTATTTAGTCTTTTAAACGTTTTTTTTTTTTTTTGCCATTTTTGGAGAAACATAGCCTACATGTACTAATTATCAGAATCCCCACCTGCAGATGTTGGTCAGACGAGGAGGGCGACGACATTGATTAGTTTGAGGATGAATTCAGTTCTATTCTGGTCGCAAAGCCTAAAGCATCCAGGAATTAAAACATTGTTTACCAAAACACAGACTGAGGAAGTGTAATTTAAATGGGAGTTCTGAGTGGTTCTGGTATTTAGCCTTTAGGAGAACACGTCGGATCACAAAATTGGCTGGCCGCTATACTGTAATTCTGACAGTCTTAAACTGACATTGTATTGTATCACTGGTAAAAATAGTTCATAGACTAGAGCCAGTGAATAATAATCAATTTGTGAAGAAAAATCTTGGAAATAAACGAACATCGCTGTTCGCGTGCATGTCTGTTTCTGTACAATTTACAAGACTGCATGCCCGTGTTTTGAAAACAAAGATTTCCCCAGATCGTACGTCAACATAACTTGAAATCATCCAAACTCCGGCTGTTTTTAAGGAAATCGGGCTAAGTTTCCCACAAATGAAAAAGGCCTACTAAAAGTGTCAATAAATCACTGGTTTTATTTTTTTTTATTCGTTGTCAACTTTTTATGAAGTGTACGTTCTCAATTAAAATTGAAACTGTGCTTTTGAATCTGACGAAACCGGCAACGGACGATTACTGGTCGATTCGTCGTGATTGCACATTCGTCGTAGAATCTGGACGACTCGTCGTGAACGGAAATTACCGACGAATCGTCCAATGGGCGATTCGTCGGTAATTTCCGTTGTTCTTTGGACGATTCGTCGAAGATTACGATTTTGAGTCTTTAATTTAATATTTAATTTTTATTTATTTTATATTTTGAAATAAATCGGAACAATAGCACATGAACACTATGTGAATTAATAAGCGAAGTACCCCCCCTCCCCCTTCCAACAGCACAATATAAAATAACATGCGAAAAATGTAAACCCCATTCCTTCCCCCCAACTTCAATATTGAAGACAAATAAAAATACAGAGAAGAATAGAACGAACAAACAAATTGATAGACATTCACACCTCAAGTGGATTTTATTATTATTATATTAAGTAGCCATTATATTTGATACAAACTTAATAATGAGAACTCGATAGGGAAAAGTTGTTCATTGTCATTGTCTACTCGTGTTGTTTGTTGAGGGTGGTGAAGCGTTGCAACGCGTTGCAGTTATACCTTTGGGGTTATAATTTTCTGTTTGTAATGCTCCCATATATTAAAAATTTCCATCTGATAGTTTTTCAATGTTTTTTTTTTTTTTTTTTTTTTGATACCTTTGGAGTTTCTCTTCAGACACCACGTGACACTGAAGGCTATAAGTTCATACAAGTTGGCATTATTGTGCCCAACCTTTTCACATAATTGGTTAAGGTAGTGTTATTCCCCAAATATCTTGTTTCTGTTCTGAAAAATCTAACTTGCCACGCCTAAAGGAGGGGGTCATAAATTATATTTTTGAGACAAGAAGCGTACATAAATCCTATATACCCCCCCCCCCCCCCCCCCCCACCACCACCACCTCCCCGACGCACAGCTCTGTTATAAGACGCCGCAGATATCTTGTTTCTGATCTGAAAAATATAACTTATCAAATTTATGACATTCGGTGGAAATTTGCGGGTTAAAAACTCATCAGCATAGGCCTACATGTCCGAGTCTTACTCTACTCAAAACAGTAAGCATGTTTTTTAACACTTTTTGATGTTTCTTCAAAAGATCCCACATGAAAGTACCTGAAACTTAAATGAAATCAACCGGTCAAAAATTTAAAAATAATTCAGTGTTACAGATCCATGCCTTGGACGTTTCGTCGAAAACCTAAAAGACGATTCGTCGTGATCGTAATTTGGACGATTCGTCGTTACGACGAATCTTCAATCACGACGAATCGTCCAGTTACCCAACAAAATTGGCTGGCCGCTATACTGTAATTCTGGCAGTCTTAAACTGACATTGTATTGTATCACTGGTAAAAATAGTTCATTATTGGGTGTGCACTAATATTATTGCGTCTGTTGAAATATTTGCCCATCCGTGGAAAGGGACCAGTCCACGGCTGCTGTACTGTAGTTGGACAATAAATCATTAATGTTTAGGGTGGACCCATTCATCTTTTATCAGTTTGCCTTTGGAACCGACGAAAGATACAGGGAGTTGTACATGTGTTTGATCGGTTGTCATTCTGAGGAGTTCAAGAAATCAGCTGCAGTTTGGTTTGGAGCAGAAGTATGCAGAGGAGTAATAAATAAGTGGCTTGTGAGAAAGCACTTTTCTTATAAAGTGTTAATGTTGTACAAATTATGAATATCGACAGAATTTTGAGACGAGGGAAGGAAATCACTTGAAACTATTTTGAAGACCAAAGGGATCAATATACGACGTTCAATCAGGTGGATTCTCAAGAGAAATTTTGTACTCTTACATATTGAGACAAAGAGGATATCTAGTGTTTTTGAGTGGATACCGAAAATTATCTCACTCATAACCGAGACATTTGGTTATTTTAAATAACCATTTCTCTCAGACACGAGTGAGATAATTTTCGGTATCCTCTCAAAAGCAACAGATTTTTTTTTTATTATACGCTTTTTTATAAGTATATGATTATTCATATCAATAATTCCACTCGTTTCAACCTTAAATTGATGCATGGAAGTAAACAGGAGATGCGCATTGATACGCGGATGTTATTTGATCGATACTCGTAACAGATAGCGTCTTGCGATCTGATTCAGCTGGCAGGTTTCACTCGTCAATTCAAGGTGAATACGTATTAAATTATTGCTGGAAATGATCTGTATCCTCTCAAAAACATTAGATTTTCTTTTCAGTAAACGTTTTTAGAACAAATTGGTCATTTCCAGTGATAATTTGGCTCGTATTCATCTTGAAGTGATGCTTTGAAAGCCGCCATTTTGATTGATACCGTGGAAGTGAAAATCTCTGTGTTTTCACAGTGAGGGACACTATATTTTCGCATGTTTTTCGATAATCTATCGGTTAGCGTATAATAAATTCATTTCCTAAGCCGTGTGGAAACGACATTTAATTTATTTACAGAAAGGTTTACATACCTCGTGACTATTGACTAGTTTGGTTGCGTGTGTGGGGTGCAGCGATCTGATTTGGGTCTCGGGTGTACGGCTTGTTTTAAAATCAGCTAGGTCTGATTAATAAGTGAAGGTCCTATCTTCCAGACAGCAAAATATGGGGCTATCTTCTTATTTACACCACCTAGATGAGCTACCTTATACAGACGCTAGGCAGACGACTTACATAAGCTATAAGCTTTCTGGCAAACCCCTCCTTTCCTCGGCAATTTGACCATCGTTATACTTGTTATATTGTGTACTGCTGTATCTTGATTTGTTAATTTTTATTTTCTTTGTTTCCATTTTGACATTTATTGTATGCTTTGTATACACACAACATAATCGTCAAATACATATTAACCCTTTACCCAACGAATCGGCCGCATCCGCCCGCGTAATATGCAAATTCAGCAGTTGAAATTTTTTCAAAAAGTTTTAACAAAACCATATCATGTGACCCTTCGTTGGAACGAGCTCGTCGAGCTCGTTCCAACGAGAGGTCACATGATATGGTTTTGATGAATTTTTTGGAAAACTTTGAAAAAATGATATTTAAAATGCGTTGGGTAAAGGGTTAAACTGAGATAGCTTCTGCAGTACTTAAGCAGCGCCTTGAAGCACTCGATCGACAGTTATCATCGATCGTGTTATTTGATAGCTTGAGACGCATCACATGAAATGTCCCTTAAAGTCTGGGGTTATATTTACACCATACACTCCAGTCGGGTGTGAGAACACGAATGGCAGGTAATATAATACATTCAAAAATAGTTCCACAAAATGAAATTTGATAACAGTATATGTAGAAGTATTAATTAGTGCCGTTTAACCACAGTTTTTAAAGGGGAAAAATTGTCTTTTCGGTAGTAGTATGTTATCCGAGAAAAGTATAACAAACTAGGTTACTTGTGGAATTCTAACAAGTAGTTATGAATTAATTTTATTTTTCCCAAATTAATTAAGTCAGCATTTGCAACCTTTCTTCTGATGTTGTATCTCACAGTTAAGGTCCACATTCATATCTTCTCCAAGACGCAGATTATACAAATCGTTGAATTCTGCAAATATTTGACACACCTAACCAAGAAAGCATCTGTAACGGAAAGTCATTTAATGTTATTTGATGGAGCTCGTAGAGCTCAATTAAACAAATGATGGACTATTTCCGAACCCTTTGGACCCTGGTGGTATATTCCATACCAATTCAGAGCATTAACTTGTAGAGTCTCTAAACGTCACTCAAGGGAAGCTCAACAAATATTTTCAATGTGCAGCCTAGAGGCCGCACGTTGAAAATCTTGATTGCTTTGCCTCACAACTGCACTGAGTAGCTATCCGCTTTATGAATTTAGGTCGTATCACGATCCTGGACCTCAAAAACGGCTTTTTGGGTTAATACTTCTGATACTGACGAGAGATGCTGATGATTTAGAATTTGCCTTTCTGTCGAAAGGAGTTAGAAAAATAAATAATCTTATTCCACGTGTACATGTACATTCTACGGTGTATGAAAATGTATGCCAATTTCAAAAATGATATACAGGGTATCAGTTATCAAATTATTATAAATGGCCATACACCCTTGAAAATACTCGTACAACTGATGATAGTTAACCATTTCCCCTCCACCTCCTTGCTGTTTTCCAGAACATGTGTTGAGATGTCAAGCACTCTTGAAACGAATCAGCATTCAACCAACTATCATGGGACACAATTTGGGAACAGAATACATGTCAATACCCCAAGTATCTGACAACAGTTTAACCGAATTATGAAGGGAATTCGACTGGGGAGTACACGAGCAAAGAAGCATCTATTGTGACTGAGCTTTTTTCACCATGCAATTTACGATAAAAAGAACAATGAAGTGTATTGGTGCCTGCTAATCGTTAAGTTCTGTCGAAAAATGTATGGTGTCACCCCACCAATACAAAACGTCTGTCTATGTTTTATTTTATGTTTTTACAAACTGCCTCTTTTTATTGGACACTGCCATTGTCTCACTCTCTTAGTTCACTGATATTAAAAAAGTCGGTGTTAAGTTATGTCATTTCAATTAGGAGGCCGATCTTGTGACGTCACTTCCATTGGGCTCTTAAGCCGTTGCTTCCAGTTACTTGTTCTGCTGGGGGGGGGGGGGGTGGTTCCGTGTGCCACTGTATCCGGCATCTGGTACAATGTTAATCATAGGTGATGGACGCGCTTTCGAACAAAACCTCTCAGGATACAAAAACAGAACAGTGTAATGTTTCATGTGCCACATTTGTACTCTCTCAGTACATATATATAATGAACGTTACGCCCCATATGTACTCTCTCAGTACATACAGTTAAAACTAGAAGTGCTGTCACGAACTGTGCGCTTATCTAGGCTTAGTTGCGTGTAGGAATTGCGCGCAATTGCCATATCGAATAGCATCCAAAGCACGACATGTTCTCCTGGTTACTCATAGCAAACACAGGCAATGTTTCTGCCAATGGACCTCTGGGTTGCCCGGAGGTCCATTGGCTGAAAAATTGCTTGTGCACAGGCCGTATGTACAGAATTTGATAGCCTTACTGTGGTCATAACGCGTAGATTAACGCGTAGACCAACGTGCTATTTGTGCGCATTTTAAGACAAGACTTCGAGTTTTAACTGTCAATACAATAATGCTAAAGAAAATTAATCTTTTGATTCTCAGGCAGCGCGCATTCGTTGTTTTCGGCCCATGTTCGTCATATTTACTTCGGAGGTAAATTCAAAATGTACAAAACTATCATAGGGTGAGATTTTAGCGGTATTACATCGTAATTTGCGTTTCAATATGTCGTATACATTGCTACAGTATTGTTATTCTCTTCGCGAAATCCGACACGATTCTCGTATGTATGTACAAAATAAATATTTATTTAACAGGTTGAGGGCTAGATTAGTTTTGGTGGTCTGAATTAGTTCATTAAACATTGTTTTATTACAAATTATTGGAGAGTGCCAACAGGCACTCTCCAATAATTTGTAATAGAACAAATTTGTATAAACAAACTGTTATGTACGTTTGACTGAATGCGAAACATGGATAAGGAAAATGTTAGCTTTTGCACTGGTACCCTCATTTTTTTAAACGCCTGATTGTGGCGTCTACCCCTTAACCAGTTTAAAAAAAAAACTCCTTATTATTTTGTATCTCCATTTTAGTTGATCTATATTGATTTTGTGTTTTATGCTGACTGTTACAAAAAGCTATCAGTGAAATCAACAGGGAAGCTCTAGTATTTAATTTTAGGCTCTCATAACTGGCTTTTAGGCATCGGCGACCATTGCATCAAGAATAAAAAATAAAAATAAAAACCGCCCTCCCTTTTTCGTTTTGAAAACAAATGCCTGAGAATCAATTATTTAATTTGGTTTGCCCTAAAAGGTATAGACATTAAATTCTATATTACAAATTAATAAATTTCTGCGTAACATGAAATGATATCATAAAACTCTTTAATGTGTCTATTTACATCCATAATCGGAATGATCATTGATTTGAATATCTGTGTTTAATACACGGCTGTGTATTTTGGATATAAAACGTGGCGTCAAACAGGAAGCTTTCAAATTTGAAGAGAACATAATTTGATGATGAAAGGATATCTAAAACTCTTGAAGTATCAACTTAACAACCCCCAATATTTATTTGTATACGAGAGAACCAATATGCCCACCCTCTCCATCCAGGTGCACATTGTAGTTTCGATATCTTCTTCCATGATGCCGTAACCAACTGCTATTTATTTATTTATTTTTTTTATTTATTTATTTATTTATTTATTTATTTATTTATTTATTTATTTATTTAAAATCACAACCTATTCCCATCAGACTGGGGATTGGTACATCAATTGGTAGGTTCTTTGTAAAATCTTGATCAAACAATCATCCCGAAAGAAGATTCAACTATGTAAGTTAATAATTTTGCAAGTTAATAAACAGACAAGTAAATAAGATATACAGTACGTAGAGAGTGTATTATCACTAAATCACCCGCAGAGTGGAGACCCCACCCAGCAATAATTGTACTTTTTTGCAAATCATAACAAGCACAAGCAAAGTTTCAGCCAATGGGCCTCCGGGTTAAACCCGGAGGTCCATTGGCGGAAACATTGCTTGTGTTTTTAGTCGATATATACAAAATTTAAAAGTTATAGTCCGGGTGATAACTCCACTCCGCGGGTGATTTAGTTACAATCCACTCTCCACGTACTGTACAAGACTTGTGACTGGTGTAATGTTTGACATATTCACACACATACAAACAAACAGATAATACCTCAAAATGGCAATGTAACCTCAGATTATCGGAACATTCAATGCCAACGATCACATAAATTTCGTAGACCAAGCTACTTTGGGTAATTTTATTTATACCATGATCGTCAGATTATTAGGAGTCGCTCATATTAATTTTTTTCTCTCGATTTTACTGAGCAGCAGACGTACATACGTGCAACAAAAAATGACCGAATCCGCTCCGGATCAGGATCCGGATCCGGAAAACAGTTTATCCCCACCGGTGGGTGGTACTTCCGCTTTCAATTTTATCACCGAAACGAAATGGAAAAAGAAATGCGCAAATCATGACTTTTTTTTTTAATAATGTAATAGCATACTATTTCGAATTATGGATGATTTATTAACTTGAGACAACGCATGTTTGTTAATTTTTGGTATCTTCTGAGGTAAACTCATTTAAAACGTAATAAATAATTGCCGCTTTCATTTCACTCTTCGCGAGGCGCCGAGCGATAAATTTAGACTAATTTGCATTCAGGTCGAGGTCACCAAAGGTCAACTTCGATGTAGTTCCACTATAGGTGTAAATTTTAAACATAGAAAGCTAAAATTTATGTCATAGGCTTTTTATATATAGTATAGTAGGTAATCATGGTATAAAAAACATTTAGTTTGATACAGTTAAAACTAGAAGTCCTGTCATGAAATGCGCACAAACAGCACGTCAATTTGCGCGTTAATCCACGCGTTATGAACATAATAAGGCTATCAAATTCTGTACATATGGCCTGTGCACAAGCAATGTTTCAGCCAATGGACCTCCGGGTAACCCGGAGGTCCATTGGCAGAAACATTGCTTGCGTTTGCTATGAGTAACCAGGAGAACCAGTCGGGCCTTGGATGCCATTCGATATGGCAATTGCGCGCAATTCCAACGCGCTATTAAGCCTAGATAAGCGCACATTTCGTGACAGGACTTCTAGTTTTAACTGTAGTACTACCTAATGCAGCTTTACGACCTCCCCGCTTTCACCTCACTTTGATGGTTCAAGCTACGGCTTATATATTTTCCAACTGCATCATCAAGACATGCCTTCGTCGAAGGCATGCCCTGATGGTGTAGGTGAAACATTTATCACTCTGAACTTGAGCCATTACTGTAGTTGGAATATCAGTCATACGGAATTAGAATTCAAAACTCACGAGTTTGGGAAAACAATTGTGGATTATGGGTTTTGGTGGCCACCAATTGCCCAAACCCGATGTAGAGACCTCCATTTATATGACCAATTGTCTGTTTGACATGCATTGACGTATCAGTCAATGTCTGTTTGTCATGCGAAAAATCACCCAAAATTTGCTGAAGAATGGATTTCCCGTTTTTGGAGGCAACACGCATAGAACGTAATTAAGGGCTTCGTAATATGTGATTAATGAAATCAGAATTATATGTTGCCGTCCATTGCACACACACTTGCACCCATTTATTATTTTTTGTAATTTGTTAAATGTATTGGGAGAGATGTTGATATTGGCTTTGCCTTTTCGTCAAACCCTATTTCTATTTTGAGAAATAAAATTATGTTTTAAAAAAAAATCAGTCTCGTCGCGTAAGAAGGTACATGATTGTGATTCGGTCTGTAAGTTTCCAGTCCAGACAAAAATCTCGCCACCTGCAAATGCATTGTCACACCACCCTACACCCCATAGGTATGTCAATGATTCGTCGCTGATCGGGTTGGCCTTATGTGTTCGTCAAAAAGCCTCTAGGATTTAAAAACCACAGTACCAAAATTGCTCTCAATTGTTTCTGTTTTGTCCATTGATGTGCACAGAAATTTGTTTTTCAAAGCGCACAGGTATGTATTATTGTTCCGTATTTGAGCCAACAATCAAGTAACTTGATTGGGGCCTTTTCTATATATCGTTTCACTGGTTCGTGCCTGAATGCCCTGCATGTTTTCACTGCTGCTATATAAAGAATATACTTCAAATGTTGATTCATATTAACCCTTTGAAAACTAGTGGTATCTTCCATGCCAGTTCAATGGCAGCAATTAGAAGAGTCCATATTCATTATTTGGGGTAGACTAATCAGTATCATCAACGTGCAGCCTCAAGCCATTCAGTGTTTGGCGTATTATTTGGGCTGTCGGAACGTCTAATCAGATCTATAAATCCTCTTGTTCTAACATTCGCAAAAGGGAAGCCGAAGTAAACCCCACATCTCAAGTTCGAAATGTGGGCTCTCTTTGACAACATCCTAACTTTCAACAACCATGTCAACCAAATGTGTCGATCAGCATTCTTCCATCTTCGGAATATTAGCAAAATACGATGCCTTATTGATAAACAGTTGTCGGAACAACTAGTTCATGCATTTGTAACCACTCGTCTTGACGACTGCAATTCTTTGCTTTATGGATCCAAGCAATGTAACATTGACAAGCTCCAGCGAGTACAGAACTGCGCTGCCCGCCTCATTATAAAAACTGTAAAACCATTCAAGTTCTTTTTAGATAGCATTGGCTCCCTTTTAACTCCCTTCACTCTGATGTCAAAATACCAAAATTTCAGGAAGCTGTTTTTTCCCATAATGCATCTAGAAATTTAACAAATTCAATCTCGTTTGACAGTTCTCAATGAGCTCTGCCAAACGAGATTGAATTGGTTAAATTTCTAGTCGCATTATGGGAATTTTTTTCTGCCTGAAATTTAGATATTTTGACACCAGTGTGCAGGGGGTTAAACAAAACATTGATTTTAATGTGCTTTTGTTGGTTTATAAATGCCTGAACGGGTTGGCCGCAACTTATCTATCAGACCTGCTCGAATGCCATCAGCCCTCTGGAGCTCTTCGGTCATCCGGCGCCCTAAGCTTGAAACCGCCTAGTGGCAAGCTGAGTACTGCTGGTGATAGGGCATATTCCATTTGCGGTCCTAAACTATGGAATCAACTTTCCCATTATATTAAACAGGCTAATTCAGTTTCTGTTTTCAAATCAAAGATTAAAGCTTTCTTATTCCGTCAGGTTTTTTATTGATCTTTTATAACTCTCTGTGTTTCTCTTAGATTTGTTTTCTTTTGCTGCTTTTTATGTCTATGTCAGCGTTATGCCCAGCTAAAGAGCATTTGTAATGGAATTTTAGGCAAAATAAATTATTATTATTATTATTATTACTATTATTATTGTAATCAAGGACGTATATACAAGGCGGACTGGGGAGACGAGAGCTGACGTTTTGTTGAAAAATGTCCATACTTTTCTAACGTAAATGAGGACTTAGATTTCATTATAAGCTAAACGACAGATTATCGAAAAAAATTGAAAAAAATAGAAATCGTATCCCCCACTGTGAAGTTATAGAAATGTTCACAATCAAAATGGCGGCTTTCAAAGCATCACTTCAAGGTGAATACGAGTCAAATTATCACTGGAAATGATCAATTTGTTCTAGAAACGTATAATGAAAAATAAATCTAGTGTTTTTAAGTGGATACCGATCATTTACAGCAATAATTCAACACGTATTCACCTTGAATTGATGCATGAACCCCGCTAGTCCAAACATGGCCTGAAAGTCCGTAATATAAGTTTTTGGTTTGGTGGGTCCTTTCAAAGGACGTTCCAAAGCAAAAACCTATATTACGGACTTCAGGCCATGTTTGGACGAGAAACCCGCCAACTGAATCAAATCGCAAGACGCAAAATGTTCCGAATATCGATCAAATCACGTCCGCGTTTCAGTGATTGAATGCGCTGTTTACTTCCATGCATCAGTTCATGATGGAAACGAGTGGAATTATCAGATTCTTATGAAAAGCGTATAGTAAAAAGAAAATCTAGTGTTTTTGAGTGGATACCGAAAATTATCGCACTTGTGACCGAGATAAAGCGTTCGGAAAACATAAATATTTGTATCTGTCACTCATGAGATAATTTTCTGTATCCACTCAAAACACTAGATATCCTCTATGTATTCATCAAATTGAAACGACCGGATATAACAACTGCAACTTTAGAGCCAGCATCGCGGAAAATTTTCTTTTAATCTGTACCATTGCATACCTTTAGGCGCTGTTTTTATCTATTCGTTCTGCGTTACCACATTAAACTGTTTAAATTGTTCATAATGGGCAAGGGATTTCGAATATACTTACAATCGAAAGCGTCTTCTCAGTGACGGAGAAACTAATATGAAAGTGGGGCGGAGAAATTATTTTTTCAATTGTCGCCACCAAAACATAGCACATGACCCCTTATTGTGTTTAGCAGGAATCGAATAATGAAATTAATTAAATGTTAATTGAACAAACGCCAATGGGTAAATTTTGATTCATCAAATGTGTGTGGCGTGTAATATATTATCTGAAAAATTAAGGACTATTGCCCCATTACTCTTCTCCTTCTTCCCCGTTTCCGCCGCCGCAGCGTGTTCGCTGAGAACTGTAATTACGAACATAGCGAGCGCGGTGGCTCAGTGGTAGACTGTTGGACTTCTGCTTATGAAAGTACGTAAACATTAGACCCTTTCTTTATCTCATTTCAAAACAGTAGAACAATATATTAATTTGGGGGTATTGGTCATAACTGTTTCAAATTCATTTCACGTTTTTACGGTAATTCGTCCAACGATGGCTTCGATGCTTTGTTGGTAATTAGACTTATTGTGGCTGATTTTCGATTCTGTGAGTTCTACGCTGTATTAAGGGTTTCATGTTTTATGTGTATTGATAGTGTCCAAGTACGCAATCCTAACATGACTATGAAAGTTTAATTATTTACTAATTTAACTTTAGAAATATTTCAAACTTGCATTTTGTTAACAGGTGAACGTCACAAAACATTCTGTGCACCACTTATTACGTGCATAGAAGAAGGTTTATTTTTGCAGTTAATTTATCTCTCTTTGGGAATATGTGTGTTTGTTTTTTGGGGGTGGGGGTGGGGGAGGTATAAGTTTGATGTTTAATTTTTGTGCTCATATATACATATATTGTTTAATTGCTATCTCCACATTTGTCTGTGATATTTGTACATATTTTTAGATTTTATAAATAAAAAAAATAAATAAAAAAAGACTGTTGGACTTCTTTGCTAGAGGTCCCGAGTTCGATCTCCGTCTAGGACGACCGTCTGTGGCCTTGGGCAAGACTCTTTATCTCGATTACCTACATGGGGGCACGATGCCGCCGTGTACTAAGGCGTACTGCACGTCGATGGTGCAAATCTCTTCAACCGCTGTAACCCTGTTTGAGCGGAGCTTGAACAGAGTTAGAATGTTGAGGAGCTGACAGTTGCTCGTCGATGCTCGGTGGTTCTTTCCGGGTACTCAGGCTTCCTCCACCAGTAAACTGTGACTGGCAGTCACGATTAGCCATTGTGCATAAGTATGTGACCTTAATCACCAATAAATAAATAAAATAAATAATTACGAACATCGCACGGTACACAGACTGAATACATTTAGGAAACTTTTGTGTGGTAGGCTACATTCATTATCAAAATGGAAAGAGGTGGGGTAGAAACCATTTAATAACCAGTACTCAAACAGAGAATATTCCAAAATAAAGCACATTTTGAAGAAATGTTACACATATCATGCAATCGAGTCTTAACGTTTAACGCATTTCCATCCAATTATTAAGAAAATAAATTTTCCTTGTTTTGTTAGGAAAACCAAATGTGACTGCAATAAAGCATCACTGGCTTATGACATCGTATTATGTCAAAACCTGTTTAGTTCACTGAGGTTTCGCTTGAGTTTCTCAACATAGATTTGACAGATGGAAACATGCGTGGAATGTCTTAGATTTGTTAATAAATCACTGACAAACTAACTTATAAATATACAATAAATATATAGCTTCTGAAGATTTTTTCTCTACTCAGTTAGGATTAGTAATTATATAACCCTTTACCAAATGTAATGTTCATTTAAATTTCCGTTCGCGTTAGTTAAAGGGTTAATTTGCAAGCTTCAGCGGGTGAAGTTACGTTTAACCCAACGAATGGGATTGCTATATCTCAGTGATTACGGCCTTGGACATCAAACCGAAAAGTCAACTGTTCGAACCCTACCAGGGGTAACTGCGTTGTGTCTTTAACATGCCTCTTAAAACCCGATCACCCACGTAGGGACAAGGTGGCGCTGTTTACTAAGGCGTACTGCACGTCGATGGTGCACTTGTGGCCGGCACGTTGATAACATTGCTTGGTCTACCCACCGATGGAAACCTTGCCGGAGTTAGAACACTGGCGAGTCTGGTAGTTGCTCACCGATGCTCGGTGGTTTTATCCAGTAACTCTGGCTTCCTCCATCCGTACAATTGTCCGACACGATGCGAATCTGACTGTCGAAAGTGCCGTTAAACCCTAATATTAAAAGATTACGAGTGGAAGGAGTACGTTTCAAATACACAGTTTGCGCTTGTAACAAGTTACAGTTAAAACTAGAAGTCCATGTCATGAAATGCGCACATATAGCACGTTGATCTGCGCGTTAATCTACGCGTTATGACCATAGTAAGGCTATCAAATTCTGTACATATGGCCTGTGCACAAGCAAAAACATTGCCTGTGTTTGTTGTGAGTACTCAGGAGAACCTGCCGTGCTTTGGATGTCATTCCATATGGCAATTGCGCGCAGTTCCTACGCACAATTAAGCCTAGATAAGCGTACAGTTCGTGACAGCACTTGTAGTTTCAACTGTACTCCGGCTTCCTCCATCCGTCAAATTGACCGACACGAAGCGAATCTAACTGTCAAAAGTGTCGTTAAACCCTAATAATAAAAGATTGCGAGTGGAAGGAGTACGTTTCAAATACGCTTGTAACAAGTTACGACTTGTAATTGTTAAAATTATTTTGGTGTTTATTACCTGTGATGATTTATCATGGGAAGTGGCGGTTTTTAATATTTGTACATACTTTCACTTTCAAATACGATTAGGTGGACTGTCAACTGTGTATATGAAAGTAAGAGAGTGGTGGCAGAGTGGATAAGTGCGCTGGTCCCTCGTGCCAGAGGTCCCGGGATCGATCCCCGAACGGGGAAAGTTCTCAAGGTGTCCGAACACTCTCTGTCAGCATCAATTGTGGGGTTAATGCTGTCACAGAATACCGTCCTATCGGGTGGGGACGTAAAATGACTGTCCTCTGTGCGGAGAGAGACGCACTCCGTGCAGGCTAAAGATTCCTTCGTAGTATTCGAGAAGAGCTAGGCCACGAAGTTGCCGCTATGAAGGTCATCCCAAACACCTACGCCATTGAGCCAAGGAGAGGCGTTAATATAAGTTGTTCGCCAATCCTTGTAAAACAAATAAGATTAAATAAAACTGTGTGGGTGACAAGTAATCATTCGTCAAATATTACAGATCAGTCTGAAGTAGCAAGGTTCTAAATACATTTGGAATATTTCATATTTGGGGACATTGTTATGTATCGATCTGCTGTTCAAATGTGTTTGAACATTCCAAGTGTTACAGAAACCAGTCGCGGGGGGCACGGCGGCGCTGTGTACCAAGGCGTACTGCACGTCGATGGTGCACTTGTATTCAACCAATGCTGACATTGGGGAGATAGATAGTTGCTCGGTGGTTCTCTCTGGGTACTCCTGCTTCTCCCCATCCGAAAAACTGTCCGACACGAGGTGAACCTAGCTGTCGAAAGTGTCGTTAAACCCAAATAAAAACAAAACAAAACAAACACAAACCACGGCAGAGAAATCATAACTGTTCACGATTTAACCCTTTACCTAACATGAAAAGCAGGCGACACTTTCAAATAAAATTCTTGAATAACTAATTTTTTTTCAATTTTTGCCGCAAAAACATAGGTTATGACGAGCTCGTTTCAAAGAGGGGTCATAACCTATGTCATTGAGAAAAAAAATGAAAAAAATAATGAAAATTATTTGGCGATTTTTGTGAAGAGCGCTGGCCGGTTTTTGCCGTTACTTTGGGTAAAGCGTTAACCCTTCGAACACGGAAGACCGTTTCTCCAGCACAGGGGCATGATACACGTACGTCATAATTTCATTTAGAAGGATGACTTCAGAGTGAATGTGTGGGGTTGACCAATCAATGTTTTCAACGTGCAGCCCTAAGGCTGCACGATAAAAACATTAATTGGTCTACCCCCGTTTTTCCAGAGCCGCGAAGCAGTACTGCTGTTTGTAGCTTACCGGAATTGTAGATGACCAGTTGTACTTATCGGCACGTAATGTATCCGAAATAGATCAGTGCAATACGTTCTAGAAGGAAATTTTGTATCCTCAATCATTAACTCTGTATGCACAAATCAATATGCCAGATTATTTTATTGACGAGAATTATGTCTAGATGTCAGTATCGCCTAAGCTTGTGCGGAAGTGTAAATATCCTTTTCTACCCCCGTATTCTCTCCATCTGTCAACTCTTGGATTACTGGTTCAAGAGATCAGAATTCCCTAATGGATGTTTATCATCCAGCAATGAATATTGTGACAAGAAAATAAAACATGTTTCTCTTTTGGTATGAAACAGAGGATTGACCACGTAATGATTATAGTTGGGTTTCCAATACTTGGTAATGATATCGTTTTTTTCACTGACCCCTGGACAACTGGATTACTGAAACGCTGATTGCTCATATATAGAAAAGTGGCCAACCGACCTAAAATTCAACCGATGATCGGAACTGGCCACCACAATCGGCCTATTGTGAACAATCGGCTCACAACGGCAACGGCGCCTGGGACATCGGTTCAACCGATTGTTGCCAATCATTTTGTGATGATTCATAAATCGCATTTTATTATCTTCTACAATTGTTCAATTGTTAATGTAAAATGATGTCAATGATACCATTCAATAAAGTTGGAAACCACCACAATGTGTATTCTTAATCTCTCTAGACGCCTCTTTACGGGATATACAAGTTAAACTACATGTAAAGCTTACAACTGAGCTAACTTGCGGCAATCACCAGTTCATACCAGAAAAGTGAAGGTTGCACTCCATTGACTCAGGTCGCGGTAAAAATTGCCAGTAGCGCGCACTTGGGTGGTAAACGTGGCTCTGCGATAGCCACGTTTATCGCCCAAGTGTGCGCGATAGGTAATTTTACTGGACCGGGATCAATGGAGTTTAACACTGTGAAATATCTTCAATTTAATGTATTTCTTTCCAGTCTCGACTTATCTAGTAGTGAACGGATTGTAAACACTGTAAAATATGTTCAATTTAATGTAGTCCCTTGCGAGCCTCGACTTGACTAGTAGTGCACTGTATTACAATCGGAATCGGCCGTTTGTGAGCTCAAATAACCAGTAATCGGTCAGCGGCCATTTCTGGTAATCGGTTGAACACTAAACCAGCCACCACCTTACGGTGTGTGTGTGGGAGGTGCGGGGATGAGGGGTGTGGGTCGGGGTGGGAGGGCGGGGGTTCTCAGTTGTTGCTAGGGTATAATATATTCCCGGTTTTCTATAATAACGGGAATGAAATTACACTCAGAATCGGTAACCGTGAAATGTGCCGGATAATATCAAGTAAATTTACGAGAGTAACACGACGCATTTATTTTCGTGAAAATGAACATATTTTATTGGAAATCTGCCATCTCCATACGGAAAAGTTCTATACCCAAGAGATGTGTGAAAACCCAAGGCCGCTTGCAACTCGTCTTGATTTTCAGAATCGATAGTTTTATCACCACGACCTCCTGGCTTCATCTCCATCTTCACTGTCTTCACCAGCTTCCTCTGCTTAAGAGACTGGTGATGGCAGTGAAGAAGGAGATGGGGTTGAAGGAAATAGTGAAAAGTGAGTGACACTTGTGACTCTGAAATTGAAGACGAGTTTGAACTTTGAAGCGAGTGAAGATCTTGACGAGATTAGTTCTCCGAAACTGATTGAGATCTACAATGATTTGGTGAAAAAGCTTCTTCAGAAGGCAGTATTGTACACAGTTGAGGAGTGGAAAGGGTGACGAAATCGTCCAACGTTACGTTGGGGTAGTTTGTCAATTTTGAAAACTTCATACAAACCGTGCCATGAGTGATTCCCGGTTCCGCGCTAAAGATTTCCCGAGTATCGAGACCGGCTTTCGGAACCGTGTACGCGGGAATCCCCGTCCCCGGGGTTAAAGCCTATTTGTTGCTATGAATAAACTCTGCCCAGCTGAAACAAAATTTATCCAACGTTCTTACTTTTAAAACGCCTCGTAATCGTCGATCACTTTTTAAAGAAAATAACTGATGTTTGTGAAAAATGAATATGTTGAGGACGCACACATTTATTATATGCTAGCCTGTGAATTATTGCAAATTATCTAACAAATATTTCACGATATATACCGACTCGATAGATATCGAGAAATATTCCACAGTAGTTTCCTAAATGACGTCACGCTTCGGCGCATCACGTCGTCTTGACGGAACTATCAGCTGATCTTTGTTATTGTTTTGAAACTGACGCATCTGGGGTCGAATTGGGCTGAATATTGTGCAATAAAATGTCTCGTAGCTTATAATACAAATGAAAATCTGCTCTATTTTAGTCAGTGTCGGGGATTATCTCAATGAGTGTGGACCTGAAAGTCTTATTTTTCGCGAGCGCTTGCGGAAGTAAAAAATAATCCTTTCAGGTCCACACGATGATTTTTTTTTCAGTAGCTTCCTAAATGACGTTACGCTTCGGCGCATGACGTCACCTTGAACTTCGCCTTGAAGGAACTATCAGCAGCTTTTTGTTATTGTCTTGAAACTCTTCACACTCCAATTGGGCTGAATATTGCGCATTAAAATGTTACGTAGCATATACAGTACGTGGAGAGTGGATTGTAACTAAATCACCCGCGGAGTGAAGTTATCACCCAAACTATAACTTTCCAATTTTATACATATGAACAAAAAAACACAAGCAAAGTTTCAGCCAATGGACCTCCGGGTTTAACCCGGAGGTCCATTGGTTGAAACTTTGCCTGTGCGTGTTATGCTTTGCAACAAATTTGCAATTATTGCATGGGTGGAATCTCCACTCTGCGGGTGATTTAGTGATAATACACTCTCCACGTACTGTAATAAAAAGAAAATTTTCGTGTGGACCTGCAAGTAAGTGCTCGAGAAAAATAAAACTTTCAGGTCCACACTCATGAGATAATTCCCGATATTCACTAAAACAGCGTAGATATCCTCTATTTATTCGCCAATAAACATTTATCTATTTCAGTTATTATTGACATAAAACAAGTAACCAGATTGGAAATTTGATAACGTATTACTAGTTTTCGAGTCGGTTAAATACCATGTCATGTGATGAAGTGAAAGCCGTTACGCTGTGATTACAGTCACAGCGTAACATCTTTCTTTTGCGTCATCAAACGTCATCGATTGGGGCAGTTATCTCATTGATTGACGCTATCTTGATGGAGCGGGGGTGCAAACTGAGTTACGACCTTTCGCTGACGTAACAGAAATCCAGTTGTACAGAGATCAGTGTGTTTGTTTTTGTTAGTTGGTCAGGTGAGACTTATTGAGGTTCTCTCTAACAGGACTCACCAATGTTGTGTTGCGTAATGACATCGATTCTGATTGTCCCTGGAAGAAAACAACTGTAGATAATATGAACATTATGGACATATGAAAACGTTGATACATCCAGTACAGTCTCCGGGGGACTGGTCACTTTCCACGGGTGGGCATTATTCCGCGGACGCAATAATATTAGATTCAAATCACTAATTATACGAATAATCATCACAAATTTAATTAATGAAGCACCGGATTGATTAAAATTTTGCTGAATAAATGAATGAATGCTATTTTATTCAACAATACACCATTCTCACAAGGACCGTAAGACGTTAATAATACATTCAGTGAACAATCAATATGGGAAGAGAGAATAATAAAGTGTACAGGCATGATGCAATATATAGTTTGCATGTGAGGTGGTACATTGTTTGGAGACGCCATAGCCAGATTGGCTGTCTTCCTGACATCTCCATGTTAATTGTTGGTTACAATTTCTCGGGGCAGACTTTTAGCCGCAGGCACAAGCCTTGTATCTGCTCACAACGTAACATTGGTGGATTGGGACCCAAGTTGTATGTCATGGCAGAATAGAGTAATTTCATGTTAGGTTATGATGATGGATGAGATACCGGAACGCCAATTTGAGAACAAACGAGGATTGGATTCAGCTAGGTGAAGCCCGTGATTTTGCCTGGTGGATCAGGTTGCTTCCCCCTCAGGCAATACCACCAAAACAATCAACAAATCTGGAGTAGGTCCACGGCAAAGTAGCCAGGAAACACAGAACCGTTCAGCTGTAATGAACCTTTTAAGTTTATTATGGATTTGAGTTGTTTGAACTACAGTCCAGGCACAGTCTATTAGCACATCGACCCCAGAGTCCCAATGTGTTCTATGTGCCTACTGGCACATAGAACACATTGGAACTCAGGGGACGAGATGTCGTCGCAGGGGAATAGTTTTCTATAAATTGTTTGGTAAGTGCACTGCGGAACAAGGACCTGTGGGTTAGTGTTTTTAGATTGTTTTTATCCATTCCATTTCAAATTTTAGGGTAATTATGTTTGGGGAAAATTGTGTTCTGGCTTTGAACTCTCGAATGCTTCCGGCCTGCCTTGTATGAATTCCATGAGGGGTATCTGTGTTAAACATGTTATCAAAGGATTGGAGCAGATTCTTATTTTGCAAGTCATACATGAATAATAAAACATTCGGTTTATAGACATCCTGAAATTTCAGTATTCCTTCCTTCTCGAATAAAGGGTCTGTATGGCTGTTGAATTTCGTAAGACTAATTGTACGCAAGTCGCACTTCTGTAGTTGGGCTATTTGCTAATTGCAGGTGCACTACTCCCGATTTTGATGGCGTATAATAGGTGACAAGAGCGTAATATAGTGATTTCAGGGCTTCTTTCGGGAGAATATTTTTTACCTTATTGATGCAATATATTGCTGCAGGGATTTTGAGCATACATTCGATATATGGGTTTTAAATTTTAAGTTTTCATCGAGATATACCCGTTGGAATTTAACTGTCTTTTCAGACTTAGTATTTCCCACTTCTGACCTTTCTTTGTTCTGAGGTTAAATTTAACCCTTTACCCAACGTAACGGCCAAAATCGGCCAGCGCTATTCTCAAAAATCGCCAATTAATTTTCATTATTTTTTTCATTTTTTGTCTCAAAAACATAGGTTATGACCCCTCGTTGGAACGAGCTCGTCGAGCTCGTTCCAACGAAGGATCATAACCTATGTTTTTGAGACAAAAAATGAAAAAATTTGGTTATTCAAGAATTTTTTTTGCAAGTGTCGTCTGCTTTTCATGTTAGGTAAAGGG
This sequence comes from Pictodentalium vernedei, assembly GCA_031216915.1. NCBI lineage: Eukaryota > Metazoa > Mollusca > Scaphopoda > Dentaliida > Dentaliidae > Pictodentalium > Pictodentalium vernedei. The sequence continues at coordinate 121,487,388 of CM062297.1, read as the reverse complement.
TTAAATTACTGTTTTTAAGTGTATTGTTTCGTGGGTGTAGTAGAATAAATTTAGATTTTTTAGCATTTACCTGTAGCTTATTACTGCAACACCAATCAAATACTTTTGCTAGTTCCACATTTACCTTAGATTGTAACAAATGTATATCAATGTCAGACTCATATAGCGTGGTGTCATCTGCAAAGGACAGTAGGTTAAGCGAGGCGTAATGACAAATGTTGTTCCCTTAAATGAGAAATAGGATAGGACCAAGTACTGATCCTTGTGGTACTCCACAACTGATACTTAATTGTTCCGACTGGTGTGAGTAGTATTGCACAAATTGACTTCCGTTGGACAGGTAGCTATGAAACCAATTAGTACAAGTTCTCCGAATCCCATACAATTCCATTTTCCTAAGTAGAGTGTCATGGTTAATTGTGTCGAAAACTTTTGATAGGTCGATAAATAAGGCTAAGGTAAGGTCTTTTGAAGGCTTGTCATTGCATTCGGCTCCACAGTTAATGAGCTGTTTGACCGGGTGGATAGTTGAGTGATTTTTACGGAAACCATTTAATGCTTATAGAGGACACCAAATTCACTTAGGAACCTTGTTAATCTCGTGCACATAATACGTCCAAGTAGCTTGGAGAAGACAGGTAAGATACCTATTGGTAAAACATTTCCGAATTCATGCGCATTACCTCCTCTAAAGATAGGGACAACCCTAGCTATTTCCAGTTTATCGTGAACTATTCCTCTATTCAGCGATTGGTTAAATATGTGGTAAATGGGTGTTGTGACGTCAGATACTGTTTCTTTCAAGACTTGGCTAGAAATGTTGTTAAGGTCAGAGCTACTTTTTCTCACAATTTTCCTAGCTATGCAGATATTTCTTGCTCTGTAATGGGAGCAACACGGAAGTTATTATGATAATTCCCTTTTAAGAACTTTGTGAAGTCTATATCTGTGTGTGGCGTACTTTCGCCGACATTTTTACCAATACTTGCGAAATACATGTTAAATCTAGATGATATCTGTTGCGGATCTGTTATCTTTTCTCCGTCTGAGATGATGGTCCGTGATAAAGGTTGTGAGGTTTGGGACTTACTTATAACCTTACGCAGTACTTGCCAAATCTTCTTCACGTCTTTCTGATTTTTCCTCAGGATATCATTATAGTATGATGCCTTACTTTGCAGCTTAACTTTATTAAATATAACATTGAAGGCTTTATATTTTTTAACATTATTTTCTGGAGGATGTTTTAAACTTTCTTTTATAGATAGAGGATATCTACGCTATTTTAGTGAATGTCGGGAATTATCTCATGAGTGTGGACCTGAACGTTTTATTTTTCACGAGCGCTTGCGCGAATGAAAAATAATACGTTTAGGTCCACACGAACAGCCTAGATTTTCTTTTTATTATATGCCACGGGACATTTTACTGCGCAATATTCAGCCCAATTCGATTGCAAACAGTTTCAAGACAATAACAAAGATCTCCGGATCGTAGCTTCAACGCGACGTTCAAGGAAACGTCATGCGCCGAAGTGTGACCTCATTTAGGAAGCTACTGAAAAAATTCATCGTGTGGACCTGGAAATATTATTTTTCACGATGGCTTGCACCGAAGCGTGACGTCATTTAGGAAGCTACTGAAACAATCCATCGTGTGGACCTGAAAACATTATTAAAAATAAAACTTTCAGGTCCGCACGGTGAGATAATTCCAGATACTGACTAAAATAGAGTAGATTTTTTTTTATTATGTGCTACGGGACATTTTATTGCATAATATTCAGCCCAATTTGACACCAAATGCGTAGCTTTCAAAACAATAACAAAGATCAGCTGATCGTTCCTTCAAGGCGACGTGGTGCGGCGTAGCGTGACGTCATTCAGGAAGCTACTGAGGACTATTTCTCGATAGCTATCGAGTCGATAGATATCGGGAAATATCGTTTTGATTATTGGTGATAATTCACGTTTAATAATAATTGTTTTGTGTTTGTTTATAACTCTTTTCAGAGGAAATGCTTCATCAAACGCCGGAAGATAAGTATCCATGAAGTATTCGTCTGATAGATTTGGGCAAGGTGTTTGACAGACTGTGTCGAAATTACAGTTTTGTAAACGGTTTTTAATTTCAAAACCTTTTGTCAACTAAATGACCTTTTAAATTAGGATTTACTTACTTTTGTGAGATCCAACTCATTTGCGACTTCTATGTAGAATGTTGCAAGGTGACCACAGACGCCTGTATAATAATTCCAGAATGGTATTTGGGGGGGGCCTTGTTGGAGTAAATATGATCACTAACTGTTGCAGAGTGTTCAGTAATTCTTATTGGCTGTGCTATGACTGACATGTACCCTTCACCGAACATGTTATTGACGAGGTTTTTAGTTTTGTTGTGATTATCTATCGTATTTTGTGCTCTGTGCTTATCGTTATTAATATATTACCGAGAGAAAATGTGAAAACATCAATGTTTGCAAGGGCGCAGAGTTGGGTCTATATATGCAGTCCACTATATACGAGCATATTTTTCCGGGGTTAACTTCTATAAATATAGTTTCGATGAAATGGGGAATAAAGGTCAGGAAGTCAGGTCTCAGCTTGAATGAGAAGTGATCAGACACAAAAATGCCGACTTCACCCCTGCCGTCATCCAGACCAGGAGTGGTGTTATATACAAACGGATGGTGGCCTTCAATGATGTAGTTTTACATTATTACGTATTTTGAAGATTTCTGGGAGACCAATTATGTCGAATATATTCTCGTTTCAATGGATATCGCTTATACAGTACGTGGAGAGTGGATTGTAACTAAACCACCCATGGAGTGGAGTTATCACCCAAACTATAACTTTCAAATTTTGTACATATCGACAAAAAACACAAGCAATGTTTCAGCCAATGAACCTCCGGGTTTAACCCGGAGGTCCATTGGATGAAACTTTGCTTGTACTGGTTATGCTTTGCAACAAATTTGCAATTATTGCTTGGGTGGAATCTCCACTCTGCGGGTGATTTAGTAATAATACACTATCCACGTACTGTAAAGTCACAAAAGGAATCCCAGTGTCCATTGAGACTTAGGATTTTTATTCGGCACAGTTATATTCTCTTTGAATTGCGAAGGTGAATAATAGTTAGAGGATTGCATATGCAGGGAGAAGGGAGTATCAGATACTTCTTCAAAATTAGTATTTATGAGGTCGTCATACTTCGACGCAAACTTATGACTGTCACCAACCAATGTCCCATCCATCAATACTTCATCGCCCGCCATGACATGGGTACATAAGTAGTGGTTGTTTTTGGGCCAAGGACTATGCCTGCCGTATATACTCATTTTGGTAAGCAACGCTATGCTAAGAAAGGTATAGATAACAGAAAAGTGTGATGAAATGATATCAAAATGAAAACTAAACGTCCCTATAGTGAGATCTAACAGTCGTCTCCGCACATTTTCCATAAAAGTAAGCGAATTTTCACGTCGGATCGGAGATGGTGGGCAAGTAGGGAAGCGCTGTGCAATATGGGCATCTAACACTAATCCATTCGTGGGAAGTGATGTCTATGCATGCTTTTACCAGGAAATAAAAACCATTATCAGCATTTTTTTTTATTACAACCCGGTGCTTCATTAATTTTGTTATCGTTATTCCTATTATTAATATTCGGAGTCAAATATTATTGCGTCAGTGCAAATATTGTCCAACCATGGAAAGTGACCAGTGACCAGTCCACGCCGTCCATACTGTATATGAATATTTTACTAATCAAATTTCGGTACACTGACGTAAATGTATCGCGATCTGGTCGCGATCATCTGAATGAAAATCACTGTTCTGTATTTATGGGAAGAAAATGTGACTATTGAAAATGCAGCTGAAAGCTGTAAAATTGTGGGTAATGTCGCAAAGTCTAAACGCATTCGACGTGATGGAGAAGCAATTAGAGCTGCAGGGTATATATATACCAATTGTACTATATATGAAAAGCCTATGACATAAATATTAGCTTTACATGCCTACTGTGGTGAACACGCCAACAACGGGATTTCATTAGTGCAATTTTATGCTTACAGTAGAACTACATCCAATTTGACCTTTGGTGACGTCGACTTGAATGCAAACTTGTCTAAATTTACCGCACGTCGCCTCGCGAAGAGTGAAATGAAACCGGCAATTGTTTTTAAATGGGTTTACCTCAAAAGATGCAAAACATTAACAAACATGCATTGTCTCATGTTTATAAAGCGTCCATAGCTTAAGAATTAGTATGTTATTAAAAAGAAAAAGGCTATGTTTCTTCTTCCATTTCGTTTCGGCGATAAAATTGACAGCGGAAGTACCGCCCACCGATGCTCATGTAAACAAAAACAGATTGGCATGTATGTACGTCTGCTGTCCAGTAAAATCGAGAAAAATAATAGCAACTCTTGATAACCTGACGGTCATAGTATAAATTAAATATACCCAAAGTTGTTTGGTGTACCAAATGTTCACCACACGTGGTGAAGTGGTGTTAACCGCGCTCCAAAGGCTCGCGGTTAACACCACTTCACCACTCGTGGTGAACATTTGGTACACCAAGCTACTATGGGTATATTCTATATATATACCGGAATTGAAACCAGTATAGATTGAATACCGGTGCCATTACAAAAATATGGGTTTATCGTCATTATTTATTTACTCACAATTTAAGTTTCAAGATATTTTGAGTTTTTGTAACTGTAGTCCGAATGAATAATATTATCCCTTTACCAAACGAATCGACAGCGGGTAATTGAAAAACAAATAGTATTTCTCAAAAACCTTCTCCAAAACAAAATCATATGACGACCCATCCCCCCCACCCCCGCCACCCCACCCCCACCCCCACTCCCAGCCATTGGAATGAGCTAGTTCCAATGATGGGTCACATGATAATGTTTTGTTGAAAGTTTTTGAAATATTCGATAAACTAGTGTTTAAAATAATAAATTTTGATATCGTCTTTGTTGAGTGAAGGGGTATTTGAGCTGCATCGTCAAGACATTCAGTTCAGACTCGTTCCGACCGTGATCGTTCAAGTCCCGATTATGGTACGCCTGTGCAGGTAACAGTCTTCGATATATCGGTATACCGCGGTTTTTTTTTGTTTTTTTTTTTTGGGGGGGGGGGGGTGTAATACGGCGTGACAAAATGCAGCGTATAAAGCTTACGAAGCCGTATTTTACATGGAAGGGAGAACAATAGAAACATTGGTGAAATGACTCTATTCCCAAACATCGCCATTCAACTTTTAACACTTTTCACGTTTTGTCACCGAATGTTATTTTACCTTATTCTAAGACACTATTTCAATGTCCAATAAGTTGTTAGTTATTTCTCAATGTTCCAATAAGAGTAAAATCCTCACCCTCTGATAGGATGAGAGCTGGCGTAGTTTCTTTTATATTTACGGCTCCAGTAGCAAATGTTACAGCCTGACGTAACAACGCGGAATATTTGAAATGACGTAGCACGTTTCGTAATTGCTTCTTCAACGGAGTGACAAGCAAGCCGCTTCATTTTTCTTGGATTTTTCACACGTGCAGCAGACGGTGTTCTGAATGAAGTGTTATTTAAATTGCAAACCAATTTATGATTTGAACTGAGATGGAATGAGTTTATCTGGTTTCTTGATTATTTATCCAGTAGTGGGGTACACGGGAGGTTTATTTATTAAACCTGTGATCGTTAAAAGTTGCCTTGAACAAGGCAACTTTTAACGATCACAAGTTTAGTAAATTAGCTTCTCGTGTTTCGCGATGTAGGTTTTGGGCTATGGGTAGTGTCTTATTGGAACATGTACGTTATTGTGATGAGTTGACGGAAACATGGTCTGAGGTTTCCGGCTCAGAGCGTATGTTCAACCGTTCGCGTCTCGATTGAACATAGGCTCCGAGCCGCAAACCTCAGACCATGTTACCGTCAATTCATCACAATAACTTATAATGTCGCCCACGCGGTGAAATTATCAGGCAACATTTTAACCCTTTACCCAACGCAGACGATATCAAAATGTATTATTTTAAATATCATTTCTTTAATTGTTCAAAAAATTTCAACCAAACCAAATCATGTGATCCCCCGTTGGAACGAGCTCGGTGGGCTCGTCCCGCAGATGCGTCATATGATATGGTTTGGTTGAAATTGTTTGAAAAATAATATTTTTTCAGTTGCTGAATGTGCATATTACGCGGGCGGATGTGACCGATTCGTTGGCATCCCGAAGACGCTTCGCGGAAACAACCGAGGTGAGGTGAAAAACAGTGAACTTCATCAAATAAATTTCAACAACACAGCAGTCACTATGAATGTAAACTTACCTTTATAACTTGCTTGTCAACGCTTCTAACAAATCATAACTCCTATATAAAACTCTCTGCCAAATCATTCAAATACAGGTATATGCAATCTGTTATAAAAAAATCAAATACCAGAAAAATGTCCTTTATTTCATTAGGCGGTGTCTTGTCGATTCATGTGTCGTTTATATCCATCGCATCAGTTCCTGCTACATAACCGTAACTCTGATACACAACCGTCCTTCAAAATTTTCAAATAGCAGGGCCAAACAAACTGTCCGCCAACACAATCATTCTCTCTATCTTGAATACCCATGCTCTTAAAATAAACAGAACGATGGTACATAATACACTGTCCTACAGAGTGTTCAGACTCCAAAGATATGCCTTTTATTTCATTACGCAATATCTCACAGCAGCTAACATGCCATTGCCCCATAAATAGTCTGAACGCAGACATGTCATAAAAACAGTTTTGCGAAACGAAGGCTGAGTCATGAAAAACAAAAGTTATTAACAAAGAAAGCTTCGCGGACGCAATGATTTCGTATTTCTTTTTCGACTTGCGACAGGTGTGATTCTACTAAGCTCTGTGTGAGAAAGTGGACAAAATTTAGGCCCACTTTTGTAATGGTAGCAACGTAATTATATTATATTTATTTATTTATTGGTGTTTAAGGTCACATATTTCTGCACAATGGCTAATCATGACCGCGACAGTTTTATGGGTGGAGGAAGCCGGGGTACCCGGAGAGAACCACCGAGCAACGGCGAGCAACTGTCAGCTCCCCAACATACTGACTCCACACAAGCAGGGTTAGCATTGGTTGAAGACAGGAGAACCATCGACGTGCAGTACGCCTCAGTACATAACGTCACCGTGCCCCCACGTGGGCAATGGTGTGAAGTCCACACAAGCAGGGTTAGCATTGATTGAAGACAGGTGCACCATCGACGTGCAGTACGCCTTAGTACATAACGCCACTGTGTCCACCCGTGGGCAATGGGGGTGAAGTGTCTTGCCCAACGACACAACGCGGTTGCCGCAGGTGGGATTCGAACCGAGGACCTCTCGGCTTGCAGCCTGCACCTCTACCAACTGAACCACCACGCCACCAGCAACGTAATTTGAAAACAAAATAAGTATTCTGGACACCATACTAATTGCAACATGTCCACAAAAATACCAAAAATAACGTGATATACATGTACACACTGCGTTTCAATAAATTAAAATAATAATCATATTCCATTTCTTCCACAACGTTATCCTGTGGCCTGACTGTTTAACCCTTTGAGACATTAATTATCCTGACGTTCAAACGTCACTGGGAATTCAGTTTCTTCAACGTTTTTTTATCAAAATGCGACGTTAAACGTCGGAAAGTACAAATAACAAGATATTTTTCACATTAGTGATTATCTGGTTCAGGGATAGATTGTTTTTGATGATCTGAATTTATTATGCCAAACTTGTTTTTTTACACATTATTGGAGAGTGCCCACATGCACTCTCCAATAATGTGTAATAAAACAAATTTATACAAACAAATATTATTTGTGTTTGACTGAAAATGAAATATAAGCAAGGAAAGTGTTTGCTTTTTCTATGGTGGCCTTATTTTTTGAAAGCCCTGATAGTGACTTCTAGCAATCAACCAGTTAACTGGTAAAGTGCTGAGTTTTTTTTCTGACAACAAATCAAAGCTCATCATATATTGTTCTATTACATTTAATTGGATAGTGCCTTATAGGCACTATCCAATTAAATGTCAGAGAGCAAGGTATTGTATAAAAAATCTGATCCATATCAGGGACAATAAAGGCTTCCTCATGCAGAACGTAGCTACAGACAGTTATTGCCTGTCACTTTTAGTAAAGCCCAAAATAGGGCTTCCAGCACTCTACCAGTTAAGAAGTCTAGACAGCAGGATTATATTAGAATTTTAAGCTGTGATAACATTTGGCTCAACAGTTGTCACTGAGCACTATTCGGGAGAACATTGGAATTGAGGTTTAAAAAATTTAAAAATAATAACAAAACAAATGACCACAAAGTATCAACGCGCTGTTCGATTTCGTATGTCAAAAGACGTACAAAAGAAGTACCGAAGGGTTAGATTGTGATCGCCAGTGTTCCTCTACTGACCTAAACGCTGATACATAGTGGAATTGTGTTAGCGATTCAACTGAAATGATCCTGGACTATGGACTAATTGTTATGTTGTTAACTGTCTACTGACTGAAAACTTCAAAAAAGTTGCTTGATCCACAATCAAGGAGATTATTTCTCAATATACGTTGGACGCCATAACAAATATTCCCTGGAATGTAATTAAATCCCACATAATACCCGCATTTGGTCCGACTTCAAAGTCATTTTGAACAAGAGCTATTGCTGAGGGCAATTATGCCCCCCCCCCCCCCCCTGCAGTGCTAGTCCGATGAAGCACAAATGAATTAAAAACAAAGTAACTTTGCCGAAAGAAATGGGAGAACGTTTGTGTAACATGTGCAGGAGCGGCTAGTCATCAGGATGATACCAAATGCAATTGAAATCCACCCAGACACTGGTAAGATAGCGCTGTGGACGGACGGACGGACGGACGGACGGACGGAATGACGGACGGTAGGACGGAAGCACGGTCGGACGCACGGACCCAAGTAATCCAATATACCCCAATTCTCTTGGAGTGCGGGGGTGTAAAAATAGTTGACAAATAAAGTGTCAACTTCGTTTTCCACAATCCCATGTAACAGACAGATTACAACACATGAACAGTTTAAAAAGGACACGCATCACTGATTTCTGATGCAGCACAGCTGCAAGCAAACACCCGATCAAAATGCACGGCTTCAGACGAGGTGGGTCCTGGACGTCTCCGACTTCTTCAAATTGCTGCTGTTTTTGAGAGGTCGGATATTGATGAACAACCCGAGTCTTTTCAACGATAAATTGCATATATGACTGACTGATTATTAAACTCTGGCCTTGTTGTCTTTTCGGGGTATGCAAGCGACTTGAAATACCTGGTAGAACTAGATGTTAAAAAGTCGTCAGTTGAATTCTTCTTTTCCACTGAGTATGCCCGAGTCCGTGCGTTTTGCTGGTTGAACGAAAGACGGGTCGTAAGTTAGTTACCAACCCCGCTGTCGGTATTATATGAATCTGAACAAACTGTCCCGTGCTTTGAGAGACACCGAGCCGCTTTGTTGCGCGGTGTCAATAAATACACAGGACAGGCTATTCAAATTTATGAAACACTTCCAGCTCGACTGATAGCTATTAGACATATCGAGCATTGTAATTAAACACAGTTTATGGGTCATTAACGCCGCACACAACGAATAACCATCCGCTAAATCCATTCAAGGTCTGCACATGTTTCGCTGATAACCTTCATCATAAGCATGAAATATAAGCAAGGAAAGTGTTGGCTTTTGCTCTGGTATCCTCATTTTTGAAAGCCCTGATAGTGGTTTCTAGCACTCAACCAGTTCAGAAGTCTTGACAGAAGGATTATATTAGTATTTTAAGCTGCTGTAACATTTGAGCACTATTCGGGGAAAAATAGGATTTGAGGTTGAAACTTTAACAAATGGAAAAACAATAAGAAAACAAATGACCACAACGTGTCAACGCGCTCTTTGACGTACAAAAGTATCCAAGGGTTAAGAATTAGATTGTCGAACTGCACATGATGTAGATCAGCCACGATTCCGCGGCTTCCATCTTGATCGTTTTCAATGTCTAGCATTCCTACAACAGCAGCCGTGAGTCTTTAGCAAACAGTGCTAGTTGCTCCTTCGTTATTGCCATAGGGTAGCTGTACCGCTGATTCAGGGACATGGATAGAGGCTTCCGATTGGGGGAGGGGGTGTAGGGTAGTGAATTTACAACTAGGGGAGGGACCGGGAGGGGGTTTGATGCTTCATCATTTTGTAACTGTGAATGATGGAATTAACTCAGGATAACGATTTTACATGATGTGATTTTCTTGAAGTGCATTGACATCATGCATACTTATGAACCCCGATATCACGTACTCTGTAGTTGTAAACAGTAACAGTTGGAATTTTTGCCGATTTGAAACCGAGTTGATATTTTGGGCAGTAAAGGAGACGTCAGCATCGTCAAAGAAGCTCTAAAATCCAAATAGATTAAACTACTCATGACTTGCCCTCCGAATTCCAACTATAGAAACTTTTGGGTAGGGTTGGGGGTGAGACCCCCCCCCCCACCCCCATCCCCCGTGGCCACGCCACTGCGCTCATTATAGGAAGCAGTGAGCGGGCCCACAGGGTCGCAAAGATTCATATACCCCATCAGAAATATGTATTCCAGATTCTCTACATCGTCAGTAGAGCTTATTATTTGTGCAAGCAAAAATAAATATCCCGGCGCAAAATGATCCACCTATCCCTAGCAATGAAGCGATTTGATATTTAAACATTACCCCGTTTCCTACACATTCCTCCAGACCTAGTTGTATGGACATTGCAGTCACTGTGCCCGAACCGAGAATATGAAAGTCTTCTTCTTGATCTTGCACCTGTCATTGGAACTTCAAAACAGAACAATTTGTCGCTTCGTGTTTTCTCGATCATTTTGAACACTGTGAATTCAGTGTCATTCATGGCAGTGCCTTATTAACCCATTGCCGGGCCAATAGGCTTTTAGGTACTTCGTCCTCGGGGCCCTATCCGGCACTTCAATCTTTCACCCCACTGCACCTGACCGCCTGATCCTGGTACGGTAGGCACTATGCAGCAGTGCATAGCCCTATATCCATTTTGAGGGTCTCCTACTCACAGCTTGACATATTATTTAAATAAGCGTTAAAATAATGTAATGTACATAAATATATATACATAGTATACATACGAGAGTATATATATGGATAAATACATATGCACATGTATCGCTACGTCTCAGAGTGCAACGTGCCTTTAACCATTGGGTTCTAAGGCGCTGGTAACATAGCCGCAGCAAAAAAAAAAGATTGGCGGACAACCTGTCCCTGCGGGCCCCTAGGCTTCAGCCTAGTCAGCTTTATGAATAATACGGCCCTGATTCGTGGCCATTTCACAACGATTTATTCTGAATCGCATTATAGCTGCATCCAAAAAGCCAACAGCTGAAAAAAGTCTGTTTTCTAGCGGGATTGCTTCAGTTTGTCCAAGTATTATCGCAAAGCGAATCGAAATTGGAGGAAATCAGTTTACATTTCCAAGGATCCCATTGAAACAACGGGGATACCTTCATATGGAGCTCGGTGACATTCTCTCGGGCAATGACAGATTGTAACCGTTGCAGGCCAAAGATGCCCGTAGTTCAGATGGATTATTTATCTTTATCTCGTCCGTAGGGGCGCTTTTTCTGGTCTATAGGATCTGTTTGTTATTTGGTGATTAGCCAAAGAAAGGCGTGGTTTATCTGACAGTCGTTAAATGTATAGTAAGTGTGGGTAGGAGGGAGACAAAAAAAAAAAACTCCACAAACTCTTTTAAAGGAATACGTTCGATTGGTGCATTTTTACAACATAGTTTAAAAATAATTTTCGAATACAAATAACCTGGACAAACATGTTTATAAACTAACTACTGAGTTTAACGTTTCAACTTAGCGGCCCTTTTTCTTTCTAGTTCAGCATAGAAAGTCTACTTTATACAGCAGTTCCGTTAAGATGTAGTACATAGCGGCGTGAAGCTGAGGTTTTTATATTTACACACAGTGCCATAATCATCCGTTGTTCGCCCCTCTGTCCATTCGTATTTAGACTCTTTACTTTTGCCTGGATAACATCAACAGAGGATAATCATCAGTTGCATACTAGTTCAGGCCTGGCATTTTCAGGAGTGCGATTTATCCGCTCGTCTACTGCTCGGATTAAAAAAATAAGGAGGGCGAATACTAGTCCTCCTGGCCTCAGAAAATAATTATTACCATAACAGTTTATTCCTGAAACCCACATCTTTTTTCAGATCTCTGGTATGTTAGTGGTCTCAGTAAGACGGTCACACTGTCCCTCCCACACCTCTGGGACTTCCCTGTTAGCAGTACCAAATAAGGCAGAATTCATTATTAGTAAAACTTCATTTTGCCACTTTTAGCCCTTGTAAGCTTGAACAGAGCTAATCGCTCTCCTAGGCCGTACGAGGGGAGCGATTTTTAACCCTCCTGCATATTTAAGAATCACAGGCCTGTTAGTTTATCTCAACTAGATCTTGTATCCTATCGATTTTGGACCAAATGGATCCACAATTTCTGAGGTTTTTATATGTACACACAGTGCCATAATCACCCGTTGTTCGCCCGTCTGTCCGTTCGTCATTAGACACTTTGCTTTTGCCACGATAACATCAATGATTATCAACAGAGGATAATGATTATTTGCATACTAGTTCTTTCCTGGCATTTTCAGGAGAGCGATCTATTAAAAAACATTAATTAATATATTAAAAAAATTAAGGAGGGCGAATACTAGTCCTCCTGGCCTCAGAAAATAATGATTACCATAATAGTCTATTCCTGAAACCCACATCTTTTTCCGATCTCTGATATGTTAGTGGTCTCTGTAAGACGGTCACACTGCCCCTCCCACACCTCCGGGCCTTGCCAAGGCCCGGAGGTGTGGGGGGGGGGGGGGCAGTGTAGCCGTCTCACAGTGACTACCCTGTTAGCAGTACCAAATAAGGCAGAATTTATTATCAGTAAAACTTAATTTTGCCCCTTTTAGCCCTTATAAGCTTGAGGAGAGCTAATCGCTCCCCTGGGCCGTACGAGGAGAGCGATTTTTAGTCCTCCTACATGTTTAAGAATCCCTGCCCTGCCTGTTTATCTCGACTAGATCTTGTATCCTATCGATTTTGGACCAGATGGGTCCATAATTTTTCCAATTTAACTTCTTTCTTTGCCAGAACTCATTTTGCGTTTTTGGTTGAGTTTTGTTTAGAACTCGACCTATAATTTGATGAAGTCGGTGCGCATTGGGGCGGATGGGCGAGGTGGGGTGGGGCGCATTGGCGGGCGGGTTTCTTGCGTATCAGCTCGTTAGCGTGATAACTTGAACAAATATAACTGGATCTGGTCAATATTTGGTATGTGAGACTTTCTTAAAAATGTCTTGAATGATATCGAAAACTGGTACGGTTCGGACATACTGAGCGGAGTTATTGCACTTGTTAGCTTTTTTTGTTCCATTTTTTTTAAACTCGACCTTTTGTTTGATGAAGTCGGTGAGCGTACCGGCGTGTGGGCTTCGGTCGGGTGGGTCGGCCTTCGAGCGGGCGGGCTTCGAGCGGTCGGGCGGGTTTCTATCGGCCGGTTACGGTCGCGCTGGCAGGCAGGTTTTGATTATGAGAAGCAAGTGAGCATGCGCATATTCCCAAATTTTTCATCCGCAACAATTTTAGTCAGGTTATCTCCCCTGAACATAGATTTTTTTATGGATTTTTAAATACGATTCTTGTGTGTGTGACTCCTCCTACATTACTGAACTGATTTCGACGAAGCTTCTCAAACATTATAACCAGTACAGTACGTGGAGAGTGGATTGTAACTAAATCACCCGCGGAGTAGAGTTATCACCCGAACTTTAACTTTCAAATTTTGTATACATCGACTAAAAACACAAGCAATGTTTCAGGCAATGGACCTCCGGGTTTAACCTTTGTTTTAAACTTTGCTTGTGCTTGTTATGATTTGCAACAAATTTACAATTATTGCTTGAGTGGAATCTCCACTCTGTGGGCGATTTAGTTATAATACACTCTCTACGTATTGTAAGTAAACATGCGCATACATTTTTTCATCTGTGACAGTTTTAACAAGGTTATCTCCTCAGAACTTAGATTTATTATGGATTTTGAAATGATATTTTTGTGTGTGCAACTCCTTCTACACTGTGGAACCAATTTCAATGAAACTTTTCAAACATTATGACAAGCAAGTGAACATGAGCATATTCTAAAAATGTTCATCTTCAACAATTTTAAAAAGGTTATCTCCCCTGAACTTAAAATTTTATGGATTTTGAAATGATATTCTTGTGTGTGCAACTCCTTCTACATTGTTGAACCAATTTCAATGAAACTTTTCAAACATTATGACAAGCAAGTGAACATGGGCATATTCTAAAAGTTTTCATCTTCAACACTTTTAAACAGGTTATCTCCCCTGAACTTAGATTTTTATGGATTTTCAAATGATATTCTTGTGTCCGCAACTCTTCCTACATTATTTCGATGAAATTTCTCAAACATTATACAGTACGTGGAGAGTGGATTGTAACTAAATCATCCGCAGAGTGGAGTTATCACCCAAGCTATAACTTTCAAATTCTGTACATATCGACAAAAAACAGAACCAATGTTTTAGCCAATGGACCTCCGGGTTTAACCCGGAGGTCCATTGGCTGAAACTTTGCTTGTGCTGGTTATGCTTTGCAACAAATTTGCAATTACTGCTTGGGTGGAATCTCCACTCTGTGAGTGATTTAGTGATAATACACTGTCCACGTACTGTATATGTAATTGAATATGTACATATTCCAAAATTTTTAATCTTCGACAATTTTATCCCCAATAAACTTGGATTTATTATTGTTTTTTCGAGCTCTACATTCAGAGGTTCATTCTAGTAAGACGGAAGTGGGGATATTAATCACCTTCACTGATATTTCTAGTTCCGGACTGGCTGGTTTTGGTTGCTCCTGACTTCATCAATTGGAAATCCTAGTCTTGCTAATAAATTAGATGGATCATCAGATTATAAAACGAGTCTATATTATTTTCCAATATTTTTGCGTAGTCTAGTCATTTTCTTAAACCATGGAAGAAGCGTATATTCACAGTCAGGTCTCCAATTCAAGGTCAAAAGTGACGAGAATTTGATTGTTTGCTTAGATTATCCAGTGTAATGTTGACCATTTCATCTTTGCTGCCAGGGACACCTCGTGTCGGACAGTTCTACCGGTGGAGGAAGCCGAAGTACCCGGAGGGAACCACCCAATAACGTCGAACATCTGTCAGACTCACCAACATACTAACTCCACACAAGCAAGGTTAGCATTGGTTGAAGACAAGAGCACCATCGACGTGCAGTACGCCTTAGTACACAACGCCATCGTGCCCCCCCCCCCCCCACCTCCCCCCACGTGGGAAATTTGGATTAAGTGTCTTGCCCATGGACACAACTCCGATGCCTCAGGTGGGATTCGAATCGAGGACCCCTCGGCCTGCAGCCTACATTTCTACCTACTGAGCCGCCGTGCTCCCTAAATCTTTAAATAAGTTACTATTCAATTTGCTCAACAGGTGAATTTGCCACTCCTGGCTTAGCCCTTGTTAGTTTATTTGAAAAGCAATACCTTCATATGATTTCTGCAATGATGAAATCTCCTCACTCTTTCAGCACTCTTATGTACCCTTCAAACCTTAGATACCCTCTCTGCCGGAATGCCTAATGGTTCAATAACATAGTAGCATGGTCTGTGGTACAACAAAGCAGTGTGGTTTGTTAGCCAAGCTCTGTGAATGGAGCACAATTTGGGGGTTTCATCGGGAGAGGAAATTATCCAGAGTAAAAAAGAATGAAATGGGGAAGTAATTAAAAAAAAATGTATTAGAAACAGTTCGAGTTGGAAATCGATAAGTAGAAGATATACATATAGCTTAAACCGGCTGAATATGAATGCCGGTATATTTACGCATTTGCATTCTCTGAATTATCAAAACCCATTGTGAATCATGTAGCATGTTTGAGAAAAAGTGGGTGGTAAGCCCCGTGACCCCCTCTCCCAGTTACGTCGCTTCTGCTTGATCCTTAAATGGTATTATAAAGAGCCCAGTAGGCTTGCATGAATACAACCGTAGCAGTACCCATACGTATACAGCACATTTCCCCACTATACTCTAATATAAATCCGCCATCTTGGTTTTCGCGATGAGGTAATGTCTCCTATGTATTCTATCTAAACACGCCATCTTGGCTTTGGGGACGGAATTTTCTCCTATATATTCGATATAAATCGGCCATCTTGGTTTGTGCAGTGACTTTTTCGTACAGATTTTTCGGACTGGTCAACTTTATCGATTCTCAGTTTTTTTAATACTGCGTCGTGACCTTGCGCAAGGCACTTTATCCTGTGGTGCTGTGTACTAAGGCGTACTGCACGAAGACGGCGCACTTGTCTTCAAACCAATGCTAGACCTGCTTGTGTGGCGTTAGTATGTTGGGGAGTCTGACAGTTGCTCCGGCTTCCTCCATCCGCAAAACTTCCGACACGATGTGAGCTGTCCTGTCAAAAGTGCGATACAAATAAATAAATAACTAAATACAACCCATTTCATGTTATACATGTCCCATATTAATTAGTGTTACAGATTGAATACATTGTAATCAACTTTATTGATTCGCAAATTTAACTATGGGGGCAAATGGGAAAGGTAAGACACTTGCGTATTATGATGGCTCCGTGTCAATTAGTTTTAGCGATTCTGATAATATAGCCTATTTTTAATCAACTTTAATGATTCGCAAATTTGGCCTTTGGGGTCAAACAGGAAAGATCAACTAATTGTGTGTTATAATAAACCCGCATTAGTTTGGTTTATCGATTCTTATAATAGAGTACATTTTTAATCAACTTTTCCGAATTTGTGTAACTGCGTGTCAAGGACAAAACACCCGCTACCCGCCCTCATTTATAATAAAACACGAGTCTACAGTTCCATATTAATTGTAAATAGTGCGTCATTAACCTTGTTAATCATTGTGCAATTGTTACTTGTTAATGCCTATAAATTTATTTGCTGCTGACTCTTGTGTATCCTCACTTGTGACATATTATCCAAGTTTTGAAGCTGAATCTTCAGTCTAAATACTCACAATGGGTATACTGAAACTAGAGAACTGTGGGGAGTTTTGGGCAGAACAGGAACTCTAAGAGAGAAATTAATACACGTGTTTTTGTCTGTATTCACCGTAATTAGAATCGCCGATATCGAATGTACTATTTTGTAACTTCGGCTGTCTTGGAAAAATTCATGAGTTTTTGTGATGTCTTTTTTTTTTATTTCATTCATTCAACTAAAATTCCCTTGTAATTTGTCTCTTCTATGACCTTTACAAAATGTGCACATTTCGGGCTTCATGTTCAGCAAGTGCGCATGTTTCGGCCCGGTGTAGGTATTTGTTAAATCGGAAGTCGGAAATGTGCTTTTGTCGCAATGAAGAGGTGCGTATATCTCAAACATAGCTTTGTGGATACTCTAAAGTCGGTTAGGTGAAAAATCAACCCAAATCAACAGGTTTGAGTGAATATGAACCCACCTGGGTTCATATTCACTCAACCCGGTTGATTTGGGTTGATTTTTAACCCAACTGATTTTAGAGTGTCTTGCATTCCCACAATGCCACTGAAGCACCACTAATATATATAATTTTGAGAATTACATGCACCAGGGAGGAGCAGGTCACGTAAAAACATTTGCAGCCTTTTACATACAGCCATTTTATTTATTGCCATTTTGCAGAGTATTCAACCATAAAGTACAAACTGGTATTACCAGCGGAATGGAACGTCGCATACATCACTTTTTGTGTTATGTTTTGCTTGAACTAACCAAATGATTGAATTTCTCTTGAGAGTTCACTGTCCACAATTTATTGCCTTGGAAACTTCCAGCAAAAAATATCATTGTCAGCCACTTAATTAGCAAGGCATATTTTGATATCTAAATCAAATCTGTTAGATAACTAACACGTTCTATAAATATACATGACAGGTCCCGGTAGAGTGAGTTAACCCTTTTAACGAGTTGTCCATAGCCAATCATATCCTATCCACAGTTCGTGTAAGGTCCCCAAGCAAACCTATATTGAGGCTAGGAGAGAAGCTGGGGTTGGAGGTTCTGTCCACCCGCTATGACCCTGTCTGTCCGAAATTTCTCTTGTCTCACGGAAAAAATGTTGGCACTCCGAACGCTATCATTTTTCTTTGAAAGCCGCTAATTTCAGAAATATAAGTTGACATTTTACGAAAACGAAATCAACATTTTCACCATCAAAAATATCCTAGTGTTTCATATATCACGTTTGATGAAGTGAAAGCTATCAGGCTGTGGCCTAACAACGTTCACGTCATCAAATGCCATGGATTGAGGGGGGTTACCGCGCGCTGATTGACTTGGTGTCATCTCGGGATGGGTGGGGTTGCAATTTTTAGTGGCGTCGTTTTTCGCTGACGTTTTAGAAATTGGAATAGTGGCAATCTCATATGATTGTAATGATAAGACAGGGTTTAAATTTTCCTTCCAAAGTTCTATTTCCTGTCCTGCTAAAAACTTCCAGAACACTATTTTTAGTTACCGTTAAATGTGCTACCATTCTATGCTCGTTCTTTATTTACTGAGAAAGCCCATTAGTTCAGCAACTGCAATATGCATTGTCGAATACAACATGCTTGTACTTATTCTGTCGTTTCTTAAATCAACTACAAAATACACGCTATGGACCTTTTCGAACCCAATTTGATTACTCCAGTAAGGGACACCAGAACAATAATAATAAGTGGTGTGACCAGTTACATCATATGGCCTGTCATGGTAACGAACGTTAATGGGCATGTGATGATGCCATTGCCATGGTATACGTGGTTTTTGTGCACCTAAGCAGAGCTTGTTCTTAGAGCGACATGATTTCAGCGTTTATTTTATTATATGGCGGACAACATTATGGTGACAGTTGGGTGACGTTTGCGCCAAGTTGCAACCACGTGTCACCACGATGGCAGCGCTGTACCGTACAGTGCAGCCGCTATGAACTGGTAATCCATTCACGGTCAGTGATGTTCACGTATGCGTTTAACAGGTAATGATGATTATTCCTATAATTAATGTTTGAAATCTAATATTATTGTGTCCGTGGAAATACTGCCCACCCATGGAGTGGAAGGTGACCAGTCCACGGCAGTTGTACTGTATGTCATGTGGTTTAGGGCAAAACAAGCAATTGCATATTTGGGTCAATCCTTGGACGTTTCTTCGACTTGTAGTGAACAAAATGAGATTTCACAGCGATAGTCAAACCCCTGAATTAGAATCCGTTCGAACCCGAGCGGCTTGTCCGGCCAGGAACTTGATATGTCATAACGTCATTAAATAGGATCGCTGTTCAGTAAACGTGTGGGGTGGACCGAGGCTGCACTTAGAAAATATTGATTAGTCTACCCCAAATAATGAATATGGACTCTTCTAATTGCTGTCGTTGAACTTGCATGGAAGATACCACTAGAGTTCAAAGGGATATTTATTTGCAACAACAACTGATACTGGCCTCTCATTTCCCTCTTCAACCATCTCTTTTAGTTTCTATAGTCGTTGCCTGCCATCCTCACTCTACTGTCTGTTATCCTTAAAGAAACCCTTGTTTCGTTCTATTTCTCTATCAGTCGATAGTTCGACGCCTGAGTGCTAGAATGTTCTATGTCCCCTATGGGACATAGAACATTCTTGCACTCATGCGACGAGTTGGCTTCACCTGCAGTTGACGACTGGAATGGAGTAATACCGGTGTAACAGGAATGGAAGTCCGTAGGAAAATTAGTCCCTCTGGACTATTATTCCGCGGAATTATAGTCCTAGGTCTAACATTTCTAGGAATAGTAGTCCGCCGGACTACTATTCCTAGAAATGTTAGACCTAGGACTATAATTCCGCGGAATAATAGACCAGAGGGACTAACGTTCCTACGGACTTTCATTCCTTTTACACCGGCAATATTCAGTTCTACGACTCATCGACTCATCCGATAACAGAGAGATTCTATATGAAAAGACAAATTCGCAAAAGTGAAATTACGTGAGGGAAATGACGAACATCACTCATCGGACTCAGCTCTAACCTTTATCAGTCTTTATGGTGTTATTTCCCTTAAGGTATAGCGGAACTAAATATTTGGTTTAGAGTTCTCTGCCCTGAAATGTTGCACTTGGATATTGCATCATAGTCTACAATAAGACTCCTAGAAAAACCTTAAAGCATTTTATTACATTTTTACATCAATACTCACAAGACAAAAAGAGATTTCCTAAGTATTTTCTGGGTCTGAAAATTTAGTTAACTATTTGTGTATTTTTGTTGGAAATTCCCAGAATATATTGGGTTCAAGGACAGTACTTGATTTCCTGCTGTATTTTTTCTCTTATTTGTTGCATGACCCCTCGTTTTCTGGCAAGAGAAAGTTGTGTGAAGGTCTGTACTTTATGTATGTATTTGAATATTAAATTTTAAGCGATGCTATCATATTTTGTCCCCATAATTGTTATAATGGTCGCCTATGGGGAAAAAAAAATAGTTATGTGATACCTTAATCAAGTGATTGAGTTTTGATGTCTGCATCCGCAAAGGAGATAGTTGTTGCCCGAAAGGTGATTATATGTGCACCGTATATATCAAAGGCAGACCACACGAGCGCACATTTGATGAAAAACGATACTATCTAGCCACAGTAGTGAGTGTCTGTAGACGGTATTCCAAGCCGATGCTTTGCGATTGCGCACCACTGGAAGGATGTCGCAGACGCGTGCTTTGATGGTTATCAAAATAAATTGTGCAGCTATGTTGTGAAGTCATGCGTAGATGCATAACAAGTGTCACGTGAATTACCATGGAAATGCATGCTATGAAGCCCTAGCTATCTCATAACATCGTTGCTATCGGGTGGCTGCGAGATCAGTGTGTAATCCGAAGTAGAGTGAAATTGCGGATTATGGACCAGCAGAAAATATATTTCTCGCCCAAGTGGGAATTTAAGCTTGAAACAGTTGCAAGCCCAGCTAAAATCGGACTTAGTCATTTTCCACTCTGGGCTAGTATTTTGGTTAAGGTTAATCCAATGGGGAAAATAAAACTCGAAGTGAGCTCGAAGGAGACGATTTTTTTTTTAATGTTAAATTTCCATAGGAAATTGCAAAGTGTCAAGATCGCAGGCTTAGGATATTTGCGAAAACGACCTTTTCCACATACCACTCAGTGCAATTTTCCCATAGGGATTTCATCGCCTGATTGCTAGAATGTCCTGTGTCCCCTATGGGACATTTTAGCACTCAGGAGACGATTTGTAATGCGCTCCCTTCGTGAACTTAGTCCAAGTGGGCTAGAAAAGATGAAGCCCAAAAAAGTCTCTTTCATAGGAAAATTCCCAAATGGAATTCGAAATGTGGTGTCATGTGGACACTGTCAGTCCTGACACATTTCCGTTTTGTTCCATATTATTCCATTGGGGATTTTGTTATATTTTGTAATTGGTGTTTCACAGCCGTTACCTGAAATATGGGGAGGGCGCTCGATTATTATTATTATTCTATTTTATCAGATAAAACAAAAATAATTTCAATTTAATTTCTAAAACAAACAAAAAATGGATAGAGACAAAGACGAAATGAAAAAATGAAGAGGAGAGTAGTATCCCGGATTTCTCCAAGAGAATAATAATTATCCTGACGTTCAAACGTCACTGGGAATTCAGTTTCTTCAACGTTTTTTAAAATGCGACGTCAAACGTCGGAAAGTACAAATAACAAGATATTTTTCACATTCGTGATTATCTGGTTGAGGGCTAGATTATTTTTGGTGGTCTGAATTTGTTATCCAAAACATGTTTTATTATAAATTATTGGAGAGTGCTCACGCGCACTCTCCAATAAATTGTAATAAAACAATTTATATAAACAAAATATTATTTGTGTTTCACTGAATATGAAATATAAGCATGGGAAATGTTGCTTTTTGCTCTGGTATCCTCATTTTGAAAGCCCCGATAGTGGCTTCTTGCACTCAACCAGTTAAGAGGTCTCGACAGCAGGATTATATTAGTATTTTAACCCTTTACCCAACGTAACGGCCAAAACCGGCCAGCGCTATTCTCAAAAATCGCCAATTAATTTTCATTATATTTTCATTTTTTGTCTCAAAAACATAGGTTATGACCCCTCGTTGGAACGAGCTCGTCGAGCTCGTTCCAACGAGGGGTCATAACCTATGTTTTTGAGACAAAAAATGAAAAAAAATAGTTATTCAATAATTATTTTTGCAAGTGTCGTCTGCTTTTCATGTTAGGTAAAGGGTTAAGCTGCGATAACATTTGGCTCAGCGGTTGTAACTGAACACTATTCGGGAGGAAATAGGAATTGAAAAAACTTTAAAAAATCGAAAAATAATAACAAAACAAATGACGACAAAGCATAAAGGCGCTGCTTGATTTCGTAGGTCAAAAGACATACCAAAGTAGCAACGCGCTATTTGATTTCGTACGTCATAGGACGTACCAAAGTATCAACGCGCTGTTTGATTTCGTACGTCATTGGACGTACCAAAGTATCAATGCGCTGTTTGATTTCGTACGTCATAGGACGTACCAAAGTATCAACGGGCTGTTGGATTTCGTGCGTCAGAAGACGTGCAAACGTATCAAAGGCAGGGACCGACCTGGGCATGCGCCAGTGCGTATTTGGTTCTGAAACATCAGGACCTGGCTCTTAAATCTCAGAAATAGGCTTCTCAGTTGGCGCGTAACTTCTCAGATCATATTTTGATATTCTTTCGATGGATAATCGAGAGAGACACTCTTACATGTATTATATATATGATTATCATTTATTATTGTTGTAGAATGCTTAAGTTAATACTTCAAGTCTTAATTACCAAGCATTAATCTTCACTGTGGTTTCTGATCAAGTCTTGGCTGCCTATTTAGGCAGCCAAGACTTGATCAGAAACCATAGTGAAGATTAATGTTTGCTATAGTGTACTAAATGAAAATGATGAGAGCTATTACATACTTGCAGTGTGTGTTACAAACAGCAGTGTGACTCCGTAAATTGAAATCTGGCGCATGAATTGAAAAAATAGGCTCCGAGGCTAGAGCGTATTTTAAATAGTCCTGATCGGTCCCTGAAAGGGTTAATGTGTTTTCATTACACATATTTAAACTAATGACCACATACTGTGTGTAACCCTTTTGTGTTTGAACGCTTACTTCAATTCAAAGTGTGTTCGAATTAAACTAAAATAATAATAATGTAATGTTAACGTCTAGAATCCACCACTGTGCTCTCAGACTAACATTGTTATCCCGTATCATGGGCATACACACCCTTTGATCATTCTTGGACATTCTTAACTCAACTGAATGGAGCGTACTGCCTGTGCACCACAGACGAGCACGCAACGCAAGCGCCCCAACGGGTCCCTATTTTACAGCCAGGTACGGTGAGGATTGCCTAGTACTGCTGACCATTCCCAACGTCCAAAGTTGACATGAGATTCAACGTCGCAGAGTCACAAACTCAAGCTTCGCTGATCGTACACCATCCACTACTTTTGGGAGCACCCGAATCAATCGCTCAGTGGTCACCAATCCAAGGATTAACCGGGCTCGACGTTGCTTAACTTCGGTGGTCTAACGAGAAACGGTCTCGCTTAGCCAGTGGTAAATTCTAGAATTTTCATGAAATCACACCATTGTCTAAAAATAAAATGGCGTCACCAACAGCACTTTTGATTGGTGAAAAACTATTACGATATGGTGTATAAGACCAGTCTGTGATCAGTTCTTTGCGAAGATCCTCCAGGATCAGCCACACGAAAAGAAGTTGAGAAGAAAACCACGCGAATCGAAATATGAAATAATAACAAATTGTAACAAAACAAATCTTTTCATTACTCTGAGTTAGCCTGCGATAATGCTCGTTCGGATAAGCGAATATAATTATTCACGAAGGAAGCGCTGCGGATTTCATTGAAGTGTGAAGAATAATGGGATTTTTTGGAATTGATGATGGCGAAATGGCGAAACGAGACATAAATTATTAGGTTACAGGGTGGTTTCAGGGATGTGGCTAGAGGGCTTCAGCTGGGGGGGGGGGGGGGGGGGGGTGCCAGTACCGTGCCACCGCTGTAAGTTCCAACTGTGAGTAGTTTCGATATGTGGTTGCACTGCAGCGCTGGGCGATATTTTTTAACCCTTTAACCAATGAATCGCCCGCATCCACCCGCGTAATATGCAAATGCAGCTGCTGAAAAATATTATTTCGAGCTCGTTCCAAAGAGGTGTCACATGATATGGTTTTGTTGAAATTTGTTTTAAAAATTTCAAAAATGATATTTAAAATAATGAATTTTGAAATCGTCTGCGCTGGGTAAAGGGTTACAGTGATTATATATATACATATACACATGCTTATGAACCCTTCTGAAAATTTTCACTAGTCCTGAAACGGAAAAAGCATAATTTATAATGTGTCTGGGTCAGAAAATTTATCGGATTGGTGTCAGAGTCACAATTTTGAGGCCAATGACCATTTTAGAGTAGAAAATTTGAAACTCAAGTTTCCAGTTGGAAATAAAAGATCAAAATTTCTCATCATTAAGTTGGATTTTTAAGTTTTTTCATGAACAATGTTAATTTATTGAATTTCCAACTATTTGATTTTTGACCTCGGAATTTCCAACTAATGAAAAAATACTCCTAGCTGGGGGGTGAGACACCCCCCCCCCCCCCCCCCCCCCATCGCCACATCCCTGGATGGTTTTAACGCAGTACTTTCGAAGCGTGGTAAGCCTTTAGCAAACTCTTTTTTGTTTGTTATTAATCAACTTAATTATCATTCATTAATGCCTACAGTAATGCCTTCAGCAATATATTTAATGTCAGTGTTTTTTCACTATTTGCATCTGCTGCTTGACACTTTCTTGACTGGCAGGGCTAAAAGGAGAATTAGGAGTAACTCCGTTGGGTAGTGTGCAAACAATTTCTCGCGATCGTTTGGGATGGGTCTAAGACGGAATGACACTGCCTGGAATGAATGAGGATGTCCAGTCTTAACATGTCCGAGACGATTCTTTCGAGGTAGGAGATTTGAGTTACTGGGAGGCAAATCTCGAGTGGTGTCTTGTTCCCATGTGGACGGTTAAAAGAACGTAGAAGGTGTGTAATGTAATGAGTTAACGAATTGATTTGAACTGAAAAAGTTCTAAGCAATGTGAACAAATTAACAAAAATGAAGAGGCGAAATTGATAGCTCGCATACAGATAAAAGAGGTGACTTTGTTAAGAAAATCAGTTCAGCCAAGTCGATCTACGACACCTTTCTCGATTTTCGGATATATTTTGTTTTGCCGTAGATCAGACTGAATTGTTTCATATTTTCCCCTTTCTTCTTTCAAGAGTTTGCGACACGAATTTTCTAAATCTGAAAATAAATCTTCTTGATCATCGTTCAGTGTTTATCCCATGCTATAAGTTTCGTGTTTATAATCAAACTTTATTACTTCGACATCATTCAGCTGGATTGGATTAGGTTTCACATAAACGTTTTTTTTTTTATTATCGTTGTGTGAAGCGATTCTTTACATTTCGATTTTGTTTTCCATTGCCATTTTTTAAATTAGTTTTAATTTGTTTTTTTTATTTTTTACATTTTTAATTATATATATATGAAAATTTGTTTACCGATTTTAATTTCTTTAACTAAATATCAATTTTATTTTTTTTTTATTTTCTAGTTATATATAATATGAAAAAAATGTTTTAATTTATTTAAAAAAGATATTTTTTTTAAATTCTTATTATATATAATATGAAAATTTGTTTTCACTGTTAAATTGAAAAAAAAAAATAATTTAAATAAAAATTTATTTTTTTTATAGAAAAAATCGAATTTTTCTATATATAAAAAATAACATTTAAAAAAACAATTTTAAATTTTAAAACAAATGTTTAGTAAACTTAAAAGAAAATGTCTTTGTTATTAGAAGCGTACAATTTAGCACATCTGAAAAATTATGTGAAAAATCACGGCATTGCGAATTCGTCGTGTTATAGAACTAAGCCACAAATGATCAGTCATAAAGGCTGAAACCAATGAGAAAAAGGTGTCAGAATTGAGATCTGAAGCGCGTCGGGTGGGTTGGAAAGGTGTACGGTCGCAAAATAAAAATGAGTTGATAAAAGCAATGCTTGGAGGAGGTGGTGGTGATGAGATGAGAAAAATAACAACGGATGGAAAGAGGAAACGAAAACAAAACAACATCTCAATTAGTCAATCGGCGGAAATAAAAAAAAAACAAAAAAACAAAAAAAAAAAAAAAACAGAAGAAGAAATTCAAATATCAAACATCGTAAAAGCAGCGATGATTGAAATCGGGAAAAACAGTGATGGTGACTTTGACTTGACAGAAATTCTAGCTAAAGTCATGCGCGAACAACTGTTGTCCACGTCCGAAGAACGAGAGCAGGTCGTCAAGGGATTTGATTTTTCTGAACGATCGATGTCAAAGGTGTATAAAGATTTCACTCCCACAATGTCTTGAACGAGATAAAAAACAACGTGTTGGATTTATTTCGTCGAATGCAAGGCGATGGTATAAAGACGAAAATGGTATTGAAGTGTCGGATGGAGAAGATCAATGTGAACTCTGGTGAAGTCGTGGAAAGAACTGCTTATTTTCAATCTCACACAGAAACCGTGACCGAAGGCTCTTCCTATTCCGATATCTTCGAGAACTTGAAAGAAAAAAAAAATAATAAATCGCTGGCGCAGTATCAAAACGAAGGTAGCAACTGGAGAATCGGCGAAGTGCAGAATCTAGAAAACCATATCGACAAGTTCAATCGATTTCGTATGTCTTCATATATAAAATTGCCTAATTTCATAGAAAGTAAAAAAGCTGTGATCAATGTGGATAATAAAGAAGACAGTCAATGCGTCTAATGTGATGTCATATCTGACTTGTGTCCCATAGAAAAGCATCCACAGAGAGTATCAAAATATGTGGAAACTTCTAAGAATTTAAATTGGTTTGGAATAAAATTTCCGACTCAACTACGCGACATCAATCGTTTGAAAATCAAAATCCCACGATCACCATCAACGTTTCGGGATATGACGATTCGAAAAAAAAACATATTTCCTCTGAGAATAAGTTCACAGAAGAAAAATCCCGAGAAAAACTTTAGTTTATTATTAATTTCGAATGTTGATAATCAACATTACTGTTGGATCAAAAACATGAGTCGATTATTGGCGACACAGACTAGCGGTCACAGGGGAGAGAGATATTTCTGTTTTAACTGTTTGAATTCACTCCACAGCAAAGAAGCGCGGGAACGTCACACAAGGAGTATTCCGTGTCAAATCAATGCGTTGCCGTCGACATGCCCAAACCACACACTTACATCAAATTTATACATCACTGTAGTATGTCAGGTACCCGGACACCTCATAGTTTCCGGATCCCGGTGCCGGCCCAGGAAGTGACGTCATGTCGCGCGACGCAGTGGCGCCATGTTGTGTTGTCATGGTAACCCACAAGAGCGACCATATAGTGACGTCATCCCATGGTGATACGTGGTGATAGTGAGCTTGCGCAGCTCGTGTTGTTAGGGTGATAAGTGTTTCCGTCGTCCATTTTGTGCACTGAGGGCCGCCATCTTGGTTCCCACGGTAGAACGTGGTTGCTACGTTACCCAAAGTCTTTTTATATGACAGGAGTATGTTCTGAAGGTATGTTTCTTTGTACAAGAGTAGTTTTTCCGATTCGGAGAATTACCCAAATAGACCCGGCAATCCCTCCAAATCACCAAAATCCACCCCAAACATCCGAAACGGAAT
Source organism: Pictodentalium vernedei (assembly GCA_031216915.1). Taxonomy (NCBI): domain Eukaryota; kingdom Metazoa; phylum Mollusca; class Scaphopoda; order Dentaliida; family Dentaliidae; genus Pictodentalium; species Pictodentalium vernedei. Next base: position 121,459,380 of record CM062297.1, on the reverse strand, counting down.
TGGCCAAGCGGCTTTTGTACATATAATGGTAGCACGTAGTGCTATAGAAACGAGGGTCCCCCGGGGGTAAATTCGATTGAATAAGAGTAAACCTATTTACCAGAAACAACCCGAATTCAATCAGAATCCTCGGTTTCTCCATACGTGTGTACAAGCTATATTATGTCTTCCCCCATCCTCTTATAAAGCATTCTGGCTTCCCTAGATGTGTTTGTCACGTGCACACAGTACAGGTAGCACATAGGCACAAGCTGGGTGTGACGACATGTGCTCATGTGAAAATGCACAATATGACACATTGTGCACTAGCACGTGTATATGAGGATACCTATTACCTGTTATTGTATTATTTGAGGATACCTTTCGAGGCTTCCTTTTATAGGATACTTGTAATGTGTACACATTACAGGACGGATATGTATGGACGGATATGTATGTACAATGCAAAAACTAAAACTGCCTGATATAGCTTAAATGGGGCTCAATAGCTGGTATCTTTATTTGAACGAATGTGTCCCCGCGAAATGTGAATAATTTGTTGTGTCAAGTAAGTTTGATTAATAGCAGTCCGGCGAAAGCGCTTGACCCAAATTACACGGACACACACGGCATCCATTTGCTACTGTTTAGGCCATGATATGGGAAATTTGTGTGGTTTGTGTGTCCGCAAGAAGACCACTAAAATGTTCAATGTCTAAGAGCCCTGTTAAATAACCTGGAAAAAACGGATACTGAATGGGGGCCTAAGTGAAACGAACGGCCCAAACGGAGCTGGTAACAGCTGAGAGCCCACAAGAAGGAGACGTATCCACCATCGGCGGTCACAAAAGAAAGAACATAGAATGATGAAAAACGGGGAGGCAGTGAAATGGGGAATCAGTGCAATGTGGAAAGAACAACCTGGCGAGGAGCCTTGGTGATGACACTGTGGGAGCAACTCAATAACGGACCGTGCTCGGATGAGCGACACCGACACTCTGCACCCCTCTCCCCCACGAACCAAACGAAACAGAGGAGGAAGGAAGAGGATTACGGCGAAAAGGGCGAGATCAGGAGGCTATGACAAATTGAGCCTGGTGCAAGACGTCATCGAGTGTATGGATGCAGGTTGTGTAACAGTCGAAAGACCAACGTCCACGAGTTTTAATGAGATGATCTTCTAAACGAACCTTGCAAAAAGAGAACGCGGCGCCAATACGAAAGCTATGCCCAAAGACATTGGCAGGGCTGAAGCCGGAAAACTGGAGCAAAAGACGCAAATGTTGAATGAAATTTGCCCTACTCATTAGGTGGAAATGTTCAGTCAAAAACAGCTGGTCACGGGGATGAGCCCCGGTCTGCAACCGAATCCTGACCCAGCGACGCAAAAAAGAAACCGACATTGTTCTGGCTGGACAAAGAATTTCAAGTGCACCCCACGCCGGACCGTGTCGGGTTTGGAATGTTTGAGATGTAATATTGCCATGTGACCGGACGGATGAAGGAAAACATCTTCTAAACAGAGATGAACAGACGGATCAAATGTGAGCGGAGGGGTTCTAAATTTTCCGCATAGAAGGAAACCGAAAATGGCCACTGAGATGGCAGCTTGCAGTAAAGAGCAGGTATTAGCGACAACAAGGGGAGTCTGCCAGTGCTGCTCGAGTTGTTTTAAAACCGGAAATGTGATGGGAAGCCGAGTACGAGGACATGGGTAGTGCAATTTATGAAGAGAATAGAGGATAATTTGCAATCGTGATCAAGGAGTCCCACTAGGTTGTTCCAAGGGGTTCGGAAAACCATGAGCGATATAACAGAAGCGTTTGCCCGTTAGGTACAATTTAATAGCAGAATAGGCCAGGTGAAGCTCAGCATGGCAAAAGATTAGAAACTGTAGCAATGATAGTTCAGAGGCTGAGGATCGGCTTCTGGGGCCCAGCAACGGACCTCCTGCAAATTAGAACGAGAAAGGCTGGCATGATGTGATGACCCGCGATATACAAGGAATAAAACATGAAAGTATGGCGCAAAGCGCCCCAAATCAAACGGCGCATTAATTTCACGATGAAGGGAACCCGTGAACGGCCATTGTGCGGTATCTGAACTGTGGCCTTATTGTCACGAATGAAAACAATACATTTTTGGCCCAGAGGCAGTCCCTCAGCATAGCCTCCACCACTATGGGGTAAAGTTCGAGCATGGTCATGAACCAATTGGAAGCGTTGCCGACCATCCAGACTGAAACCAAGAGGGTCGAAATAACTCCCGAACCCAATCTTTGAGCTAGCGTTCCACGAAGACATAAAGCTATGCCACATCTGCAGTTCTTGACGGCAAGAGGAGGAAATATTGACATGATGCCACAGCTGAGAGACCGAAGAAGCTGAGGAAATGAGATAGGAAATAAAGGACCTGCTAGGTAGGACAATCCGTGTGGCAAAATTCAGATGGCCTAAGAGGCTCAAGAGCTCACGCTTTGTACAGGTCCGTTTGAGAAGAAAGGAATGGACCAGCTGGATGATGCGGCCCAGTTTATCGGCTGGAAGGCGACTTTCCATCTTTTCGATATCTAAAATGATGCCTAAATATCCCAAACAATGTGATGGGCCTTCTGTTTTGTCAATTGAGAGGAGATGCTAAGGTAATCAAAAAGATTAATCAGGGAACGCATAGAGCTGCGTGTGGGTCAGTGATGGTCGGAAAAATTGGCAAAAAATCATCCAGAAAAAGCAAAATATTAGGGATATTAAAATGTTCCCGCGCAATCCAACACACAACCTGAGACAGTGTGTCAAATAAACGGGGAGACGAACTACAGCCGAAAGCCAATCGAGAATAAAAGTAATCTTTATCCTTCCGCTGTATGCCAAACAAATGTCAGAGATCAGTATGGATGGGTAATAGCTTGAAAGCGGACTTGAAGTCTATCTTGCACAACCAAGAGTTTGAGCTGAAGATTTGGATCATTTAGATCGCATGATCGATTGTCACATAATTCAGAGAAAAGACATCTTCATCGATCAAGGAATTGATAGAATCTGAAGAGGAAGAGGAATGCGGAGCTGAGAGGCCAATAATTGGCCTCTGCATACATGAAAACTTTCTTGTAGCAATGCCTATGGGATTAATACGATAAACCGTAAAGGGTGGGCGTTTGAACGGACCAAAGAGGAAACCATTCCTCAATTCGGACTCGATGTTGTCTAAAGCAGACCGCAAGTTTTTTTAGAATGAAGGAAGTAGCAACGAGGATGCTGAATACCATTATCAAAGCCTTCTCGTAACCCTTAAAGGATATAGGAGGTAAAACATGTGCTGGGGTGCCCGGCTAAAGCAAATTAGAATGTAGGGAGATTGATGGGGGTGGAAATAGACTGCAGAACATTGTGTGCAGGATCAAGCTTTGACACGAATCATTTAGGTTTGAATGGAGAAACAGGGGAGGGGGGGGGGGGGCTGATCGAGACGATCGCTCAGTAAAGACTGTACGGGGATGAGGATCCTGGCAGTTCAGGCAAGAATGGAGGTAGCGACAATTTTTACCAATAGTGCAGCCCTTAACGCAGTTAAACTGGAGGCAAAGCTCTTTACTAGAGGAAGAGGCAGTACTAGCAGTATCGTTGGGACGCCGAACTGAATTGGAGTAACGAGATGAGGAATTCAACGGGCAGAAGTTTGAACTATGATCAGAGCTGTTGCACAAGTAGCAGACGTAGCTTTTATGGCCAGCGAAAACAGAGCAGAAAAGGTTGGTGTCGCCCACCGCCCAATTCACTCTAGTGCCCCTGGCCATCCAAGCAGCAGATTGCGCGGAGAATGCCAGATGATAGGAATAAAAGGCGTCCCTATATTGAGCCGAAATTGATATCCCCTCATTAAGGTAACTGGCAAGCTCGTCACCACGATTTTGGAAAACCTCGCAAATAATCGTTTTGTATTTACCAAAAGCCCGAACAAATTCAGGAACGGACAGTATTTGGAAAGACGACCGTCATAGTTCTCCATTGGTTTGGAAGGGTAAGCGGAGGCACAATGAGCCGAGCTAAATTAACATCTTTACCCTCAAAATATCCTGTCGGAGAGAAAGGGAGATGGCAGGATCAATACCTGGGAGACTAGACAGAGGAACGCCAACTGAAGACATGATGGGATTGGGGAGGGAAAGGAAAACATCGTACCCAAGGGAACCATACCTGAAAGAATGGAATGCGAAGCTGCCCCACCCTGGCCGTCATGGCCAGGGATAACTGTAGCCAGATCGGCATGTGAAGGAGCAGTTGATGGGAAGCTACTAAGAGAATCTGGTGCCAAAGGAGCTGATGTGTCACAAAGTTTGGCAATGAGAGTCTCATTCTGCCTGAGCAGTTGGTCGATTTACAGTTTTTGTCTTGCTAGCTCGTGCTGCAGCCAGTGAACAGAGCTTGTTTGTGTTGCATATAAAGGCAGGGGCGGTAGGTGTGGGCTGAAAAGTATCTCCGTGTGAACGGTCCGGCACTGTCGAGTCATGAGGTAGTGAACTCACCATGGAGTGAACGGAGTTTGATTGCTCTGCATGAAAGGATGCACGACGGGAAGTAGGCAGCAAGAGTCAGTCAGATGCCTCTGAAAAAAAAACTGAAGGCACTGCGACTTTAGGTGCATGCTGAAAAGTATTTTTGTGTGAACAAACAGGCTCGGTCCTATCTTGAGAGGATGCACATGGATTAGAAACCACGAACGATCCTGAGAAGGGGAAGCGGTGCCAGGAGGAACTGAAGATTGAAGAAAGAGGTGCAGCTATTACACCGCTAGTGTGCCCGTTCGTGCCTGGAAGATGAAGGCCACGCTCATTGCGTATATCCGCCATGCTTGTTACTGTCTAAATGGGAAATCCCGAAAACACTTGTGGTGACCACAGCGCAAAATGGACCTTGCTTAAATTGTCCACGGACGAACACGGCCCGACCTCACTGATAGGCGAAACTGTCTTTGAACGTCGTCCCCTAGTTCTTCCCATAAGTGCTGGACGAAAGTTAGTTAGCTGTCAAACTTGCAAAAATATCAGATGCATGCTGGCCGAGTTGTGCAGACAGTATCTGCCGCCCCAGCAAGGAATCGTAACTCCGCTCCATAGAAGAAAACCCAGCTTAGACGTGTTCACAAATAAAGCAATATTAGCAACGTAATATAAAACTGCGAACTTAAGAACAAAGTAACTATGCACAACTAATTTTTTGACACGGAAAACTTTTCAGAATGCGAGCTGTGCGTGTGCTAGATGAATGAAAACTGAAACAGAATCTGATGTAGTGTCCTCATTCTGATTTGTGATGTAGAGAAGTGCTGAATGTGGCAATTTGTTAACATAAGACAGTACGAAGCGGGGACCTAGAAACTGCCCCTGCAAAGTCTCCTAACAGACAAACAATAGGTGTCTGTTCTATAGATGACTTCGTGATCTTGAGACTTCCAGTTCTTCTGGAATAGAGTTCTCAAGATCCCCTCTACGCTGAATTGTGTCATGCGGTTATCTAAAGACTGTGCGTCCAACAACCAGTTAGGCGATTAACCATGTAATTTGGGCTCCTGAAGTCATTACCCTCGCACCGATATTCTGGGTACATAAACTACAGGAAATGATACCATTTCCTTACAAATCGCCAAGCTGGCACAAATCGGTGATGAGGATACCAAATCGACTGCAGTCAATAAAGGCTACGTGGATGTTGCTGTCACCGAACCTCAAACCTATCTCAAAGAGCATGTGAATGGTCTCTATCTCAGCAAACAATCAGGAGGGACGATGGAGTCTGGCATCGACATGAACGATAACAAACTATCCAGTCTCGAGAACAATCTGGAATACGATTTGAGCGCTGTCATAAAAAGATAAGTGTAGTAAAACCCGTGATGTGATGGAATGCGATATGGACATGGGAGGTAATCGAATCACAAATCTACTCGATCCCGAGTAGACGACTGACGCCTGCACTATGATTTTGGTCATGGAAAAAATCAAATCCGCGAGACAGTTGATAACTGTGTGGGCCGAAGAAAATGGTGCATTGGATTCTGGCGAATCGGAATGATCCTTCGGAAACGGAGGACGTGGGTCGCTACACGGCCAGGTAGGATATCATGTGCCGATATGTGGACGCATCGTTCGAATTAGTCTGACTGGCAGCGACAATACAGAGCCATTGTCAACTTGGTGGTAAATGGTATAGAAAACGATAGATATAAATTCGAGAAGAAGGCGAGTCAATATTGCAATACGAGCAAATTTAAAACACCTCTGAGAGTTGAAGAGGGAGACAAAATTAATTTCAAGATGAAGACGACAAATCCAAAAGCTATTTCCTCTATAGTATCTGTGTTGATCGAATGCGATCCTTTAACCCTTTACCCAACGCAGACGATATCAAAATTTATTATTTTAAATATAATTGTTTTAAATTTTTCGAAAAATTTCAACAAAACCATATCACATGACCCCTCATTGGAACGAGCTCAGTGAGCTCGTTCCAATGAGGGGTCACACGATATGGTTTTGTTGAAATATTTTGAAAAATGTAATTTTTTCATCTGCTCAATTTGCATATTACGCGGGCGGATGCGAGCGATTTGTTAGGTAAAGGGTTAAATGCATAAACCTTTATTCAATCGAATTGAACATGAGTGAAATACTTGAAGGAAAAAAATGAGGGACTCTGGGAACTTTATTAAATACTTTTAAAAGTTCTCAAACTTCCTTTTTTATGTTTAAATATTTTTTAAATTTTTTTTTAAAGCTCTTTTAAGTTTTTTGAACTTGTTTTAAGTTTTTTTGTAAGTTTTTTTAAAGTTTTTTTTAAGTTATTTTAAAGTTTTTTGGAGTTTTTTAAAAGTTTTTACCATATTATTTTAAGTTTTTTGAAGTTATTGAATGACAGACATTTTATTTCCATTCGATTGGAACGTCAACACTCTGTCGAATATGACAACCAACTGCAAAAGCTTCAGTTTGTCTAGGTACGTTCCTTTTGAACTGCATTATTATTGAGACTAGTTCCAGCCACCGGTAAATATTCGTGCACTTCATTCTCTTGAATACTTTCGTCTCTCATTATACATTCCGTTACCGTTAAAACTGGAAGTCCTGTCATGAAATGCGCACAAATAGCACGTCGAGTTGCGCGTTAATCTACGCATTATGACCATAGTAAGGCAATCAAATTCTGTACATATGGCCTGTGCACAAGCAATGTTTCGGCCAATGGACCTCCGGGTAAACCGGGGGTCCATTGGCAGAAACATTGCCTGTGTTTGCTATGAGTAACCAGGAACGCCTGCCGTGCTTTGAATGTCATTCGATAGGACAATTGCGCGCAATTCCAACGCGCAATGAAGCCTAGATAAGATAAGCACACAGGTCGTGACAGGACTTCTAGTTTTAACTGTATGTCTAATAAGCTTCTCTATTTTGATTTTATTTGATTGTTTTACTTATATATATGCAACAAATAAATTTCCCCCTCCTCGTTTTTTTTTTTTTTTATTAAAACGCAGTCTTTTGCAATTGATGTTCATAAAACTTTCCCGTGATTTCTTCGCCGTCTAATACTTCTATCTCATCAGTAATGGGATCGGTGCAGAACACTCGAACCACCACAAAAATCAATCTCTTCCGTCCATCTACGCGTATTACTTTTTTCAAACTGTTTTTTCCACTTGTAAATTCTCACTCGATCACCCACGGCAAATTTCGGTCATCGTTTTGTCGCCGCCGCTATCTTTAATGGATAGAGATTCGCGTAGACTTTTCTTTCGTTTCGAGGATCGCTAGCTGCCACAGGTGTTATCTTGATGGAACTGTGGCGCGTATTATTATAGTCATCAACAAAATCGTCTAAAACATTCAAGTATTTCTTAGTCGAGCTGGCCGTGAAATATCTGTGCATTTTCTCCTTCGTGGTTCTATTCCATCGTTTGACCACGCTCACCTTCTCCTCGTTTTCTGTGGAAATGATTTCGACGAATGTAAACGCTGTAGAATTATCGACCTTTATCCACCCACAATTTCTCAGGTTTTCGTGAAGAAGTGGTAAAGATATCTTCCAAAGCTTCAGCCACACTCGTTCCCGATTTATTTTTCAACGCCCTCATCCATTCGTATTTCGAAAACACATCTATGACCGTCAATAGATATCTCACACCTTGGTTGTGTCTATACAGCGATCGCATGTCTACCACATCGGCACCCCACACCCGATCTAACCATTTGACGAATACTCTCCTCTTTCGAAATCTGTGCAATATGGGCTTGTGCAGTTCGTTCGCTAATGCATTAGTATTTTTTATATATTTCCCATTCCGAATCGACGTTTCGTGCCGATCAGTTTATCGACTAGGGAACGTTCGAATTTCTATCTCATCGTGGGATTGACTATATCTTTCAAATCTGTCAACATGTTCTTGTCGCGAACATCGGTTCTAGTCTTCGTGTTGGAAAGCTTAGCATAACAGAGATCGTGTCCATAGGCAGCTCGTTCCACTCTATCGGTGGGTTTGCTCCACGATTTCGGTGTTAGATCTTTATTCAATTTCTTGTTTACTTTCGCGCCCGGTCCCGTAAATTGATGTCCAGGCAGGTGCATTTCGAAGAGAAGATTATTGATGAGTCTGTTGACGACCGTTTCGCTTCTTTTGACGAATTAGTTTCAGTCGAACCGTACACTTTACAAGTGCCGCGAAGCTTCTGCCTATTAATTTTACTTTGCACTTTTCGCAAGTTATTCGTGTCCGTAAACGTCTTACGTTTTACGCAATACATTTTGTTTTGTTATTTTTGATGTTATTTAATTTAATTTTTGTATTGCTTTCTTAAAAAATTTGTATATAATATCATTATATGTATTTTTGTATTTTAAATCTGTCACTGGATCTTTATTTTTTCCCATGAGTTTACGAAATTATTCCTTGACTTTTTCTCGACCTTTTCCTATCAGATTATGTTTCATCTTCTCTTTGAGAATCTGAAGAGACTTTTTTCTCTTACCTTCTTTCAACGCTTCGTATTTTCCCTTTCGGCAAGAATGAAGCGATACTCACCATCTGTAATCTTTCCGTCTTTCCGAAATGTGGATATCATGTCGCTAATGGAATTGATTTTCGCATCGGCCAACACTATGATATTTTCGTGTTTCTTAGCCTACAACGATAGTTTTTTTACTCACTAATTTTCCAACTGTGCACAAGAATCCTGTCCCGATAGCAACGCCCTCTATCACCAACATGACTGGAACGGTAACCACGGCCGACAGGAGAACCACTCCAGCAGCAGTCAAACCAATGGATATGGTGATGAGAGTCAGATCCAAACCGTTCACCAATTTAGTCATTTGCGCATACTTCCTATGGAGCGCTTGACGTCTGCCTCTTTCCATCGTTAACACTTTACCCAACGCAGACGATTTCAAAATTTATTATTTTAAATATCGTTTTTCAAATCTTTTCAAAAAGTTTCAACAAAACCATTTCCTGTGACCCCTCTTTGGAACGCGCTCGGCGAGCTCGTTCCAAAGAGGGGTCACATGATATGGTTTTGTTGAAATTTTTCGAAAAATAATATTTTTTTTAGCTGCTGAATTTGCATATTACGTGGGCGGATGCGGGCGATTCGTTGGGGAAAGGGTTAAATAATGTTAAATTTTATTGATCTGATCGATGCGAAATGCGTTGCCTCTATCTTCCAAAGGAGGTGCCGTCGGTAATACAGTCGCCGATAAGTCGGGGTATAGTTTACCATTTTCTGATTCCATTTTTATTTTTTATTTATTCTATTTATTATTTTACTTCCCATCTTATTTAATATATAAAAAAAATATAACATTATGTTATTTTTTTTCTCATCACAAAACAATAATCTCGTAATAACATACGGAGAATTGGTACGTTTTTAAAAGGCGTGTTTCGGTAACCGGTTCTCGTCAGATCACCAAAGTTAAGCAACGTCGAGCCCGGTTAGTCCTTGGATGGGTGACCGTTTGAGCGATCGATTCGGACTCCCGCGTTGTGTCCCTAGGAAAGGCAGTTTACCTCGATTGTCCACCTGCGGGCACGATGTACTTAGGCGTACTGTACGTCGATGGTGCGCATGTCTTCAACCAATCTAACTCTGCCTGTGCTGCACTGCGGAGTTACGTTGTTGGGGAGCTGGCGGCTGCTCGTCGTTGCTCAGTGGTTCTCTCCGGGTACTTCAGCTTCCTCCACCGGTAAAACTGTCAACGACACGATATGACCTTGGCTTTTAAAGTTTCGTTAAACCTTAATAAATTAAAAAATAAATAAAATGCAAGTTCGAACCCAATAACAGTCCTTGGCAGTCGAACAAATGTTTTCCTCTCTTTAGACAGAGGTCGTTTCTGTGAGCTTGAAATACTCCGCTACCTTTCGCGACGGGTTTCAGATACAACCCTTTACCATCCGTTTCGACTCGACATACAACTCCTCCTAGTTTCAGAAACAATCCGCTCCCCATTATGTTCTACACACCAGAACTGGCCAATCCAGAGCTCCTATACCCAAAGCCGGCAACACGGTTTTGGTGAGAATGGTTAATGACTTGGTCGCCAATCCCGCCAACAATCCTAGGAAACCACCTTTCATTTTCAAATTATATCTCAATTGCTCGGGACTCCTCTAAGATTTCGATACGATACCATTTAGCATTTCTATTAATTTACGTTTTGGTCCAAGCGATTTTGTTGCGTCCATTGCTCAAGTCTTGATGACTTAATTTCAATCTCACAGCTTCTCCTCGATTTTCTAATGCTCTGCGAAGTTTGTCTTTCTGACTTTCGGATATGTTTACGTTTTGTTTTATGTATGGCGTCATTATTTTTTTTTTAATTTTAATTTTGTTAAAAAGTAGTTTTTTTTATTTAATTTATTTTTTTTTATTCCTTGCATATATATATATATATATATATATATATATATATATATATATATATAACTTCGTCAAATTGCCGTCATGCTCGGAAGTTTACTTCCTTCTAAGCGGCTTTCATTTTTGACTAAAACTTATTCCGTTACGTTAAGTGCCGTACCAATGTGTATCGCGTCATGGGAACGTAAAATTTAGCGTCACGCTGATCCTAATTGTTGAATGGGAATTATAAAATTGATCGTGATACGCGTACGTCTTACAGATCGATTTATTATTTGGCAAGTGGCTGCCTAGCTCCTAATCACGAACCCGTCTATAAAATCGCCGATGCATATCTTCCTTGGGTGGCAACAAGTAAAGATATGTTCCGCATTACACGTTGTTCACTGTTTTTAATTGTAAATTATGGACAAACAAGACCGTATCATATCTTCCTAAGGTGGTAACGAGTGGAGATATATTCCGCGTTATAGCGCGCATTTTTTGTTCTCAGCCTTAGAATTAGAAGCATTCAATCATTTATCTCAACCTCGCCCTGGTAACAGAGGCAGAAGCGAGTTCGCATGCAGTATTCACACATCCAACCATTCCTTGACCCGAATTGTTCAAACGCGTTGTTCTCCATATTCAAGTGTATTGCTTGTAAAACCACCGCATCATATCTCCCTTGGGTGGTAAAGATATGTTCCCCGTTTCATGTTGTTCCCCGTATCCGAGTCTATTACGCGCAAAATAACCGTATCATATCTTCCTTGGGTGGCAACAAGTAAAGATATGTTCCGCGCTTCACTTTGCTTTTTGTATTCAAGTGTAAATTATGAAAAAAATACCGTATACTATCTTCCTTGGGTGGCAACAAGTAAAGATATGTTCCGCGTTATTACGTAAAAAGCAAATATGAATTAGACACTATTTCTAAAACCTCGCCCTGGTAACAGAGGCAGAGGCAAGTAAGTTCGTATACCGCATTCACACATCCAACCACTCCTTGGCCCGAATCATTCAATCATTTAAAAGCGCGCCTCCATATCTCCGCCCCAGTACTCAACCCGCGTCAATCAGACATCAATACCGCTGATGGAAAATATAATTTTTTATACCCCCTTGCGTAGTAATAACCTCCCACCCCCCCCCCCCCGCCCGATCCTTCCAGGGTGTGTAAATGTCTTGTCCCACCCACTATTGCAGCATATATATGCCCTCCACCACTGATCTAAGTGCAGTCCCTCCTATAATGTCTACACTGGCAATCGTAGGCTAGGGTACCATACTCCCCCCCCCCCCCACACACACACACAACATACACATGATGTACGCACTGACATATACCAAATGATCATAATCTCACAACATATACACGCTATGTTCAACACCAATGCGTGTTTAGGTGTAATTGCTCTGTACACTAATTTATATCCCCCCCCCCCCCCCCCCCCCCCCCCGTTCAGCAAGTTTATAAATGAGAATATTTGGAATTATTCTTGTCTATTGAGCCCATTGGGTTCTAGTGTTTGAAGTTTGTTAATCCAAAATGCTTCACGACCCCTCCTGTAAGCTGTATTTTGTTTATTAATTTGTTCAATCCCAATAATCCTAAAATTGTTTATACTATGGTTTTTCGTCAGAAAATGATGTGGTATCGGTTCATCCATAACCTCAAGTTTTATTCTACTCAGGTGGTTTTGCATTCTCTCATACAATTTTGCCCCCGTCTCTCCCACGTACACAACTTCATTGCACTTGTCGCAGAAAATCCCATATATCACATTCCTGGACATGCAGGTGATTTTTTTGCCTATGTGGTAGGCCGTCCCGTTCTTGTCTGCGAATTGTTTTGTTTGGAGCATAAACCCACAGATTGCACATTTTCTCTCGCATCTATCAGATCCCGTCCCTTGATTGTTGAACATTTTATTATGCTTGCTGTGGACTATGATATCTCCCAAATTTTTCAGTCTTTTGTACGAAATCAGGGGAGGTTTTTCGAATGCCAACTTCATGCGTTTTGAGCGGTGTAAAATGGGCATTTATAATTCCCATTCAACAATTAGGATCAGCGTGACGCTAAATTTTACGTTCCCATGACGCGATACACATTGGTACGGCACTTAACGTAACGGAATAAGTTTTAGTCAAAAATGAAAGCCGCTTAGAAGGAAGTAAACTTCCGAGCATGACGGCAATTTGACGAAGTTATATAAAATATTTGATGAAGTGTATATATATATATATATATATATATATATATATATATATATATATATATATAATATATATATATATATGAATTGATTTGATTTTCATTTTTTTTTAATTCAACTTCCTATTCTGCAAAAAAAAATATATTATAAAACTATTTTTGTTTGTTTGTCTGTTTAATAAAAAAATATTTTAACAGATTTTGTTTTCTTGAATTTCTCTTATGTGAAATCGCATCGTCACACGGTCGCCGCGAAGATCTAATAGCTCTCCATTTTGATCCGTAATTCAGTATTAATACTTTATAAAATATGAGTTGTCACAGGCAAATTGACTAGATTTCGAGGTCGCTCTATGATCTTGTAGCCCAGAGAAATGTGCCACTGTTCACGTAACTTCCAGAGATCAAGTTCACGTTTACCAAAATGCTGTTGAAGGAGAGAACGCCAACCACATTTTTCCGATGCCGCAAGTTCTTCGTACGCATTTTGATCGAATCCCAACATCTTTCCAAAGCTGCCATCTCCTCTAAAATCCACTCGATAACCCTCTCTCATGTTCAATATCGTCTGCAGATTGTTGACGTTAGTAGTTATGTTGATGGCACTTCCATCTTGACCGTCGATCTTCATTCTAGTCTGAATGACTTCATTCAAATCGAGTATGCCGTAACTGCCTTTGAGAATGCGAATCGTGAACCAATCCGTTCCGTTCGAATATCTGAACGTATTATTTTTCTCTGTGATGTTTGGAAACGAATAGTACGTTTCCAGATTTACAAGTGCCATCTCATACTTCTTATCCCTCTTCAGTTCGATCGGTGGATTGAATTTTGTCATAAATCGAGTCTTGTCATCGCTCACCACGACCAAAAAGAATTTTTTACAGTTGTATTATTGGTTGTATTTTTCGTGTTCACATTTATCCTACCAAATAATTGAGTTTCGTTGTCTCGCAACATTTTTTTAAAAATATTTTTTTAATAATTGTATATGTTATTTTATTTATTTTTATTTACTTTCTACTTAATATGATTTTTTTCTCATGTATTAACCCGTTACCTAACGAATCGCCCGCACCCGCCCGCGTAATATGCAAATTGAGCAGATGAAAAAATTAAATTTTTCAAAATATTTCAACAAAACCATATCATGTGACACCTCATTAGAACGAGCTCAATGAGCTCGTTCCAATGAGGGGTCACATGATATGGTTTTGTTGAATTTTTTTGAAAAAATTTAAAAAATGATATTTAAAGTAATAAATTTTGATAGAGTCTGCGTTGGGTAAAGGGTTAAATACAATCGTCTGGGATATATAAATCGTCGAATCCATTCCTATATTTTCCATAGTATTTACCACTCGTCAGATCGATGACCACGAAATTAAAAGGTGTACAATCCAACACCAACTTACAAAATCTCTTGAATTCTTTTTTGGTCATGTCATTGGCCACGTGATCGTCGTAAATATGATAGAGATTCTCAAAATCTTTACGAAACAGACTCAGTAAATTCGCATTCTCTCTTATGGTCTGCCTCGGCAATCTGAACAATTTAGATTATGAACTGCGTACAATCTGCAATACACTCCGCCTTCAAGAGACAAATTTCAAACAAACTCATGGGTGCGTACATGAAGGATGTTCACTGTAATAATCCCTATTGTCAAGATTGTAGCCGGTAGTGTTGCGAGAACTTCTTTGTGTACAATAAAAAATATAAATAAATAAACAAAAGAAAGAAACAAACAAACAAAAAATAATCAAATAAATCTCTTTTATTACCAAGACTGGAGCCGATAGCAAGTGTCCTTCGTTGGAATCTATTATAATAAAATGGGCATTTATGCGATTGAATAAACTTGACTTACACCTATGTTGAAAACATAATTGACGACATGCACTTAACGATAAAGGTGATCTTAAAAATTCACAACGAAAATAATAAAATACTTTTGATACCTAATTGTCTTTTAAGCTCGTCACAGCTTTCTCCATACCTAGCCCAGCCAAACAGTATTCGAGATAGATAGATTGTTTTGTCCTGGTCACTGGTGGGGGCGGTGGGAAATCTGAATTACACAGCAGCCATCAAGTCCCATATTAGTCATATACTATGTGTATGTTTCAAAGTGGTCCAAGTAATGTACAGTAGTATTTGTACTCTGTTTAGAATTTCACAATATCCAGTACAATGTTGCTATAGAATTTAAACTGGGGATAACAGGAAGACAGTTCCTGTTATCCCCAATTTAAATAACTGGGGATAACAGGAAGACAGTTGTTATCCCCAGTTATTTAAATTGGGGATAGCAGGAACTGTCTTCCTGTTATCCCCAATTTAAATTCTATAGCAACATTGTATAGTTGCTATAGAATTTAAATTGGGGATAACAATTTAAATTCTATAGCAACTATACAATGTTGCAAAAGAACATTGCATAGTTGCTATAGAATTTAAATTGTATCCCCAACAATTTAAATTCTATAGCATCTATACAATAGTATAGTTGCTATAGAATTTAACTATAATAACTATATATTGTATAGTTGCTATCGAATTTAAATTATGTTATTCCCCACAATAAATATATTTGTGTTCATGTAATTTTATCATTGTCTTTATTGTTTATTATTGTGTATATGTTTTATTGTGAAATAAAGAATCAATCAATCAATCAACAGATTCGCCATTCCACAATTCGATTTATCCACTATCAATCCTCTTATGCTTTGAGGAAATAGTTTGTGAATGGACCGTTCAGTCTTTGGTGCATTCCAAGATAAATCTTTAAATTCCATTCTCTTTATTTCGTATTTTTTTCCAAGTTATTTTTTATGCTTTTTATTTTAAAACTAATTGTTTCTATTTTTTATAATATAAAAAAAAATGTTTTTTTTTTGTTTTTTCAGCTTATATTTCTTTCAATCGAGATCCGCTGTTCAAAGTTCTAGCGAGTTCCTCTATCGGCACAACACTAGAACCCTTGAAATGTGCTGATATTGAACAAAAGAGAATGTGGTGTGTAGGAGATGATGGTGCACAACGAGGTTGAACAACGAGTGGCGTGCAAGGCGGAACGTAAGATTCGTAAGGTCTGTAACTAGGTGTCCTGCTTTTTTCTTCTCTCAATGGTTTCACCTCTGACAATTTCTCTTTTCATTTCCTCCTTAGTTCTGCCACAGGTTTGAACAACTTGCTCATCTATCGTTTCATCTCGATCTCGCCCATGTGTTTAGCCAGATTGCTATCTCGAACATGCCTCTTCAATTCTAGAAATCGATGAACCTTCTCGTCTCTCAACGTAGGATCTTTGATCTTTAAAAATGACATGCTTCTTTTTTTAAATATTTTTCCTTTTTCAGTTCTGTTTTTTTTTGTTTTAGAAATTAAATTTAAGTTATTTTTTTTTCTTCTTTTTCTATTATATAAGAAAGAAAAATAATAATTATCGAGCGCCCTCCCCACATTTCAGGTAACGGCGATGAAACAGCATTTGCAAAATATAACATGGCGCAAAATGGAAATGTGTCAGGACTAACAGTGTCCACATAACACCACATTACGAATTCCAATGGGAATTTTCCTCTGGAAGAGTCATTTTTTGGGCTTCGTCTTTTCTTGCCCACTTGGTCTTATTTTTTTTTCCTCCATTGGATTACCCTACCCTTTACCCAACGAATCGCCCGCATCCGCCCGCGTAATATGCAAATTCAGCAGCTGAAAAAATATTAGTTTTCGAAACATTTCAACAAAACCATATCATGTGACCCCTCTTTGGAACGAGCTCGTTCCAAAGAGGGGTCACATGATAAGGTTTTGTTGAAATGTTTTGAAAAAAAATAAAAAATGATATTTAAAATAATAAATTTTGAAATCGACTGCGTTTGGTAAAGGGTTAACCGAAATACGAGCCCAGGTGAAAAATGAAACTTCGATTGCAAATATAACAAAATCCCCATTGGAATAACACGGGGCAAAACGGACATGTGTGCGAACTCGTCATTTCGGTTTTGTGTAAAAATCGCGCATTACAATTTCCAATGGGAATTTTCCCCTGGAAGAGACTTTTTGGCTTTGTGTTTTCTAGCCCACTTGGACTGACTTCACGACGGGAGCGCATTAAAAAATTCCAATGGGAAAATTGCACTGAGTGGTGTGCGGAAAAAGTCGTTTTCGCAAATATCCTAGGCTAGCGATCTTGACACTTTGCAATTTCCTATGGAAATTTAACTTTGAAAAAAAATCATTTTTTCTAGCCCACTTCGAGTTTATTTTCTTTTTTTATTTTCCCCAGTGGATTAACCTTAACCGAAATACTAGCCCACGGTGAAAAATGACTGAGTCCGATTTTAGCTGGGCTAGAAACTGTTTCAAGTTTGAATTCCCATTTGAGCGAGAAATGGATTTTCTGCTGGTCCCAGGGACCGACCTGGGCATGCGCCAGTGCGTATTTGGTTCTGAAACATCAGGACCTGGCTCTTAAATCTCAGAAATAAGCTTCTCAGTTGGCGCGTAACTTCTCAGATCATATTTTGATATTCTTTCGATGGATAATCGAGAGAGACACTCTTACATGTATTATATATATGATTATCATTTATCATTGTTGTAGAGTGCTTAAGTTAATACTTCAAGTCTTAATTACCAAGCATTAATCTTCACTGTGGTTTCTGATCAAGTCTTGGCTGCCTAAATAGGCAGCCAAGACTTGATCAGAAACCACAGTGAAGATTAATGTTTGCTATAGTGTACTAAATGAAAATGATGAGAGCTATTACATACTTGCAGTGTGTGTTACAAACAGCAGTGTGACTCCGTAAATTGAAATCTGGCGCATGAATTGAAAAAATAGGCTCCGAGGCTACAGCGTATTTTAAATAGTCCTGGTCGGTCCCTGTGATCCACTATCAGTGACACGAATTATTATGCCACCGAGCATTTGATACGATGAGTCAAAGAGCTGTAGGAGTAATTGTTCTCTTGGACTACAACTCTAATGTCAGTTATCATACTAGATCGCCGTTATATTTCATAAAAAAACTGAACAATTCAACTTCTATCACACGACACCACAACGTCTGGTCAACAATATATGTGTTGCAGCAGAGGCGGAAGACCAGTGAGAAACAGTGGATAAGTGCCTTTCCACTTTTTTCGACAGACACGTTGCGCGGTAAGACTGTGAGTTAAAATGGGCGCAAGCAAACGTGCCAATACACAGACATCCCTGTAATATATTTTTGGGAAATATAAAAAAAAACAATTGGCCAAAGAATCCCACCTTCGATCGCTTCGGTCTCTTTCTTCTACTTCAACTCTCGTCCAACATTCAGGTTGGGAGTTGACTGAAGCAGAAGAAATTGACAGGTCAGTGAACATATCGCGGCATGCACATATCAACTAGAGACTACCTACCGTGTGTCATGGTACTACTACCGATATACGATTGTAACTTTCTCCCACGGGTCGAAACATCGTAGCCCTAAAAGTTTGTGCCTCTTCACTTTTATCGAGCTTCCTCCGCCTCTGTGTGACAGCTTGTGTATGTTACAGTAAATTTGTCTAAAAATGCGTTAGGCCAAATGACTA
This sequence comes from Pictodentalium vernedei, assembly GCA_031216915.1. Lineage (NCBI taxonomy): Eukaryota > Metazoa > Mollusca > Scaphopoda > Dentaliida > Dentaliidae > Pictodentalium > Pictodentalium vernedei. Next base: position 121,440,699 of record CM062297.1, on the reverse strand, counting down.
AAAGTGTCAGACATTTGGTCAAATGCCTGTGAACCTCATTCATTTGACTAATTGCCTGTATTTTCTAGTCATTTTTGCAAAATAACTGTATTTTAGTGACATAATCCCAGTTTGCTGGGGTCATTATAATTCTTATCAAATGGCTATATAAATTCAAAATAAAATATTATTGCATATTACAAATGCTAATAGTTTAGTAGAACAATAGTTAAATTTAGTGGCGAGTTAACAGAAAGTGACTATTTACGATCCGTCTATTACTTCAGTATCATTTTTTAATATAACCAACAGTGTGGCTAAACTGAAAATGGCATTTGATCGAGAGACAAACATGGCTGTCAAATTTAGGGTTTAATACCGGGTCCCTGGGTCCAAAAACCTGTCACGATACTCGGGAAAGCCATAGCATGGAACCGGGAATCACGAATGGCACTGTTTGTGTTGAACTGAAGTTTTCAAAATTGAAAAATTACCCCAAAGTAGCTTTGTACGATTTCGTCAGCCCTTCCACATCTGATCTTTTTTTACGATACTGCCGTCTGAAGAATAGTTTTTACCAACATCACAGTAGCTCTCAATCAGTTCTGGAGAACTCCTCTCTTCAAGAGCAAGATCTTCACATGCTTCGACGTTTAAACGCGACTTCATTTTCAGAAACACTAGTATCACTCACTATTCACCACTTCCTTCAACATCAACTCCTTCTTCACTGCGGTCACTAGTCTCTGCCGTCACCAGTCTCCTCTGCTTATAAGGCAGAGGAGACTGGTGGCGGCAGAGAAGAGCTGAAGCCAGGGGGCCGTGGTGATAAAACTAGCAATTCCGAAAATGAAGACGAGATGGAAGCGGGTTTGGGTTTTCACACTTCTCTTAGGAATAGAACTTTTCCGTATGGAGATGACCGACTGCCGATAAAATACGTTCCTTTTCACGAAAATAAATGCGTCTTGTTACTCTCGTAAATTTACTTGATATAATCCGGGACATTCCCCGGTCCCCGGTTCTGAATGTAATGTCAACCCCGTTCCCGTTACTACAGAAAGCCGAGTATATATTAAACCCCAGTCCTTTTTATTTCTATTGCATTTAGTTTTTTCGAGGTTATCCTCTTAGGTCATTTCAAAGAGCATAGTAGTATTATGATGGTAAATATATTAACTTACCATGTAATTGATGATAATATCGGACAAATGGCATACTTCATTCCAAATTCTCTTGTTAATTTTTCAGTGAGTTGGGACGAAAAAAGGACCGATTTTTTCCGTTTACTCATGTGTTGTATATATAGACAATAAACATATAGTGTGTTTTTATATCTGTGTTATACAACGAGTTGAAATATGGTTTATTTTTTCGAGGTTTCGCCGAGAAAAAATAAACCATATTTCAACGAGTTGCATAACACAGATATAAAAACACACTATATGTTTACTGTTTTTATCTGATAACAAACAGACACCCGTCTCGTGCGTCTACCCGACTTATATATGCTTCCCACGGGCCTCCAAAGAAAACCAGTCTACGAGACAAAAGAAATAGGACAAGACGCATAGAGTTGTGTCCCTTACATTACAAAATCGATGACGGCGATTGTAAAGTGCGATTGCACTTCTTGCATCATGTAACTGCGCTGGAACAAAATAAATTTCAACTATTTTATTAACAGTAACAAAACGGTGTTTCAGCAGAGTTATTCTTTTTTTGACATAGTTCCAGTTTTCTTCCGTGTTTTAAGCTGTAGTCCCAATATAACAAATAATTTTGCGTTTGTTTACAATTTTTACGAAGTGTTTTTTTTTTCAGGTAGAGCAGACGAACTTTTAATTAGCGCAGTTCCGCGAGTACTTTTGATCGAGGCCGTGACTATAAATAGTTCGCAGTCGCCGCATACAGAAGAAGTCTCCTTGGCTACGAATCGAAATTAAGTATTTTTATTGTTTACTAATCATATATATTTCATTTTCAGGTTATTTTATTCAACTTTGTGGGGAGGTAGTTTAGTATAGTAACTGGGACAAAGTTAGGAGGTCTTAAATAAAACTGTGAGCGCTAAGTTGTCGAACGGTTCGTCGTGTTGCCTTTTGTCGCGTGTTTACAGTTTTCCCTGTCCGATCGCGTAATTTTGTTTTGATGATGGCGAGCAAGTCTGTTCAGACGGAGGTAAGTATGGAGGTAAATACGTGTAATATCGCGGTCCAGGTCAACGGTGCCAACGGGGTAAGTATTAGTGTGCAGACAGAGGTCACTGGGGGTGTCGGTCAGAGCCGGGTTGGTGGGGCCACCGATGGCGATATTGGGCTTGAAGTTTGTAAACAGTGTTCTATGATGTATGGGGACTGTCGTTCGATGGGATATGGAGAGGTATGTGCAAACTGTCAGGAAATCCCCCGCCTACTTGAGACAATTGTTAAGTTTGAGGGGGAGATTGCTGAGCTGAAGGGAAAACTTGGTAGGGCGGGGCTGTCTGGAGTTACGCCTGTGAAAGTAGCTTTCCGAGAAGGATGGATGGTTGTCTGTGGTTCCAAGAGGAAACATGGGGGTAGAACCGTTGATGTCAATGAGGTAGGTGATGAGGTGGGGGCTGCTAGAAAAGTACGTAGGACAGATGAGGGGGGCCTAGGCCGGAGCAATGCTGTAAAGCGTTTGGCGTGGACTATCAAAAGTGGTAGGAAAGGGGGGGGGGGCAGAGAAGCAGGTAGATAGGGGTGTAAAGCCCAAAGGCAGTGGGGAGTGCAGCACCAGAAACAGATTTGATGTGCTCGATTCGGAAGAGTCAGAGGAGGGGATGGAGGTAGTTGTAACAGATAGTAGCTTGGGGTCTAGGCCAGGAAAAAGGAGGAGGGATCCGGGAGAAGACCAGGGGAGTAGTCCAGGTAGTTCAGGGCCTGGAAAGAGACGGAGGGACAAGGATAGGAGTAATCCTAGGTCAAAGATACCGATACCGATAGTTATTCCGAGTGGGGCTGTTGAAGAGGAAGAGGACGCTGTAAACAATAGGAGACTAGAGGAGATAAATAGGGCGAGGGCCAAAAGTAAGTTGGTGGTTGCGGAAGTAGCATAGTTCGGGGGATCGACAAGGTTGTCTGTGGTCCGGACAGTAAAAATAGAACAGTTCTGTGCTTTCCGGGGGCTAAAGTGGAGGACCTGAGGGATAGAGTGGATGGTATTGTAGCTGGGTCGGGGCCTGATCCGGTAGTGGTATTACATGTGGGGTCCAATAACATCAGGGAGAGGAAATCAGTTCGTTTGGTGGACACATACAAGGACCTAATTAGTAAGCTACTTACCAGGAATGCTCGGATCATCGTTTCAGGGGTGCTCCCCGTTATGGGTGGTGGGAATGAGAGGAACTCGCGGATTATGGCACTAAACGAGGAGCTGGAAGAGCACTGCAAAGACTTGGGAATACATTTCATTGACCACTGGGATTCATTCTGGGGACAAGGAGAGTTGTATGGGCGAGACGGATTGCATTTAAGTAGGATGGGCCAAAATTTTTTACAGGTGGCTGGGCCTTTTTTGGAGAAAAGGGGGTAGGGGACCACAGACGATAACCCAGAGGGGCACAAATGCTGGGAACATAGGAAGAACAACAAACATGCACAACACAGGGACATACCAGGGGTATAATAATGTGCCAGTGATGACAAAAAAAACACAAAGATTCATTAAGTTTGGGTACTGCAACATCCAGGGTCTGCGCAAGAAAGTAAGCGAAATATCAACAATGATGGACGAAGGAGACTTCGATATAATGGGTCTAAGTGAGACGTGGATACGACGGGATGAGCGGGTTGATCAGATGAAGGGTTGCGTGTGGATAGGAGCCGGGCGAACTGAGGGTCAGAAAAGGGGTGGGGGTGTTGGCATCTACGCTAAAGAGGAATTACAGCCCTCAATGATTACAGATCTCACAGAAGCAAGGACTCAGATTCCAGTATCCAACGAAATAGTCTGGGCAAAAATCAAGTTAGGAAGCAGGAGTGTTGCCGTTGGTGTTGTATACTTAGCAGTGGAGGGAAGTAAGCCCGAGTGGAATGATTCAATATATACAACTCTTAGATCGAATATCACAGAGCTTGAAAGCAGAGGGTTCAGTATTGTCCTAATGGGGGACTTCAATGGGCACATCGGGGATAAGGAGGAGGGCATACAGGGAGGTGATAGGAAAATTAACACGAATGGGAGGAAGATGTTGGACCTATCAAAAGAGCTTGGTTTAAAGATCCTGAACAGGGATGCGAAATGTAAGGGTAAATGAACCTGGGAGAGGAACGATAAGAAAACAATAATTGATTATATACTCACTGACGTTAGCGTATGGAGGGAGGTTATAGATGTAGAAATAGATGACGAGGGAAAAAATGACTTGGGTAGTGATCACAACCTGATAACAGTTAAGATTATGGGCAAAAAGACGAATAGAGACAGAAATACCTTCAAGGAAGTTTGGGGACTAAAACAAGGAGCCGACTGGAAGCAGTTTCGGGAAAAACTAAAACCAAGTCTTGAATGTATACCTAAGGATGCAAATGTCCAGAGTATTTCAGATGGCATAGTAAATAGCCTATCAGAGGCAGGGAAGGATTGTATAGGAAGGGTGAGGGTCCCAACGAGAGAGCTCGGATACAGGGTTAACGAGGGACTGAAAAAGGCTATAAAAGAAAGGAAGGTAAAATGCGCTGCTTACAGAAGAAGTAGGAAGCTTAAAGGGGTGGATAACAATGACACGAGACTAATGAAAGGAGAATATGAACTGGCGAACAGGTGAATGAGATAAAGAATAATAATAGGAAGGAGCGCAATTGCAGTCTTGCCAAAACAATAAAGAAAACGGGGGGTTCGAGCTCAAACGTATTTTGGAACTGGGTAAATAAACGGGAGAAAAGTAGTGTGCAGAGTATCAAAGTGGATGGGGAAAGTACAGAAGATAAAGGCCGTATCGCTTCAGAGTTAGTCAAGCACTGGGAAAAGATAAACGATAGGCGATGGGGCAGTGGGTCCCCACCAAAAAGAAATACACTGGTGGAGGAGAACCTATCCAATCGTGTATGTAGCGAAATAACGGCAGAAGAAGTGCGGAACGTGGTCTCGAAATTAAAAAATGGTAAAGCGGGAGGGACTGATGAAATTCCGAACGAATTCCTCAAAAATGGAGGGGAGGCACTTATTGAAGTCCTGACAAACCTTTTCAACCTGGCTTTGCGAAAGCAAAAGGTCCCCAGAGAGTGGAGGGAAAGTAAGGTGTCGTTCATACACAAAAAGGGGGATAAGGAAGTTCTAGATAACTATAGGGGGATATCAGTTAGTAGTAACATCGGAAAAGTATTCTGTAAGGTCATATACGGTAGACTTGAGGAAGTTATTGAAGAGAAAGGTTTTTTTAGGAGAAATTCAAAATGGTTTCAGGAAAGGTCGAAGAGTCACTGATCACCTATTTACACTCACCCAACTGATAGAATCAACAAAGGCTGAAAAGAAAAAGATGTTTCTGGCATTTCTAGATGTGAAAAAAGCGTACGACCGAGTGTGGAGGGAAGGTATGTGGCGAAAGCTCGAGGGCATCGGACTGGGGGGTGACTTTGTGGGAATCATGAAAGCACTGTATACAGATGTGCAAAGCCAACTCAGTCTAGGGAGTATCACTACAAAACGAGTCCCTATGGATATAGGCCTCAAGCAGGGGTGTATCTTTTCACCGATTTTGTTTGCATTGTATGTTAAAGATTTAGGGGACGAACTAATTCAGAGTGCGGAGGGGGTAAATGTTGGAGACATAAAGGTACCAGGCTTATTCTTTGCGGACGACATGGTGTTAATGTCTAGAACTGAACAGGGGCTAGAGAAATTGCTGGAAATTGTTGGTAGATATGGGAACACTTGGCAGCTCGAACTAAATGAAAATAAAAGGAAGGTAATACCCGTTGGACGCAAGGTAGATATGACGAAGAGATGGAGAGTGGGGGAGTTCTCAATCCTCGAAGGGGAAAGCAAACAAATCACTGTAGGAGAAACTAGAGAGTATGAGTATCTAGGGGTAAGCATACATAGAACGGGAAGAGGGGTGTACAGAAATTACTCAGCCAAACTGATTCTGAAGGGGAAAAGAATTCTGAACCAACTAAAACTTTTAGGGAAAAATAGTTTCAACAAGGTCTTTGTGGGGAAAACACTGTGGGAGAGGGTGGGTTTACCAAGTATAACGTATGGCACGGACGTGATTCCATTAAACCAAACCGTTATTAAGAAGTTGGAAAGTACTCAGAATGATGCCGGCAGATGGATAACAGGGTCAAGTAATGCTGCAGCTTTGGAAGCAGTAAGGGGGGGAGCTTGGGTGGATGAAAATCAAGGACAGGGTAGATTTGGGAAAACTGTGTTACTTTAACTACTTGAGAAACCTGCCTGACAACCGGTGGTGCAAATTGATGCTCGATACCGTTTGGAATTCTAATATAGATACGGGGTGGTCAAAACATGTGAGGGAACTAATGGACAATTACTCTATAGAGGTCACAAACATAGAAGTAGGAATGAAAGAAGGCAAAAGGTTTGTCAAAGAGAGAGTCATGGAAGATTGCAATCGAAACTGGCGAGCAGGGGTTAGCGTGAAAAGATCACTGCAGGGGTTACAATATAAAGAAAAGCCAGCTTTTGAGAAGTACCTAGATGGCACCTTTGGAGGGTCACTGCTGTTCAAACTGAGATCAAGATCACTGGAGCTTCGGGGAAAAATTGAGAGAGATGGAGAAAAGGGATGCCAAGTGTGCCACTCTGGAGTAGTGGAGACCCTGGAACATTTTCTCTTGGAATGCCCACAGTATATACCTCATAGAATAAAATTTACTGGAAGAATAATGCAGAAGTGGGATGAAGAAACAAAGGATAGGTGGCTGAAGGGGGACACGAGGGAGAGAGTAGGAATGCTTATTGAAGAAATTGAAAAAGAGGAAGTGAGGGACACTATTAAGCAGTTTATATCTGAATGCTGGGAGGAGAGGAGGGGGTGGGGTGCAGGGGAATGATGGCCTTCTCTTATGAGGACCGCGACAAATCAGCGGCTGGCCAAAGAGTTATTATTATATTATTATTACTAATTACTATTAACATTCAAGTAATTTCTACAATGTTTTGAAGCAAAATTTTAGGTTGCCTTTATTGAAGCAAAATAAATAAGAAATGACACCATCAGAGGATTTTGACAAAGTGCAATAAGCGTACAATTAAAACCTGCCCTGTGATATAACGATGTTTCATGAATGAATGAATGAAAATGGAATTGAAGGAGGTCAGAGGTCGTTCGCATAAATTATAATTATATACAACACCCGTTGTATATACTTCAAGTATATACAACGGTTGTTATACTCTATGGTTATCAGATAAATACAAATACACATCTGAAGAAAAGTTTGATGGGATAGAGGCATTACTTTTGGGAAAAGAAGAAAACGAACTTTCGAGTCGGCGATTGTACCAATCAGCTTTTGAGTAATCTTTGGCATTTGGTCAAACGACTTGAAGATTTAGGCATTCGGCCAAATGACTGAGGGTCACGAGCATTTTGTAAATGACTATAACTTTCGGGCTCTTGGCCAAATACCTGCTTCAACAAATTTCCCGTATCATCTGTAGAGCGCAATATTCAGATTTTGATCATTTATGAGATAAGTAGTTAATGCGTCAGATTTTATTACGGACCAAATGTGTTATAGATTTATGTTTTGGCCAGTTATCTCCTTCCTGTATAGTTGTACTGTTAAGGATCTTCCTGTGCTGACTTTACTTTTCTCACATAAGACCACAAGTGCAACTAATCGTATCGCAACTGAAAGTCCTCACTAATCTCTGTCACATGAGATATGGTTTGTAAAGTTTCCAATTGCATTATTGGAAATCGTCGATGGAAAGTCTGGTATTTTTCCATAAGAGCACTGAGGGTTAAAAATCGACTATATTGCAGAATAGCTACTATCTTTGCCAAAAAGAGAGAGGGTGGAAAACTGAAGCAGACTGGTATATTATATTATCTCACTATCGGGGCGTTTTTGCACCGTTACGCAACTGAAGTTTAATGTATCCGGGCCCTTGTTCCGAATCCGTATCAAGGGCCCCTGATACAAGCGCGTGATTCAGCTGTTGCCAAAACAACGGCATTAATATCATTTTTCGATCGCCTCGCGTTTTTCCCTTCAGAGAAAACAATATTAGGTGAGGCGAAGCCGAACCTAATATTGTTTTCTCTGAGCCGTACATGACACTGTATCTGCCAACGAAACGCCCTGTAACGTATTTATTATGCACGGCATGCTAAAATGTCACTGAAGTTAAATCAACGAATAGTTAAATTATGCGCACTTTTCGGCATCTTGGGCTGGTTTGTAGCCTTCTATTTTGATTTTCCTGAACGCTCGAGTCGAGGCTTCTCTCTTGAAGTTAAAGGATTAGCTTTCGCTATGAAATGTGGACAACTCCACCTCAATAAACGATGAGCGGCATATTTTAAAATATAATAAACCTTTACACCAAGAGGGATATTTAATTCACCAGAAATTGTTGCAAAATTGACAACCAAATTCACGTTGACGAAACACACAGTTGCTCCACTTCGCAAGACAGTATTCAGTAAAGTGAATCCCAGTGACGTATTTTTTTCTGAAGTGTAACGTCATCACTGACCTCAATATGGAGATCAATGAACGCTATTCTATTTTTCAATTTGCGTCTTTTCATCGATAAAGCAAATGAAAAAGTTCCTATTAAAATAGTTTTATAACACATTTTGTGGTCAATATTGTGAGATAAATTTATCATCACCATAGTGTGTGTCTCCGGAAATTCTGATCAAGTCTCGTTGTAGGCACAGAATCGCATTTCGACTCGCCCTAACGGGCTCGTCGAAATACTATTCTATGCCTATAACTCGACTTGATCTGAATTCCCGGAGACACACACTGTGGTGATAATCTATATGTAAGTGAACGAGACTCTCACACTCTAAAATCTGTTGGGTTAAAAATCAACCCAAATCAACTTAGTTGAGTGAATATGAGCCCAATTGGGTTCATATTCACTCAGCCCAGTTGATTTGGGTTAACTCTTTGCATGCTGCTGGCGGATATTCCTGCCCAGCACAGGGTTTCTCTTGTCTCTGAAATAAGTATAATTTGTGCATATTTAATCATATTGTCTCCCTGTAAATTGATTGTATTTTTCACCAATGATTTCTTGTGCTACATTTTGATTAATGTTTCATCAAATCTAGTCATGGCTGCTTTAAAGCAGCCATGACTAGTTTTGATAAAACATATCTCGAAAATACTCCGCAGGTTAAGAGTTAATATGTAAACCAACTGATTTTAGAGTGCGTATACGCCTTATCAGTTGCATTCGGGTCGACGCATGAGGTTGTAAGCGACAAACTCCACATCGGTTTTGACAAACTTCACTGATACATTCAGTGGAGCCACAGGGGAGTTAATCATGTCTCTCCTGCGTGGTTAACAGTCGTGTGTCTCTGCTTTGTTTATTGGTATAAATCATTTGTATTTGTTCGGCAAATGGTTAATGTCGGTTGAAACGTAAATAAAGAATATAATCTCTCAAGTTCTGATTGTTTTGTCAGCCGCCAGCTGAACGTATGAGTGAAAAGCAATATTAATAAACCCTACTCACAAACTGGACGTGATCGTATAATGTATATACTTTTTTCGAGTGAATCAATAAATAAATCTCGTGTTTTACAGGAAATATGTCAATATGTCAATGATACTGTAACACATGGGTGCATTAATCTTCAGATGAGCCTTTTACTTGACAAGGCTCTATCTCCTGTAATCAGCAGCGAGCTTACAAATAATGATGTTCTTCGGTATAAATGTGTCAAACTAAAATCATGTCTTATTTGTTGTCTGTGTGGTTGAGAGGCATCTGTCGAGTAATTCCAAGCTGCGTTTTCGATTACTAATAACCGATTTCTTGTGTTTGCCCCCAATCTTTTACCCCCCCCCCCCCCCACCCCTGTTATCATGACGAAAAATCTATCTAAGTTTTAAGCTGCAAATACTTCACACAATGCAACTGTGAGTTTAACCCTTTAGCTAACACGAAAAGCAGACGACAAACGGAAACAAAATTCATGAATAACTAATTTTCAGTTTTTGGATCAAGAACGTACCTTCTGACCCCTCATTGAATGAGCTCGTTACACTAAGGGGCTGTAAGTTATGTTTTTAAGACAAAAAGTGAAAAAATAATGAAGATTGAATGGCAATGTTCCTGAATAGCGCTAGCCGATTTTTGCCGTTACGTTGTTTAAAGGGTTAATTTAATCAATTCAGTGGTGACTGACAGAGCTGTAAATTCATCCAACAAACTTCTATGCACCTACCCGAAGGAAAGTGAACAAAGTAATCAGAAGAATTACATCTAAATAGCTAGATTCCAGCCATCGTTACTGATGGTGTTCAATGGTCTAGTGGTTTGGGTGTTGGACGTCTGATTTCTAGGCGAGATTGTCGTGAGTTCAATTTTAGGCGGGGAATCAGAAACCAACATTCTAAATTCCTCCAAAACATGATTTTGTCCTTCAAAATACACACACATGTCTGTGCCAGTCTTCATCTGTGACCAACCCCAAGACTTTCGCTGAAATGTGGTTAGTGCCTTACACACGTTCATGCAGCTGTCGAATGGAAAGTAAACCCTGTAATCATGAGTATTTCATCTAAATAGCTAGATTCCAGCAACTGTTTTGACGATGTGCAGTTGTCTTGCAGTTTAGCTGTTGGAGTCCTGATTGCCCGGCGGGGTTGCCGTTAGTTCGATTCACGACGTGGGATCAGAAACCGACATACAAATTCCTCTAAAACATTATTGTACACTTCAAAATACACTGTTGGTGCATTTCAACTCAGGTCATTTTAGAACTTAACTGGCAAGCCTGGATGATTGGCTATTGCTGTTGATACAGTTAAAACTGGAAGTCCTGTCACCAACTGTGCGCTTATCTAGACTTAACTGTGCGTAGGATTTGCGCGCAATTGACATATCGAATGGCATTCAAAGCGCGGCCGGTTCTCCTGGTTACTCAAAGCAAACACAGGCAATGTTTCTGCCAATGGACCTCCGGGTTACCCGGAGGTCCATTGGCTGAAACATGGCTTGTGCACAGGCCACATGTACAGAATTTGATAGCCTGACAATGGTCATAACGCGTAGATTAACGCGCAGATCAACGTGCTATTTGTGCGCATGTCATGACAGGACTTCTATATTTAACTGTAAGTCGTCCTCTGAGTTCCAGTGGGTTCTATGTGCCAGTAGTTGGAACTCAACGGTCAAATTCATAATTAGAGAATTTCCCGTCTGTGTATCGAACCAAGCCTTGACATGACATCACTGATCTTTATACAACTGGATTGTTGTAATGCCTGCGAAAATTCGCAAATGAATCTCTATCCCCACCTCACTCCACCCTCGCCCCGAGATAGCGTCAAGTCAGTCAACGCAGTATCTCTCCGCGCTTGTGACATTTAATAACTTGGAAGTCGTCCGAGCTTACACTCAATCGAAGGTCATCATGCGCGCTTAGAAACTTGAGTTCTTTGATGTTCCATATGGAACCTTAGGCGTAAGTCCAAGTTCTACAATGAACCTTGTGTTAATTACGGGCTTTAATAAGAACACTTGGTTCTCTGTAGGGTTTTCATTATCATTCTGGATTGTAGACAAAGACAATTATTCAACAGGTGGTGGAATACAATAAATGCAACGATACTAAATGTATCCAAGACTGTCAGTTTATCTGTCATTTCAAATACATACTTGTGTGTCCCAAATCACTGCTAGATCGTTTTGTAGCCGTTTTGTGATACGATAGAGAAAGGGAAATAAACGTGCATCGTTGAGGAAAACTAATAGGTCTGGATATGTAGTGAACGATATCAAGTGAACGATTGTGCAATTTGAATGAATTTACAGTACCTCTAAAAATATGTTTTGCCACGCAATTGTATTGTCTTCTCACGTGATTTCAACAAAGATATTGGTGAGCTATCGTAACCGATCCGAGAGAATGTGCATGTATCTCTGTCTGCAAACATTTCCCCGTGAAGGCAAATGAGCCCCACTATCAATTTCGTTCACACCCGTGTTGGTGTCCTTTACTCTCATCCTATCGTTTGCCATTTTGTTTCTGTCGGCATCCGAACTCGTGGAATCAGCTTCCTTTTCGCAGGTATTTAGTTTTAGTAATTTTCTTTCACAAAACACGTTCGAAACATGTGTTCCGTACAATCCAAAGTTCACTGGAAATTATATCTCTGTTGAACCGTGTTCCTACAATCGCTCCACGTAAGACAACGGTATCAGTTTATAGAATGAGTTTATAGGTTTAGTTTTTCCTTTTCGGAACATATAATGCCCCCAAAATACTTAGTTTTTTAGGCGGGACGTAGGATGGAAATATAGTTAATCGTGCGTAAACGTGTGATTAACACGGTGTGTTTACGTTTCAAGAATGTTTTCTGTCTCATTGGCGCTACTTTCTCAGAAATAGCTCGGCATGTAATTAATCAGTTGTTCGGTTTCCAATACAACGATTCGTTCAAAACAAACAAGAGGACAAAATGAACGTTTTCGAGACTCCGCAGCGTTCGACAAAGGATTTCATAGTAAATATATGTGTGAGTCTGATGGTTGGTTATGTGTACAGAAGAACTATCAGTATCCAGGGCCTATTATATTCCATGTAGTCCATGTATAAATAGACGCAGATTTCAAACTATTACGAAAATAGGAAACAATTTAATGCGAAATTAACAGCATGAAATTGCGCTTTGATCCCATAGAGTATATTCTCTTTCGTAACTCCTAAATCGTTACTTGATTTTAACCCTTCACCCCACGCAGACGATATCAAATTTTATTATTTTATATATCATTTTTTGACATTTTTCAAAAAATTTCAACAAAGCCATATCATGTGACCCCTCGTTGGAACGAGCTCGACGAGCTCGTTCCAACGAGGGGTCACATGATATGGTTTTGTTAAAATGTTTTGAAAAATAATATTTTTTTCAACTGCTCAATTTGCATATTACGCGGACGGATGAGGACGGATGAGGCCGATTCATGGGGGAAAGGGTTAAAACATCAAATCACAAATATCATATTTGTATAAAATGTTTCAGACCGAAAAAATATGCGTACCAATGTGTATGTAGTGACCAGATACAGGAAAAGTGATTTGAGGCGGACGAATACCAAATACAAAAGACCATAAAACCACAAAAAGCGACGAGAATACCACCATGTACAATAGTGTTTTTAATAAGCTAGTTTTGCTCCCTGATTTGTTTCTGAATTAACTCAGTCCATGTTTTAATTTTTTACAATCCATGAAACCAATTCACAACAGAATAAGTGTTCCCCATGGAAAAATAAAGTGTGATTATTCGGAGAGACCATGAAACTCAAAACTATAGTTTGGATTTTGAATTTCGTTCCCTGAGTTTCAATGTGTTCTATGTGCCAGTAGGCACATACAGTGAAAACTAGAAGTCCTGTCACGAATAGTGCGCTTATCTAGGCTTAATTGCGCGTTGGAATTGCGCGCAATTGCCATATCGAATGGCATCCAAATCACGGCAAGTTCTCCTGGTTACTCATGGCAAACACATGCAATGTTTCTGCCAGTGGACCTCCGGGTTACCCGGAGGTCCATTGGCTGAAACCTTGCTTGTGCACAGGCCATATGTACAGAATTTGATAGCTTTACCATGGCCATAACGCGTACATTAACGCGCAGATGAACGTGCTATTTGGGCGCATTTCATGACAGGACTTCTAGTTTTAACTGTAGAACACATTGGAACTCAGGGGGCGATTTGATAGATGATTATTAACACAGAACATTTCAAGGGTCGGTTCTACAAGTAGAGGTGCAGTGTGTACTGAAATATTTTTTTTATTAGATGCCTATTACTTCAGTTTCATATTTACAAAGCCGTTCGGAACGCGTGTTGATGGGCTTTTTTCCACTTGACTCCGTGGACCCATCAAAAGAACTAAACTTCGTCCATCTTCGTTATCAGCTAATCGAAACATCGCACTCTGATCAAGATAAATTCTGAAGCAGCGGTGACAACCTATTAATCAAATGTCAATGGAAAAATGTATTTGTTTTCAAATCTATCAAAATTAATGATGAATAAACGGGGAGTGATTTTACAACATCCGAGTGTTCCCTTTGAACGGAATATCTCTCCGATAGCGGCAGTTACTTTCTTAGATCATTGAACAAATAAGCCAACTGTACACACTTTTCATTTATATTTTCCTGCTAAGGTATCGATCTGTCGCACGTGTTTGCCAATCACATCTGAGTTTTGTTTTTGTTTTTATTTCAACCAGACGCCAGAATTCTCAAATTTTACAAATTTCGAATTTTTCAAGGTGAATTTAGAAAATGATAATTATCAATGAGGCGTGTAATAAACACAGAACGCCACGAGGTTTGAAGCGTTCGTCAATTCGGCATCCATGCCATCACGGAATGATGGAATTCGAGACTACGCCTCTCGTTCTAGCTTTCCGTTCTGGCACTCGTGCCATATTGGCGAACTCATTCACACATTGTCACGTTCTGTGTATTAAGGCCGAGTAAAAAATGTGTTTGGTTCTCAGGGATCGCCGCATCGAAAAATAATTCACGCTTTGCTCCTTTCTAGGGTGGTCAATAACAGTTTTTCTTCCATTCACCGCGTTCATAAAAAATGCTATTTCAGCGAAACGAATTCATTGAACAGGTAGAGTTATCCCGGTTACGGGACAAAATCATAGGAACAATCTTTTTATTTTATAACATCGACGAGCGTCTCCATTGTGGGTTTACTCGATTCATATCCGGACAATACACGAGAGATAACGCCTCCGGAACGATTAGCCGGGGATGTTGCGTCCCAAAATCAAAGCCAGGACGATTCGTCCCAAATATCAGGATGATTTGTCCCAACGTAAATTCTGGTCCTGAGGCAGAAAGTTATCTCACATATCAGAACTGCCCTGGCGGTGGTCCGAACATAAACTAATTTACTGAGTTTGTGAGAAATCACATGGCTTTCTGACCTCGGGTAATCATAATTCAATACGAAGGGTCATTGTTGACATTACACCTCCCAGGAAAATAACCGTGCGGTTCTTTGTTTATTTTGTATGTTAGACAAACAATAAAGACCAACTGTTTTCCACAAAAGTCATTTAGTATTTTATAGATTATAAATACGCAAGTCTCAACATTTTCTTTGTAATATATAAGGAAATAAATTATCGAATTATTTGAACACGAATAGCTGCAACAGAACCGCGTTCCTCTGCCAATTTGTTCTATGTTATTCCTCCTAGTAAAAAAGTTATAAATTCTACTTATTGACAGTTTTGTAATTGCAGAGGTTCAATTTGGACTTGGGGTGGAAGTGAAGAAGTCTTCATTATCTCAGATGCATGTATCCTTCAGAGTCCCTTGCCCCGCCTCCTCCCTATTAGAACAAGAAAAAATAACAGACCTAGTACTAAAATTGTCTTTGCCGACTATGTAATGGTTCTGAAGGGTCACTGGCATAGTTTCTACAGTTGGTTAAAAATAAAAAAAACCTGCCTCCCTCATGGTGAAAATAGAGAAACAAAATAAAAATAAAAAACTGCCTCCCTCTTCACGTTTGGAAAAAAAAATTCCCGAGAACCAAACACCTCTTTTCATTTGGTCTGATGTGTGTTTCTCAAAATAAGTCTGTAACAACGTTTATTATCTGTTGAAAGAGTTTTGCGTTTAATAGTTTTGGAGGTTCTTTTGCACTTTCAGAACATCAATTTAAAATACAATGTATACAAATTGTGTACACACCTGTTTATCCTATATTTCATCTTCAACCCCTTTCCAACACAGTAATTTCGTGTTTTTTTTCTCGGATAGTCCATCAAAAATGGAAGTTCGTGAGCAGTTCATTAGAGAAATTACTTTTCTATTATTAATATATATAAATGCTCACGAGACCATTATAATTTCTAATTTAATTCAATATTTCCGTTTTCCCTTTTTGGAAATTTTAGCGACGAAAATGGTGACACAAGGTTTCATGCATTTATTCAACAATATGCGTCATTTTTTGCAAGAGATATCCAATCAGCTGCAATGCGGATGTCCTTCGGGGTTATATCCTATAAACTATACTATTTCAAGAAGAACCTAATCATGTATTACCGAATGAATAAATTTTAGTTCTGGAGAAATCCTGTCACGAACTCTGCGCTGAGTTTGACATTATTTCGCTGTGTAGGGATTGAGCGAAAGTTTCCTGACGAATGGCATCCAAAGCACGACAGATTCTCCTGGTTATCAATAAAAAGCATCAGTAATGTTTCAGGCAATGAATCGTCGGGATAAACTTGAATTTGACTAAAGAATTTAATCGCCTTACTATCGTCACGACACGTGGATTAACGAGCAGCGCGATGTGCAATTTGCGGATAATTCATGACAGGATTTAACGTTTTGAATGTATTTGGAAAACGCTCTCTGTGAGTCGACAACTCAAAACGTTGGGGCAGCTAGTGATGGCAAAACGTTTAGTTCGGGTTAAGGGTGGGGTGAGGGGGGGGGGGGGAGGTGTGAAACTTATAAAATTTTGGTTCTTTGATTCTGTAAATTGTGTTCTTGATTGTTTCCATCTGGAACCAAACTAGGTTATTGTTGGGTTCTACCAAGAACCAGTTTATTTCATCGCCTAAAATCATCCGAGTTCCAAATAGAACCAAAGTTATCAAATGAGTGCCTTGTTAGTTTACTGTTAGTTCTTGAAAATTCCACAATAAATGGGTCATCTCATTCTTCATTTTGTTATTTCTGGGTTCCTGTTTGATTCGATATATAGCCATTTTAGTCGTATTTTTGGTTGCACTGTTGTTATTGACAAGTTCCGTCACAGTTACAAGTTGATGAACCCAATTAGATTTTATATGGAACTTAAGGGGATTAGATTATATTTACCAAGCGCGAAACTTAGTAACACAAATACAAAACACATCGAGTGGAGTAAGGGGGACATGACCTCAGCAATCATGGTTAGTGTTTCTAACGTATTTCACAAGCGCTGTGGGCGCGAGTGAAATATAGGACCAACTCAACAAGGATCGTTGATTCTTGTCATCCGTACCCTTAGCTGAGTTGTATTCTGTATTTATACCATGATTAAACTAGAAGTGAATGAAGTTTAAATTTTTAAAGAAAAATATCACCTTCAGCGTTCTTTTTACTTTCATGCTGACACAGTTTTCTGTCACGAACAGTCCGAAATGACGTTTTCTACGTGTAGGCATGATTCCACGCGTGGTGTATCAAACACATCTATTACTGTTCCAATAAGACTAAACTCCCCGCCCTCTGATTGGAAGAGAACTTGTGTAGTTCCTTCTATGTTTGCGGAACCAGTAGCATATGTTACCTTTTGACGTCACCACGCGAAATATGTGAAATAAAATAGAGACCAATGTACCTCCCAGTACACAGTGGGCTACTACTCACAAGCAGGAGAACCCGCGAGGCGGCGCGGTGGCTGAACTGGTAGAGGGGCAGGCTGCAAGGCGAGAGGATCTCTGTTTGAATCTCACCTGCAGCAACCGCGCTGTGTGCCCTTGGGCAAGACACTTCACCCCCATTGACTATGTGGAGGCACGATGGCTTTGTGTACTAAGGTATACTGCAAGTCGATGGTGCACCTCTCTTTAACCAATGCTAACCCTGCTTGTGTGGAGTTAGTATGTTGGGGAGCTGAGTTTTGCTCGCCGTTGCTCGGCGGTTCACTCCGGGTATTCCGGCTTCTTCCACCCGGAAAACTGTCGAGGTCATGATTAGCCATTGTGAAGAAATATGTGAACTTAAACACCAATAAATAAATAAACAAATAAATAAATAAATAAATAACGAGTACCCGCGAATCTCCATGAACAGAGCCTAAAATGTATCGCTGCTGGTGTTTATTTTAACGTCCGAAGATACGATATACCAGTTTTGTAAGACAATTGCGTAGACACTTGAAATCACAGAACCTCAACGACTCATTATTACGTTCTGCTATTCCACAAGTCAGGATCAACACCAGTCCTCTTAAACATTTTTGTGCAGGTATCCATGGAAGGTTCACTCGTGTATTGCACAGTGTCCACAAAACGCATTAAGGAACTCCCTGTTATTCCAAACTATAGACTCCCACGACTGCAAACATACCTTCGATACAACTCCCCATCCTTTCTCTATAGTGCTGCACACTTGAAGGAACTGAAGCGGTTGAAGATTGACAAATATTTATACATATATTGTTGTTTATTTATTTATTGGGGATTAACTACACTTTCGACAGCCATTGCCACATCATATCGGACAATATCTTACCTCCTACAAGTATCTGGGAATTCCATTGGTTCAAAGACGTCACATGCAGACTGCATATAAAACCTTTTTCTGCCTGCCAACATCAATATACGCTGACAGCTATGGGTAATCTCCCCTCTGTTCATCGATTATTCAGAATGGCGGTAGACGATAAACGCTTCAAGTTGAAGGATTGAGTGTTGGAAGCCCATATTTGGTCTGAAGTGCAGGTTAGGCAACTTGAAAGGCTTCATATTCTGTGGATGTGTGTCATGTTACCTTCGAAATGAAACTGTTTGGTATGTATGAATTTGCCTTGTTACAGTTTATGCGAGAGTGCCTGTAGGCACTCTCCCATAACTTGTAACAAGGTAAAGACACGTGAACACATTGTGAGAATTCTCTCATTTAATTTTGATCGCTGTTGTTATTAATTCTGTGCATCGGTGCAGCAATCGGTAAGATATATTCGTTACACAGTTTGTTGGTGGCATAATATGGTATGTATGGTGTCAGTTAATTCCATATTGGACTCGAGCTTCCCTCTCGTTCGCTCGAGTCCAATATGGAATTAACTGACACCATGTATACCCTATTAGGCCACCAACAAACTGTGTAACTAATAATATTACGGGTGGAGGAAGCCGGGGTACCTGGTGAGAACCATCGAGCAATGCTGACACACACAAGTAGGGTTAGCATCGATTGGAGACAAGTGCGACATTGACGTGCAGTACGCCTTAGTACACAGAGACACCGCGCCATCACATGGGTAATCGGGGTGAAGTGGCCTGTCCATGGACACAACGCAGTTGCCCCTGGTGAGGACCGAACCGTGGAACTTTCGGATTGAACTTCAATGCCGTAACCACTGAGCCACCGAGCTCCCGGTCGACAAAAGACATCAGACCCACAATAAAACATATCATATAGAATGTGAATGAAACTTGTTTGAAAGTTAAAAGATATTTTTACTATATCTTACTTTTTCAATGAGTGCTAAGGATAATTATATTCCAAGTACAGCCCATATTGTGTCATTAAAATATGGGTAATGCAGGGAATATACCTCGAATAAACAAATGATAAACGATTTAAGCAGCCCTGTACTGGTATTTCTATTTTAGTAACGAACCATTATAGAGCCCTGCGAACCTCTAATTTCGGGTCGAATAGAATCTCGAATCGAATCAGACATCAGATTACGAAAAGAATCGAATTTCGAATCGAATCTCACCTCTTTTTAAGTTGTGGATATTGAAACTTCTTATAACAGTAAAATTGTCATTCTCCACTCAAGAATTGTGATCTTCGGCGACTTGTGTAAATCAAGCAAACAGCGGAATATTCCAGAACGGAGTCAGTGTAATTCGGAAGCGGAATCTACTTGAACTGTTCTTTCATCACCAGGTCTCCTGTACAGGACACCATCTCCCCGTCCCCTCCCCTCCCCACCCTCCTGTACAGGAGACCTGATGATAGAAGAAGAGTTCAAGCGGAGATACTTTGTAGGATTTTGTACGATTTTGAAAACAACTCGAAAATTCGAAAATTTTCAAATCAGCGCGATTGAAATGGATTAGAATCATGGAGAACTATTTCGAATCGATTCTGAATTTCTGGGATCACTAGCATTATGATTATTGTTGCCAATGTAGTGAAATTCAATAATGCAAAATTCGCTCATGCAAATATTTGGAGTTCATAAAATTACTTTAAACCCAATCTCTTCTCCAGATAAAAAGCTGTGAATTCAACATAATTTTCAATTTTCAACATTATTCTAAAATACCGTACAGTCACCGTGGTCTGGTCGTAATCCACGCATGGACAGTGATGCCCACGCATGAGTATACGCGGTAATAAAAATGAGCATCAGCAAAAGTTTAATTAATTAGGCATCGGGTTGTACTGGGTGCTTCATTAATTGCATTCTTGATGATTTTTCCCATAAACTATAGTATTGCACCCGTGGAAATATTCCCCACCTGTGTAAAGTGCGTGGAAGGTGACCAACCCACTGCAATCGTACTGTATTTGTTACTTTCAGTAACGTACAATTGGTAACATACGTTACATATCCAAGTTTAACGTTGACGACATCTATAATACACGTCCTTACATACCATACAGTTAAATCTATAAGTCCTGTCATAAAATGTGCACAAATAGCACGTCGATCTGCGCGTTAATCTACGCGTTATGATTATAGTAAGGCTATCAAATTCTGTACATATGGCCTGTGCACAAGCAATGTTTCAGCCAATGGACCTCCGGGTAACTTGTAAGTCCATTGGCAGAATCATTGCCTGTGTTTGCTATGAGTAACCAGGAGAACCTGCCGTGCTTTGGATGCCATTCGATATGGCAGTTACGCGCAATTCCTTTCGCGTAATTAAGCCTAGATAAGCGCACAGTTCGTGATAGGACTTCTAGTTTTAACTGTATGCATTTATGAGTCTTTATGAGTGCATTATAAAATTTCGGCAGAATTTGAACTGACCAAAAACTAAAAAAGTAAAATCCGTAAAATTGAAGTTTCATACAGATGAAACATTGTCTCGAATAAAAATAACAACATCCGTGGTTCTCCCACCATCCCACTACATGTGTCAAAAACAAACAGGTAACACATGCTGTCCATGCTAGAGCGGAAGCATTGAGAGATACTTGTTGAACAAATTACTGGTCAATTTTATTAATTCTGTATGTTTATCAATATTCATGGCCCAATAATAGATTTTAACATGAAAAATTCAAACAAGGTAAATTCGTGTTAGAACTACGGTGTTAGGGAGTTTCTGTCAGAAAAACAATAATTTAACTAGTAAAATAAAAGTATAGTCTGGAGAATCACCCACCCTCAGCAAAATAATATATATATATAATGAATATCCAAGGAAAGGCCAGGAATGATCACTGGCAAACGCAACAGGAGAGGGGGAAACTCATTGTTACAGTGGGAACGCGTCTCTAGCACGAGAGACATTATTTAGTTATAGTATGAAAAATCTTCAGAAAAGAAGAGCCATATCTGATTTAAAATTATATTGTAGTCTTTTCGCTTATATACGTCCGTATAGCATCTTTTGCAAAATTAAAATCAAAATTAAAACCCAGTACTTGTTATATTGTCACCTTAGCATACCTTCCCATTCACAGGAAAGATTCAACTTGTTACCTGATGAACATTT
This sequence comes from Pictodentalium vernedei, assembly GCA_031216915.1. NCBI lineage: Eukaryota > Metazoa > Mollusca > Scaphopoda > Dentaliida > Dentaliidae > Pictodentalium > Pictodentalium vernedei. Next base: position 121,419,078 of record CM062297.1, on the reverse strand, counting down.
CGAATTTTCAGGCTTCAAGCAAGAGAAAAATAGCAATAAAAGAGTGGACATCATCGTATTTATGTGTGAAGGCACTCCTTTGCAGACAGAATTTTGCATTGTTTGCTTTATGACGAACTGTAAACACTGTACATACATAAATACACCTTATCCGTTACAGGATGGATGCTACTCTACTTAAGACAGGTTTGAAGAAAAGTCAAACGTCAAGTAATATATTATCAATTTCAACAAAATTGAACAATCTTAAAATTAATAAAAAGTGGCATATCCCAAAATAGTGAACTGCTTTGCTTTGTAAAGTTGAGGAGATTTTGGAATACGAAAAGTTCCCATTTGACTAAGGCAGGTGGTTGCAACAGATAAAATGGGGAGGAAGTTTTGTTGGAATCATGAAAGCACTGTACAAAGATGTGCAGAGTGTACTTAAACAGGGACACGTCACAACAAAGAGGGTCCCAAATGGAGATAGACCTTAAGCAGGGGTGCATCCTTTACCGATTCTGATTGCATTGTAATAAACATTTAAGAGATGAGTAGCAAGCGCAGAGGGGATAAACGTCGGAGAGACAAACATTCCGGGATTTTTCTTTGCCGATGACATGGTTTTATCAGCCGAAAAAGAAGAGGGGCTACAAAAACTGTGAACCATAGTGGGAAAGCAAGGGGTGAATGGTGTCTTGAACTTAACAAAAACAAAGAAAGGTAATACCTGTGTGGCATATTGCAGATAAGTAGCGAAAGTGGAGGGTGGGTAAATTCTATATTGATGAAAAGGAAAGCAAGGATACGGTTGTGGAAGAAACGGGCGGATATGAATACCTGGGGGTGAATCGGTGTGTTACAGATAGAGGCATACACAGAATGCACACAGATAAACGGAAGACAAAGAACAAAAATACTCAATCAGTTAATACCTCTGGGAAGAAATAACTTTAACAAGGTGTTCGTTGGAAAAATATTTGGGACAGGGAGGAATAACCAAATATTGCATATGGTACAGATGTGATCCATCTAAACCAAATGGTATTGAAGAACTTGGGGATTACACACAACGATGTGGGCCGGTGGCAGGAACCGACCTGGGCATGTGCCAGTGCGTATTTGGTTCTGAAACATCAGGACCTGGCTCTTAAATCTCAGAAATAGGCTTCTCAGTTGGCGCGTAACTTCTCAGATCATATTTTGATATTCTTTCGATGGATAATCGAGAGAGACACTCTTACATGTATTATAAAAATGATTATCATTTATCATTGTTGTAGAGTGCTCACGTTAATACTTCAAGTCTTAATTACCAAGCATTAATCTTCACTGTGGTTTCTGATCAAGTCTTGGCTGCCTAAATAGGCAGCCAAGACTTGATCAGAAACCACAGTGAAGATTAATGTTTGTTATAGTGTACTAAATGAAAATGATGAGAGCTATTACATACTTGCAGTGTGTGTTACAGACAGCAGTGTGACTCCGTAAATTGAAATCTGGCGCATGAATTGAAAAAATAGGCTCCGAGGCTAGAGCGTATTTTAAATAGTCCTGATCGGTCCCTGGGTGGGTAACCGGACCAAGTTACGCAGCCGCACTGAAAGCGGTCAGAGGGGAACTCGGATGGATGCTGGTTAAAGATAGAATAGATATGGGAAAATTATGCTGCCTCAATTACCTGGTAGACCTCCCAAATAACAGATGGACGTAAACGACGTTGTACCATGTATGGAACCATAGCATTCAGACAGGTTGAATAAGGATGGCTACGGGCTATTGGGGAACTACACTATAGAGACTGAAGATCTAGAAGGGGGACTGAAGCCGGGAAGGCGTTTTATAAGGGAAAGAGTGCTCCAGGATCGTAACAGCAACTGGCGAGCCGGGATTAGGACCAAGAGTTTCTTTAGACGGGTTATATGAAAAAGGATGTGCCAGCTATTGAGGAGTGCCTAGGTGGATCGTTTTGGGGGTCCTTGTTGTTCAAAGTGAGATGTAAGTCACCGGAGTTGAAGGGGAGAATCAGGAAAGACGAGAAGAGAGTGTACCAAATGAGTATCTTTGGAACATATCATTTTAGAATGCCCCAAATATTTACTCAGTGGAACAGACTTATTGGGAAACCAATGGAAAAAATGGACTGGAAAGATGAAGGACACGAGGAAAATGGTCAGTTTTATAGTTTGCGAGGTCAATGGGGGGAATAATGAAGCAGTTTTTGTCTGAATGCCGGGAGGTAACGATGGAGAGTGGGGGAAAATTACCCAGACAGCCCACTTGGTTAATGTAGTCCTCCATTAAATAGAACATTACGATTTAACTTGACTTGCAGTTCCGTGTAACAGTTCTTTGTACTTACCGTTACAGTAATTTAAGTGTTTCAGATCTGAAGAAATATGCTACAATCAGTGCATTCATACTAACTCAACATGCAATATTTTTACAACAATAGAAAATACAGTAAGATTAGCTGGAACAAAATGTTTTAAAAACAAAACAATAGAAGGGTGTAACACCATTCCCAGTTCCAGTTCTGCTTAGAAGAAAAGGTTTCCAACCAGGACTTTTTTCACAAATTCTTTAATTATTTAGAAAAGTAAGGTTATTTTCTCCCTTTGACTCTATGCTTAGCCTACTATACTTGACCAGTAACGACCTTAATTTGAGGTGGCTAAAACTGTTTGTTTCGGCGAAGGTGCTTAATGCAAAGTTTGTATTCCTAATATAACATTCTGGTACCTCCTGTAACAAAAATCCATTTCGTTTGACAAAAAAAAATATTAAAATGCAATGAATAACAACAGTGCGTGAATTATTTAGACACTTTTAACTTTCGCTGTTGTCATTCCACTATCAGACGGCACCCTTCCTGTAACATACCAATAACATATTTTACTGTCAGTTCAAATTTTACCGGTTTACCAAACTTATGGAACGTCTCAATTATTTTCCAAACAAATCAGAAACTGCCAGTAAAAAAAGATTGAAATATTTACACCTGAGTCAAACAAAACGTTCTTGCAAAGAATTATTCTCCCTTCCGTTGCAATTTGAGTCTTGCCCGTAGCAATTTAGATTGTAACAGAGAGGACTGTGTTATAGTAAGGAATTACACCCACTGTTTATCATTGTCAATCCATGAATTATCCCTGGAGTATCACGAATTTAGGAGAGTTAGAAGTAAACTAAAATGCCCTTACAACAACACATTTGCCAAGTTGCGATTCTCACACAATACTTGTCAGTCGTGGGGTTACTTTATAGACTCTTTTCAAACTTATGTCGGGGGGGGGGGGGGGGCTACCTACCTTCAATCTTGGTGTGGACGTTCGAAGTACAGTACGTGAAGAGTGGATTGTAACGAAATCACCCGCGGAGTGGAGTTATCAGCCAAGTTATAACTTTCCTATTTTGTACATATCAACAAAAAACACAAGCAATGTTTCAGCCAATGGGCCTCCGGGTTTAACCCGGAGGTCCATTGGCTGAAACTTTGTTGGTGTTGGTTATGCTTTGCAACAAATTTGCAATTATTCCTCGGGTGGAATCTCCACTCTATGGGTGATTTAGTGATAATACACTCTCCACGTACTGTACCAGAAGATAAGAACAATATTTTCTTAATTCTGACCGATGTCAAAGTCACAAAATGCCGTGAATTTCAACATATACAAAGGGGATCGCTTATTACTTTGCAAGTTTAAAAGTTTGTTACGGGAGAGACATTTTGGCTAGTGACACAACTCAAAAATACTTTTCGACAAAATGATACCACTTAAAGTATTTTAGTGCTTATTTGCACAAATGTATACACAATTTTATATATAAATCCAAATATCATCTCATTTATTCACAAATGCCATTGGTACGCCTCGAGAAAAACAAAAAATCAAATTTGGAACAGGTAATTTTGTTGAATTCCGGTGGAAATCGGATCTGCTGACAAACACAGATGTCACCAATAATGGTTATGTGATGTTTCTGTGATAGCGCTCAATGCTATGCATTATACGCATGACGACTATTCAGGTTCTATGCATACTAGACTCTCCTGGGTCAAAGGACACTATTTGATGCCGAAATTTGATGACTTTATGATTTTAAATTATTTTCAGAATAATGTTGAATCTTTCTTAACATTGAGCAGAATTGCGAAATGATAACTTACATGAAATAGCCGTAACGGCCCAAAGCCCCAATGACGAGCTGGTTGAAAAAACTTTCAGAAAAATAAGGTCTAGAAAATTCCCCTCAGTACCAAATCTATTTTTGTTTGATATATATTGCCATTTTATCGTTTTGTTCGGATAAACTCAACATTGACACGTGAAAACATGAGAAAGTTGGATTAAACAAGGAACATAAAATATACGAAAGTGTAATTTGAACGATGCCATCCATACCCATTAATTACCGTTTCCATACCATTCCGCCAAGTGGGCGCTATGCCTTAAGCTCAGAGGTATTCGCCGTGCATTGCTCTGTAACTGTCTCAGTCATTCGGCCGCACAAATGGTACACAGTCTGCTGTTCCCTTGATTCAATCGGCGGGCGTTCATTTCATATTAATTGGCATATATTCAAATTTCAAGAGAAAAACATTTTAACGGACCAACTTCTTCATTTATATACATACCAATTGAAAAGACAAAATCTCTGCTTTGACAAAAGATGCACACTTTCTTGATTCAATTAACCCTTTACCTAACGTAACGGCCAAAACCGGCCAGCGCTATTCTCAAAAATCGACTATTAATTTTCATTATTTTTTTCATTTTTTGTCTCAAAAACATAGGTTATGACCCCTCGTTGGAACGAGCTCGTCGAGCTCGTTCCAACGAGGGGTCATAACCTATGTTTTTGAGACAAAAAATGAAAAAAATTAGTTATTCAAGAATTATTTTTGCAAGTGTCGTCTGCTTTTCAGGTTAGGTAAAGGGTTAAGAAAATGTTAGTGTTAAATTCATGGCCAAATACAGCGAATTAGGAGTGAGATAACTTTTTAAACATTCTTGTGAATGACGAATAGAGATAACTGGATCCTTTGCGATCCTAAGTGTGAAACACTGCAACAAGGTCATTATAAGCTGAACCCCACAGTTTCGTGGGCACCTTCCCATTCCACTCTATGACTGGTTCTCTTCCAAGTCTTATGACTTCATCGATTCGCCAATATAATTATGCAGTTTCACATTTATTTATTTATTTATTTATTTATTTATTTATTTATTTATTTATTTATTTATTGTGGTTCAACGACACTTTCTACCACCGTGATAACCTCGTGTCGGAAGGTTTTACGGGTGGAAGAGGCCGAAGTGTCCGGAGAAAACCACTGAGCAACGGCAAGTAACTGTCAGACTTCCCGAAGTACTAACTTCGCGCAAGCAGGGTTACCATTGGTTGAAGACAAGTGCACCATCGACGCGCAGAACACCTTAGTACACAACGCAACCGTGCCCCCACATTGGCCGTCGAGATGAAGTGCCTTGCACAGGGACAGAGCGCAGTCGAATTGAACCGTGGACCTTTCGGTTTGGAGTTCGATGCCGTGGGCACCGAACCACCGCACTCCCTTTCAGTTTCCTCAAGCGATAAATTAAAAAGATGCTTTTGTTTTATAACTCACCAAACAGATGAGATTTTTTATGTAATTAAAGTGCATTCAGCTTTACACTGACTTTGTGGTTACCGCAGTTGCACATGAAGATCAGTTTATGGCTAAGAGAAACATGTCAGCCATAAACTGGTCTTCATGGCTAACGGAAGTTCTGTATTGTTTTCTTTTCGTCTGTGTTGCAAATTATAGCTGGGGTGACTGATTTACACCTTTTCTAAATTGATTATTGTCGCCACAATCATTATCTCACCAATACTGGTCTTCGCTTTGGTGAGATAGATCGCTTTTATCTAACGAACAGTGTTTTTATGCCAGTTATTTGGACAGTTTCGACTCGTGTTAGACAGCAGACAGAAGACAAATTTACTTTTACTGTGCGTCGAATATACTGATGTGACAGCATTAATGGTTTCTCACTTTACAATTTCCTCTTCAGAGAATCGGTAAGTTATGGAATCTATAATATACTACTCCAAGTTTGCTAAGCACCAAGTACATCCAACTTCCTGGTATACCTTTTAGTTGAAATATTGTGATGAAAAGGGTATACATTTTTTATTTAATTATATATTTAATAATTTAAGTACAGAAATTAAGATTTTATTTGTGTTTGACATTATTTTTTAGTTTCTGAATACGATAACCATGGAAAAAGGATATTATTGGTAAAAGAGGAAATTTTTCAATTTGCCAAAAGGGTGACGGAGCGAACTGGTATGGGTTCAGTATCCAGTATGACACCCATTACTGTTAATTACAGCTTGACAACACCTTTTCATGCCCTCAGTCAGGTTCCTGGTGATCCTGTGTGGGATGTTGTTCCATTCCTGGACCAGCATGGCACCAAGCTCCTGGACACCTCTTGGCTGGACTGGACGAGCAGAAACTGCAAGCTGCAACTCATTCCAGACATGTTCGATTGGACTGAGGTCAGGGGATCTTGCTGGCCAGACCATACGCTCAATCCCCAGCCTCTGTCTGTACTCCACGACAGCATGGGCAACATGAGGACGGGCATTATCGTCCATCAGAATGAATCTATCACCCACTGCACCTGCATACAGTCTGACGTGGACATCCAGGATCTCATCAATATACCGTTGTGCAGTCAATGTACCACGTTCAAGGACACAGAGCTCTGTACGTCTATCCCAGCTGATGCCGCCCCAGACCATGATTGACCCTTCATCATAGCGGTCATGCTCAGCAATGTTGGCTGCATGGAATTGCTCTCCTGGTCTTCTCCATACCCTAGAACGCCTATCTGTGTGGTCTAGGCAGTACCTTGACTCATCTGTTAAAAGGACAGGTCGCCAATCTTCTTTGGTCCATCCAACGTGGTCCATTACCCATTCAAATCGTACCTGTCGGTGGGTCTGGGACAGCGAAATGTGAATACATGGTCGTCTCGATCGGAGACAACCTTCGTGCAACCTTGCCCGGAGAGTCTGCGTCGAAATATTTACCCCGGATGCATTCTGAAGGTCACTGCGAAGCTGGGTCGCTGTGGCAAAGCGGTTCCTACGGGCCTGAATTATCAAAAACCGGTCTTCAGCTGCAGATGTTGCCCTGTCTCTGCCACCACCATACCGTCTTACTGGTGTACCATACTGCTGAAATCTTGCCCAGGCTCTGGTGATCACCGTTTGTAGCACACCAAGGGCTTCACCAACCTTTCGATGGATAGCCCCTTGCTCCACCACCCCTACAGTCCGCCAAATTTCTGCGTCAGACAAATGTCTTCTCACATTTGCATTCGCCATATTCAATCATTAAATCACAAGGGTTTGTGTTGAAATGAAGATTGAATACCCTACACATGTCATATACATGTAGACAGTACACGAAAACATCATGAAAATCAAGGGGTACATGCTTTCCATGACTGTCCCGACAAGTCTGCCTGTCAAGAGAGCTAATGTAAACACTGGGGACCATCTTAATACATTCCTCAATCATATCCACCAAAAATATCGCAAATATGTCACAAGCAAATTTCACAATGATGTGTCAAATATTTGGTGCTTACCAAACTTTGAGTAGTAAATAATACTTCCAACATTTTCTCTGACAAAAGAATATTTAACTACCAAAGTAAAAGAACACAAGGCTTTATCTAAGAACCTGCAAAGCTTCGAAATTCGTTTTGGTTCGAAACCGTCCCGATGATTCGCTTAGATCCGTGCCGTTTCGGAAGCTTTCGAATTGTCGAGATGTCTTCAAAATCCTACAAATTGACAGGGGACCCGGCAAGAGAAGAGATCAAGAAATTCTGCTTCCGAAATCACTTTGATCCCGCTCTTGAATATTCCGACTGTCGATTGATTCGCCCAAACCGGAGAATCGCCGTTGCATTAATTAATTAATTAATTAATTAATTAATTAACTTATTTATTTATTTATTAGGGATTAGCGACAATTTTGAGAGCCAGGGTCACCTCGTGTAGGATAGTTTTATGGGTAGAGGAAACTGGAGTTCCCGAAGAGAACCACTGAGCAACGGCGAGCAACAATCACAGTCCCCAACTCCACACAAATACCGCCAACCCACATGCAATTTTACCAAAAAATGGCCCGGGAAACAGAAGATCTACGATCTACTTTGTGGGCCGTAACATGTGTTTCTTGTATGTATAAACTTTTTTTCCCAACCAGATATCAAACATAAATAATACAGAAATATTTAAAAAAGGCTCTTTATTAAGATAATCTATAGAAAATGTGGTACTTTTTTAACGATATCAATTTTCCTTTGAGGCTGAAGAACGAAAGCAAATTTAGTATTGATGATTAGTTATGTGAACTGACCTGTGACACTGTGAAGTAAAAGCAGCGTTGATGCCAAGAATGGGGCTTCTGTGTAGATTCTGGCTGAAATTTTAAGCGATGGAAGTTGAATGGACAATAGACAGGAGAAGGAAGCCCATGTGCGAAACGTCAGTCTGAGACGCGTTAGAAATGTGCTATGCTTTAAATCGAAGTTCGAAATAGCAACAGAAATTAACGCTGAGTCTGAGATCTCATTGGGTTCGAAGTGAACGTTACGGACCGATCAGGACTATTTAAAATACGCTCTAGCCTCGGAGCCTATTTCTTCAATTCATGCGCCAGATTTCTATTTACGGAGTCACACTGCTGTTTGTAACACACACTGCAAGTATGTAATAGCTCTCATCATTTTCATTTAGTACACTATAGCACACATTAATCTTCACTGTGGTTTCTGATCAAGTCTTGGCTGCCTTTTTAGGCAGCCAAGACTTGATCAGAAACCACAGTGAAGATTAATGCTTGGTAATTAAGACTTGAAGTATCAACTTAAGCACTCTACAGCAATGATAAATGATAATCATATATATAATACATGTAAGAGTGTCTCTCTCGATTATCCATCGAAAGAATATCAAAATATGATCTGAGAAGTTACGCGCCAACTGAGAAGTCTATTTCTGAGATTTAAGAGCCAGGTCCTGATGTTTCAGAACCAAATACGCACTGGCGCATGCCCAGATCGGTCCTTGGTTACGTAACCCGAAGATCTTGACGGAGATCAAATTCAGCAGCAGATGCAAATTTAACTCCCTGGTGTTAGCCGAAAACGTCGAGACGATATTAGTCTGGATATTTAACCCTTTGAAGCCGAGGGGTAGCTTTTCCGGCCTAGGAACATGATACGCCATAACTGCGTTAAGTAGGATGGTTGCTCGGAGAATGTGTCGGTAGACCAATCAATATTTTGAACGTGCTGAGAATATCGATTGGTCTACCCCAAATAATGAAAATGGACTCTTCTGATTGCTAACTTTGAACTGATATGGAACACACCACTAGGGTTGAAAGGGTTAAAACTGTATATTCAGTAAACTTTCCAGAGTTCAGCGATGTGACTATTCATAGACGGCCGGTGTGGGTAAAACTCTAGTTCTCTTTTCATACATGTAAATACATTATCTTCATTAACACTTTACCCAACGCAGACGATATCAAAATGTATTATTTTAAATATTATTTTATAATTTTTTTCAAAATATTTCAACAAAACCATATCATGTGACCCCTCGTTGGAACAAGCTCCTCGAGCTCGTTCCAGCTAGGGGTCACATGATATGGTTTTGTTGAAATATTTTTGAAAAATACTACTTTTTCAACTGCTGAATTTGCATATTGCGCGGGCGGATGTGGCCGATTCGTTGGGCAAAGGGTTAAACCATCTTCCATGCCTTTCAGTACCTTAAGTCATTAACCGTTTTAATAGGTGAATCACTCCAAATCAAATGAAGGAGGACGCGGTGGCTCAGAGGTTATGGCATTGAATTTCAAACCGAGACGACCACGGTTCGATCCCCGCAAGGGGAAACTGCGGTGTGTCCTTGGACAAGGCATCTGATCTCGATTAACCACGTGGGAGACACTGAGGCGTTGTGTACTGAGGCGTTTTGCACGTCCATGGTAATCTGTCTGTAGCCAATGAAAACCCATCTTGTGGGGAGTTAGTACGTTGGTAAGTCTGACAGTTGGTCGGTGGTTCCCTTCGAGTACTCCGGCCTCCTCCACCCGTAAAACTGTCTGACACGAGGTAACACTAGCTGTTGAAAGTGTCGTTAAACTCCAATAAATAAATAAGGACAATTAGCGTAAGATTGTCAGAAATATTCACCTGGAGCTTTATTTAGCACCCCCTGAAATGTTTCATGACAGTTAAGTTGCTGTTCCTGATTTTTATGTTTTAATGATTGCTTTGTCTTGCAGTGCATCTAATCTTGTGAAACATGATGTTTCTGGTTGATAGCGTACCCCAAACACATCTCCTCGTCCACGCGAAGCATGCTTCCCACGAATGTCACAAAAACCACTATCATCCACATGCAACACCTGTGTATAAATCAAAAAGAAAATTGTCACTTCTTTCATCAATAAATGTTTACATGGAAAGGGGAACTCTTTCAGGGGCACTAGCAGGGCAAAGAGTTGGCACGCATGTAACAGGCATGTCATTCAAAGCTATTGGAAGGCAAGTTGACTCTAGTTATTCTGTCATCAGCAGACTTGTCCGAAAACATCAACAAACCAACGATGTTAAGGACCGACCAAGGCCTAGGCAGCGCCCAAAAAGACCTTTCATCGGGAAGATCGGAGTCTAGCACGCCTCGTTAGGCGTAAACCCTTTGCTTCAAGTGGGGTATTGACAGTGGCGTAGATAAAGGGGGGGGGGGGGGGTGGCGCGGGAGGGGGGCGGAGGCCCTCCCCCCACCAGAAGTTTTGTCGGAAATTTTTTGGGACCATTTTTAGGCGAATTTATGCCTAATAACATTAAAATGCTGGCTTTGGGGATAAAAACATGCCATTTTGGGTAAATCTGGGGTAAAAAAGACCAATTTTCAGTACATTTGCAGTAAACAACAGATTCTTTCTGTTTGTTTGGATTTTTGTTGTTGTTACACTGTCGGAAAATTTTCGGTCTGTCGGGAAATTTTGGGCTTGCCCCTCCGCCAGCGTAAAGCTATCTGGGTATTGAAATACATTTGGCTCTCCAACGGGCGTTTGTGCAACAGAACTGTCCGAAACCGTCTCAAAGCACTGGGTATGAGTTCCAGAAGGGTCATCAAGCATCCAGCTCTGTCCGATCAGCATCAAAGGCGACGTTTGGAGTGGTGTATGGCACGACAACATTGGAATCTCAGGACTTGGAGTAGAGTCCATTGGTCAGACTAGAGTAGGTTTCTGCTTCACGTCACAGATGGTCGCACGAGAGTGTGGAGGCATAGAAATACTGCTAACGCGCCGGGAACATCATTCCGGTTGTCGTGCCTCATTTTGACAACCACGCGTTGGCTACTCGCCCTGTATTCATGGACGACAATGCATGGCCACATCGTGCCCATGCTGTGAGAGCATACCTTCAGAAAATGCCATTACAACACCATTACATGTACCCCTTGGTTTTCATAATGTTTTCGTGTACCGTTTACATGTACATGACATGCGTAGGGTATTCAAACCTCATTTCATCAGAAACCCCTGCGATTTAGTGATTGAATATGGCAAATGCAAATGTAAGAAGACATTTGTCTGAAGCAGAAGTGTGTCGGGCTGTATGGACGGTGGAGCAAGGGGCTACGCATCGTCAGGTTGGTGAAGCCCTTGGTATGCAACATACGGTGATCACCAGAGACTTGGCAAGATTTCAGCAGTCTGGCACACCAGTAAGACGGTATGGTGGTGGCAGAGACAGGGCAACATCTGCAGCCGAAGACCGGTTTTTGATCATTCAGGCCCGTAGGAACCGCTTCGCCACAGCCACCCAGCTTAGCAGTGACCTTCAGAATGCATCCGGGCTAAATGTTTCGACGCAGACTATCCGGGCAAGGCTGCACGAAGATGGTCTCCGATCGAGAAGACCATGTATTCGCATTCCGCTGTCCAAGAACTATCGCCAGGCACGATATGAATGGGCAATGGACCACGTTGGATGGGCCAGAGAAGATTGACGACCTGTCCTTTTTACAGATGAGTCATGGTACTGCCTGCACCACACAGATAGGCGTTCTAGGGTATGGGGAAGACCAGGACAGCGATTCCATGCAGCCAACAGTGCTGAGCATGACCGCTATGGTGGAGGGTCAATCGTGGTCTGGGGCGGCATCAGCAGGGATGGACGTACAGAGCTCTGTGTCCTTGAACGTTGTACATTGACTGCACAGCGGTCTATTGATGAGATTCTGGATGTCCACGTCAGATTGTATGCAGGTGCAGTGGGTGATAGATTCATTCTGATGGACGATAATGCCCGGCCTCATGTTGCCCATGCTTTCGGGGAGTACAGACAGAGGGCGGGGGAGGGGGGGGGGTTGAGCGTATGGAGTGGTCAGCAAGATCCCATGACATCAATCCAATCGAACATGTCTGGAATGAGTTGCAGCTTGCAATTTCAGCCCGTCCAGTCCAGCCAAGAAGTGTCCGGGAGTTTGATGCCATGCTGGTCCAAGAATGGAACTACATCCCACAAAGGACCATCAGGAACTTGATTGGGAGTATGAGAAGGCGTTGTCAATCTTTACTTAACAGTAAGGAGTCTCGTACTCTACTCGATATTGAACCGAAACCAGTTCGCTCCGTCAACTTTTTGGCAAATTGAGAAATTTCCTCTTTTACGAATAATATCCATTTTCCATGGTTATCGTATTCAAAAGCTAAAAAATAATGTCAAACACAAATAAAATCTTAATTTTGTACTAAAATCATTAAAGATATAATTAAATAAAAATATATACACTTTTCATTACAATATTTTCAACTAAAATGTAAAACAGGTAGTTGGATATATGTGGTGCTTTGCAAACTTTGAGTAGTATATTTGCTATGGAACCGTTACCATGTGGTAAAAAGCACTGTCTGACAGTTTGAGTAGTATACTATCCTTCAATTGCAAGGAAATCAGCGAGAACGCCTCTTGTTCAAATATGTGGGGGGTGATCTTACACTGAGAGAGTTTCCTTCAGCACCAACCACTTAGCGAAACTATACAAAACCATGCACACCACACGGCCATCGACAGACCGGTGGTGCCGAAGAAAACTCTCTCAGCGTGGATTCCAACCCCCGATATGCCATTAGCTTCTAAATTTATGGTGCCTTTAACAGTAAATTCGGACTCCCAAAGATGGATTTTTATGGATATGTGAAAAAAGGCAGTCTTCTCTTCTGAAACGTAGTTTATGATAACACATTGTTGCGCGATCGACGAGTGTGTTCCTTTTAACTTATCACTAAGCGGACTTCCCCATTCATAAAATGGAGGACGTTATCGGTGCAGATCAAACAGGATCTGGACTCGTATGAACATCAATAGGTCAACATACTTTTTTTTTATTTCTGAGCCGGTTTTCCGAACATATTGAGGAATGTAGACCTCAAACGTTGAACTTTTGTTTGATCTACGTTCAAATCTAAAAGTATTTATCAAAACTCGGTTAACCCTTTACATAACATGAAAAGCAGACGACACTTGCAAAATAAATTCTTGAATAACTAATATTTTTCATTTTTTGTCTACATAGGTTATGACCCCTCAATGGAACGAGCTCGGTGAGCTCGTTCCAATGAGGGGTCATAACCTATGTTTTTGAGACACAAAATGAAAAAATAATAAAAATTAATTGTCAATTTTTGAGAATAGCGCTGGCGGTTTTGGCCGTTACGTTGGGTATAGAGTTAACTTACATTCCAGCTGTCACGTATTTTAACAGAGCCATGAGCATTCGACAGGCGATTACCCGGATTATATGTAATTATCGACACATTGACGAGACACTTCTTCCTGTAAATAGGAAGATATTCGCCCATTGATCCGTTCATCAATTACCATACTGTGTAAATACGTAGATTTCTAACTTGAACGCCGTAGTAGCAGTACTCAAATCATCGTGGAAGCGGAAGTTGGCGTTGTCGGCAGGATATAGCCAGCGCGCTTATCGAATATTCGTTACAATCACTATGTCTTGCAGGATGCGGCACCGATTATTTTACTACTTGCCCCACAGAGACGAGTCTCTGATTTAGTACACGTGACTAAAATAGATAAGTGTTGACCATACAGTGGCAATAGACACTGGCAATGTCTACCAGTTCGTTTTATTTGACGTCATTGGTGATATTAGTGTCAAAACCAATATAACTGGCCCTGAATACATGCAGAGTGCGGGGGCTCAAACTGGCGAAATGGCGCAAAAGCTCACAGCGACTCGTTGGTGATTGCGAACCTTTCTTGAATAAAATGTTGAGAGTTCGGTTCTCGTCTCTGCCTTTTGGTGTCGTGTCATACAGTAATGCATTCAACCTCCTACAGTGCGGTCGCTGTGGACTAGTCACTTTCCACAGTTAGGCAATGGACGCAATAATATTAGATTCCATCCTCTAATTATAGGAAACAATTATCAAATATTTAATTAATGAACCACCGATGCAACCCGGTGCCTCATTAATTACATTTTTTACTGATGATGACTTTTTTTCTGTCCGACAGAGGTACGCGTGAACATCACTGCTCATGCGTAGATAACGCCAAACCCACAGCCGTTGTACTGTACAGTACGTGTAGAGTGTATTATCACTAAATCACCCACAGAGTGGAGATTCCACCCGAGCAATAATTGCTAATTTGTTGCATAGCATAACAATCACAAGCAAAGTTTCAGCCAATGGACCTCCGGGTTTAACCCATAGGTCCATTGGCGGAAACATTGCTTGTGTTTTTTGTTCATATGTACGGAATTTGAAAGTGATATTTGGGGCGATAACTCCACTCCGCAGTTAATTTGGTTACAATCTACTCTCCACGTACTGCACGCCTAAAAAAGCATGCGGTGACACAACGTGCCTTTAATCAATGAAACCTGGAATGAAGTCCAGCTTCTACCCGATTAGTGCATTGGAAGTTCGGACAGTTTTTTTCCGATGTCCAGTGGTTCTCGCTGGGTACTCGTGATTCCTCCACCACCGAAGACTAGGGCTACAAAATCATACAAGGATCAGAATCGATTCTCCCAAATAAATCTCGCAAAACGTTTGCACAATGTCTCTCTCAGAGCTTCCTAACAGTACACGCACATCAACGCGCCACTCCGGTAAATTCCCTTTCCGCAAAGAAGCATATACCCACCATGAACAAACGGAGGTGAATAAAACAGGTTGAGCTCTCGCATCCGTGTAGATATCCCTCTTGAATTAAAATATTTTGCACATTAGTTATCAATATAATCTTCTGGGACTTCACATTTACTCCAGCGATGTCGCACTATAGTAATTCCCTGTCATTTGAAGTCTTCGCTTTAACTCGAAGAAAGCATTCGTATCACCGACGGCTGTATTATCAGACGCCCAAATTCTCCTTCGCAGGTGTGGATGTGATTTGAATTTGAGGAAATGACAGAAGTCAAAGGGGAAATGTTCAAGAGAGTAAAGGGATGGGGATGAGGGCCCATTTCAAACCCCCATTCTGCTGCAGCATTAACCCTTTTATACTTCTGTACGTCTTATGACGTACGAAATCAAACAGCGCATTGATACTTTGTGGTAATTTGTTTTGTTACCATTTTTCGATTTTTTAAAGTTTTAAGCTCAATTCATTATTTTCTCTCGAATAGTGCTCAGTGACAACCGTTGAAACAAATGCTATCGCAGCTTCAAATACTAATATAATCCTGCTGTCAAGACTTCTTAACTGTGTGAATGCTAGAAGCCACTATCATGGCTTTTAATAAATTCCAGAGCAAAACCCAACCCTTCCTTGCTTATATTTCATGTTCAGTCAAACACAACTAATATTTTGTTTATATAAGTTTGTTTTATTACAAATTATTGGAGAGCGCCCTTGGGCGCTCTCCAATAATTTGTAATAAAACAAATTTTAAATAACAAATTCAGACCACCCAAAATAATCTAGCCCTCAACCAGATAATCACTGATGTGAAAAATATCTTGTTATTTGTACTTTCCGACGTATGGCGTCGCATTTTGAAAACCGTTGAAGAAACTTAATTCCCAGTGACGTTTGAACGTCAGGATAATTAAAGTCTCAAAGGGTTAACTTCCATGTGTGAGGTGTGAAATTGTCCGTGTTATGCATAGCTTTTGTTAGTCTCTGCCAACTGGCATAATTCTGGCGTAGCAATGAGGCAGACCACAACGCTAGTAGAGTACAGGGATTGCAGCCAATGACCCAGGAGGGAGTTTTTTCCTGAGTTTCACTTGCGCTGAAGACACACATGAAATACAGAAAACAGCCCAACGAGTGTCTTTGATTCGTGTCTTCTGTTCTCTACATGAATTGTATTTTGTATGCATACCGCGATTAATCTTGAATTAAATGAGTGCAACCGATGTGTTTAAAGAAAAATATCACCCTAGGCGGTCTGATAATTTTCAGACATTGTTTTCTGTCGAAGCATTTCATTCACGTCATAGCGTCACTCAGACGCGTAACGTCAATCAGCTGCATTCTTAATTGACGTTATTACGCGTAATTTGGATTCCACGCATGGTGCATCTATCACATTTCTCAATGTGTGTATTACATCGTGCAACGTTGATTACGCACTGTAGTCGTGGTATCAGGTCTACTCGTGGTTTGAACTGTATTCAAATAGCCAATCACGATAATAGCCTTATTGTCCAGAACTCCGAAATCATTTCCTTGCCAATAGGTACCACCTTCTTGAATTTACCTGGTGGAGGGGAACCAGTGTTTCCATTGCTCGCTTTGCAGTTTTGACTGTGGGTCAAAGTAGTCATCCTGAGTTACAATTCTCAAAATGAAGTCTCGAGATTTCCCTTGAAACAGTGCCAAAAGTTCATTGGAAATGTTCAGGCCAGTCAGCCTCTAGTTAAGCATCAATTATTAACCATTTATCCAAAATACATGATATCAAATTTCATTATTTTTCTTATTGTTTTTTTAATTTTAAAAAAAAATCAACAAAACCATATCACGTGACCGCTCATTGGAACGGACTCGATGAGCTCGTTCCAATGAGGGGTCACATGACACAGTTTTGTTGAACCTTTTAATTTATTTTTTCAACTGCTAAATTTGAAAATTACGCGGGCGGGTGAAACCGTGTCTTTAGGTAAATGGTTAAGGAACTCAGCTTGCAAAGGAGGCTACAATATATAGGAAATTACTAAGCTTTAGCATCGCGTTGGAAAACGTGTAAATCTGCCCTAAGATATATCCCGCTATTCGAAAAATCAATAATATTGGGACAAACATACCCAATACCGAGTACAGTACGGTCGTTGTGTACAATCTGCCCTAAGATATATCCCGTTATTCGAAAAATCAATAATATTGGGACAAACATACCCAATACCGAGTACACTACGGTCGCTGTGTACTGGTCACTTTCCACGGGTGGACGGTATTTCCACGAACGAATAATATTCGATTCCAAACACTAATTATAGGAATACTCATCAAAACTTTAATTAATGAAGCACCGGGTACAACCCGGTGCTTCATTGATTAAATTTTTGATGATGAGGATTTTTATTGACCTGGCAAACGCATGCGTGAACATCATTACCCGGTAACGGTAACGGTAACGGTACTGTAGTCTGTATCCAGAATATTCATTATTCAGAATTATAAGTTATAATGAACACACGCTCCGCGTTTCGTCTGAGCATAAAATGAAGATAAATAATGAATTGACTGTAATATGGTCTGCGGTTGGCGGCTCGGACTTTATTTTTAAGCGAGACGCGGTGCGTCGATGTTGAACATACGCCGTAAACCTTAGACCTCGTTACCGTGAGTTCATCACAACAATTTATATGCTCCAATAAGACCCTATCCCTAGTCCCAAACCCACATCGTGAAATAAACAAGGCAACTTTTAACGTTAACAAGTTTAGTAAATACACCAGCCGGGTACCCCAAGAGTTCTTTGGATTAATAATCAGTAAATCAGCTAAAGGTCGAGGTCATTCCAACTAACTTCAAATCGTAAACTGGTTTGTAATTTAACCAACACTTCATTCGGAAAATCGTCTGCTGCATGTGTGAAAAATCTACTGAAGTTAAGTGGTTTGTTCGTTAATACGTTGATGGGTTAAACGGACAATCTCATTTCAAATAGTTGGCTTGGTGAAGTCAAATGCCTGGCATTTGACTTCACCAAGCCAACTATTTGAAATGAGATTGTGGTGGCCGAGTGGATAAGTGCGCTGGTCTCTCAACCAGAGGTTCCTGGATCAATCCCCGGTCGGGGAGAGTTCTCGAGGTGTCCGAACACTCTCTGTCAGCATCAATGTAGGGTTGATGGTGTCACAGCGTATCGTCCTATCGGATGGGGACGTAAAATGGCTGTCCTCTGTGCGGAGAGAGACACACTCCGTGCAGGCTAAAGATCCCTTCGTAGTATTCGAGAAGAGCTAGGTTACGAAGTTGCCGCTATGAAGGTCATCCCACACACCTACGCCATTGGGCCAAGGCGAGACGTTAATATAAGTTGCATAACTTGTTCGCCAATCCTTGTAAAACAAATAAGATTAAAATAAATAAATGAATGCTTATATATTCTACTGGAGCCGTAAACACAGAACCAACTACGCGAGCTCTCGTCCAATCCAAGAGCTAGGGTTTTTTAGTATTATTAGAACAATATATAACATGCCCTGTAGAAAACAGATCTGAACGGACAGACTACTAATCTGCCAGGACAGATTAGAATTTTGTACCATGTCCTAAATAGACTTCTGTAAGTAAGAAACTCCACAAGAGATGGAAGATAAGGCCCCAAAGTAGATTGTCTGTTTCTCGGGCCGTTTTTGTAAAATTGCATGTGGGCGGGCGTTTTTCATTTTAATTTTTTTATTTTTGTAATTATTTCTTTGCCATCAGAAGTTCGCATGCTTGCTTTGTTCTGTGTATTAGGCATCATAATCTACAGAATAGCATGGGTGGTGGTGTATTTCGTCCCTTGAGTGCAAGAAGGCTTTGCGAGCTAAAGCATTGCGACACTCAAGGGACAAATGTATCAATTTTGTTAACGTGGGTAAAATATCAGTCATAAACCATGTAATTTTTATTTTTTAACGTTTGCATTGGTTATAAAAAAGAGAGAGCACGCGGGAGCCAAATGGACCATGCGGAAGGGCCTGAAAACAGATGTTTTATTTTTTTAGGCCTAAGGAAATCACTCTACACTTCTGGGCCCGACTTAAACAAAATTGTGCCCAACCCACTAATAGTATAAACATATTGACGCTTTGGAGCCTGAATGTATATACCAGTCCAGTTTAGAACCATCAACTGGTAGAGTCTATACTCGTCAATTGGGGGAAGACCAATCAATATTCTCAACAAACAAATGGTGGAGTCAAAACTCGTCAATTGGGGAAAGACCAATCAATATTCTCAACAAACAAATGGTGGAGTCTATACTCGTCAAGTGGGGGAAGACCAATCAATATTCTTAACAAACAAATGGTGGAGTCTATACTCGTCAAGTGGGGGAAGACCAATCAATATTCTTAACAAACAAATGGTGGAGTCTATACTCGTCAAGTGGGGGAAGACCAATCAATATTCTTAACAAACAAATGGTGGAGTCAGTACTCGTCAATTGGGGGAAGACCAATCAATATTCTCAACAAACAAATGGTGGAGTCTATACATGTACTCGTCAAGTGGGGGAAGACCAATCAATATTCTTAACAAACAAATGGTGGAGTCAGTACTCGTCAAGTGGGGGAAGACCAATCAATATTCTTAACAAACAAATTGTGGAGTCAGTACTCGTCAAGTGGTGGAAGACCAATCAATATTCTTAACAAACAAATGGTGGAGTCTATACTCGTCAAGTGGGAGAAGACCAATCAATATTCTTAACAAACAAATGGTGCAGTTTATACTCGTCAAGTGGTGGAAGACCAATCAATATTCTTAACAAACTAATGGTGGAGTCTATACTCGTCAAGTGGGGGAAGACCAATCAATATTCTTAACAAACTAATGGTGGAGTCTATACTCGTCAAGTGGGGGAAGACCAATCAATATTTTCAACATGCAGTCTTCGGGCTGCACGTTGAAAATCTTGATTGGCCTACCACGCAAATTCAAAGAGCAAGTACCCACTTTATGAATTCAGATCGTATCACGACCCTTGACCTGAAAAGCGGCCTTTCGGGTTCAAAGGGTTCATAAATAATTGTCAAAAGGAGGTCATTGACCTGTCGACGTTGGTGAAGAACGGAAGAGAAATTTTACAATTAGGCTAGAGAAAATTAACCTTTTGATTCTCAGGCAGCTGCACATTCGTTTTTCGTCATATTTATTTTGGAGGCAAAATTAAAAATGTATAAAACTATCATAGGGTGTGACTTTAGCGGTACAGCATCGCGATTTGCGATGCAATATGGCGTATTCATTGATACAGTATTGTTATTCTCTTCACGAAATGCGACACGATTTCCATTTGTATGTACAAAATAAATATTTATTTAACTGGTTGAGGGCTAGATTAGTTTTGGTGGTCTGAATTTGTTTATCAGAAATTGTTTTATTACAAATCATTGGAGAGTGCTAACAGGCACTCTCCAATAATTTGTAATGGAACAAATTTATATAAACAAACTATTGTTTACGTTTGACTGAATACGAAACATGAGTTAGGAAATGTTGGATTTTGCATTGGTACCCTCATTTTTTGAAAGGCCTGAGTGGGAGCGGGGTGGCCCAGTAGGTAGAGATGCAGGCTGCAATCCGAGAGGTCCTCGGTTCGAATCCCACCTGCGGCAACCGCGTTGTGTCCTTGGGCAAGACACTTCATCTCCATTGCCCGCGTGGGGGCACGGTGGCGTTGTGTACTAAGGCATAATGCACGTCGATGGTGCACTTGTCTTCAACCAATGCTAACCCTGCTTGTGTGGAGTTGGTATGTTGGGGAGCTGACAGTTGCTCGCCGTTGCTCGGTGGTTCTGTCCGGGTACTCCGGCTTCCTCCACCCGTAAAACTGTCACGGTCGTGATTAGCCGTTGTGCATAAATATGTGACTTTAAACATCAATAAATACATAAATAAATAAAGGCCTGATTATGTCTTCTAGAACTCAGCCAGTTAAAACATTTTGTATCTCCATTTTACTTGTTCTATAATGATTTTGTATTGTATGATAAATATTACAAAAACACTATCAATAAAATTAACATGGAAGATGTAGCATTTAATTTTAGGCTCTCATAAATGGATTTTAGGCATCGGTGACCATTCCATCAGGAATAAAAAAAATAAAAATAAAAACCGCCCTCTTTCATTCGTTTAAAAAAATGCCTGGGGATCAATTATTTAATTTTGTTTGGCCTTATCGGTTTGTAATCTAGTCAAATGTGATAAAGTACAAACACAGATAACATTTTAAAGATAGACAGACGGACGAATGTATTAGCTAACGAAAACATAAATAATATTAAGAATAACTATTTTGGCAGTAGATCTAATCCAGACAACACTGTGGCTCGAGGAAAAGACCTTGTGTCTGAAAAGGAACAGCTCATCTTTTGTGGAAAATGGATATAAAATACGCTCCACAAGATAACTGAAAATGAGATTGCTTAAATCGATATGAGATCATATAAATACGGACTTTTTGATATCATTTTCGAACTTTGACGAGACTATAAATTACATGAAATTATTTGTTTATTAAGTGGATTTTTGAAAGCTAAAAGTTTGGAGAAAGCTGAAAAATCGATGGATTCCTAATATTTAAAAAAGAAAAATGTTTGTCTTCTGTATATCGACGGACGTGTAAGCACATCATTTATCCACTTTTTGCACCACTTAACAAGCGTAATACCGTTATTCCTTTACAATACCAAAGAGCACAAGATATCCAGCGTTTTCGTCACTCGGCGCCTTCGCCAACCGACGTGTTCATCACTCCGTTTTTGTCAATCGGTGATTTCGTCACCTTGCCTTTTTGGGTCACTCTAAGTAATATTCCTTGAAAAAACAAACTGATACAAATATATATTTTTTTATTTGCAGTACGTGGAGTGTGGATTGTAATTAAATCGCCCGCGGAGTGGAGTTATCACCCAAGCTATAACTTTCAAATTCTCTACATATCGACAAAAAACACAAGCAATGTTTCAGCCAATGGACCTCCGGATTTAACCAGAAACATTGCTTGTGCTGGTTATGCTTGGCAACAAATTTGCAATTATCGCTTGGGTGGAATCTCCACTCTGAGAGTGATTTAGAGATAATACACTCTCCACGTACTGTATTATGTTGAACCTTCAATTTGGAAATTAACATTACTTCCACTCATAGCGCATTAAATTCTGCTTCCTTCTTCTCAAGTCACGGATAACAGTAATAATTGTTATAATAACACTACAGGGTGCACTACAGAACTACTCGCTCACTCGGTGCCGAAATCGCTCGGCGACGAAATGGCACGGTGGCGAAAGACCTTCGGTGGCGAAATCGCCGGGTGGCGAAAACGCCGACATTTGCACACAATTACAGCCTTTTGAATTATCTGATTTATTTTTGCCAAAAATTATAGACCTTCAATGGATCGAGCCTTTGGAGCTCATTTCTACAGTATAGTGATTACAAAAGTAGACAAGGCGTTTTTTTCTGGATTGAGACTCTGCGATCTGGTCAAAAGTCTCTGCCCGCTGTTACGCTCTCTGTTGAATCTCACCTGTCGAAAAAGAAATTGTAAACCTTGCATAATTCCGTATGCTTTTCTTGAGGCTTGATTTCCAACCCTTTATAAAATATCAGATTGGACTTCGAACCGAAAGGTCCATGGTTCGATCCCCACCAGAGGTCACTACGTTGTATGGGCAAGGCACTTCATCCCGATCATACTGCACGTCGATGCACACTAAAAACTAAAGTGTTAAAACTGACACTTTCAAGGTGTTAAACCCATTCTAACTCTTAGGGTTTGATTTTAACACTCAAAGTGCAATGTTTTGAGCACTTAGACATTACAATCATCAGACATCTGAAACTTGAATGGATGGCACTTCCCATGTGTCTGGCATTGGTGGTTCTTCCAGAATCGTCCATAACTTGACTTGCGCTTGGTGGGTACATAATTAAAAGGACACAACGCAGATGACGCGGATCAGGCTCGACAGTTCGAGCCTGATCCGCGTCATCTGCGTTGTTTCCTTTTAAGTGTCGCGACATTACACTTGTCAAGTGGTATTATTGTAACACCTGTCAAGTTCTGGGATATCTACACTTGAACAAAGTGCTAGTTCAGCACTTAGTAAGTTTTAAATACAGCACTTCAAGTGTAGTTTTTAGTTTTTAGCGTGTGGTACACTTGTCTTCATCCAAAGCTAACCCGGCCTGTGCGAAGTTAGAACGTTGAAGTGTCTGGCAGCTGCTCGCCGTTGCTCGGCGGTTCTCTCCGGATTCTCCGAATTCCTCCGTGTTTTTATGAGTAAAATTTATATTTAACCTGCTAGTCATTCATGAAATATTGATGGTACCAACTAAAAGCCATAGGTAACCGCAATGCCATTTCTTTCAGAGTCATGTCTATTTTATAATTATGTCAAAACTTCGTATTCGTTGGATTTGGAGATCACATGCTGTGGTGTAAAACATTTTTGGGAAGGGATCTAAGAGTCGTTTGCTACAATGCAATACATCAAAGTACTTGACTGGCTCTGAGAAAAAATCTTGATCACACATATAGGTTATGTGGGTTCCGAGATGGTTTCAAGAGGTCAAGCCCTCGTCTCTGGGCATATATTGACGAGTATATGCCCCAAGAACGAGGTCGAGACTTCAATACACCATCTTAGAAACCCACATTGAGGTAATAACTCATTTATCCCATAAATTGATATGTATTCAAACAATAAAAGTCTTGGATAAATTTTTGCTTTATTCACCTAGTAGCAGCTGCTAGTAGGATAAATTTTCCCCATAGGTTTAACACTAAAGGAATTTATTTTTAGAATATATGACACATTTCAACTCTGTCTCACAATAAAACGAACAACAATTAACAAAGAAAACACAAAGTAAATCAATCGAAACCAAGCGTTGAAAAGCAAACGAGGTCGATTGTGAAAGTCGGGGACATGATGAGTGATATTTCATTTTCCAAATTAGGAGAGTGTAAATAAACAAATGCACGTGTCGTCTGCTTTGTTTATAAAACTCAAGGTGAATCGACGACGGAAAAAATAAACAACGAAAATAAGAAAGATAAACATTGATCATTTAATAAAGTATTTTTGCAACTTTAGTTCAAGTTTGTAGGGGAATTATTTTTGGACAGAAATGTAAAACTGCGCCTTGTTTATTTTGGGAGTTTTGCTTGTCGATCGAATTGGGCCAATGTGCACCTCACTTCTCGCAGTGTTTTCTAGCGAGTAACAGCACGAGTTCACCGCGACTTCACCGTTAACGATTTATCGAATAAACAAAAATAAACGAACAGTATAGTGTTTTCAAGTAAAAAATAAAAAAAAAATTATACTCGTAGGATTAAGAATGAAACCGACGAGCCAGAGGCTCATCGGTTTCAATCTTAATCCAACAAGTAGAATATTTTTTTTTACTTGAAAACACTATACGTTGATTCTATATATCTTACAAGATTTCCCTTTATTGACTTGTTCGCACAATGAAAGGGTTGGGTTTCCGTTTAGAAAACGTCACTTACATCTCAGTGGAAAAAACACCAAACTCACAACAATCTAAAATGGATCATACACGAATATGTGTCTATAAAAAATAAAGGTAATGGCATAAAATATACCCAATAACGAGGTAGAGAGTTCCGATATGGACTTCAATAGTATACGAAACAGAGGTCCTTCCAGAACATACATGATGCACTATGTAACCCCCCCCCCCCCCCCATCGGGGGCACAGTTGGCCCACCTCTCATCTTCCAACGCTCCAGTAGTGAGAAACACAAAAGTCATCTCTCAGTGGTCTGACTATGACAAATCGAAGATATTGACCCTACTTCTGTCTGTTAGGAGAAATTTAACCAATCTGTCGAACATCACCACACCATGATAATACATAGAGAGTAGTCGCTTGACTGGACTGGTTACGTGGAATAATTCACGAGAGGCGAGGGACGTTGTACAAACACGAGTGCGCGAATGCGCAGGAGTGTTTTACAATATATTCCCTCGCCTCGAATGAATTCGTTCACGTAACCAGTCAAACCATGCGATTACTCTGTTTATTACTTTTCATTATTAACGATAATCATATTATTTAACCCTTCACCTTACGTAACGGCCAAAACCAGCCATCGCTATTCTCAAAAATCGTCAATTATTTTTTATTATTTTTTCATTTTTTTGTCTCTCAAACATAGGTTATGACCCCTCATTGGAACGAGCTCGTCGAGCCGTTCAAATGAGGGGTCATAATCTATGTTTTGGAGACAAAAAATGAAAATAATAGTTGGACACGAATTTATTTTGCAAGTGTCGTCTGTTTTTCATGCCAGGTAAAGGATTAAAAAGAAACAAAAAACAATGAAGTCCCCATTACTCACACGGCAAAGCATCTTCGTTTTCGAGCACGGATACATGACACAATTGTTGATTGCATAATTCGCCTGTGAAATTATCGTTTATAATCAAACCCGGATATCCCAGTAAATCACACTTTGGAAAGTAATAAAATACCTTATACAATTTAACCAGAGATGTTCTGTCATAAAAAGTTTCTGCTTACTTCTATCTCATAAATACTTACACCCTCCCTTATTTGTCTTTTCGTGACTGATAACTAAGATGTAATACCTGACAGGACAATGGACAAGGTGACGTCATTTGTGTTAGTCTCGCCTCGGCAGAAGACTTGGGTTGGTTTCCTTCGTTGTTTGAACAAAAGGCAGGGTGGACGTTTCCAGCCTAATTGGAGGTATACATGAATTTGAACAGCCTTATAAGATGGGTAAAGTAACATTAAAGTAATACTGACATGTTTAGAGGTGTTAAAACAAGAGCTGAGATGACCTGTCCAGAATATTTCAGCTCTTTTAATCCAATTTTTGTCCTTGGGCCGATCGGGTGCTCTGCGTAATCAGAGGTTATTACTTGCTTAGATTCATATCGGCCGAGATATCAGATCCATCGAATGGGGCTGATATCTCGACCGATATTAAACAAACCAAGTAATAACATATTTTATTTATTTGTTAATCCAAAACAAATAATAACAAAATGTTTTCAGATCTGTTACAGGTTCGTACAGTGTTAATGTTTCTGATTCGTTTCACAAAATCCCAAGTTTCTACTTGTCTTACTTTTCAATCCAAATGTCTGGGCTTCCCCACTGGGACAGCCACGATGTTCGCATACCTGAATTTATGTACTCACAAAAAGGCACTCTACAGGTCCTATCGATTTATATATTTCTCAAACCTTGCTTACATAAATGTAATTTTGTTTGAGTGAGTACATGAGATAGCAATTGTCATTGCTGATCTCTCAGTTATACATATATACTATTAAAAAAATGTAGGGGATATCCAAACTGATGTTGATATTTTCAGAAAATGGTATTGGAAACGCGTGATTGGACACATCAATATGTTACCAAATTTAGTGAGGATCATGCATGTCACCGGCCCACGAAAACTTCGTGCAGGTTCTTCGCACGAGCGCTGCGTTAATGTCTGTGGGGTACGTTTTGAAATATCATTTGTACTGGACGGGTTTCTTTCGAAGGTCTCTTCGTTCTTTTCTTGGTATAAACTCGTTCATCAATAGTTTCTGGTCGAAAAATAACTTTTGAGGTATGCGAAGACTGACACGTGATAAACGTTTACGTGCCGCCGTCATGTTGGAAGCTGGCAACAGACAGACTGCAGCGGCTCAGATTCTCAACGTTACTCGGTCGGTGATTAGCAGGTTGTGTCCAAGCAATGTTGATGACAAACGTCGGTCAGGTCGTCCAAGGGCGACAACTGCTAACCAGGATCGTTTCATCCTAACTACAGCATTACGTAACCGCCATCTGAAATTGGACAGCAGCTGCACCGAGCAAACTATGTGCGAGTCAGTGATCAGACTATCCGAAATCGCTTACACAGCTGGAATTTATACGCTCGACGACCTCGAATAATCTCACGTTTGACGGAACGTCACATCGCAGCAAGGCGTAATTGGTGTGGAGCACGACAGCGCTGGGACAATCGTCGGTGGAGCAACGTCATGTTTTCCGCTGAATCGAGGCTCACTCTCGACTTCCACGACAGGCGAAACAGAGTGTGGCGGCGGCGTAACGAACGATACCATGACGTAACCGTAAGGGAGGAGGATCGTTTTGGTTATGAATCGGATATTGAGTGGGGAGGCATAACCATGACGGACAGAACAACATTACATGTCATTCAAGGGCGTGTCACAGGGCAGTACTACCGTGATAAAATGTTAGCAGCTCATGTGATGCTATTTGCGCGACATCACGGCCGTCGAGCCATTTTAGAATATGACAATACAAGAGCGCACAGAGCCCGTATCGCTACAGAGTTCCTCCAGGAGCAGAACAGCACTAAGTCCAGACCTTTCGCCAATCGAGCACGTCTGGTATATGCTTGGCAGACGCCTACGACAACGCCAACACCCCCTAACAATGTCGAGGAACTCGCCGCTGCGCTGCAGGAAGAATGGAATAACATCAGTCAAGATGATATTGGACGTTTGGTGAGGAGTATGCCATGTCGGATCCGCGCTTGTCTCGCGAACCGAGGAGGATTTACAAGGTATTGAGGTCTTGGACTGAATGTGGTTCCCTTTATTGACTGACCGCCCATGTCTTCTACAGCTCAGTGCGTGGGATGTGCGCTTGTCAGACACCCAACTATCTCTGAAATCATTCACCAGATGTCACAGGACAATGCCTCAACTGTCTTTTTGATGAAAATATAAATTATCTCCATATGTCTCACTTTTATCAAATATCCCCTACTTTTTGTTAATAGTATATTTACAATGCAAAAAAAATGACGGATGTGGCTTAAATGGGGCTCAGCAACTGGTACCAGTATTTGGGTGAATGTGTCCTCGCGAAATGTGGATCATTTGCTGTGTCAAGTACGTTTGGTTGATAGCAGTCCGGGTGAAGCGCTTAACCCAAATTACACGGACACACGCTACATACATTTACTACCGTTTAGGCCACGGCATGGGAAATATGAATGGTTTGAGCGTCCGCAAGTAGACCATTAAAACATCCAATGTCTGACAGCTCTGTTAAATAACTGAAAAACGGATACTGAATGGGGGCCTAAGTGAAACGAACGGCCCAACGGGGAGGTGGCAATACCCCAAGCAGACCCATTCAATAACCAGGAGGAATTACAGGCAGGTAGCCCTACCTCAGCATCCTGTCAAGCGCAAGGAAATCAGCGGATGGTGGAGGGGTGGGGTAGCACTACCCCAGCGCACCACCGAAAGGAGCAGTGAACCATGGTAGCGGTGCCAAAGACCTACCAGAGGAAGGCGGTGTTAAAGCAACAAAAAGGTCATAGGTGCAATGGCACAGCCAGACAAGGAAACAAAACTTTTGGAAAACAGAGGGCAGCAGAAATGGTGGAACGAGAGGTCCCACTGCCGAGTGCCCATCCATGGTACAATACCGATGTGGGGAGGTGGAACAACTATGTAAACCTATTTTTTGGACACGGAAAGCTTTTTCAGAATCGTACGTGTGCTAGATGAGTGAAGACTGAAGCAGAAACTGTCGTAGATTCCTCATTCTGATTGGATGGAACCGATTTTGGTGATGAAGAGACGTGCGGAATTTGCCAATTATTTTACATGAGACAGTACGGGGCGGGGATCTATAAACTGCCCCTGCAAAACTCACCAAGCAGACAAACAATGGGTGCCTGTCCTTTAGATGAATGGGTGCCTGTCCTTTAGATGACTTGGTGCTCTTGAGACTTCCAGTTCTTCTGTAATGCAATTCATATGATCGTGATAGTTCCTCTCTAAGCTGAATTGTGTCATGTGGTGATCTAAAGACTGCGCGGGTTGCTGCCTACAACCAGCTCTGCGATTAACCGCGTAATACATCAACTACAGGAAATGGTACCATTTCCCTACAATTCTCTCTTCTTCCACGTCAACGAATCTACGTTTGCAACTTTGAATCTTAGTTAGCATTGAAATTTCTACAAACATTTCCTCTTTCTTCTCTTCATCTGCCATAGCTTTACTCGTGGTCATACTTAATTCCTTTTCATACAAGAATTGTTCTTCAAACCTATCCATTTTGCCTGGTAACGCCACTTTTCCTGATTGCGTTCGACGAATAACAGTAAACGGTTTCGATGAAAATAAGTTGGTTGCATCATTGAGGGGTAACTCTAGCTTGGTTCACATCTGCTGAGATCGGCGTCATACAGTTAAAACTAGAAGTCCTGTCAAGAAGAGTGCACAAATAGCACGTCAATCTGCGCGTTAATCTACGCGTTATGACCATAGTAAGGCTATCAAATTCTGTACATATGGCCTGTGCACAAGCAATGTTTCAGCCAATGGACCTCCGGGTAACCCGGAGGTCCATTGGCAGAAACATTGCCTGTGTTTGCTATGAAGTAACCAGGAGAACCTGCTGTGCTTTGGATGCCATTCGATATGGCAATTTCGCGCATTGTTTACGCGCAATTAAGCATAGATAAGCGTACAGTTCGTGACAGGACTTCTAGTTTTAACTGTACCATCCGATTTTGAAGCCATTTCTGTCGAGGTTAATAATGGGCAGTTGTGGGAAAGAAAATCATTTGGAGCCTGGGTAACTTGTGGCTGTAATTCTAAAAAATCTTTACATATTTATTAGGGATGCGGACCGGACCGGTCCGCCAGTGGGGTCCGGTCCAGGGTAGAGGAGGTGCAGTCTGGTCCGCTCCAACCCTAAGTGGTCCTATATTCTTGCCTGGCACCTTCTGGACCGGTCCTGGCAAGAATATCGTACCACCTAGGGTTGGACCCGACTGGACCACCTCTTCCCTGGACCGGCCCACCACTGGCGGTCCGGTCCGGTCCGCATCCCTATCAACAAGCCAGCTCATTGATTTAATCTCCCCTGGGTTTTCTACATTCACCGCCTTCATCTCTTATCTCGCCTTTCTCCTTCGCAGAACCCTCCATTTCTTTTTCGTTTTATTGCGTTGCAGATGTCCTGTGATTGGTCTTCTCAAACAATGAAACGTTTGCACACAAGTTTGAAATAAAATACTTTTAAAGTAAACTATGTATCATTTTTACGTATTCTTACATTTGTTCAGGCCCAAAAGAATGGATTTCACAATTTTCTGACGAGACTTCAAATATTCCGACAGTGTGCCCGGTCGTTAACCGTTCAAACTTCAAACTTGACTCAATAAACTTCTTTAACCCTTTACCCAACGCAGACGATATCAAAATTTATTATTTTAAATACAATTTTTTTTAAAATTTTTCAAAAAATTTCAACAAAACCATATCATGTGACCTCTCGTTGGAACGAGCTCGATGAGGGAGTCACATGATATGGTTGTGTTGAAATTTTTTGAAAAATAATATTTTTTCAACTGCTGAATTTGCACATTACGCGGGCGGTTGCGGCCGATTCGTTGGGTAATGGGTTAACTCTGTTCCAAACGAAATAACATATACTGCCGCGTAATTTACAAATTAAGCAATTGAAAAACATATTTTCCAATTTAAAAAAAAGTATGTCATGTGACCCCACTTGGAACGAGCTTGTCGAGCGCGTTCCAATGAGGAGTCACGTGATTTTTTTTTTTAAATTAAACAAAATAATTAAAATAAACAAATATTGATACCGTATGCGTTGGGTTAAGGGGTAAAATGCTAAACATTTTTTTCCAAATTAACGATTTTCAGAGAAACTGTTGGTATTCGAGGGACTTGCGATTTTTCCGACGCACAACAACGGCACCCCCACTAGCTTCGGGGCTGCATTTGTTGTCAAACACGAAACTAATCTTCGAGAGAGGTGGGTCGCGAACACTTAACTATAGCAGGCAGTATGTCAGTTAAATGTTATCTACAGTTGAAACTAGAAGTCCTGTCACAATTAGCGCAGACAATACTCGTTGGTTAATACTCTCCTTACTGCAGAAGAATACACAAGAGCGTTTGCTCTAAACAATGCAAACTATAATGTGCTGTTAGCGAGGTCGGCAGTAAAATCACGAACTGAACCGATCAAACAGAAAAAAAATATTAATATATATATATATTGGCAACATGTGGATGTTTGATTACTAGTAAATCGATGTGGGATAGATTTTTCACTTAGTAGTTATTTACAATTTCTGAGGACAAAACACAAGCAACACTTACAAACTTTCGTCACATGCACTACCGGGTTGCACCCTTTGATGGAAGTTTACGGGTGTGTTTTGTGCTGTTATCAATCAGTACTTTTCGAGTGAAGAATATATGGCGCTGCGATTAAGCAGTAATCCACCCTCTTCATTCTGTATATGTAGTCGAATTTTAATATCTGTTTGCATCGTGACATATACATGTATCTCAGTAGAGGTTAGGAATGATGTTAATGATCTCTATTACTAGTATAGATTTGTTAGGCACGCTGCTTTTCCACGGGAATTGAGTCGCGCTAATGGGGCAGTTTGAGTTTTATAGAGACAAAAAGTGAACTTACTCAGCGCGCTATTACTTTAACTCTTATGGCGCGGAATAATCTGAGAAACAGAATTCTTAGCGCCTAATATTCATCAGGAATTTTACAAAAGGTATAGGTTGTTGGACTAAAGCGTTATTATTTTAAAAGGTGTTCAAATGATCTCATTGACAGTTTTTCAAATGATTTCCTGTATATATTTAAATTGCACCTTTATACCTTAAAAGTTTCAAGGGACGATATCGTTGTTCATGAATAGGACATAAATGGTGCATGACACATAGGAATATGTATGTTTGTTCAACCCTTTACTCAACGAATCGGCCGAAATATGCGACTTCAGCAGTTGAAAAAATATTATTTTTCAAAAAAATGTCAACAAAACCATATCATGTGACCCCTCGTTGGAACGAGCTCATCGAGCTCGTTCCAACAACGGGTCACATGATATGGTTTTGTTGAAATTTTTTGAAGAATTTGAAAAAAAAATTATATTTAAAATAATAAATTTTGATATCTTCTGCGTTGGGTAAAGGATTAAAAGGACTTGGATATGGACACACACAGGCGGCTAAAATGACTACTGCAGTACCTTTCCGCGGTCTGCCGTCTGTCGACTTTAGTCGCCTGTCGCGCCAAAAGAGTTACGATCAATTTTCAATGAATACCAGACGTAATAAAAAAACAACGTCAAACTAGTGAAACAGAATTTACTGCATCCAGTAAATTCAAGTCTGTGTGAAAAGGGTTAAAGTATCAGGAATAAACTCTACAGAAAGAGAATTTATGGAGGCTTATCTTCTGGTGTAAAATATTTTTTAACAAATCAGAAATGGGTTTTTCATTAACAGTATTTACAGATATTCATACAGGAATCAGAACAATTTTTATAAGAAACCAGAAAAGGCATATATGTGACCAGCATTTAAAGGGTTCGATACACGAATCAGAAATGGACAATTTTGGCTCTGCCCACTAATTTGAGTGATGAAATACATTCATAAACTTTAGAAATACATTAAGGTGTAAATGCATTTCCCAGTCTTTCTGAATAATATGCACTTGATGACCTCATTCAGGTGGACCATATATTGAATCTCCAGCAGTGTTCAACTCAGTCGGTGTAGTCCCATGTCCACATCTACATTGAAGAATGAGCGCAACCCACTTTGAAATAATGGCTCCACCAACTTCAGATCTGTCATCTGACATTCAGATCGAACGGGTGAAAAAAACAGATAAGTGCAAACTGGTTATTGTTAACCAGCATGCCAAAATGCATAGAGATAGGACGGTCCGTATTTGAGTTGTCGCGCTGACAAAGGGTGCATAAACTCTATGTCGGAGATATTGTCATAAAAACCTTAAAAAAAAACCAAGAGCTCATTTGAAAGCCTGCTTTTAAAAGCATCTAGTGACCTAAACAAGGCATACATAAAACTAGAACTTCTCTAATAAATTAATTTTAAACAGTCATAGCTCTAACACAGTTAACAGAACATTCAACTATGTCAGTATTGCATCTTTTACCGGCATCCTGACAGTATTGTGATAGGTTTCAATAACAAATCCAGAGTGTAGTTTTACAATTACATGTACACCGGAATTCTTCATTATCAAGTTGTTTGTTTTTATATTAACTTGGTTTGGAAATTAATTCTGTACAATGAGATTAAATAAATAGATCATGTTATTGTATTTGACAGTCACAGCTTTCTCCCCACTGCTTTTTGTGAAATTCTTTCATGGAGAAAATATTCATACAGGAATCAGAACAATTTTTCTAAGAAACCCGAAAAGGCATATATGTGCACACCATTTATAGGGTTCGATCAAGGAATCAGATATGGACATTACTGCCGCTACCATTTATTTGAATGATGAAATACATGTATAATCTTCAGAACTGCATTAATTGGTATAAAATGAAATTCCCAAATAGGTCGAAAAAAGTATGCATTTAATGACCTCTCTTGACCGCATAGAGGTGGACCACATTTTGAACCTCCAGCAAGTTTCAACTCATTTGGTGTAGGTACCATTACTATAGGTCATACTAAACCTGAAGTATGAGCATAAACTACTTTATAAATATTGGCTCCACCAACTCCGGATCTGCCATATTTGTAGATGATGGCAAATGTTCATATTAGCAAGGCAATGATGAAGTGCATGCATGGTACCTCTGGAAAATATATTGCAAGTAAAAAGGTTCAGTAATGTTGGAATGTAGACGTTGAAAGTCCTTGAAGACCCCCACGAGCCTGTCTGAAGACTTATTGGCATTGTCAAAATACCGAGGTCCCATCTATATCCATGTGTGTTTAGAACAACACTGTGAGAATGGAAATGGTTTTCATTATTCTCAATGATTTTTTCGAAGAGAGGTGCACCATCGAAGTGCAGTACGCTTTAGTACACAGCGCCACCGTGCCCCCATATTAAGATTTTCAGAGGGTTAAAATATTCGATTTAAATATTCCATTTTAATCCTTTAACCCTTTACCCAGATGGTAGAAGTGCAGGCTGCAAGCCGAGAGGTCCTCGGTTCGAATCCCACCTGCGGCAACCGCGTTGTGTCCTTGGGCAAGACACTTCACCCCCATTGACCACGCAGGGGCACGGTGACGCTGTGTACTAAGGCGTACTGTACGTCGATGGTCCACCTGTCTTCAACCAATGCTAACCCTGCTTGTGTGGAGTTGGTATGTTGGGGAGCTGACAGTTGCTCGCCGTTGCTCGGTGGTTCTCTCCGGGTACTCCGGCTTCCTCCACCCGTAAAACTGTCACGGTCATGGTTAGCCATTGTGCAGAAATATGTGACCTTAAAACACCAATAAAAATAAAAAAAAACCTTTACCCAACGAATCGGCCGCATCCGCCCGCGTAATATGCAAATTGAGAAGTTGAAAAAATATTAGTTTTAACGAGGGGTCCCATGATATGGTTTTGTTGAAATTGTTTGGAAAATTTGAAAAAAAAATGATATTTGAAATAATAAATTTTGCTATCGTCTCCGTTGGGTAAAGGGTTAAATGGGGGCGCAATGGCTGAGTTGGCAGAGGTGCAGGCTGCAAGTCGAGCGGTCCTCACTCTGTCCTTGGGCAAGACACTTCACCCATTGCCTACGTGGGTGCATGGTGGCGATGTGTACTAAAGCGTACTGCACATCGATGGTGCACCTGTATTCAACCAATGCTAACCCTGCTTGTGTGGAGTTAGTATGTGGGGAATCTGATAGTTGCTCGCTGTTGCCCAGAGGTCCTCCTCCCCAGGTATTCTGGCTTCCTCCGCCCGTAAAACTATCCTGGTCATGGTAAACCACTGTGCACAAATATGTGAAATTAAACACCAATGAATAAATAATCCTTTAAAAAATGAGCTCATTTCAATGAAGGGTCATAAGCTATGTTTTTTCAAGCAAAAATGAAAAAGTAATTAAAACTGAATAGACATTTCTGTGTATAAAGCTGGCCGGTTTTTGCCGTTATGTTGGTTAAAGGGTTAAGAATCCCTTAGTTTTGGAAAGCACACTGAAAAGGTGTCCCATTCCACATAGAATTAAATGTTTCAGAAAAGAGAGCGAAAAACATTCTGTAGCCATGAGTTATATTAAAGATATTTTTTTACTCACATCGAAGTATTAAGAGGGTTAAAATCTGACCATTCAAATATTCCATTCTATTACTTTGTAACTGTGATAGGTGTTTCGAGAAAGCCACACACCACTCCATCCCAATACCTGTCAATCCTGAGTTATGATTGAGAATAAATAGATTTTTTAAAAAAAATGCTTTGAAAAGTGAAGGTTTCTCTCTCTCTTCAATGACTGAGACTGAAGTTTTCTAACATGATACAACATAAATATGCAGTGCTGTTCAATGTAACAAAGAATTCTATCTCAGCTTTCTCTCTGGAGATTTCTGTTTTAGATAATGGTTACTGCTTCAGCTAACTCATTTCCCAGTAAATGTTGTAAACATATTTTTAACAGAAATGCATGTGTGTATGTCAGGAATGCTTTAGGGTGTCAAAAAATGTGATTTCTAGCAATTATAAAAAATGCACTTAATGACCCCTAGGTGACCTCCATGACCTTGACCAATAATCTGAATCTCCATCGAGTTTCGACTCATTTGGTGTTGATCCCATGTCCATACGACATACCATGCTTGAGATATGAGCGTGACCCACTTTCAAAAATTTTGGCCACGCCCACTTTTTTATATCAAAATACATGTGTGTACGTCAGGAATGCTTTAGGGGGTCAAAAAATGTGATTTCTAGCAATTATGAAAAATGCACTTAATGACCCCAAGTGACCTCCGTGACCTTGACCCATATTTTGAATCTCCATCGAGTGTCGACTCATTTGGTGTTGGTCCCAGGTCCATACGTCATACCATGCTTGAGATATGAGCGTGACCCACTTTCAAAAATTTTGGCCACGCCCACTTTTTTTACGTCAAAATGCATGTGTGTATGTCAGGAATGTTTTCGGGGGTCAAAAAATGTGATTTCTAGCAATTCTGAAAAATGCACTTAATGACCCCTAGGTGACTTCCGTGACCTTGACCATATTTAGAATCTCCATCGAGTGTCGACTCATTTGGTGTTGGTCCCAGATCCATACGTCATACCATGCTTGAGATATGAGCATGACCCACATACAAAAATTTTGGCCACGCCCACTTTTTTTACGTCAAATGCATGTGTGTATGTCAGGAATGTTTTAGGGGGTCAACAAATGTGATTTCTAGCAATTATGAAAAATGCACTTAATGACCCCTAGGTGACCTCCGTGACCTTGACCCATATTTTGAATCTCCATCGAGTGTCGACTCAATTGGTGTTGGTCCCAGGTCCATACGTCATACCATGCTTGAGATATGAGCGTGACCCACTTTCAAAAATTTTGGCCACACCCACTTTTTTTACGTCAAAATGCATGTGTGTACGTCAGGAATACTTTAGGGGGTCAAAAAATGTGATTTCCAGCAATTCTTAAAAATGCACTTAATGACCCCTAGGTGACCTCCGTGACCTTGACCCATATTTTGAATCTCCATCGAGTGTTGACTCATTTGGTGTTGGTCCCAGGTCCATACGTCATACCATGCTTGAGATATGAGCGTGACCCACTTTCAAAAATTTTGGCCACACCCACTTTTTTTACATCAAAATGCATGTGTGTACATCAGGAATACTTTAGGGGGTCAAAAAATGTGATTTCCAGCAATTCTGAAAAATGCACTTAATGACCCCTAGGTGACCTCCGTGACCTTGACCCATATTTTGAATCTCCATCGAGTGTCGACTCATTTGGTGTTGGGCCCAGGTCCATACGTCATACCATGCTTGAGATATGAGCGTGACCCACTTTCAAAAATTTTGGCCACACCCACTTTTTTTACGTCAAAATGCATGTGTGTACATCAGGAATACTTTAGGGGGTCAAAAAATGTGATTTCCAGCAATTCTGAAAAATGCACTTAATGACCCCTAGGTGACCTCCGTGACCTTGACCCATATTTTGAATCTCCATCGAGTGTCGACTCATTTGGTGTTGGGCCCAGGTCCATACGTCATACCATGCTTGAGATATGAGCGTGACCCACTTTCAAAAATTTTGGCCACGCCCACTTTTTTCACGTCAAAATGCATGTGCGTATGTCAGGAATGCTTTAGGGGGTCAAAAAATGTGATTTCTAGCAATTATGAAAAATGCACTTAATGACCTCTAGGTGACGTCCGTGACCTTGACCCATATTTTGAATCTCCATCGAGTGTCGACTCATTTGGTGTTGGTCCCAGGTCCATACGTCAAACCATGCTTGAGATATGAGCGTGACCCACTGTCAAAAATTTTGGCCACGCCCACTTTTTTTACATCAAAATGCATGTGTGTACGTCAGGAATACTTTAGGGGGTCAGAAAATGTGATTTCCAGCAATTCTGAAAAATGCACTCAATGACCCCTAGATGACCTCCGTGACCTTGACCCATATTTTGAACCTCCATCGAATGTCGACTCATTTGGTGTTGGTCCCAGGTCTGTAGGTCATACCACGCCTGAGATATGGGCGTGACCCACTTTCAAAACACCCCTACAGACACCC
This sequence comes from Pictodentalium vernedei, assembly GCA_031216915.1. Taxonomy (NCBI): domain Eukaryota; kingdom Metazoa; phylum Mollusca; class Scaphopoda; order Dentaliida; family Dentaliidae; genus Pictodentalium; species Pictodentalium vernedei. The sequence goes on along the minus strand of CM062297.1, from coordinate 121,381,181 downwards.
CTGATACCCCAGGAATCTGAAAAATATTCAGTGCCGAGAGCTTGTGGCTGTCTATCAGCATGTCAAAAATCAAAGAGATAGGGCAATTGGTTTTCGAGTTATCTTGTGGACAAAAAAGTGATGAAGAAGAAGAAGAAGGAAGAAGAAGAAGAAGAAGAAGAAGAAGAAGGGAGAAGAAGAAGAAGAAGAAGAAGAAGAAGAAGAAGAAAAAAAAGAAAAAAAAGAAAAAAAAAAGAAAAAGAAACTGTGCAAAAACAATAGTCTGTGTGTTTCACACAGACTAATAAATAAGGAACAATTACACAGAAAACTAGAGAGAATGAAGTAAAAGGATATAAGTGTGTGCAATTTCTTTTTCAACATGTTCTTGTAAAAACGTGTTAATTTTTAGACGATATTTCTCAAACTCTCACGTGCAGTTAAAACTAGAAGTTCTGTCACGGTCTATGCGCTTATTTTGACACAATTTCGAGTAGGAATTGCGTGGAATTTCCCCATCGAATGGCATCAAAAGCGCTATAGATTGTCCTGGTTAACAATAGCGCACAATAAAGTGATAAGATATCTAGTTTCAGTGGTTTAGTAGGCAGTAAGCCAATTAGTTGATACCTAGATTCTTTTTCCTGTAGATATTGTAATATAATTGGTATCGTCTGTGGTGAATTACTGGACGCATTCAGAAAGGTTGTGAATTAATGAGTAGCTCGACCGCATAAATACTCGAACATTTTTCTATCTCTCTTCAAGTGGACTGAATTTACGTTGATTACAGAGATCCTTACTTGCATCTTTGTCTGAGATATTTTCAGAATTATGACAATTTCTTCCCGACATAAATATCCTTATTGACCGGATGTAATTAGCTACAATTTGTTTCTCGTCATTTGTACTTGGTCAGCCGAAAGAGTCGACAGGATGACTCTAAAAATAATTAGTCTTTTTAACTTTTGTACCGACAAACACCGTCTATGATATTCATTCTCCAAAAGCTCTTCGCAAGCACTTTTTTGGCTTTACCCTGCGAATTTCAAATTCCGGAACCACTCGAATCCCGAATCGAGACAGACAGAGGATTTCGTTTCTCACCACTCTTCAGACATTGCACCTTGATATAACGGACAATATTGCCAGCCTCCATTCACGATATTTACTCCACAATATTTATTTATTTATTGAGGTTTAACGACACTTTCGATAGACAGGGTCCCCTCGTGTCGGACAGTTGTGCGGGTGGAGTAAGCCGGAGAACACGTAGAGAAGCACCGGCCAACGGCGAGAAACTGTCAGACTCCCCAACATCCTAACTCCACTCCACGCGAGCAGGGTTAGCATTGGTTCGAGACAAGTGCACCATTGACTTGCAGTGCGCCCTAGTACACAGCGCCACCGTGCCCCACACATGGGCATTTGAGATTAGGTGTCCTGTGACACAACGCAAATGCCAGAGGTGGGATTCGAACCTCTCGGCTTGCAGCCTGCATCTCTGCCTACTGAGACACCGCGCTCCCGTACTCCACGATAACTCGTCTGTTTCAGAAAATGAATTAAAAAGCGGAATATTCCAGAAACGGAATCTAAGTAGTTTCTGTGGCGGAACCCCGTTAATCCTTATTCTTTCATCATGTCTCCTACACGGGCCATCACTATAAACTTTTACAATTATTTTTTTCTCGAATTGTTTTTTCTAGTTATGACTTTAAATGGGATAAAATGAACCATTGGCATTTTCGAAGCAAATTGCCATATCTTTTAAAATGCTAATGATTCATTTTAGTCAGTTAATTTAATAGGTAGAAAACACACTTCTACAAAATACAATTGTAATTGTTTTATAGTATTGTATTGGCTCCTGATGAGAGAATGAGAGTTCAAGAAGATTCACTGGGTACGATATGTTAGAACATCTGAACGATTCAACATTATTTTCTTATCAGCGGGACTCGAATCGATGCGAATCGGATTTTCGAGACGATTTCGATTCGAATCGAATTTCGGAGCTTCGCATGACCTTATATTCCGGAATTAAGGTCAAAGACTGTAATTTCGGGGATAGTTAAAGCGCGATAAAATTGAAATCAACTTCTTTTGGCTGTAATAATAAATAACACGGGGGTAAATATTGACTTTGATTCAATACATTTCCCACGACGGGTGAACTATTCAGTTCACCGACAGGGAGAGTTCAGAATTAAAATGGGAAAATAGACAGAAAGGTCGTTCCATTTGCCAATCATTTTCCTCGAATGAATTGGGACGGCCGATTTTCGTTCGCCAACTTTACTCAACATGACATTGCAGTTGATTGTTGACTCTTTCGGAATAGATCACGTGATGAAATACACCATTGAAAGGATCAATCGGGCACTTTCCTGCAGGTTTTGCTTCTGAGGCTATATCTCAGCTCTTCAACTTAGCTAGTTTGTCAGTTCGCATTTGCAACCCGACCCAAGACCGACATATTGGTTAATATACTCGCCCAAAAAAGAAAGTGTGCATTGCAGAAATTGATCAAACTCCGAAAAAATAATTTCGTAGGTGTAAAGAGTGTTAACCTGTTCATGAATAAGTTATATTGAACACAAAAACAGCTTTCCCCGTTAAAATTGCATTAACGTTAAATGACGTGCTGCACGTTTGTGAAAAGGCATGTTTTGCACGTGGAGAGTCTGAAAATTCATGCAGCAGTGTGAATCCTTGTGTATTTAAACACAAAAGTAAGGCCTTCCTATCGTTCACATTCAAACTTGCGCTGCTGTTAAAACGACTCCGCATTAGCATGCCAAGATTGACAATGAATCAACGTCTCCTTGCCCTGGGTATGATTAGAGCTGGCAGGGCACACAGAGAGGTTTCCCAGCATTTGAACGGCCACCGTAACACTGTAAACAGGCTAGTCCATCGACATGCACAACATGATGACGTTCAAGACCGACCCCGCTCCGGAAGACCCCGAGAAACCACCCCTGCACAAGATTGGTATATCCGTGTCGTCCATCTCCGGAACCGGCAACAAACGGCAACGACGACAGCCAGGAACATCCCTAACCTGAGACGGATACATCCTCAAACAGTAATCAACCGGCTGAGAGAATACGGCTTACGTCCTCGAAGACCTGCAATTCGTCCGATTTTGACGTTACGTCATCGTCGTGCTCGACTGCAATGGTGCAGACAATATCTCAGGCATCCCTTACACTGGTGGCGACGTGTTTTATTCACAGATGAATGTCGTTTCCATCTTTCATCATCAGATGGCCGCTAGAGAGTGTACAGACGTCGAAACGAACACTACGCAGATCCATGTGTCGTGGAGCGAAACCGTTATGGGGAGGGTCTCTCATGGTGTGGGGTGGCATCAATGCCCGTAACAGAACTGAGCTGGTCATTATTGATGGCAATCTCAATGCAGCCAGATATCGTGATGAAGTGCTCACACCTGTTGTTGTCCCATTTCTGCAACGTCACGGCCCCGGCGTCATTCTACAGCAGGACAACGCCCGACCTCACGCAGCTCGTGTTGTTCAAAAGTATCTGCAGCAACAACAAGTGGATGTTCTTCCCAGCCCCGCAAATTCGCCCGATATCTCACCCATTGAGCACGTATGGGACGAAATGAATGGCTTCCCCATGCACCGTCAACGCTTGTGGAACTCCAAAGACAGCTGATCAGAATATGGAACAACATCCCACAACACTTCCATGCTAACTTGTTTGAATGAAAATGATATATATCTTTTTTTAGTGTTATTTTTTAGCATGCACACTTTCTTTTTTGGGAGAGTATAAATACAGGCACTATGTAGACAATTACGAATCAGCACGCTCTAAAAAAATCAGTAATTGTCAATTCTTGAATATCGGTCTGGGGTTGAGTTAATTGCAACCTTTGGGGGGGGGGGGGGCAGGGGCGGGGCGTTAGTTCAGTTAGTTTGGTAGTAGAGCATTTATAGTTAACCCTTTACCCAACGTAGCGGCCAAAACCTAAAAAAATCGCCAATTACTTTTCATTATTTATTCGTATTTTGTCCCAAAAACGTAGATTATGACCCCTCGTTGGAACGGGCTCGTCGAGCTCGTTCCAACGAGGATTCATAACCTATGTTTTTGAGACAATAAATGAAAAATGTTAGTTATTCAAGAATTCCTTTTTGGAAGTGTCGTCTGCTTTTCATGTCAGGTAAAGAGCTATACAACTCCTGATCGACAAAGGCGATATAAAATTGATACTTTTGTACTTTGACGTACGAAATCAAATAGCGCGTTTATACTTTGTGGTCATTTGTTTTGTTATTATTTTTCGATTTTTTGAAGTTTTAACCTCAGTTTCTATTTTCTCCTGAATAGTGCTCAGTGACAACCATTGAGTCAGATGGTATCGCAGCTTAAAATACTAATATAATCCTGTTGTCAAAACTTCTTAACTGGTTGAGTGCTAGAAGCCACTATTAGGGCTTCCAAAAAATGAGGATACCAGAGCAAAATCCAACACTTTTCTTGCTTATATTTCATATTCAGTCAAACACAAATAATATTTTGTTTATATAAATTTGTTTTATTTCAAATTATTGGACAGTGGCTGTGGGCACTCTCCAATAATATGTAATAAAACAAGTTTTGAATAATAAATTCAGACCACCAAAAATAATCTAGTCCTCAACCAGGTAATCACTAATGTGAAAAATATCTTGTTAATTTTACTTTCCGACGATTGACGTCGCATTTTAAAAAAACGTTGAAGAAACTGAATTGCCAGTGACGTTTGAACGTCAGGATAATTAAAGTCTCAAAGGGTTAAAATTATATGTGCTTTGGAGATCAAGGGGAATAACTCGAGTGTAAAAAGGAGGATCTAAAAACGGATATACGAACGCAAGAGGAACGTGTGTTTTGCTCTTGTGAACTTTATTAAAAACTTCGAATGCCATCCATTTGTTGTTTCAAAGTTTTAATACAGTTCGCAAGAGCGAAACACACATTACTCATGTTCATGCGATGAAAACTGTTGAATCTCCACATATCTTCCATTAATTGAGATTGCCGAGTTAAAGCTGAGATCATACACCATTACAAATATATTGAGAGTGCATACAATTTTTCACCGTTGTGGGTATAAACTATATATTATCACCATCAGGTTTATGTATAAAATGTTGACGAGTCTAGATGTTGCATTAGAAACAATTTTTATTTTATTAGGGTTTAACGACACATTAACAGCCAGGGTCATATCATGTCGGTGGCAGTTTTACGGGTGGAGGAAGCCGGAAAACCCGGAGAGAACCACCGATCAACGACGAGCAGCTGCCAGCTCCCCAACATCGTAATCCTGAACTCTGCACCGCGGCACAGGCGTGGGTAGATTGGTTGAAGACATGCGCACCTTTGACGTGCAGTACGCCTTAATACACAGCGTCATCGTGCCCCCATGTAGGCAATCGGGGTTAAATGCCTTGCCCAAGGACGCGAATCAGTCGCTGAAATGGTCACCCATCCAACTACTAACCGCGCTGGACGTTGCTTAACTTCGGTGATCTGACGAGAACCGGTTACCGCGACGCCACCGCGCCCCGCATTAGAAACAAGAGCAGGACACAGATACAACATTTTGAACATAAACTTAATGGTGACGATAGATTTATCGTAAAAGCCCAACTGCTATAACTTGATAAACACTACATAACGAATCGGCAGTCATCCTGCCACGTAATTTATAAAGTGATAGTTGACAAAACATATTATTTTTCCAAAAAATTCAGAAACCCCATATCATATGAACCCTTATTGCAACGAACTCGACGGGCTCGTTCCACTGAGACTTCACATGATGTGGTGATATCGAGTAAAACTCTGATATCGTACTGTGTGTGTTGAGTTTAGGAATAACTAGCATTTTCATTTCAAATTTCATTTCCAAACCCAGAAAAATGCTTGTTTGTATTGGGGTCTTAATTATCTCGAATCTGGTACAAATTCCAGGACATGCACATGGTCATGATAATGTATATATATCTAGACTTCTCAAAAGAACTCGATTCTGATACAACATATTGTAGGATAGACATAATATGTGATAATACATATGCATGAGTCTATGCTTCCAGATCCGTCTAAATCCTGGAATGAACGTGCATGTATACCTCATCACCGAACTGCCCCCATCCTGACCTGTTTTGGGGTTCCTTCTTATCCAGAGGTGGTCAATAACTTCAGTTATAAAGAACTCGACGATGCACATACAAACTATTGACAAGCACATGTATGATATTTCAAATACGATTCTCTTTGGTTGACTGTTCGCTGATTACAAGACGTTTTTGAAATGTGTCTTTTACACAAACAGTTACCTTAATGCAGCATTATCAGGGACCCCTGATACAAAATCTGTATTTTGCAGCTGGATAATACAACCGCGTGCATGGTTACGATTTGTTTATGTTACTATTTATAAAACATCAAAAGCTTTTGAAACGCGTCTGCGAGGGGTCATTTACGTTTCTATGCACGAACGGAGAAAAGAAAAACACTTCTCGAAAGCATAATTATTAAATTATGGAACCACATCTCGTTTGCGCTTTTGTATCTGGATGCATTCAAAGTGGAACATCACGCAGTTATACTGTTGAAGCGTACTGTCGTTTTTTTGGAATATTGAACCTGTACACGCTCAGTAAGTTTATCCGAGGATCGCAAACGTTCAAAGCAGCAGCATACACTTTGTCGCGAAACGACAAGCATTTTTTTGAGTCGGAAAATGAAATTTGAAATTAAAATGCTCGTTAACCCTTTGCTCAACGCACTCAAAATCACAATTTAATTTTAATTATTTTTTGTAAACAATATTTTCAACAAAAATCAACAAAACCGTATCACGTGACTCCCTCCTTGAACGAGCTTGATATGGTTGTTGATATCGTTTTTATATTTTGATATGGCTTCGTTGACATATTTGGGACATATGCTTTTTCTCAACTGCCCAGTTTGTCAATTACGTGGGAGGATGCGGTAATTTGTTAGGTGAAGTGATAAGAAAGTTATTGGAGTTGACAATTGTCAGATTAATCTACCATCACCATATTGTTAAAAAACAACGCGCTGTATCAGAGTCGCATGCTAGTTTCTAAGGTTGTATCTAACAATCAACTTAACTTTTGCACCCGAAAACTCGGAAAAAAATGTTTGTATCAGCCCCTCTGTTCCGATTCCGTATCAGACAGATTCAACTTCCGATAAATATCGCACTATCACATTGCGCAACATCTCGGTCGTGCTTACAATCGGATTGCAACTCGCCCTGACGTGCTAGTTGCGATCCGATTGTAAACACGACCTCGAATCTGATACAAATTCCAGGGCATGCACATGGTCATGATAATGTATATATATCTCGACTTTTAAAAAGAACTCGATACTGATACAACATATTATAGGATAGACATAATATGTGATAATACATATGCATGAGACGCACAGTCTATGCTTCCAGATCCGTCTAAATCCTGGTACGAACGTGCATGTACACCTCATCACCGAAGTGCCCCCATCTTGACCTGTTTTGGGGTTCCTTCTTCTCCAGAGGTGGTCAATAACTTCAGTTATAAAGAACTCGACGATGCACACACAAACTGTTGACAAGCACATGTAAGATATTTCAAATACGATTTTCTTTGGTTGACTGCACGCTGACTAATAAACGTTTTTGAAATGTGTCTTTTACACAAACAGTTCATAACTCTTAACCCTTTACCTAACATGAAAAGCAGACGACACTTGCAAACAAAATTCTTGAATAACTAATTTTTTTCATTTTTTGTCTCAAAAACATAGGTTATGACCCTCGTTGGAACGAGCTCGACGAGCTCGTTCCAGCGAGGGGTCATAACCTATATTTTTGAGACCAAAAATGAAAATATTTTGAAAATTAATTGGCGATTTTTGAGAATAGCGCTGGCCGGTTTTGGCCGTTACGTTGGGTGAAGGGTTAAGGCAAAAGTCGTCTCGTTGAAACCATTGGTATCTTTCTCACATTCCTTCGGTTGTTCTCTCGTACCCTTTATTATTTTAGTAAGTTACGATGCACTACCTCTTAAATCGCAAATATATGATGTTGATTTTTTTACAATTCGTCTAAATGTACCTCAAGTTAAAATTCGGTATAACTTCGCACTGCAGTCGCATTCGCACGGTTAGTTCAGCATCCAAATATCCAGAACGCACTGTTTAAAAACGTAATATTTATAGAGTCGTCAACTTCCCAGTTGTTTCTCTCACTCCACGGCTTCGAAGAATAATTGGTCCACAATATCTTAAAGCCATCAACATTTGTTTCAAAGCCTCATCGTCCACTACGCCACATTGAAATAACAGTAACTTCCATTGGAACATAAGTCTGTCCGATAAGCTATTTGCAGGGACAGCTCTTGCTGCTTGTGCTTGAATCCCGTGTGTCGGTTCCATGTTTGATCCTGGCTGTATGCATTTTGGAAGGTGATAAATAATTCACTTGGAAACGTCAGCTTTCTATTTGAAAAGTTACACTATAGTAAGGACAGATGATCTAATAATTTGGACAAGGCATTTAATCCAAATTGCCCACGTGGGGGCACGGTGGCGTTGTGTATTAAGGCGTACTATACGTCGATGGTGCGCTTGTCTTCAACCAATACTAACCCTGCTTGTGAGAAGTTAGTACGTTGGGGAGTCTGACAGTTGCGCGCCATTGTTCGGTGGTTCTTTCCGAGTACTCCGTCTTGCTCCACTCGTAAAACAGTCCGACACGGAAATTCTAACAACTGGTAGTTATGTGGCTATTTTTATGGGACTACAATAAAATGGATGTCCATTATATTAAAACATGTGATTTTTGGGAAAAGTTTTGGGGTGGTAGCAAACCCTGACCCTACCCTTTACTGACCCTAACCCTACCCCCCACCCCCAATTCTAAATCCTACCCTAGACTAATGAAATTCAATATATTTCTAGTCTAGTTTAACTAAAATGCATGTCCATTGTATTAAAACAACTTTTTGGGTGAACAATTTTTGGGGTGGTAGCAAACCCTAACCCTACCCTTTACTGACCCTAACCCCACCCCCAACTCTAAACCCCACCCTAGAATAATGACATTTAACTATGTGACTAGTCACATAAATTGCGGTAGTCACCTAACCCCCATTTCTACCAACAAATAGCCACCTAAACCCCATATGTCTACCCGAGGTGACGGTTACCCTGGATGTCGAATGTGTCGTCAAACGCCAATAAATAAATAAATAAATAATTAAATAAATAAATAAATAAAGTTTCATGTGACGTTGACTAGGCAAAATCTTTACTCGATACCAGGTCTGGATTCTAACGAGCATTCACAGAAAGATATTTAACCCTATACCCAACGTAACGGTAAAAACTGACCAGCGCTATTCGCAAAATTCACAGTTCAATTTTTATTACTTTTTCATTTTTTGTCACAAAAACATAGCTTATGAGCCCTCATTGGAACGAGCTCAATGAGCTCGTTCCAAAGAAGGCCAAAAGCTATGTTTTGCCGCAAAAAATAAAAAAAATTAGTGGTTCAAGAATTTTATTTGCATGTGTCTCTGCTTTTCGTGTTAGGTAAAGGGTTAAAAAAATAGAATCTTTAAATCTGACGGAGCCAAAGATAGATTTGACAGGCAGCTCACATTATTCGGGCCATATAGCTTACAAATTTCAATTCAGCTGTAGTACGTCAAGGGGCACATTGTAAAAAAATTGTTGATGATGATTTTTATTACCTGGTTTTTATAATCGGGTAAACGCATGCGTGGACATCACTGCCCACGCGTGGATTACAACCAGTCCACGGCGGCTGTACTGAAGCAAAGCACCATAGCAGCATCAGAACTAAGAAATATTGACTGACCGTGTTTATTTTCAAATAGTTTATAATTTATTTTTCTTTAATGACATCTCCTTTGCGCGGAAGTAATAGGCCGAGGTGAGTTTTTCTAAACTCGATTAATATGTTTGCTATGGTATGAATGTTTTTGCTTTGTCCCGCCCATTTATAAAAAAAACAAATAATGGGCATGGCTAACGGTGTAATAAAAGTGTAATTGATGCGGGTGTATTTCGGTTACATGTAGCATTCACTTGGGGTGTTCACACTAATTGTCCTCTCGAGTATTTGAGACGCGTGTATATTAGCCTGTGTTGCAAATAATAAAACTGTTACCTCCACAAAAGTTGACCCGACTGCAAGGATTTTAATGGCAGAGATGTCGGTAGCCTCATGGTACAGTATAATGCAAATATAGGTTTCACCACAGAAAGCAAGTGATATTGAATATACAATCGCGAGGGTGTTCACGAGGGCTTTGCGCGAGTGAACATGCCCGAGCGATTGTATGTTAAATATCACGAGCTGATATGGTGTAAACGACTTGTCACAGAGTTGTTTTCCTTGAGACAAACAAAAGACGCACAATCAGTAAAAAAGACGCATTATCATGTCGCGATTAAATTTACTTAATTTGACATTTCTTTCTCATTCTTTTCAATAATTTCTTCTTTCTTTGAGTCGGCAAAATCTTGCTATAGTTATACGGAAAGCGTCATTTTTATCGCACGTTTTAGTTTTATTTTATGATCGAAACGTTGTATAATGTCACCAGGCGAGGAACTTCAAAATAGTACGTGAATGGATTCAGATACTTTTATCCTTTGAACCCTGGTGGCATCTTCCATGACAGTTCAATGACAGCAAACGGAAGAGTCCATATTCATTACTTAGGGGCAGACTAATTAATATTTTCAACGTGCAGCCTTGGGGCTGCATGTTGAAAATATTGATTGGTCTACCCCACACACGCACTTAAACACCCATCCTACTTACTGGAATTATGACGTATCGTGTTTCTGGTTCGAAAAAGGGTCTGTCGGATAACAGCGTCAATACAGATCACTGAAATGTTTTCACGGGTTTTTGTTTATGTCAAAGCTGACACTGTCCCAATTCTATGCATTTGTTCTCGAAAAAAACCTTCATCGCCCAGGTGCTGCAGAGCCTGAAGTGATATTTTGTGAATACAGCATATGTTATTTTCAGCTCTTCTAGATATATTACTTCTTTTAAACAAACGAGTGACGTCATAACCATGTGACAAATAATTATTCTAAATAAAATCACCACAACTGAAATGAATTAATTGTCGTCTTGGCGGAGTATGAATGTGGAATGGGCATGTTACATTGTGTATAATGTGCACTTCACACAATCAGACACACCAATCCCACATTCATACTCCGATAAAGTGACAGATAATTCGTGCCAATTCTTATATAATATTGACTGTATTAAACGTTTATTTTTCTCCATTCTGCTCCATGAGAATAACACAAACAATATTCTGCCTCGTAAAGCGAAATTGGATTGTTAAAAGCAAGACATAATCCAGCGTATCAGATTGACTCGTTGATTTATAGCCATATATTGTAATTACAAGTCAAGTGTAAGTCATAACAATTCTGCCCATTTCCATAATGATGAGTTGCTTTACTAAACTGGTGTTTAATTTCACCAGATACTATCAGGATGAGAAAAGTTTAGCAATTTATCATTTTTATTATTCTGAGCTAAGATGTCTGATTTAATGCGTTTTTTTTTTAAAAACAAAGATATAATTCATACGACATCAGTAATGTCATTCCAATCAGTATTAAGTGGATACGATATCGTCGGATGAGAGCCATAAGGTTCCATCTTCTACTGGAAGATAGAACCCAAAAGTTCTCACCCGACGATATATTGACGTCACATACATCGTAAACCTCTGCAATCTGGAATAGACTATTGCAAAGTATGTACATGAAGGACATCGTGAAGTCAGAGAGCTGCTGGCCACATTTGACGTTTAACCACAGGCACTCAGATATTTCTATCTATAATATTGGATCATACCTCGGCCTCGAAATCTTTGCCTTTCAACCTGTCTCAGACCGTTACTTTATATCAGCAACAGGTAGAACAAACGATTTCCAGTTGGGCGAATATTGGTCTTAAACGATGTTGTATGTTAAATTTCAAAATCTTCTTCTCGTGTTGAACTGCACGAAATCTTCAATGCTATGATTGCCCCGTCCCTTAAGTACTCCACTGAATCAATTACCAAGCATGCGATAAAGTCCACCGAAGCATCTACGTATCTTTACACGAGTGTGCACTTCTCAAACGTTTTTTCTACTTTAAAACTGTTAATGTCCATTTTCCTTGCCACTTCGATCTTCCTTTGAGTATAACCTTATTATTATTGTCAGGCGACCTCGAACTCAACATTGGCCCAAACTCTATTAACTCAAACAATAACCAGAATACTTTGTATCCAAACATCCAGAGCTTAAAACATAATTAGATTCTGTTCAGTGTGAATCCTCATCCCAGTGTATCTTGGCTTTAACTGAGACATGGCTGTACAGCAACGATCACATATCCCATGCCCTACTCTGGAGTTCATGAGCCTTTGCGATACGGCCGTTCGACAAGGAGAGGGGTGCATCTTCATTCGGAAAAATATCGCCTTTCGAGCCGACCTTGAGGTACTGAACACAGAGTGTCTATGGGCTGATATATTTAGGAAAGACAGTAAGTCCCCTTTGCTAGTGGTCATTTATCGCCAACCTTACATTCCTCCAGATAAATGGGACGCCGTTTCGTAATCTACTTAAAAACCCAGAGACACATAACCTGTCGATTTAATTGTCACGGGCGATTTTAGTAACAACCAACTGATTTCTCGCGAGGAGGTTTTACTGAAATAAGCAACCCTTTTTAACCTAAGGCTGCTTTTGAGTGAGTCAATCTGTTTTACTTAGTCATAGGAATATCTTATATCTTTGATGAAAGCGACACAGTTGACGCTAACGCCAGCGAGGTCCTGTAAACAAATATCCCGGACATGATTCGCTACCGCTGCCCAAATATCAACTTATGTCGAATTTTTAAAACCACCCCTCTCTCTCCTTTAAGAGAAGGATATGGTTGAATCTTCAGGACAATTACAAAACACCAAAGGAGACCCTCTCTAACGCCGACTCGAATTCTCGCATTGATGATATACAGTTAAAACTAGAAGTCCTGTCACGAACTGTGCGCTTATCTAGGCTTAATTGTGCGTTGGAATTGCGCGGAATTGCCATATCGATTGGCATCCAAAGCACGGCATGTCCTTCTGGTTACTCATTGCAAACACAGGCAATGTTTCTGCCAATGGACCTCCGGGTTACCCGGAGGTCCATTGGCTGAAACATTGCTTGTGCACAGGCCAGAATTTGATAGCTTTACTATGGTCATAACGCGTAGATTAAAGCGCAGATCGACGTGCTATTTGTGCGCATTTCATGACAGGACTTCTAGTTTTAACTGTATGTGTTGATACTATCATTTCCAATTTCACCGACAAATTACTCGATACACCATCTAAACATACCCTTGACAAAATTATCACTTCGCGATCAAATCAGCCGAAATGGATGTACAGCGACTGCTAACAAGACGACGAAAACGGATGTATCGTATAGACAAACTCTTGGGCTAAATATGAACACAAATGGAACAAAGGTGTAACTCAACCATGTACTCACATCGTCGCCTGAGTGCTAGAATGTCCTATGCCCCCTATGGGACATTGGACATTCTAGCCTCAGCTGACGACATGCTTACACTCTAAAGTCAGTTGGGTTAAAGTGACCCAAAACAACTGGGTTCATATTCACTCAACCACGTTGATTTAAGCTGATTTTGTTTTATCTAATTTTAGAGTATACATTCTTAGAATCTCTAGCCGACCCTTGCTGTGCAGGGATGCGACCTCCTGGCTTGCTATCTAGAGGGAGCGATGACTGACCTCGAAATTAAATCAACCTGGTGACCGACCACGGGTCCAAGCCTCCAGGAGGAGGTATTTGAGTCCACCTACTGTTTTATACCGCCTGTTTTAGTAAATTTATGTATGACTTAGGGAGATGACTTCCACAAGCTGCAAGCTTTCTTTTAAATCTCTGTTGTGTCTTGCACTGTTACTTTTTCTGATGTAAACTTCTGTAATGTATAGCATATTCAATGAATAAAATATTGTTTGCATTAAAAGCTTTTAAGCAATCACTCGTAATATAAATCACCTGATTCTTCTTATGCGTCCAGGGATAATGTGATTAACATTTCGCCAATCATGTCTCCGCCCATTTTTTGGTACTCTATGCAGCATGAAGAACGAAAATCATTTAAACTCTTTTTTCAAGACCTCGTGAGAGGATATCCCGATAATTGTTCAAGTCGATCGTCTGCATTTAAATTGGAGTCGGAACAGCCGGTGCCTCTCGCTAAAATGATCATGGCTGACAATTTCGTCATTGGAAGAGATTAATCTCTCCTTTATTCCCGAAAGCTATCCGTAAATTTAACTCTAAGAGTATGGACATTTCATATTAAGATTGAAATTTCGAAATCTCAGCGAATTTGTATCATCGACGTGCGCATGATTTCACAAACTTCAGACATTTTCCTGTAGAGTAGTATAAAACACAGATCTTTATTTACAATTTTCCCCAATTAATTTCAACATTTCGCTATTATTAAAACCCATTTTAAAAACAACAAACGGCGTTTTCGTCATTTTGATGTTCTGTAACATTCATTATATCAACAGTGTGCACATCGTGACATATTCTACAAACACTCTTTTTTCCGTTAACCCTTTACCTAACATGAAAAGCAGACGACACTTGCAAAAAAAATTCTTGAATAACTAATTTTTTTCATTTTTTGTCTCAAAAACATAGGTTATGACCCCTCGTTGGAACGAGCTCGTTCCAACGAGGGGTCATAACCTATGTTTTTGAGACAAAAAATGAAAATATTTTGAAAATTAATTGGCGATTTTTGAGAATAGCGCTGGGCGGTTTTGGCCGTTACTTTGGGTAAAGGGTTAATATAAAAGTATAGAATGTTTGTTTCCTGGAAAGGATAAAACTTGTAAATTATTATAAAAAAAACCCATTCGGTAAACAGAAAATCAATGTGGTCACTTAGTGTTGGTGGTTTTGATATTGATAGATATCTGAGAATTGGTTTGCTTCTAATTAGTTTGCCTTAAAAAGGCAACTTTCCTTTTCACACTTTATCCCTTTACCTAACATGAAAAGCAGACGACACTTGCAAAAAAAATTCTTGAATAACTATTTTTTTTTCATTTTTTGTCTCAAAAACATAGGTTATGACCCGTCATTGGAACGAGCTCGACGAGCTCGTTCCAATGAGGGGTTATAACCTATGTTTTTGAGACAAAAAATGAAAAAAATAATGAAAATTAATTGGCGATTTTCGAGAATATAGCTGGCCGGTTTTGGCCGTTACGTTGGGTAAAGGGTTAATGAATGAAAATAACAGACAGCGGTAACAGGGAGCTGTCTGTTCTGTTCGTTTATTAAAAATAAAAAAAGGAAACCTCCCTTTACTTTCTACTGGTGTCATAGGGCATGGATGTTTATGTGCTTCTCAATTGGATCTTCCTCGCACTTCTAATGCGTTCAAGGAAGATAACTTTATTTTCCTGAAGATATAATTTAGGGGTGACTAGTAGAGTCATTAGAAGTAATTCGAACTTGGTGGCTGGTGAGCGCTGTCACACAGAGACAGTCACATATTGATATATATCAGAGGTGGTCCATGTGCCTAAGTGACATGGTAGGAATACAAACCACAAAGCTTTGTGTGGAACTCACGCACCTCTACATTATTTAACATTTTTTTATACTATGCTCTCCTATGTTACTACATGTGAAACACCCATATGTTAACTTTTAGCTTTTAACCCCACTACCGGTGTAAAGCTTCTGCGGTTGAAACGTTTTCAATGGGAATTCCATTACAAAATTTACACCTACAGAAGTACACGTCGCGATATTTCATTCAAACATACGACGTTTTGCGGTGCCGTGTACTGCGTGCAATGACTTATTAAGTTTAAAATACCTACAATGAAATATTTAAAATAAAATTTGAAAATTGTTAATAATAATTTGACTGAAAAAGGCAAGGTAAAATCAGTCAACTTTGACGATGTGTCTAAGTACTGCCCACCGGCGCAGATGTAAATACAGTAATTCCATGTGTTTACGATAAAAGTATCTTTTTTCTCTTCATTTTGAGAAACAAAGTCGATTATTTATAAAGAGCATGGTTTAAATAAAACAAATAGGCACTTGGGCCGGTAATCAGATTTAAACCACTCGTAGAATAAATGGTTTAACGCGAGGCTCTGCCGAGTGGTAAAACCCTTATTCTACGAGTGGTGTAAATCTGCTTACTGGCCCCAGTACCTATTAATTATATTTGTTAAATATGTAGCCAAAAATGTCCCTTTTTGTCGACTTTAAAGTCCGTAGCAGAGACAAAACAAATGAGGGGATCTTTGGTCACATCTTGAGAGTAAAGAGTCTGTGCACTCCCTATTGCTAACTCCCAATATGATTGCAATGGCGGGTTTGCGGGGATTTCTCCAGGAAGTTGGAGCTCCACCTTACAAAATAAAATATGATTTTGCCTGACTTTGCTTTCCATTCTGAAAAATATATAATCCCTATATTAACTATTTCCGATTCGAACCCATCGGCATTTACAAGTATTAGCTGTTCACTCGAAGGCAATATTTTAAACACCGCCTAATTAAACAAAGCACAGTTCACCGTTTCCGTTTTGCTAATCGTTGAAGAATAAAACAAACAAGTAATCCAGTACAGTTAAATAATACGTGTCATTAGACTCGCAGTGCGCACGCATTACCAATAAATAATAAAAAGTAAACTTTAAATGGGCATGTACAAACAACCGACTGTGCGCATTTATGAATCTAATTGCTGTTGTTGTTCTCTGAATTCTCACACAGTTCTGGATCTTGATTGCTTGCAATGTACTTTTTGACTCCTTCCATTCCAAAATGAGTAGAACAATTGGAGAGGGGTTGATCCGGTGGGGTCTACGAGGCTACGACATGCACTCATATTCGAGGTAGTTGATCAGATTAGATGGACCTGATGCGTGGCCGTAGCATCACAGGTACTTGTATCAATGACAACTGTCAGTAGCGAGTTTATCCACCACGTACCAGGATGACAGCCTGAGTCCTCCTCCTTATGCTACCAGTGAGCCTTCTGATACGGTCCACAGGTAACTGTTACCGCTCCTCATAAAATGCAGCTTCCACATCGAATAAATTCTGTACAGGTGGATTCCTTACTTGCACGCGACGTCCAGGAATGTTCCAGATGTGTTCTAAGGGATTCAAACCGGGGCTCATTGCAGGCCAAGTTAGTGTTGTAATAGCGTTGTTCCAAAGGAATGATCTAACAGCATGGGAACGATGTGCCATTGCATTGTCGTCCATGAATACAGGGCGAGTAGCCAACGGGTGGTTGATGAGAATGTCTCGGATGTACTCATAACATTGAGAATCCCATGTACAGTCACCATATCGAGTTTATAATCACGAGAGAGGCATCCCCAGATCATTACTGATCCTCCACCATAAGGAACAGTAGTTTTGATGTCCTTGGACACGAAAGCAGTATTTCTATGGATCCACACTCTCATGCGACCATCTGTGACATGGAGCAGGAACCTACTCATGTCTAACCAATGGACTCTCCTCCACGTCCTGAGATTCCAAACGTCGTCTTTGATGCTGATCGGACAGAGCTGGACGCTTGATGACCCTTCTGGGCCTCATACCCAGTGGTTTGGGACGGTTTCGGGCAGTTCTGTTGCACAAATGCCTGTTGGGGAGCCAAAGGCGTTTCAAAACCCCACTTGAAGCAAAAAGTTCACGCCTAATGAGGCGTTCCAGATTCCGATCTTCCCGAGAAGGGGTCTTTTGGGGTTGTCCACGCCTTGGTCGGTCCTTAGCATCGTTGGTTTGTTGATGTTTTCAGACAAGTTTGCTGATGGCAGATTGACAATAGCCAAGTTGCCTTCCAATAGCTTTGAATGACATTCCTGTTGTATGCATGCCAACGATTTGCCACGTTAGTTCCTGTGGCAGTCTCCTCCTTGCCATGTCAACATTTATTGATAAAAGAAGTGACAAATTTTCCTGTTTTATACCCAGATATTGCATGTGGATGATAATGTTTTTTTGTGGCATTCGTGGGAAGCATGGTTCACGTGGACGAGGGAATGTGTTTGGGGAACGTTATCAACCAGAAACATCATGTTTCACTAGATGAAATGTACTGCAAGACATAGCAATCATTAAAACCTAATAACCAGTAACAGCAACTTCACTGTCCTGAAACATTTCATGGGGGTGCTTAATTAAGTTCCAGGTGTATATTACAGCAACTCTTTAAGAGTAAATGGCCTTACCGCCGAAAATCCAACAAGGTTTTACACATCACGTTATAATCTAGTTGTATTCTCTCTCAGTGTGGGGTAGGGATGGGGAAATTTGAAATTTGACAGGGGGTAAGATATTTGACCCAGGCACGAGGCTCACCAAGTGTCTGGATCAAACGTCTTCCCCCCAGGTGTGAGATCTGGCATTCCATCGTACACTACTCGAAGAGGAGTTTTCTCCCTCCGCACGATAAGTGAAATGAAGAAGGAGAAATGGACGATTAGAGATAGAAGACCTGGGAAGAGAAACGGGTGTTCCACTCGAAACCTAATCAAACTGGTTGGTGGAAGGAAAAATTAAAATGAAGCAATCGAGAAGACATTCAGCTGACAAAGACATGGAACTAGATGACACTCGATCACGGAACGAGTAGAGAATGACACTGGTGTGGTCTCGTAAAAAAATTCAATGAGGAAATAGAAAACCTCAAGGCTGATGTAGAAAGAATGAACAACTGTATGAAAAAGCTACAGGATGGCTCTGAAGGATGTAAATAGAAACTGAGAAGTTTTTGTGGAACAACGCTGTATTTTGCTCGAAAAACATAGAGACATGATTTGGAACATCAACAAAGATTGGGGGCACAAATTTGTGTCCGTTTTCGCGTTTTTTTCTAACTCTTTTAATACCAACGCCTGCATCAAGATTCCCTCTTTCAAATTTTGCATATATCACCTCCAATAAAAAACTATATGTAAAACGTAGGTACCCTGTGGAATTCCAACGGTTATGGCTGAATTTAAGGATGACGTCATTGACGTCAATATGATGAAAAAAGAAATAACGTCCGATTCTCATAAAATTTTAGAATGTTGTGGAACTAAAGGAGACAGGATTTATTTCTGTTCTTTTTTATTTCCTCCTCCTTGACATACGCCCAGTATGCACTTTTGTTAGACTTGAGCCCCTTAAAGTACGATTTACTTGCGTCTGCTAGCATCTGAGGATACAATTGTTTGCTTTGTATTTTGTTTGTTTGCAGCAACGGGCCCCACCTCCGACTTGCATGTAATTATATATTCATTTTCTGAGTTCATAACTGCGATTATCGCAGTTGTTTGGGGAATGCAATGTGGCTACAATGGGTCGCGCTGTTTGGTGGTCCACTCTATCTCGGATCCCATACGCTAATGTATTATTTCGCCTAATGAAAAGAGAGAGGCTGGTAGTCGATGGTCACGAACACCCGCACAAATTTTTGACGATCCCAAAAGGAATGCTTGTTTTGTCCTGCCAACCGAGGTTCCTCCTGACGATGGAGGTCTAGGTGGGAAGCGGAAATGGCACGTCCCTAACCCTCTCCCACCATAACGATCCTACCCATCTCGCAGTAATATCTGACACAACGGAAGTTCTTACTACGAATCGTTTCCAAGAACACAGATTCGTTTACGGTTTTGATGGGCTGGCTTCAAGGTTTTTCTTCCAGTAAAGAAAGTGTTGATTATCAAACAGACCTCGTATGAAATGTTTATCCAGAGTGCTCAGTTTAAAGGTATTCGAGTTTTTATTTCGCGTTTTTAAAATGGACGCTTCGAAATTCATTTTAGCCGCGGTTGAAATAAGGGTGGTATGAATTTGGAAAAGTTGAGAATCTCCTTACCGGTTACCCATAATGGATAATTGATATGAAAAATGTGGTGGCGCAGGGGAGCTCTTTGAATATAAAGCACAATACCGTCACAGTGGACTGGTCGTTATGCGTGGACATGCGTTCACCAGGTAATAGAAATAATCATCAGCAAAATTTTAATTAATGAAGCACCGGGTTTTCACCGGCTTCATTAATTACATTTTTGATGATTATTCCTGTAATTAGAGTTTGGAGACCAATATTGTGTCCGTGGAAATATTGCCCACGCCTTGGAAAGCGACTAGCCCACGGCGACCGTACTGTATTTGACAATGAACAGGTCTGGAGGCAACAACTAGACGATTTTGATATCGCAAGCTAATTTCCAGATGTCATCAAACGAAACACGTACATCACCGCGTGGGTCAAACAACAATGAGAAGGTTATGCTACCTTTTATCGTACTAAGCCGCTGAATAATGGGCCCGACCTTGCTCCCTGTTGCTTGAACGCCGTGTATACCTCACAGTGGAATCACAGTCCCGTCCGTGGACAGTAAACTGTGGCCAAACTTGTTGCGAACAGCTTCCCAAACTTTTCAGTGTTATTTGTAGGAAATATCTGCAGAACATGCTCATAGCATGTTGAACGTTGTTAACCCTTTAAAACCTAAACATGTAAAGAATAGTGAAACTTTGAAGCGACGTGAAAACGTGAAAAGTGGCAATAAATAGAAAAACTTCTATCTCTTATTTTTTGAGTTCTTCAACATACTAGAATTTCATTATAATCCGGCGTCATTCAATTGTTTTATGATGTTGACGACGGTAACCTCACCCTTATCTTCGGCCAGAATCGTTGGAAAGTCGGCATCTAATATTTAGATATCGTATTAGTTGGAAATTATATATGCAAAATTTGAAAGACGTGGTGGGTGGGGGGCTTGATACAGGCGTTGATTTTGAAAGAGTAATAGAAAAAGTTAAACTTGACGTTGTTTTGGATAAAGGCTGCAATTTGAAAGAAATTGAAATGGCGTGCATTAGATCTCTCAGGCATGAACAAGGTTACGAAGGCTGTAGATACAGTAATGAGTGGGTTATGTGTGTCACTGTTTTGGCGTTTTAGGTTTTAAAAGCTAAATCTTGACGTAAAAACGTCAAAAAATTAAAAAAATCTGGGGAGAAATCGAAAAACTAATGAACAAATTCTCCTATTTGTTTTAGCGCTACAACATACTACAATTTCATGAGAATGGTGTCATCCTTAAATCCGGCTATATCAAGTGGAATTCCTCAGGTCCGTACCTAATCTAATTTTTAGATTAGCTTTTTGTTGGAGATGGTATACGCAAGATTTGTAAAAGGGAGGCTCGATACAGACGTTGATATTAAAACAGAAAAAAACATGAAAACTGACACTGTTTTGGACAAAGGTTGACATTTGAAAATATTAAAATGGCATGCACCAGATCCTCCAAGCGTGAACAAGGTTGAGAAATTTCATAGCTTCAAGTTCAGTGATGACAGAGTTATCTGACTTGGCGTTATGAGGTTTTAAAAGCTAAAACATGCTAAAACGTCATTTGACGTAAGAAGGTCAACAGTGGCAATAAATCGAAACACTAAGTAAAATCAGTTTCCTATTTTTTTATGTTCTACAACATACTAAAATTTCATAAGAAACCGACATCATTTAGTTTTTTTAATAACGTTAATGTCAATAACGTCACCCTTCGTTTCGGCCCTAACAGTTGGGAATTTCCAGATTGGTCGGGGTCGTTGAAAAAGATCCCCAGGAGCTTATGATGGTTTTTACCTTTCGACATGTCATTCCACCCACCCACCTATTTCCCCATTTTTTCCCATTTTCGACAGTTTGATTTTCAATCAATTTCTGACACCCACCCCTGTTTGATGGATATTAACAGTCCTACTCGGTACAAAAGTGGTGACATGGGTGGTCTCTATATCATTCTCTTCAGTATTGTTTGTCCACAGTCTTCACAAGAAATTGATGAGTAGGTTGTATTGAAAAAGGTTTGCCAAATATGGCGGGGCTTCTGCAAGTTTGTGATCCATATACTTTTATACCATGATTACCTATTGTACTATACTGAGTCAAAAAAGAAAGTATAATAGAACCAAATGTGAAAAAATAGCATAAAGGGTGAAATGTAATAGTTCTAATGTTGCTGTTTGTGGACAGGAAGTCGTGCACGGAGTTAAATGACATGTTGTTGTTGTCCACCCAGCCGTATACAATTTTGCTACGGATTTCAAAATAGCACGTACTGTCCGAGAATGTCAAATTGAATGGGTGACCGACGATTTTCTTTGTGTTATGTTTTGCTAGAGAGCCTGGGTTATTGGGTAAACACGCTAGTTTTTGTCTTTCGACATTTTAAAAACTAAGGTTAACCGAAAATCAGAGGTTGCGTGCCATTCGTATGCATGAGGCTGGGATACCTCCAGATGAGCTCGCTGCTGAGTTCGGAGTCACTGTGGCCACCATTTACCGTCTCATTGGAAGGTATAGAACCACTGGATCTACTGCCGCCCGACCGCGTTTAAGTCGACCAAGAGTTATGACTCCTGCACAAGACCGACACATCAAGACGTCTCACTTGCGGGATCGCTTCCTTCCGGCGACGAGGACAGCAGCAATTACTCCTGGTAGAACTTACAATAGAATCAGTGCACAAACTGTCCGCAAAAGACTCGCTGAACACGGCATCCGAAGTAGTCGTCCAGACCACGTACCAATCCTAACCCAACTTCATCGTACAGTCAGAACGGAATGGGTATGTCAGCGTGTTCGCTGAACTCAGCAGCGTTGGAGCACAGTTCTTTTTAGTGATGGAATAAGTACGTCAGCGTGCTCGCTGGACTCGTTGGAGCACAGTTCTTTAGTGATAAATCACGACTTTGTCTACGGAGCACTGATGGTAGGGCAAGAGTGTATCGCCGACGAGGAGAACGGTTTTCTGATGCTTGCGTGCGGGAATGCGACCGTTCGGCGGGGGTAGTGTAGTGGTTTGGACAGGAATTTCCTTGCACCATCGAACGCAGTTGATCTTCATCGATGGTAATCTGAATGGACAGCGATGTAGGGACGAAATTCTTAACGCTGTTGTTGTCCCGTGGTTTAACGCTAACGTCGGATTGCAGTTATTCCAGCAAGACAATACCCGATTTCACGTGGCGCGTATCTGTCGTGACTTTCTTGAGGAGCAGAGCATCGAACTTCTTCCCTGGTTCCCACTTTTGCCAGATTTGTTGAAATCGAGCAACTTTGGGATTAATTGGACCGTCGGATACGACTTCATGATCTTCAGGCGTAATGTTCTAAGGCAGGATTGGAAGGCAATACTACAGGGTGACATCCAGAGACCATGCGCCGTCGATGGCTTGTCATTCAAGAGGCAAACGGTGGACATTTACGCTATTGACTGCATGTGTGAACTTTACATTTTACCCCATGCCTGGAATGAGACGTCCTGACTTGACGCTGGCAACAGTAAGAACATGAAATTATGCCAATTCATACAGCTAGACTCGAAATATGAATTTACAATAATTTGTTTGGGATTAAAGTCGCTAATACCAAAAAATAGCTCCTCAAAGTTTATTATACTTTCTTTTTTGACTCAGTATATATATGAAAAGCCAATGACATAAATTTTAGCTTTACTCAACAACCGTGGTGAACACGCCAGCAATGGGATTTCATTAGTTACATTTTAGACCTACAGTGGAACTACATCCAAGGTGACCTTTAGTGACGTCGACCTGAATGCAAACTTGTCTTAATTTATCGCCTCGCGAAGAGTGAAATGAAAGTGGCGATTATTTATTACGTTTTTAAATGAGTTTACTCCATAAAACACCAAACATTAACAAACATGCATTGTCTCATGTTAATAAAGCATCCATAACTCAAAATAGTATATTATTATGATATTAAAATGAAAAAGGTCCTATTTCTTTTTTCTATTTCGTTTCGGTGATAAAACTGACAGCGGAAGTACCGCCCATCGATGCTCATGTAAACAAAAACAAATTCGCACGTATGTTCAGCTACTGCTCAGTAAAATCGAGAAAAATAACTCTTAATAATCTGACGATCATGGTATAAATAAAATATACCAAAGTAGCATGGTGCATCAGATATTCACCACTCGTTGTGAAGTGGTGTTAACCGCGCGCCAAAGGCTCGCGGTTAACACCACTTCACCACTCGTGGTGAACATTTGGTACACCAAGCTACTATGGGTATATTCTATATACATTCTCATAGTATTGAGGATTTATATATTAAATCATGGGACAAGGGCAATCAAATGACGACAGTTGATCCGATATTAACAAAATATTTTTATTTTCACAAATCCTAACTTCCGGAATTCGCAGTGGCTCAGTTGGTAGAGGTGCAGGCTGCAAGCCGAGAGGTCCTCGGTTCGAATCCCACCTGCGGCAACCGCGTTGTGTTCTTGGGCAAGACACTTCATCTCCATTGCCCGCATGGGGGTACGATATTGCCGTGTACTAAGGCGTACCGCACGTCGATGGTACGCAAGTCTTCAACCAATCTAACCCTGCCTGTGCTGCAGTGCGGAGTTACGATGTTGGGGAGCTGGCAGCTGCTCGTCGTTGCTCGGTGGTTCTCTCCGGGTACTCCGGCTTCCTCCACCTGTAAAACTGCCACGGTCATGATTAGCCATTGTGCATAAATATGTGACCTTAAACATCAATAAAAATAAAAAAAAAACTTCCGGAATTGAACCTAGAGTTGTCTGCTTGTATCCATGTAAAACAAAAATGGACTATAGGATACCAAATTAGACTGACGTATTAACCAGGTTGCCCAGTATTTTACCACTAAATATTTAAGTATGCTCCTTGAACAATTAGAGCAGGTGATTATAAGAATGCATCATTTCTTCAATTCTATGGTATTCTGGGGCTGAACGACTTCTATTCTATTCAGGGTATTTGATTGAGTATACCTTTTCATTCTTTAAAGTTTTCTTTAGTTTGCGCATGCAATTTATACAGTAATTTTTCTTACAATTCTATTTTAGTATATAAATTTCCGACACGAGGTGACCCTGGCTGTCGAAAGGGTCGTTAAACCCCAATAAATAAATAATTAAATATATAGTTCCAAAATTGATGGCGAAAACGAGTGGAGTAACCGGGAACAGTTTTAATAAATCTACTACCAGTTTACTACAGTACAGTCGCCGCGAAGTGGTTGCAATCAACGCGTGGGCAGTGATGTCCACGCATGCGTTTACCAGGTAAAAAAAAACATCATCATCATCTTTAATTAAGTTTTTGATGATTATTCCTATAACTAGTGTTTGGAATCAAATATTATTGAGTCCGTGGAAATATTGCCCACCCAAGGAAAGTGACCAGTTCGCGGCGGCTGTACCAATGACTTTCAATCATTTTGAATACCTGTCCACTGACCTGTCTTTAGTCCATGTCATGTCATGTTTATTGTTTGGCATATATCAGTTTTAGGGCACCGCATATGTCCCCTATGAACCACAAATAACATCACTTAATAATAATATTTTTCTAATACACTGTTATCAAAATACTTTTGTCATTGATGTATCCTCTGGTTATATATCTAACGGTTTTATCTGCATGGGGATGGTGGGAAGACATACCATCTCCACGCAGCAAGCTCTCTCTCTCTCTCTCTCTCTCTCTCTCTCTCTCTCTCTCCCTCTCTCTTGAGATGACGTCGCTACACGACCGCTGGGGCATGTGACATAACGTCACTTTCGGGATCCGGGCGGAGTCCTGCAACCTAGACGTGAAAGATGCGAGACATACTACTGACGGTCAGTCAGAAAGGATGTACAGCCTCACAGCTTATGGGCAGATCGAGACGCAGTCAATTGCCGCTAATAAGGTTGAGGGCTGCTAATCCAATCTGATGTGCCGTTGATAAACCGAAATGTCCGATAAAGTCATGCTATTGCTGCTATTACCGTGGTTGGTCCTGGAAAACGCGAAGAGCATGGAACGCGCTGATGAACAACGAGGAAGATATTTGAAGTTGAAGGAAATTCAAAGAATACTAATTTACTTGTTAGTATTAGCCCCGTCTGGCAACGTCACGTGACATGTTGGGCAGTTATTGAAATAGTTAATTCATTGACGACCCGACATGTTACGCGGTCTATTCTGTTGAGCATTACTATGTTTTACTGTCCCAACTAAACTCCGTTAGTATATTAGAGAACGCCCGTTAAAATGGTAATAATTGTTGTTGACGAAATAGTTCCCCAGCCGCAAAAAGTGATGAGTTGAATCCAACGATATGGTGACGTTCAAGTGGGAATTACGGTTCCTCAAATGACATAACATGCAACGTTTCTCGGTGCTTGGTGAGCTTTAAATAGAGCATCTTGTGCTGTTGGCTTCTCAGTTGTTCGATTGTCTGTTATCCGACGATCGCAATGTGATCGACGGATCTAGATTTGATACCCGAAAAGCCCACCATGTTATGGATACGGTGTTTAAAGATAATAACGCGGTTGTGTTCGTATGCTCAGTGACTAACGTCTATTGTGATATACAATTCGGACCCCTATGCCTTCAAATAGCAGTTCACTTGGAAAAGAAAGGAAAACAAATGGAATGAGGTGCTCTCATCTGGATACCTAAAAAGTTCTTGATACAAAACTAACTCAAAAACTGTGATCACAAAAATGGTCTGTTTCTCGATTAGATCGGTACCAGGTCGCGAAACTCTCATAGATTTTCGAAATAAAATATTTTGTTATCAAGACGGAACCAAGTAAAACAAACAGAAATAACATTTTGGCTGACTGGGTTCTACGGGGGCGCGGTGGCTCAGTAGGTAGAGTTGCAGGCTTCGAATCTCACCTTCCACAACCGCGTTGTGTCCTTGGGAAAGATACTTCACCCCCCCCCCCCCCCCCCCCCACCATTGCCCATGTGGGGACACGTTGGCATTGTGCTGTAAGGCGTACGGCACGTGGATGGTGCACTTGTCTTCAAACAATGCTAACTCTGCTTGTGTGGAGTTGGTATCTTGGGGAGCCTGACAGTTGCCCGGTGGTTCTCTCCGGGTATTCCGGCTTCCCCCACCCGTAAAAATGTGTGACACAAGGTGGCCGTGGCTGTCGAAAGTGTTGTTAAACCCTAATAAATAAATTGGATTCTACAGTGCGGTACGCAGAAAAGCGGGCAGATAGTTTGGACCTGAACGCGACTGGTTTCTGGGCCAGGTTTTTTTTTTAATCAGAGTACAAGAAATGGGCGGTATTATAATTTAGAGTTCGGTATCAGTTTCGATATTGTTAAGGTGTACCGCGTTATCGATTCGGTATTCTGTATCCGACTTAACTTAGATTTCCTGATAGCATCAAAGGGCAAATAACTCCAGGAATATACAGAACATATGCCACTGCCAATGATCCCAACATTGGCATTTGTTTGCCAACAGGTATCATATCTACCATAATTCTGTGATTTGTTCCAAACACACCTTAACCTTTAAAGGCGTACTAAAGGCGTTTGCGACCTCAGAACCAAAACATGATTAGAAATTACTGCTAATCATCTTGACATGTACAGACTGTAGTCCAATTTGAATTCAGGGCAACTGCCTAGACCACTTCATCTGCTACAAAGCATCAACAAGGCCCAATAAATAGTGAATGGCAAATTTGAATATAAAGACAGTTTCGACATCCAATGATTGGTTCGGTTCGGTTTTTCGGTATCCCCTTGGTATCGCACTCCGTTCAGTTTTTCAGTATATTACTCATCTCTACACGGTACTGTATTGCTGAGATGACTAGTCCACGTAGGTTGCATACAGTTAAAACTAGAAGTCCTGAAAAGAAATGCGCACAAATAGCACGTCGATCTGCGTGTTAATCTACGCGTTATGACCATAGTAAGGCTATCAAATTATGTACATATGGCTTGTGCACAAGCAATGTTTCAGCCAATGGACCTCCGAGTAACCCGGAGGTCCATTGGCAAAAAACGTTGCCTGTGTTTGCTATGAGTAGCCAGGAGAACCTGCCATGCTTTGAATGCCATTCGATATGGCAATTGCGCACAATTCCAACGCGCAATTAAGTATAGATAAGCGCACAGTTCGTGACAGGACTTCTAGTTTTAACTGTACGCATAAATATTGTGCAGGTGGATGGAATTCAGAATCTATAAAATATGTCGGCATGAATTTAGAAGTCCATAAGTTCATCTGCTATCATTATAATAGTATCTCGATTTCCACAGAGTGCTACATTACAGTACTGCAGGCGTGGACTGGTGGTCGTAATCCACGCGTGGGCGGTGATGTCCACTCATGCGTTTGCCAGGTAATACAAAATCATCAGCGGCAAAATTTTAATTAATGAAGCACCGGGTTGTACCCCGTGCTTCTTTTATTAAATTTCTGATGATTATTCCTATAATTAGTGTTTGACATCTAATATTATTGCGTCCGTGGAAATATTGCCCTCCCGTGGAAAGTGACCAGTCCATGGTGGCCGTACTGTACACGTCCGTGGGTGAAAAGAGTCAACTGGACTGTCGATATTTATCACGTGTGCTATTTTTAAATTTCCGGTCGTCTGCTTATCTGTCAATAGACACACAACTATCCTAATAGAATGGCTGCATCGAAAATCTTCATCGTTCGATCACAACAGATAACGTTCTGAGAGGTCTTGCTAACACGGATTGGTCAGGAAATTACCGCGAGTTCACATCCCTTAACACAATCGAGCCTAATTAACTATTTCAACAAACTACCATCTTAACAGAATCTTGGATCAACTCCAAGTGCTATGTCTTATAATCGATCTATGGTGACCTACTAATATAAGGCGACGCACTTTATGTTACATTCCCAGAATTGTCCGATAGTACAGGCGTTGAACCAAGTAAAGCGGTCGTACACGGAAAAAAAATTGGACAAGCTGATTTTTGTGCCATTTTGAAGAGGACATGGATTTGTGTGAATCCAGTTTTTTCCACTCACTAACACACATGGTATACAGTGTGTATCATTATAGCTCATAACACCAGTGCACATCCCGAATAAAGAGCGTTGTTTTATAGACATTTGAAAAATCATTGATTTCTCAAAGCCAAAATGGCTGAACAATCGCGCACTGCTGGGCTATGAATACAATATCTAGAATATGTTCAGACACTGAAAATGTTCATCAGAGGTGAACGCCTCGGCGATTGGAATCTCCACCTTATTTCTGTCAGTAATATGTTGAACCTTTTCGCTGCCACGGGACATGTACACTACGCTAAAAGTTGCATGTTGTATCTGTAAATGATGCTTGAGCTCCCCGAGAAACATTCGTGGTTGTATGAGAGGTTCTTCTTTGATGGTTTCGATGCTATACACCAGAGTTCCAGGGTTTGGGCAGGCCTTTCAAGTGACCTTGTGACTGAACAAGTCCTCGTGCGCACAATTAAAAGTCGAGGTGGACTTTCGCGAGGCCGTGTGGTGACCGAATCAGTGCGTCAGGAGTGGATTTACGCCATGCATAAATGCGCTGAAATACACGAAGCTATAACAACGCTGACTGACATGAAATTCAGTACCATTGAACAACATGTAGACATGGGCACTTCTCGTCGTGAACGGGACAACACCAACATGATGAAAATACTAGAGTGGTTTGACTTGTACGATCCTTTCCCGATGAGAATGAAAGATTGCGCTCCCTGTCCTCCGGATTCTCAGCCTCCTTGGGTGATGGTATTAACTGCGACAATACCGAGTCGGTTGGGGCGGAGATACACTCTGAACTAGACAATGTTGTTGTTTCTGATGCCTCCATCAAAAGGAGTGATCAAACTCGCACTTCAGACCATTTGAACTCCGGGGTGAAGTTGGATAACCAGAGGGTATCAATAGACCCATC
This sequence comes from Pictodentalium vernedei, assembly GCA_031216915.1. Lineage (NCBI taxonomy): Eukaryota > Metazoa > Mollusca > Scaphopoda > Dentaliida > Dentaliidae > Pictodentalium > Pictodentalium vernedei. Next base: position 121,351,231 of record CM062297.1, on the reverse strand, counting down.
AGCTCTGTTCACTTGATTGAGAGCTATTGCTCAGAGGGAGCGTGACGTGGCACAGTTCTTCGAGTACGAACTGACTGTGATGCCAACAGCCCTCTTTAAAGACTTCTTTCTCAGAAAAGCAAACAAGGCAGACCTAGCAGATGCAGTAACAGATCGAGTAGCACTTTCGAAGCCGCCATCTGATTCCGTGTACGTGCTTGACGGAGGGGCTCTCCTCCACAGAATCAAATGGAAGGCAAAGGTTACCTACTCGGAAGTAGCCCATCAGTATGTTGGATATGTGGCCAACAAATATGGGCAGAATTACTATGTCGTCTTCGATGGTTATGGACAGTGACCAAACACGAAGAGTCATGAGCATAGAAGGTGAGCTGTCAACGTGTGTGCCGATATCCGTTTGACAGACACCATGATTGCACACAAGAACCAGGAATGGTTCTTGTCGAACGAGAATAACAAAATGCACTTCATAAGACTGCTGTCCACATCACTGAGAGCGGGTGGACATACTGTTAACTCCAGTTCGGGCGATGCTGATACCCTGATTGTTGAAAGTGCCATCAAACTTTCATCTCAAGGGAATTCAGTTGTCATTGCCGCAGATGATACTGATGTACTAGTGCTATCCGTTCACCATTGGATTCATACGTCGGCTGATGCTTATTTCCAATCAGAAGCACGGAAGCCACATAGGGGTGGGGAGGCATGGAAGATCGCAGATATAATAGCGAAGATCGGAGAAACAACTAGGCGACACCTCCTGTTCATACATGCATGGAGTGGGTGTGATGTTACTTCGGCAACGTTTGGCAATGGGAAAACAAAGCTTCTCAAGAGGTTAGGAAAGTCAAGGGAGATTCAGAAGATATTAGCTACAATGCACGACAGCGCCGTATCGCAAGCAGAAATTGTAAGAATCGGCGCTGAACTATTTGTAATGCTGTACTCTGGCAAGCAGTCAGCCACATTGAATGGCTTGAGATACTCAAAGTTCATGACAATGGTCACTTCCATCAAGACAGGAATCGAACCTCAGAAACTACCTACAACTGAACGCGTGGCATACTTTCACAGCCTGCGAGCCCACCTACAAACGGTGGAATGGAAGCAATTGGATATTGATATCCCAGATCCTCAGAAATGGGGCTGGAAAATTCTCGAAAATGAGTTGATGCACGTGATAACTGACCTGGATGCAGCGCCTGAAGCTCTCCTGAAATTTATATGTTGCAAATGTAAGATGACCTCCAAACACCCCTGCGGAACGAATATATGCTCTTGTAGAAAGAACGCAATCAAATGTGTCTCTGCTTGTGGAGACTGTCGAGGGGAGAACTGCCTGAACTCCGAGCCGGTTGAGATTGGAGACGAAACTGGCGACAGCAGAGTGCCTTGAGGAACATTGGCATGATTTCGTCAGATCTCATCTCGGGATTTAATCATTGCGAAGAAAGTTGATCGATATCATTCTTCGCCATCTCGAGAGTTATGAAAAACATCGGCAGCAGAATTATAGCTCGTTTTTTTCTGTTCAATTCAGTGTCAACTTCATATGGGTGTGAAAATTGAAGAAAATGGTATTTGGGGCCATTTCCCTAACAATTGTGAATTTTCTCATGTATTTTTCCGCTTTATAGGATTGGCATTCGTGCTTAAAGTACGATTGACGCACAAACTTCTCCAGATCTCACACAAAATACCAAGATTTTGAGAAATTGATGCCACTAAAGATTTTTTTTACTATGAAACCCCTTCTTGCGGCCATCTTGCATGAAACATTTTCCTCAAAGCGGATTTTTGCGGATTTTGGACATGTTGTTCCCCGATAAATTCCTCGTCGAATGACACCAAAATCAGCTTGTCGCAATTTTTCCGGGTCAAACCATATTGCGCCTGGACTACGAGGAGTGAAAAAGGTTTTTAGAACGGATTCCGGAGCGTTTGTGATTTCTGCTAAAAAAACATTATTTAACGGACGGAGAAAAGGGAATAACTCTGTGTGTTGACATCTCCTCTCCGCCTTGCTGATGTTTGCGTTTATTGTATACGGATTACAGTACGTGGAGCGTGTATTATCACTAAATCTCCTACAGAGTGGAGATTCCACCCGAGCAATAATTGCAAATTTGTTGCAAAGCATAACCAGCACCAGCAAAGTTTCAACCAATGGACCACCGGGGGTTAAACCCGGAGGTCCATTGGCTGAAACTTTGCTTGTGTTTTTGTCGATATATACAAAATGTGAAAGTTATAGCTTGGGTGATAACTCCACTCTGTGGGTGATTTAGTTACAATCCACTCTCCACGTACTGTATGAGCGATAATTATAAGTACAACCAGCCAAGAACATTGCGAAATGGAGGATCTCTAATGTGTCCTGTTTTCATTGGAAATGTCTGTACAGAGTTCACTAAAATCGATCTGAGTCAAGGTTTTCTCGAGCTCAGGTCGATTTAACCCTTTACCCAACGCAGACGATATCCAAATTCATTATTTTAAATATCATTTTTTGAAAATTTTAAAAACATTTCAACAAAACCATATCATGTGACCCCTCGTTGGAACGAGCTCGACGAGCTCGTTCCAACTAGGGATCACATGATATGGTTTTGTTGAAATGTTTTGAAAAATAATATTTTTTCAACTGCTGAATTTGCATATTACGCGGGCGGATTCGGCCGATCCGTTGGGTAGAGGGTTAAGTGAACGAGGTTCAGAAAGCTTATGTCAAATCGTGACGAATTTGAGATGCTTCTTATGACATAATGTGTAATTTAACCTTGCAGATAACGTAACGACTTAATCTGGTCAGCTCTGTTCACAAAAATCGTCATCCAAATATTTGTATTGTTTCAAATGTTGCCTCAAAAACATCAGTTTGCAACCCCTCACTGGAATGAGCTCGTCGAGGTCGTTCCAATAAGGGGTCATACAGTGCAGTCTCCATGGACTGGTCGTAATCCACGAGTGGCCGGTGATATCCACGCATGCGTTTACCAGGTATTAAAACTTATCAACAAAATTTTAATTAATGAAGCACCGAGATGTACCCGGTGCTTCATTAATTAAATGGTTCATGATTATTCCTATAATTAGTGTTTGGAATCTAATATCAATGCGTCCGTGGATATACTGCCCACCCCGTAGAAAGTAACAAGTCCACGGCGGCTGTAGTGTAAGCTACCTTTTAGAGACAAAAAAAAATGAAAATATTTAGGTATACGCGAAATGTTTTCTGTATATTCCGTTTAATTGGAAACACAGTTAATAAAAATAACAAGATTAAATCAGTTCTACTTCCGAAACTAACTCACTCACAACGTTACCATGTTGACGTGTTGACGTTAACGCCTGTCGTCATTCCCGTATTGGGCTTGTTATGGACGATCTATTCCGCAATGAGCTATTTGGTTGTAATTATGAGATAAAACAATCACTTCATTCAAATTTAATTTTTTCTACTTTGTTTTGAAAGAAGACTTCTTAGCTCAAATAAGGCAAAGATCTGCGAACTCCACTAAATGAAAATCTACACCTCTTCAGGAAACAAATGCAGGCGTGCTTTTCCTTGTGGTATTGAAAAATGGCCATCTGAGGAATGGCGGATCCCCCGACTTGTGCAGTGTCCAGAAAGAAAATGGTTTCATTCACCAATAGAAGGATTCAGTGATTTCGAATGGATATGCATCCTTTTGATGAAAGTCAAATGAAATGTTCAGTGCATTGCCCAATGGCCGTCATTTAAAGGCTGACCTTGAGATGTTTATAATGGCTAAAAACACATTAATTGTCAGCAAATATTTGATTATATAAAAAAGCATTACAATTCCAAACAGTCAAGACAAGGGTCACATAGCTGGACTTCCAACCTAACATTGGTCAAATTTCAGGTAATTTTCTCCTAAGTCCGGGAGAAGGTCAGAAAGGAATAACCGAAATAAATTATATATCAGTTTTTTTTTTTGAATGAAACATAGATTTTTTGGAACCTAATATACTACTCAAAATTTGCTAAGCACCAAATATTTGACACATCATTGTGAAATTTGCTTGTGACATAGTTGAGATATCTTTGGTGGATATGATTGAGGAATGCATTGAGATGGTCCCCAGTGTTTACATTAGCTCTCTTGACAGGTAGACTTTTCGTGACAGTCATGGGAAACATGTACCCCTTGATTTTCATGATGTTTTCGTGTGCTGTCTACATGTACACGACATGTGTAGGGTATTCAAACTTCATTTCAACACAAACCCTTGTGATTTAATGACTGAATATGGCCAATGCAAATGTAAGAAGACATTTGTCTGAAGCAGAAATGTAGCGGGCTGTGGGGATGATGGAGCAAGGGGATTCCCATCGTCAGGTTGGTGAAGCCCTTGGTGTGCACCATACGGTGATCACCAGAGCCAGGGCAAGATTTCAGCAGTATGGCACACCAGTAAGACGACATGGTGGTGGCAGAGACAGGGCAACATCTGCAGCTAACGATCGGTTTTTGATCATTCAGGCCCGTAGGAACCGCTTTGCCACAGTAACCCAGCTTCGTAGTGACCTTCAGAATGCATCCGGGGTAAATGTGTCGACACAGACTATCCGGGCAAGGTTGTACAAAGGTCGTCTCCGATCGAGAAGACCATGTATTCGCATTCCGCTGTTCCACAACCACCACCAGGCACGATATGAATGGGCCATGGACCACGTTGGATGGACCCGAGAGGATTGGCGACCTGTTTTTACAGATGAGTCAAGGTACTGCCTACACCACAGAGATAGGCGTTCTAGGGTATGGAGAAGACCAGGAGAGCGATTCCATGCAGACAATATTGCTGAGCATGACCGCTATGACGGAGGGTCAATCATGGTCTGGGGCGGCATCAGCAGGGGTGGACGTACAGAGCACTGTGTTCTGGAACGTGATACATTGACTGCACAACGGTATATTGATGAGATCCCAGTTGTCCACGTCAGATTGTATGCAGGTGCAGTGGGTGATAGATTCATTCTGATGGACGATAATGCCAGTCCTCATGTTGCCCATGCTGTCAGGGAGTACCGACAGATGGAGGGGATTGGGCGTATGGACTAGCCAGCAAGATCCCCTTACCTCAATCCAATCGAACATCTCTGGAATGAGTTGCAGCTTGCGATTTCAGCCCGCACATTCCAGCCATGAAGTGTCCAGGAGCTTGGTGCCCTGCTGGTCCAAGAATGGAACAACATCCCACAAATGACCACCAGATACCTTATTTGGAGCATGAGAAGGTGTTGTCAATCTGTAATTAACAGTAATGGGTCTCATACTCGATATTGAACCCATTTCAGTTCGCTCCGTCAACTTTTTGGCAAATTGAAAAATTTCCCTTTTTAGCAATAATATCCATTTTCCATGGTTATCGTAATCAAAAGCTGAAAATAATGTCAAACACAAATAAAATCTTTATTTCTGTACTTAAATCATTAAAGATATATTTAAATAAAAAATACACACACTTTTCATCACAATATTTCAACTAAAACGTAAAACAGGTAGTTGGAAAAACTTGGTGCTTAGCAAACGTTGAGAAGTATATTTGCCATGGAACTGTTACCATGTGGTAGAAAGCACTGCCTGACAGTTTGCTATGGCAAAAGTAAGAGACCAGATTTTATACTATAAAATACCTTTAATTTACTGAATAGTTAAATTTCTTCTAGTACAGAATCGGATAAATTCTTACAAGGAACGGACAGCGAGACTAATTGTGATTTTGGATGTCTAAATTTCAAAAGCGCTGCCATTTTTCTTGTGTTTGTTTACCTTTTATGAAGTTCGCCAAGGGTCAAATCCATACAGTTCGCAAGAACAAGTATGGAGTCATGAGAGAGTGCATCAATGCAAAATTAAGAATGTACAATGTGGCTTTTGTGAGTCTGCTGTGACCATACCATCTACAATCCTGTGTCATTTTGCATGAGATCTGTGTCCAGTTGGTAAAAGAAGATGAGACTGATAGACTAAAAAATGTAAAACTGCCAAACTTCCTCATTTCGTATTATATGTGTCCATTTCTGGGGTTGCATGCCCAAGTGTTGACAAGACAACAAAAACACGACCTGCTCTGTATGCAGAATACTCACATCAATCGGCTTCGTTTAGTTAGAAAACATGGCGACTGATTAATTTGTGTACACGGTTTGGTATGCTTTATTTGTTTTGAAACTATCGCACTTCTGTAGTTGGTGTTTTTAGGTGCTTGACTGTTGCTTACTCGTATGATTTAACCCTTTACCTAACCTGAAAAGCAGACGACACTTGCAAACATAATTCTTGAATAACTAATTTTTTTCATTTTTTGTCTCAAAAACATAGGTTATGACCCCTCGTTGGAACGAGCTCGACGAGCTCGTTCCAACGAGGGGTCATAACCTATGTTTTTGAGATAAAAAATGAAAAAAATAATGAAAATTAATTGACGATTTTTGAGAATACCGCTGGTCGGTTTTGACCGTTACGTTAGGTAAAGTGTTAAGAAGATTAATAACTGATCTGTCACCAATACTAATTTATAGGCAGTGGGTTACTGACCTAAACAATATCGCAATTATGTTGATTATTAAATTCATTTATCTAAAAACGTATGAGACGTTGTGGTCTCATTTCGGTAATTCGTGTGATTTTTGTCCGCCAGGCGGCTTCATGCTATTTCCGTCAACAGACTGTCAACGCACATGGATGTTTGCAACCTTTTGGTGCCAATCGACGTTGAACCTTCTTATACACAATGCGGTTGTGCGAGGAAGACATTTAAATTACGATGGTACCAAATTTCGCTATATTTGGTGAACAAGAAAAACATTTCTGAAAATGTTCCTTGACATTGGTCTTCCTTTTTCCTAGCAGACTTCAATAAGCCCTTTTTACGTCACAAATATAGTTCGGCGACAGTAAAATTAGTTTTTCGTAGAGATACAAATGTGAGGACTGCAGTGTATGTTGATGTGAATATATTTTTGTTTTCAAATATAATTTTCCACTTTTATGTTTTGATCATCGATACCAACCAAATAATGGGAGTTCGAATCGGTGGCGTATTAATCCCTTGCTGACACTTGAGTAACAGTCTACTGTTTGCGAACTCAACATTGCTACTGTACTGGTCGAGATATAAGGGTAATTTACCAGCCAGCCTGGTTGGTCCAGATCTCTTATTCTCGTAGTAAATCTGCCGATTTGTGTGCTAGAGGTCGACGGTTCGAGCCTCGGCTCCCACGCTTATCTCTCGATCTGTTACACTGGTGCCGTGACCAGCCCTCTGTAGCTGGTGAAGCATGGTGGATATTTCGACCGCTCTGAGGTGGAATCTGGGGTGAAATTCACGGTGGGTGAATCCCAAAGAATGTGAGCGAGGTGTAGCGGTCGTGGTATAAGGGCCAGTTACCAACCAGCCTGGTTGGTCCGGATCTCTTAGTCTCGTGGTCAATCGGTCGCTTTGTGTGCTAGAGGTCCACGGTTCGAGCCTTGGCTCCCGTACTTCTCTCTCGATCTGTTACACTACTAAGGATGGTATATAGAGATCATTACCCTTATGTGGATGTACAAAATATGTATCCGAGTCTCGCTCCGGGTTCTAAGGGTAGATCACGTCTCGTCTTCGACTCGTCGTGATTTGCCCTTAGAACCCAGAGCTCGACTCGGATACATAGAGAGTATTACTATTATGTGGATGTACAAAATATGTATCCAAGTCTCGCTCCGGGTTCTAAGGGTAGATCATGTCTCGTCTTCGACTCGTCGTGATCTGCCCTTAGAACCCGGAGCTCGACTCGGATACATAGAGATTATTACCATTATGTGGATGTACAAGGGCAGATCACGACGAGTCGAAGACGAGTCGTGATCTACCCTTAGAACCCGGAGCGAGACACGGATACATATTTTGTACATCCACATAATGGTAATAATAATTTTTTTCTTACAATATATTGGGGATAAGTCAAGAATGTAGACGAAAATATAACGAACTATTTATTCGTACGGATGGACGAAAAGGAAAAAAGTGGAACCCACGCGAAAGGAACGTGCTTGTATCCGACCCCCTGATACAAACATCTGTATCAGAGGGTCGATACACGACAGTTGCGGAGTTAATACAGACAAAATACATGTTGATTGTAAGATAAATCGCAATTATCACATTGTCAGTTGAATATTTTCCTATGTATCGTGTGTTGCACATTACACCGCCTCTCAGATTCGAAAACAGCAGTGAAATGTTTGAAGATTTCAGATCTTGGGAAATCAAATCGTTTCCCAACTTTGCCCGAAAACCACGTGATCATAACAAACATGTCATCCGAACACAGTCTATAGCTTGTGGTCATCCATTTTTTCTGAGCGTTCTCACGACGTTGGTGATGAAATGATAAATATGCTTTCTCCGAGTATGGAGTGTGGAGTCTTTTATTTACAACTCAGACATTCGAATTACCGATCTATTTCTTGTTATTACTGTCGGTTAATTATGCGGCTGGCAATTTCGTTGTCATCAAAAGCAAAAAAATATTTTTAGTTTTGAAAAAGTGGATAAATTCAGGTTTTGTGTACTTGTTTTTTTTATTATTTTGGTATATAATATGTCGTTATTCACCGCTTTAATTCGTATTTAGGGCAGAGTGGATTTTTTTTTTTTTTTAAATCTTCAAAGTTATGTTGGACGACCCCTTGAGCAGTAATTCAGTATTGTTTATGGAAGCTTTATTGTTTCTAAGCAAAGGCACTGACAATGCACAGTGGTCTGTTTGTTTTGTTTTATAGGGGTTTAATGACATATTCAGCAGCCAGGATCACTTCGCATTGGACAGTTTTACAGGTTGAGTAAGTCTGAGTACCCGGGAAGAACCACCGATCAGCGGCTTTCAACTGTCAGACTACCTCACGTACGAAGTCTGCACAACAAGGCAAATGATGGCAAATGTACCATCGACTTGCAGTACGCCTTACTACACAGCGCTAACGTGTCTCCAGAGAACAATCGGGATTAAGTGTCTTGCACTAGGATACAAGATAGCTACCACTGGTCAGAATCTAACCGTCTGCATATCGTTTTGAAGTTCAAAGCTGTGAAAAATGAACCACCGTGCTCCCATGCACAGTAGTCATAAATTATTTTAGGGACGTGACAACTGTTACTTATTTCCAGTTCAAGATTCGACATTCGTTATCAACCGATGAAATCGGTTGATAACGAATGTCAAATAAGGAACAGGAAATGATCAAAAATTATTTTTATGAACTTGACAAGATATATTTGACAGACTTTTAAGTAATCAAACATTGCAACTTAACTGCCATACAACAATATTGAAGACTGTTACTTTGTCTGTTTTGGGGGGGGTTTACAATCACTTTTAGTAATCAGGGTCACATCATGTCGGAATGTCGAAGTCTACACAATTTATTTGCTTACTAGAAATAGGGTGTAACAGTACACGAAAGGAAGACAATGCTGGTATGAATGAATTATAACTGCTTTGATGACGTTTCAACCTGTCATGGGTGTTTAACAGAGAGAGCTCTAAATTATCATTCAATGACGATTTTCAGCGTGATTTTTTTTTTTTTTCAAAAATACCACTCTATCAGCAAGGGAGCCTTAGTTTAGCAAGATTTTGTTCATAAATAATGTTTTGTTACAAGTTACTGGAGAGTGCCTTCTAGCACTCTCCAATAAATTGTATCAAAACAATTTTATAAAAAAAAAATGTTTCTGCTGATGAACAAACTATAAGCTAACGCATTCAGTGTAACCCACAATTAAAGCTTTCAGAACGTTTCAACAGAGCCGTGATAGAGTGTCCCCCAGCACGCAAGCAGTTCATATAAGTGTCACATGGCTCGTCATATAACAATTTTAAAAGTATATAATTAGGATTTTATTGTGAGAAATTAAATTAAAACTGTCACAAAGAAAAGACATACTTGATATATTTCAGTTCTGCTTTTTTATGATGACAGTTTAGAAAAATGTATGAGTCAATTTTAAGCAAATGGTTGCTTAAATGACATTGTATACCATGTACAACATAATGGTACCGTCAGTGCATTTCCAGTGTTGTTCATATAATGAAACGATCAGACCAAAAAGATTTGTGTGGCGGTGCAGGTGAATCCACCAGCGGAAATGTTTGTACATATGAGGTCAACAATGGAATTTGATTCAGTAGGTGGCTGAGCCATGCATTGATGAAAGTTGTTGGAAGTCGGGTTTCAGATTTACCTCTGGAGATTTATATTGAAATCTCCCAGGATGAAGATTTAAAAACAGATTTTATCAGCGCAGGGCGAAATAACAGTTTCGTAGTTTTATTTCAGTGTGTGTACGGGAGGGAGAAGGGACATATAGATCAAGAATGAGTATGTTTGGTAATTTCCTGGTTCGCGTTAAAATCATTTCGTTGCCTTTTTCTTTTTGAGATGTAGCGAATTCACTGATGTATATATCGAATAGCCAATTGTTCCATATGACGGTCTAAAGTTCTGAAAAACTGGGGTCATATCTTCATTTTTATTCATTTTTGAAAGCATGTATTTCATACTGGACATTGGTGTTTAATGGCAAAATCATACCATTCTGTCTATTCGGCAAGCGATACACTCTCAAAAGAGTATGGTCGATCAGTGTGGCGTATAGCAATATTGCTAGTCGAAACATAGCCATCATAATAACACTTTGGCCGGCCGCTGATTTGTCGCGATCAGCCATCATCATCGCCCATATTCTATAACTCGCTCTTAGGCCACCAATCTAATTACGTAAGGAATTCGACGCTGTTGGAGCTTGGAACCAGTCTAGCCCTTATGCAGACCATAGCCTATGTCTAGATTCACGTGTCAGAAATATGTCAGTTGGTCGGAAAAGCGTACCAGCGATTCGTTTTTCCGCCGAATTCATATATTCCAGACGATTGAATCTAAAATATAATATAAATGAATCAACGCAAGAAGTGTTGTTCAATCGAGATTTGATTTGTTCGAACCTTTGACGATATTACAATGAGGAGTGAATACTCACCGCATCATTAGTTTTATGATTATGCCGTCTAGTTTCAAATTGTGTTGATATTTTGATTTTTTCAATGTCAAGTAAATTAGATTTAAGAATATCTAGAACTGGAGTACGAAACAACATATGTATATCTTTGCAGGTAAAGGTACACAATATTGTATCGACGGTCGACCATGATCAAACTCCAGGAAATGTTCGCTTTTCTGACCAGTCGATGAATTCAGGAGACTGAAACTGAAAATGTTCATAAGGATGTACCTTCTATGATTCAAAGCTAGACATGTTGGTGAATCGACATTTTGATGATATTACAATTAGAAATAAAGATTCACCACAGCCGTAATTTTGCCAATACGCCGGATAGCTTTACGAATCATGTCAATATCTTGAGGTTTTCAAGAGAGTAAATACTTTATTGGTTGCAATATCAATAACTGGAGAAGAAAAGCATGTATATTTGTGTTAGTAAAGACACATCATATTACATCAACGGTCGTCAGTGCAAGGTTCACATAATATAGAGTATAACACTTTTACAATTGTATTTTCTTGGATTGTATTATCTACGTATTAATACAACTGACTAAAATGAATCATTGGCATTTTAAAAGATATGGCAATTTGCCAACTGGCAAATTGCCACATCTTTGAAAATGCTAACGGTTCATTTCAACCCATTTAAAGCCATAACTGGAAAATACAATTTATATTTATTTATTTATTGGTGTTTAAGGTCACATATTTCTGCACAATGGCTAACCATGACCGTTTTACGGGTGGAGGAAGCCGGAGTACCCGGAGAGAACCACCGAGCAACGGCGAGCAACTGTCAGCTCCCCAACATACCAACTCCACACAAGCAGGGTTAGCATTGGGTGTAGACGGATGCACCATCGACGTGCAGTACGCATTAGTACACACCGTCACCGTGCCCCCACGTGGGCAATGGGGGTGAAGTGTCTTGCACAAGGACACAACGAGGTTGCCGCAGGTGGGATTCGAACCGAGGACCTCTCGGCTTGTAGCCTGCACCTCTACCAACTGAGCCACCGCACCCCCGGAAAATACAATTCTAGAACTTACAATTGTAAAAGTTTTATAGAATTGGCTACTTGCCTCTAATATGGACCCACACACGCCACAAATGCCTCAGAGTTGCTCGTGGAGTACTGAACATTGAACAATGTTATCGTGGGAGGATTAGTCCTCACCAATACCCTCCGATTGTCAGACCCTCCTTCTGGCTAACTGTCAATTATGATGTGTAATTTGCTGAATATTTTCTTTTCGTTTGTTCTGTGTGGAATCGTCCTCGTGTTTTCTTTTAAATATTTCCTGTCGTATAGCAAATACATTATTATGTATGTTTGTTTAGTGAGGTTTCGGGACACATTAAACAATCTCGGTCGCATTGTATTGGACAGTTTTACGAGTGGAGGACGCCCGAGTACTCGGACCGAACCGCCGCGCTACGGCTATCAGCTGTTAAGGTCCGTTCATACTGAGCGCGAACACGACCACGGCATTCGCATTAAGCCCCGTTTATACAGAGCGCGAACGCGAACGCCAACGCGATTTTTCGTCCTGGAATGCTCTAGTCATTTTAAAGAGGACCCGTTCTAACAGAGCGCGAACGCGAACCCGAACAAATATTGGTTCGCGCGAACGGTCGCTTTGATTGCCCCCAGAGCGAATTTTAACAAAATGCGCGCGAACTTTTTCAGTATGAACCAATCAGCGGGTACTTTCCCTGTGACATCATTTCCACGAATAGAATAGGCCTGATTGTTCCAAGAAAAAGCCCGGCACTAGCGTGGTATTGTCTCAGTGTACTGTGAATTAGAAGAATGGACAAGACAGAGGCAATGCTGATTGAAATCGAGAGGAATCCTATTCTGTATGATAAAGCAGACAGAGATTATAAAGACATCGTCAAAAAACGAGACATATGGAAAGTAATTGGACAAACAGTCGGACTGACAGGTATGTGATTGAAATTAATTTATTTAACCCGTTTCAACTTCCATACCATGTGTCGTTTTAATGAGGAACATATTAACCCTTCCAGTACCGTAGCATCCAGCGAGCCATGTCTTTAACATTGATTCATTTATTTAAACACGTTTTTACTTTCATGTCAACAGTCCTCATAATGACACCATTTTAGTTCTGACAGAAATATATAATAGCATCATGATATTATAAAGTCCGCGTCTCACACTGACAGATCTGATGCACAGGAAGTCTAATAAACTCTGCATTATTAAATATGGACAATCTGCCTGTATGTTTGTCTCTCTGTTTTTTCCATTAACGTCTAGGGAGAGAGCTGTGATTGATATTATCTTCTTGGGGGAAATTGGCTGTTGTCAAACCTTCTTTAGAGCGTTCTCTGCGTGGGTACAATGTCATATCATGTCTATATCCTAATTAGCATGTCCAAAGCATGCGTCATTTTGCCATGTGACCGCTCCTGCTGGTGAGACAAAGTAGTTTTTGAATTGTTCCCGCACCTCAAGGGCTGTAGCCTTCGGTCGATGTCCTTCTCGCCTCAAAGGTCTCAGTACACCATCGTGGATGTCTTCTTCCATGTTATCAAAGTCATCCCTGTGTGCGCCGACCTCTTTTTCACCACACAGCATGTTATGTAAACATATGGTAGCTTTCACAACACAGTCAACATTTTCGGATGACAGAGGGAGTTTCCTGTGATACATCCTCCACCGACTTGACAGTATGCCAAACGCGTTTTCTGAGATTCTCCTCGCTCGCGATAATCTGTAATTATAAATCCGCTTTGCATGATCCGAATTGGAACCTGGGTACGGACGCATCAAATTGCTCATAAGTGGGAAACCTTCATCTCCTATTATTACATGAGGACAGGGTTGATCATCCACGATCAATGGTTTATCATCCGGTATAGCCAGCGTTTTGTTCTGCATCTTTCGACACAATGCACTGTTTCTAAAAATGCCAGAATCTCCATTTGCCCCGTACGAACCAATGTCCACAAATGTAAAGCGATAGCAATAATCAACGAGGGCCAGAAGAACGATTGAGAAAGTTTTCTTGTAATTGAAGTATGTACTTCCTGAACAGGCTGGCGCCTGAATCAACACGTGCTTCCCGTCTAAAGCACCAAGACAGTTTGGGAACTGCCATCGTTCACGAAATCCAATTTCAGTTTGCCGCCACAGTTCTTGAGTTGGTTCAGGTAGATGAATTTGGCGTAGTTGATTCCAAATCGCCTCACATACTTCACGTACCACCATCGCAACGGTGGCAACCCCCACGCGGTAACTGAATGCTATGGTCTTGTATGAATCACCCGTTGCCAAGAACCTGAAAGCAAAACAAATTATTAATACAGGTCTACATTTTCTGTTTCAGGTAAATAAGTGGAAACTCGTTGGAAGAATGTGCGTGATGGTTTTGGTAAATATCGAAGGAAGTTGAAATGTCAGAGCGGGGATGCAGCTAAAACAGTGAGAGAATACAAATATGCAAAAGCTCTGTCCTTTCTAATCCCCTACTTGGGTGACAGACCCACCAGCAGTAATTTGGCAGAAGAATCAGATGATGACCTATTGCAACCAGATAACTGCACTGACGAAGAAGATGATGCAAGTCAAATATCTGACTTGCAGCCGCGTCAGATTCGTCCAGTTACACCATCAAACCCTAGTGTTGCCTCATCAAGCCATTCCAAGCGAAAACAAAAGCGTTCTCAACATGATGTGGATGCCAGCTTTTGTGAATATTTGAAGAAGAAGTCACGCAGTCCGATGAAAACAGAAGAAAAAGTAGATGATGTGGGTTTATTCCTTCAATCAATGGCTGGACCAATCAGAAAGCTTCCGGCACATAAACGGGCCGAAGTCAAATTCAAAATACATAGCATTGTACATGAAGCAGAAATGCAGTGCTGCTTCCCTGCAATGCTGACACCATCTGACATGCAGTCCACAAGTGAACGTCCGAATTTGACCTCCACCCGTTTGATGACACCCCCGCACCTGAAATGCAATCAATGGGCAGCCAACTCACTGTAAGCAGCAACTTAGAGTCGGCCTTTCATGGCTACCAGTCATACACCCAGTTTTTGAACTCCGAATAGTGAACTTGATGACAACGAATACGTCTTTGTTTCTTTCGGTTATTAGAACTTTCAATTTTGAGTATGGGAACTTTTTGATTCAAGACAATATCGACAGTGTTTATGTTGATTTTGAACATTGGAACTTTTTTCATCAAGATTCGATGGAAGAAACTGTAATTATCTTCATTTTGAACATTTGTTTCATTCCAAAATAATCGAAAAATACAATGATTATGATGATTTTAAATACTGGATCTTTTTAAATCAAACATGAGTTACACGATTTACTGTACTGAACACAATCATGCATACACAATAAATGTTTGAAAGTGTCGTTTTCATTAACGAATGCATTGAATAATGGATCACAAATTATTCATCCATCCTTGTGCATACGTTTGTACTACAGTATTTCCCCCTCAAATATGAACATTGCAGATCCAAAATGAACTTGCTATCTCCACATTTGAGGGGAAAATACTATAACTTTACTTACCTCAAGCAAATGGCCAGTCGTTCTCTTGGGGTGATGGCCTTCTTCCAATTAGTATCCTGTTTGCAAATGTCGTCTCTAATTAATTGCAATATGTAGTCAAATTGCTCTTCTGTCATTCGAAAGTACTGTTGGAATTTTTCAGGATGAAAATGTAGTTCTTCTACGAGATGGTGGTATTCGCCAAATACACTTCTTCTCTGTAAAATTTCGTGCACTGATGCACGCCTCTTCTTCCTGCGTCGTTTTGTGTACAAATACAACACCAAGATCTCCTCTGTGTCTGACTCTTCCTGCGCCATGACTGCAAATGACAAAATTCTATCTCTCACAGCTAGAAAAAGACGAGCCGCCTAGACAGCCGTCGACGGTTTTCCGCGTTCGAGTTCGTGCTCTATTTGAACGGCAAAACTGCTCAAAAGTCGCGTTCGCGTTTGGGTTCGTGTTGGACGCGTTCGCGTTCGCGCTCTGTATAAACGGGGCTTTAGCGTGATCCATTATGGTTTCAATGGAGTCGTTCATACTCAATGCGAACGCGACCAGACTTTTGTTCGCGCGGAAATCCGCGGAAATTGCCTCCAGAGCGAATTTTTAAAGAAAGGATCGCGCGAACAAATGTGATCAGCCAATCAGAGGCGAATATCAGATAAAAACCAATATAACCTTATGCATTGTGTTTTATTTTCCCTTTAAGACTAATTTGATGGAACGAAAAACTCACGTTAAGCAGATAGCAAGCCTTTCTCTTGGAGGAATTGCCTTCCGCAAGTTTGTATCTTTCTTCCTTGTGTCCTTTTCTATCAATTCTAGGACGTAGTCGAATTTATCCTCTGGCATTCTGAAGTACTATTCGAATTTGTGTACATGGAAATGAAGTTCCTGTACTAAATGATGGAATTCGACAGACATAGGACGTCTCTGGAAAACAGAATGTACAGAAAACGCCTGTGTCGCCTTCGTTTCCTCCTCCTTAGCAGCAAGTATAACCCCAAGGTCCAGGCCGCTATCGGTTGATGCATACTCTTCCATGGTTTCATAAATGAAGAAAACTTTCATCTAATTTTAAAAGTCACCGTCGCGACTTTCCGCGCGACTTGCCTCATTCAGTTAGAACGACAGTTCGCGCGGAAAGTCGCACGGAAAGTTGCCGTGGACGAGGTCGTGCTCGCGTTCGCTCTCAGTATAAACGGACTTTTAGCAGGCTTTAAAATTGGGCCCGACTCGCAAGAATCGCTTTTGATTCGCACAGCCTCCTGCGGCGAGAATCAATTTTCAGTTCTCTGTACGTATTCCATAGTAAAAGACAAATCTCATATTAATATATTTAATACAGTTTAATACTTAAGGGCCCAGTTCCAATTTTTTGTGAGTTTCTTGTCTTACAAGAACAAGTAGAAAATATGTACATGCTTTTGGGAGCTTGCTGATGAAAGTTACAATACATTGGCAGTGGTATCTAGTGAAGTCTTGGCTGCCTGTATGGGCAGACAAGACTCCACTAGATGCCAATGCTAAGTCAATGTGCACTTATTATGAGGGGGCAATAAATAAGAAACATTTCCAGACCTTTAAAGGCACTTTCAGAATATGTGGCGAGAATCAAATCGACATTTCGCGAGAATATAAGTTGATTCTATTTTTTTTCTTTTCGCGAATCATTTACGAGAACTGATTCTGATTCTCACATGAATTTGTAAGTCCTGGTCAGGCTTTGCAATTTGCTAAACCGGGACAAGAGGGTTTATTTTATTTTTTATTTTATTGGTGTTTAAGGTCACATACTTATGCACAATGGCTAATCGTGACCGTGACAGTTTTACGGGTGGAGGAAGCCGGAGTACCCGGAGAGAACCATCGAGTAACGACGAGCAGCTGTCAGCTCTCCAACATCGTAACTCTGAACTCTGCACCGCAGCACAGGCAGGGTTAGATTGGTTGAAGACATGCGCACCATCGACGTGCAGTACGCCTCAGTACACAGCGTCATCGTGCCCCCATTTAGGCAATCGGGGTGAAGTGTCTTGCCCAAGGACACAACGCGGTTGCCGCAGATGGGATTCTAACCGAGGACCTCTCGGCTTGCAGCCTGCACCTCTACCAACTGAGCCACCGCGCCCCCACAAGAGGGGTTAGCAGCGGTTGAAGGCAAGTGCACTATCGACGTGCAGTGCATTTAAGTATACAGTACCTTCCTGACCAACCCAAACACCTACCCATGTGAGAAATTAGACTTGCTCAAGTACCCAGCGCAGATGACTAGTGTCAGGATCGACCTTTCGATTTAAAGTCAAACGCTATACATTGTAACAACAGTCGGTTGATCGGTGTTATTGAATATTGTAGACGAGATGGGATCGACAAGATCAAACGAATCGTCGCTGGCGTTCGTTTGATCTGGCCGACCTGATGTCTTATCTACTTCCGACTTTTCCACACGATATCCATCAAGTCCTAAACACAAACAAACTTTAAACTCGATGAAGTCGTAAACTCGTTCAAATCATGTAACAAATTAATTCGTAAAGTTTTGTTTTATTTGTGGAGCTAAGCACAGACTTTACAAAATTTCCTAGTCGGACCTTTCACCCTGCCTCTGATGGAGTAGTGTAACAGCTCCATGGGAAGAGAATGGAAAGCTATCCATGCACCGCACTACCATCATAAGGTGGTAAATAATTACACACAATTGTATGTTCGGTGTTGTGTTGCAATATGATATAAACCGGGGATACTGGGAGACAGGCAATCTGGCTTCGTTATACCTCCACAGTATGCGTATCGAGTTATCGTTGTACTATAACTGTTTAACTATCTATGTAAATATTCTGTATACAGTTAAACCTAGAAGTTCTGTCACGAACTGTACGCTTATGTAGGCTTAAATATGTGTAGGAATTGCGCGCATTTGACATATCGAATGGCACCCAAAGCACGGTAGGTTCTCCTGGTTACTTATAGCAAACACAGGCAATGTTTCTGCCAATGGACCTCCGGGTTACCCACAGGTTCATTGGCTGAAACATTGCTTGTGCACAGGCCATATGTACAGAATTTGATAGCCTTACTGTGGTCATAACGCGTGGATTAACGCGCAGATCGACGTGCTATTTGTGCGCATTTCATGACATGACTTCTAGTTTTAACTGTATGTGTTACCTGTGAAATAAATAATCAATTAATCAATCGTTAACGGGGGGGGCGGTGCCGTCGCAGTAACCGGTTCTCGTCAGATCGCCGAAGTTAAGCAACGTCGCGCGCGGTTAGTAGTTGGATGGGTGACCATTTCAGCGACTGATTCGTGCTCCCGCGTTGTGTCCTTGGGCAAGGCACTTAACCCCGATTGACTATATGGGGAACGATGACGCTGTGCACAAAGACGTACTGCACGTCGATTGTGCGCATGTCTTCAACCAATCTAACCCTGCCTGTGATGCAGCGCGGAGTTACGATGTTGGGGAGCTGCCAGCTGCTCGTCGTTGCACGGTGGTTCTCTCCGGGTACTCCGGCTTCCTCCACCCATAAAACTGTCACGGTCATGATTAGCCATTTGCATAAGTATATGACCTTAAACACCAATAAATAAATAAATATCACTTGTTAAGAACTCTGGACAAGTCTGGTCAAACTGAACGTTAAAGAGTGGCTGCAAAAAACACAAAAATAAATAATTCGTGATAAATTTTGATCTGTGATAGTGTCCTGTTTGCAATGCGGCCGCCGTAGACTGATCACTTTCCACGGGCGGGCAACATTTCCAACGACGCGATAATATTAGATTGCACACACTAAATATAGGAATAATCATCAAAAATTTAATTAATGAAACACCGGGTACAACCCGGTGCATCATTAATAAAAAAATAGCCGATGATGATTTTTATAACTTCGTGAAAACATGCGTGGACATCACTACCCACGCGTGGATTACGCCCGGTCAACGGGCGACTACTGCACTTAATAGCAGTTCTTGACAATATGTTGCGAGCCATTTTTTGTTAATATATGAGCCGTCTTGTTGTAAAAAATAGAATAAATTTTCATATAGGGTCGTGGTGAATTCTTGTCGTGATGGATCGCGTTGGTATGAAAATAGGTCTCAAAATTATATTTAAGGACATTTGAAACATGCAATGAGCCGTTGAATCAAATAAAATGGAAGTAAATATTCGCAACTAATTCCTAAAAAATACATTGGAGCCTTCGATGTTTTATATTCTTGGCAGATATGTTCGCGTGACTCTTGTTTTCTGATGATTGCATTGCGTGGTTGAAGTAATGAGTGTACAAATTTATATTCTGAAAGGCAATGTGCAACATGTGCGTGTCTTGATAGTTGTGAGATAATTTCGTGTACTCATGTGTTTTTTAGTGTCCAATAAATTCACAGTTCTTGAAATTGATTTGACAATTACTGTGCAATAACAATTATAGAACAGTAAACTATTTTTTTTTTTATTCTGTCTATTGCGTGAATACAGTAAAAAGTCATTAACACAGCATCATTAATTTATATTTGATAACTGAATAATACGATTAATTATTTATTGGGGTTTAACGACACTTTCGACAGCCAGGGTCACCTCGTGTCGGATAATAATACGATACATTGCGCAACACAAAATGCTGTCATTTAGTTTTGTTGCTTGGAAAGGTCTTCAGTGCTCTCTTTGATATTGACACTGTTTACGCGCTACAGTACCGTGATCAGAAAAGTAGTGTCTTTGCCGAACTTATCGCGATTTAGTCGCAACAGATTTATACAGGTAAACGAAATTTCATGCATAAATAGGGCGAAATCAAGATTGAGAGGAGAGGAATGAATAAAAATAGCACCTAAATTTCGTTTTCGAAAGCCGAGATTCAACATAGTTAAAGATAGTGAAGCGGGCTGATAATTTCGACAAAATCGCGACCCAGTCGTGATTTGGTCGAAATTACCTTCTCGCTTTTGCGATAAAATGACTGGAAATGGGACATAATCTGGAAAAGTGACCTTAGGGGATGACAAATTCAAATTCCAGTCTCCGGAAAGCGATGTTTTCAACAAAGTTTATTTCTGGGGCATCTGGGAATTCGCAATGGGCCAAGATGTAAAGTGAGGGTGTCAAAGAGCACAACAATGAAAACTAGAACCAATACCCAATAGAGACAACTGATGTTGACAGACATGACAAAGTTGATTCTTTTAGCAAAGTAAAGTATTATTTAACACAGATTACCATATGAGCTTTCACTATGGATATATTTTCATGATGTGAGAAGAGTATTCTTGAATGAAAGTGAATTTTCATCGATAGAGGAATATTACACTACTCCCCCTTACCTCCTCCACCACCATAGGATAATTAATAAATTATAAAACTGACTTGTCCAGTATTTTTGACAGATTTTAGAACAAAATAACTACTTGGTGGTTTCCTTGTTTCATCTCTTGATTTATTGATGTTTCAGAAAATTATCGAATACCTATATTTTTTCATTTTTTGCGTAAAAAATATAGCTGATGTCCGCTCATGGGAACGAGCTCGAGGAGCTCGTTCCATGGAGGGGTCATAAGCTATGTTTTTGAGATAAAAAACGAATAATAAGGGAAATTAATGGTGATATTTGCGAAAAGCGCTGGCCGGTTTTCGCCGTTACTGTGGTTAAAGGGTTAATAAACTCAAATGGCAACAGAAAAAAATTAATGTAACTTTTTGTCGGGACAAAATGTAAAAAGCAGCTACACCCCCACCCCCACCCCCCCACCCCCAACGCCGCCTAGACTTGAGCTCTTATTAGTAACACAGTTAGTTGTAGTCAAATATGGTATATATGGTGTCAGTTATTTCATATTGGACGAGAACGAAGCTCGAGTCCAATATGGGATTAACTGACACATATATATCATATTAGGCCACCAACAAACTGTGTAACGAATGTATCTTACCGACTGCTGCATCGATGCACAGAACTAATAACAACAGCGATCAAAATGAAATAAGAGAATTCTCACAATGTGTTCACGTGTCTTTGCCTTGTTACTATTTATGGGAGTGTTGACTCCAGTTAGTCTATTCCTGGACAGTTTCGTTATAACATTTTGTCAGTTACTCTTATTAACAAAACCAAGATGCAATCGGTATACTTTTATGAAAATAGCGACTTGAAAGGGACGGGCGATAGTTTGGACACAGTTATCAATAAAACAGAGACAAAAAAGAGGAGAATTAATAGTAAACGTTTGCCTCAAAGTGGCGGAAAGAGGAGGAGTGGAGTGGGACGAGGAATGTATTCATTTGTTAGTGCGTTCCGTTCAGAGATGCGGAGACCTTCGTGGAAAAAGAATTTTGTGAATAGATGATCCAGGTTTCTGTGGGCTTTTTGGAAAGGGAGGTGGGGTGTCACATTCCATTCATGGGTCATGGCACGAAGCATCATCGACGCGAACCAGCTAGTTGAGGACGCGCACGGGAATCACAGTCCCGTTGACAGGGTCACAGTGCCTCCTTGGGTAAAATAGATGGTCATTTTGGCCCACCAATCGCCTGTTTGCACGTGATCACAATGTTTCCCAGCTAAAATATTCCCTTACTGGAATGAACGCATTTAAATTATGAAAAAATGAAGACAATTTATAACGGCCCACAGGAACCTCGCGCAGGGGATATAGCTATATATGTGTGGGACCATATTATTCGCGATAACACGCGATGATCCACTACAGTTGTTGTGGATGACCATGTGTTATGGGAGATAAATCCGTGTCCCTATAGGTCTGGATGTTTGAGAAAGAATTTTAGTTACAAAAAATGAGCGTTGTTAACCCCTAGCACTCTGGTACTTCAACATAATTTTCTCCAGTGTTTCTCTTTTTCTCTTGTTTAGCTATGAATTTAACCAATTATACCTTCTTTAACAGAGCTCATTGAGCTCTGTCAAACAAGGTATATTTGGTTAAATATCAGATGGTATTATGGGAAATATTTGCTGCTGAATATTTTGCCTTTTTGACATCAGAGTGAAGAGGGTTAAACTAGATCTCAAAGTTATCTTGCCCCACCTTTGTTTGATCAATGACTGAATCCCCGTGTGTACCATGTTTGTACAAATTGGGTGAAAGATTATCTTGCTCGCCTATTGTTCGTCTTGAAATAAATTTAAGGACTCCGATTTTCGTTCGCCCACATTAATGGAGCTTTGACAAAAAATTTGACAGTTTATTCGCGATAAGTTATTATTTGATAATTCTTCCAGAAGTTGGATTTTCTTTCAAAATGATAATAGTCCGGGAGCCAGATGGAGAATTTTTTGTCAGACCTGGTTTTGCCGGTTAGTTGTTTTTCTTTGCAGTTTCCATTAGTCCATGGTTACTTCTTGAAGATTCAGGGGGATGTCCGTTCGGATCCCTTGGGCAACTCGAGATATTGACCGTTTACTTTGATTACCCGGTAAACGCCAAATTCGGTATTTGTGGATCGTTGTCGGAATATTGCATAGCCGTTCGGAATAACATTCGCTGCCATACCCGTGAACACGGCCATTAAAATAAACAGGAAACCTCGCAGATTATGCTGCCAGAAAATCTTCCCACATCAGTGCATGAATAAGGAAGTTACAGGTAAACAAAGTGCCAACGCTCTTTATTTGAAAACGTATCTCTGGTAAAAATCGCTTTCTAGCTGCTCTATCGAATAAAAGGCGGTGCGTAGGTCAGTTAATAGACAGTCTGACAATCGTCCCGCTGTTGTATTGGTCCTATATCTCTTGTCTTTGAAAGAGTTTCTCATTTGCCTGTTCTTCCATTAGTCGTATTATTTTTTGTTGAAGGGATTGCTCAACTTTTCTTTCGCTATTTCATTGGTCCTGTAATTTGTCTCGGAAGATATTCTAATTTGCTTGTTATTTCATTAGTCATATATAGGTTTTTTTTTATTTATTAATTTTCTTGCTGTTTCACTGGTTCATTCTGATCTTTGTATCAATGATGGATTGTGGTGAAACATGTTTTTTCAGTTGGAAATATGGATGTGAGCAGAAGTCTGAAAGTTTGATTACTGACACGGCTGTCCGGATAAGAAACATAATTCGATGTAGCAAGATATATGGAGATGAGAAACATTTCAAGCTGCAGAACAAATTAGATCAGGGTAACGAATTAACGATAAGATGTCATAAAACTACTTACGCATCGTCTCGTCAAACTGATCGCCCCAAACGACAGCGTGAACGTGATTCAGAAATTCCATCCAAAGTCACAAGACGCTCTTTTTCCAAAGACACCTGTGTGTCATTCAATTTCCGACAGCATTGTATTTTCTGCAGCCTCCTGTGCGATACTCAGAGGGAGAAAAAGCATCCCGACAGGTGGAGGCCGGCATATTTGTGTCTCGAAATTGACACAAAACAATCTATATTGGAAATTTGCGATAAAAGGGGTGATGCCACTGCTAACGATGTTCGACGTCGTGTGGGTGGGGCACTCAGCGATTTGCATGCAGCTGATGCGCGGTACCACGCTGACTGTCGAGTCGACAGAGGTGGTCATCATTTAAGTCAGTCATTGGTGATGCTGAATTGAATAAACATTCGGATGGTATTGAGTACGATCTCCCTTTTGAAACTCTCATTCATATGCTCATACAGGACGGGTCCAGAATATGGAGCTCCATCGAACTGCATTCAACATATGAAAACTGCGCTGGTGAAAAACTGTCGCGAAGAACACTTTTGTTTAAACTGAAGGAGAGATTAGGAGATGATCTTCTCGTGCTCACATCGCCTGGTATAGCAAACATCACAACCTTTCGTAGTTTTGCTTCAAAGACACTGCACCTTCCTTGTTTCAGTCGAAGACGACGAACACGAAGTTATCGCAACAAAAGCAGCCAAACAGATAGTCAATGAAGCGAAAGCCATTCAAAAGGACAAGGGGCATTATGAGACTACTATTAGTACAGAAATTGCAAAGGAATCGATTAGTGAATTCCTATTGCTGTTACTAGCGAAGGTGTCCCCGAAACTGAACAATAAACTGTCCGCTATGCTCATTGGTTCTATTGTTACAAGCACATTGAAAAGTCAGGCTACAATTCTACAGGTAACTCTGTCACTTAAAAATGGGTGACGCGAAGAAAGTTATAAATAGCATGTATGATTATGGTGTATCGTGTTCGTACACGGAATTTCGTCGTTTTAAGAAATCAGTCGCAAGAGCAGCCGTGGGAGAAATAGAACACTCTGGCATATCAAATGCACAGAATGGGTTAATTCAAATTGTTGTCGACAATTTCGATGCTAATATTGCTTCTCGGAACGGACAGCAGTCTACCCATTCCCTTACTATCCTCTTAACTCAGTCTCAGACCGAAGAGGAAACCGAACAAGTCGGCAGAATAAAGCGCATTAACAAGGACGACATGTCCGATGATATTCCTTATGACATGGATATTCAAAGGTACCACGGGTCTAAATAACCAGATATGCCTGGAAGGGAAGCTTCCAAATCTGCTCTGACCCTGAAATCTTTAGCAAGTCAAGCCGTCACCAAGAAGCGTGCATTTGAGACAGACTTTGCATTCTTGTAGGATGTTGTAACAAAAGAAAATTGCCCCGAATACAATGGCTATAACACCAAACTAAGTAGGGAGCTAGGTCAGAAGGAGCACTCTAAGACCAAAGCAGTATACGAGCCGCTCATTGACACGAAGCCTTCTGACCCTGACACGATGCTTACAGCTATGATCAAGGCACAAGCTCTATCATTTGAAACGGGGCAGAATTTCACCATTTTAACATGTGACCAACAGCTCTATCGTGTGGCAGTTCATGTGTTGTGGGTACACCCAGAGAAGTTCAGAAATATGTAGTTGAGACTCGGTGGTATGCATGCTCTGATGAGTTTTGTGGGGGCTATAGGAACATTGATGGATGACAGTGGATTGTCAGACATCCTAGTGCTGTATTTGGTGGAGTCATGAAAATGTTGAGCAGAAAAAAAATTCCACAAAATGTGCGGGAACTGAGAATGCTCGCCGAGGACGTAGTGCGCGGTGTTGTTAGCAGTGGCCACTGGTGAGTTGATTGGAGCTTTGGAGTTGAAACAAGAGCAAAACAGTGAAGTTATGGGTCGATGTCCTCATTAACCCTGTCTTACTAATGATGGCGCTCATCAGGGCAAAACGTGAAGGCGACTGGCTTCTCCATCTGTCGACATTCAGGGGCATGCGTCCTTATTATTTCGCCGCTGGGCATGTAAACTATGCACATTGTGGCCTTTACTACTTGTGCAGTATGGAGAAAATACCTCCTGATGTTCTCAGCCACTTCATGAAGGGTGAACATGTCACCGCCATATTCTTGGTATTTGGAATGGTATTTGGACCGATCAGTTCATCGAGTCAACGTTCATGAGATTTGGACACAGCAGTTGGGGATCATTGGAATTACTCTCAAGGAGGAAGCTGTTAAGGTTTGGGCTCTGAGTCGTCACTTGTGTTGCAAGATCGAAGCAGATCTGAATGAAATGGAGGAAGGGTCTGCATGCCTGAATCAAACTTGCCATAAAGAAGAAAGCCAGGCCCGTATCGAAGCGGATGCCAAAGACAGGGATGGAATCCGCGAAAAGTTGGACTTGTGCATAGGACCCACTAGACCCCACAAATCACAATGAGAAGATGGTAAACATCAACAGTGTGACTGCAGCTACCGATGACACAAATTTTCACGAAACACTCACTTTTGGAGAACAGCTATTATCAGATTTTGAGAAGAGCAGGCCTGAGGGATTTTACAGCAAAATACCGAAGAAGGTGAAAACCATGCCATCAGCTGCAAAGTCAGTGAACGTGGCCGACTCGAAAATCTATTATCTCAATGCTATTTATTCACGTGTTATAGCTTTGTTGTGTAGCAACCTCGACATTGATATGACGGATGTCATTGCTCATGAGCTTGCGTCCACACCGACTTCAATGTTCACAGAAGAGGGGGTGTGGATTGCAAAAGTTAATTCAATCCTGAAGAGGTCACTCCAAGTTGAACTGTCTTCCAGATATTCCGACAGCGCTAATGTGACAGTCATTGATGGGTCAGCCCTTCTGTGGACAATACATTGGCCAAAAGATGGGACAGTTGCAGATTATGTTGAAAATCTGAAGAATCATATCAGCTCCTACCGGGAGACGGGCGATGTTTACCTGATTTTTGACAGGTACCATGATTTCAGCATTAAGTCTGTGACAAGGGACGGCAGGGAAACTGGTGCCAGTCGAATCCATCAATTGAATTTGAATACAAAACTGCCCGCTCAGAACGTTGTCCTCACAGTCGTGAAAAGCATGAAACAACTTATCCGAATAATCAGTGAGGAACTTGTCCGAGACAGGTTATTCCATATTCAGAGTACAAGGAAGCACAAAATTGTCATCACTGGAGAGTATTCCCACCCTGTGCAAATGGCGAATGAAAACATACATTTCAGATACGACCTTGAGACTTCCCACGAAAAAGCTGACATCATCGTTGTTCAACAAGTTTTGGAATGTGCGAGTGAAACACAAAGTATCTCAGTGGTATCAGACGACACTGATGTATTCGTGCTTCTTGTCTATTACTACCAAAAGACAAACCTCAATATACCAATGCGTATGGAATCTACCCTTAAGGAACCCACCGTCGTTGACATTAAGTTGACAGCGGGGAAGCACAGCAATATTGCACAGGGACTTCTCCCTGCGCATGCACTCTCCGGGTCTGACATAGTTGCGTGTTATTTTGGTGTTGGAAAGGGTTCGGTGATCAAAGCACTCAAATCAGGGTGTGAGTTGTCTGCTTTGGGAGATTTACATGCACCTTTCATTGAAGTTATGCGACAGGCAACTGCATTTGTCTCTACATGTTCTGACATGAAGAAAAGCAGAAATATGTCGGAGGCACGGCTTCATGTTTGGATAAAAAAATGGCAAGGGTCATACGTCATCTCCCAAATTATGTGCCTTACCACCGACAACAGAAGCATTCACAGAAAACGTTAAGCGAGCTCATTATCAAGCATTCCTGTGGCTGACCCTGGGGGACAGGGGCCCGCCTGCTCTAAACGTTGAGGATTTTGGTTGGAAAAAAAGACTTGGGTAATAGATCGCTTATCCCAGTCACCATTCCCGAATGAGTCAAACTGGCATCTGATTATATCCTCGAAATGATCAGATGTGGTTGCAAAAGTGAAACTCCATGCCGATCTAGGAGGTGCAGTTGCCAGGTCAATGGTCTACCTTGCCATATGTTCTGTTCTTGTTATCCTGTTGGTTGCTCGCGACGATGAGAGTCCAGTGACAGGTAAATATGATTGTATAGGAATATAATTTCTCGGTTTGTCATTTCTGTCTTATCTTTCTTCCAGATAGATAAAAATTTTGTGTTACTTTTTCTTGAGTTTTGCCAAAACACATACCTGCTGTTTATATCAGCAAACACCACGAGAATCAGCTGGTGTACGGTTTCGTGTCGAAGAATTGTACATTGATTGATTGCTTGATTGATTGGAGTTTGGCGTCGTTCTCAGCAATGTTCCAGCTATATCACGACGCTACCATTTTATTTGAGGAGGGAAGTCCAGACACTGATATCTGTCGAAACCCCCGGCCTCGGCAGGTAAGTGGCAACCTCCCCACTTGAGTTCGAGGTGAAAAATCCACAAATTGTACAAAAGGCAAGGGAATGTGATTGCCATCCAAATTCAACGAGAATAAGGTCTATATCAATGCATGTGTGTCGTTCATTCATTTGCTCATGGTGAAAATGCAATATGACACTTTTAGGAGGGGGTGACCTCAAAAAGGAGCCAATATCTCGAGTTGCCCAAGAGATACGGCCAGTCCCCCCCCCCCCCCCCCGATTCTTGAACGCCTGGCACCCACCTACTCAGATCAGGAGAGGAAAAAACTTTAACCGGCAAAACCAGGTTCGACCCCACGGCTCCAGGACTATAAAGATTAGCTTGCTTTGGCTTTGACAATGAAGGCTGCATGTAATGTAACACATTGTTTGGAAGAGCTATCCAAGCGTTTCTCATCATTAACTTAATACACTGCAAGCTGCGAAATTCTTGTAGCGACGTAAGTTTTGATAAATACTCTAACTATATTCAAAATACACTTAACTGTTCATGTGGTTATGAGACCGAAGACGCGAACCATTACTTCTTCAACTGCAGTAACTACTCGGATTAAAGACTTGTCCTACAGAGACATCTTGTTCATCTGCCAATAAGAACGGCCAATGATCTTCTTTATGGCATTCTATGGTATTCCAAACGTACCGGATTCCGTCAATATTCACCTTTTTCGCAGTGTACAGAATTTCATAAAAGCCACGAAGCGGTTTTAAGACCAGACCGCCAGACGAGCACAGGAGTCTAAAAACACCCTTCTCCTATTCTGTTGATCTTTAAAGTCAGTGGTCATCTCTGTTTACCTCACACATGGCTCACTTCTGTTCGCTTGTTTGTCCTGGCTGTCCTGGCAATAGTAGTGGTGTGGACTCCATCGGAATCGCGGTAGTGCCGAAATGTGGCCCATAGGCTTGTTGACCCAAGCCAGCAGTGTTGTAGTGTGGCATTTCATTTTTCTTCTCCCCCCCTCCCCCCCCCCCCCCCGCCTCACTTCTTTGTTCTGTCTCTTGTAAAGTTGAGTACCTATCAACTTTCTTCTCTAACTTTGTACATACACAAAATTGTATCAATATATACATATTTCAAGGAAAGGGTATAATCTAAGTGCTGGGCACTTGTTATCCAATCCTTTTTGTTGATTATAAACAAATACAATATGTTTAATCTAATCCCATCACTGCGTGATACATCGAAAGAATGTTATGAAATAACATGTGGGTCTTGTAGGTTAGTCATCTCCGTATTTGCACTAGCACAGTTAAAAAAATCGCACCGCCCCCTAAAACCAGGGACCGACCGAGTACGTAGCCAAGGTGAATTTGACTCCTAAAGTTCTGCTTTGGTCCGAATCTTAAATACTGGCTTCTATGTTGGCTCGTAACCATACAATCTCATTACTTCCATTGCTCACTCCGACAGCCAAGACTTGACTTGGAACTATTGTGAAATGAATGGTCAATGTGGTGTAATGGTAATATTTTAAGTCATTTGAGAAACAACCGTATGCCCAGAAGAATGTAATTAAATGCACAAACGTATGACCAACACAGCTGAAGCTTCCAACAAGAAGATCGTTGTCAAAATGTCAAAATGTAATATAACTACAGTTAAATAGTAGAGTGCTTCAAGCACAAATTTGGACATTATGCTGGTATGAAGGTGCTGCAACTTGAAGTCTTCATGATCTGCAAATGTACTTCGTATTATCTTTGAAGTAAAATCATATCATCTATGTGGATTTACTTTGTGAAAATGTATGGAAGAGTGCCTATAGGCACACACTAACTCCATGTTTATAGGCACTCTCCCATAAATATTAACAAGGCAAATCACATGAACAAATTTTGACAGTCAACAATAATTTTGCACTTGGTTAAGAAGTAAATCTGGCTTCTAGATTTCAAAGGTAGGCTCAAAGTCTGGCTCTTATTTTTAAATGTTCATGTCTGTCCTGGCTTAAAACCCCGAAATCAAATGCCTGCATGGAACACCAACTAAAGAAAACATAGATGGCATACCATGCTTGGGGAAAATTTATATTCTTTCGAGCCTAAAAATGCCTCCTAATGGCTCCATTTAGGACGTATCTTTAAAAATCTCTCCGATGGGGGCCAAAACCACCCCAGATATTTTTTTTTTTAAATACTCCCTGCCCGGTCACAACTACGCAGGCGGGACACCACCTCCATACCCTCCCACCACTCAAGATTTACATGTACGGGATATCTGCAAGTTCACCAGTCGTAAATAGCCAAGCAAAAGCAGCGGTGTAAAACTACAATCACTTTACTAAGAAGGACAGGACTCACAGTCGTACCATGGCTTCACAAATTACAGACATTGCTGACTTGTCTCGTCACGAAACCGTCTGTCGATAAAGTTATCTCCCTTTAAATTATAAGATGTGTGAGTTTCCTTTTGTTACTTCTAATAAAGGAAAACAACAGACAGCTCTCGGAACTGTCTGTTGTTTTCGTGTATTAAAAGCAACAAAGGGGTACTTGGCTTATCATCATAAGCCAGTCAGATGCAACTAGTTCATCGATAATCCAACATTACGAATATCTATCAGTATCACACTCTTCAACAGTGAGCATCCACATTGGCTCCTTGTTTTGCGAATGTCTTTTTACAGTAATTTTCAAGTTTTTACTCTCCCCGGGAAAAATAATTAGCAAATCTCACCTCCAAGACTTTTAGATTAATAGAAAGGAAAGTGTTTTTATTACACGCCTGTTCTATGT
This sequence comes from Pictodentalium vernedei, assembly GCA_031216915.1. Lineage (NCBI taxonomy): Eukaryota > Metazoa > Mollusca > Scaphopoda > Dentaliida > Dentaliidae > Pictodentalium > Pictodentalium vernedei. The sequence goes on along the minus strand of CM062297.1, from coordinate 121,320,194 downwards.
AATTCCCATCTACAGGAACACTAAACCATGTGGAAAATGAAAAACCAGTTCCTCACACATGCGCGGAACGGAAATCGTTGACGGACTATTTTTAAATACAAGCGAAAATTCACTGGAATTTTCTACAAATCATGCAACGCAATTAAAATTTGAATCTCTAGCGATAGCTGAAAAATTGTCCAAAAGGCACACAGAACACATTGGAACTCAAGAGGACGAAGAAATAACACAGATTCCCCTCGCAAAACTGGTTGGCGATAAAAATGTGTTCTTTTTGTTGATAGTTTTCAAATGAATTGCTGAGTGCCCCTCTAATATTTTTTTGTATATACGCGAAGGCGTGTAATAAACATAGAACGACACGCGTGTGTGAATGGGTTAATCGATGTGGGACTTGTGCTATCGCGGAGGGATAAACCTCTAGGTCTGTGGCTTCTTGTTCTATCCTTCCGCGCTGGCTCTCGTGCCGTATCGATTAACCCATTCACACACGCGTGTCGTTCTGTGTATTAACTGGTAGAGTGCTGGAAGCCCATATTTGGGCTTTATTCTGAAGTACAGGAACCACAGCTTGGAGGCTCATATTCAGTGTGTGTAGTTTGTATTATCTTTGAACTGATATTATTTAGTCTCTAAGGGTTTGCCTTGTTACAATTTATGGGAGAGTGTCCATAGGCACTCTCCCAGAAATTATAACAGTGCAAAGACATGTGTACTTTGGCCAGTTTGATAATTTAGCACTCTACCAGTTAATTAAAGGTTACTATGTGCACACTGCTGATATAAGGAACAAAAAAAGGTTACAGTACATCGAAAAGATGGGGAAAACGCCGTTTTCTTATTGTCAAATGGGCTTCAACGGGGAAACGCCAGCCAAATGGTCAAACTGATTGGGAAACAATTGTAAAAAGACAACTTCAAAATTGTTTCACTACTCGATAGGAAAATGCCTGAGGTTTGTGTTAAATGATGCGCACATCGATGATACAAATTGGCCAACATGTAGAATTTCAATTTGTGTATGAAATTCTAATACTTTTAGTGTTAAGTTCACTGACGGCTTTATTAAATTAAGGAACCTAACTTTCCCGTAAATCTCTTCTAATGACGAAAATTGTCAGATATGGCTAAAGGTGTTTTCATGGTGAATCGGTAGTCCTGTAAACGATTTTGGCTACGCAAGCAGAGAGTCGCAAACTTTGTATGTTGTTAGTATTAGACAAATGATTTGCAACACGGCAGAGTCTATATGGCAATGTAGTATTTGAGATAGATTTAAATTGAAAAAAAACAACGTTCTTAAGTTAACGATCATCTCATTTGAAGTTCACGGATAAAATGAGAGTAATCGCTTGATTGGACTGGTTACGTGAAATAATTCATGAGAGGTGAGGGACGTTGTACAAACACGAGTACGCGAATGCGCATGAGTGTTTTACAATATAGCCCCTCGCCTCGAATAAATTATTTCACGTAACCAGTCAGTCAAGCGATTACTCTGTTTATTACTTTTCATTATTAACGATAATTATTTTATTTAACCCTTTACCTAACGTAACTGCCAGAAACGGCCAGCGCTATTCCCAAACTCGCCAATTAATTTTCATTATTTTTTTCATTTTTTGTCTCTAAAACATAGCTTTTGACCCCTCATTGGAACGAGCTCGTCGAGCTCGTTCCCATGAGGGTCATAACCTATGTTTTTGAGACAAAAAATGAAAATAATAGTTATTCAAGAATTTGTTTGCAAGTGTCGTCTGCTTTCCATGGTAGGTAAAGGGTTAAAGAAAGCAAAAAAAAAAACAAAAAAACAATGAAGTCCACATTACACCCACGGCAAAGCGTCTTCGTTTGCGCGCACGGATACATGACACAATTGTTGATTGCATAATTCACTTGTGAAGTTATCGTTTATAATCAAACCCGGAAATCCCAGTAAATCACACTTTGGAAAGAAATAAAAGAAAATAATGAGGTTTTAGAAACAGGAGTTCATTGCGTGTCAGCAGCAAAATATTAAAGGAACACATACTCGTCCATGTAAGGTTCCGTTCCACAATTTTTCTAGGCATTTTCAGAAATGACATACCTTATATATCATTCTCTTCAAATGCGAATATTCTTTAATTTAGTTACCTCAGCCATACATTTTCCAAACCCACTAAAAACATATAACACTATCTGACTAAGTAGAAATAAACAAGCTGAATGTGGGTGAAATAATTTATTGTCAAATGCAAACTGGCATGAAAAAATACCGGTACCAGTCATTTTCAGGCACCCAGCAGCCTCAAAAGCAGAATGTTACCACTACCACCACTTACCTTATCCTGGAGCATATCACCCCCTGTTTCTAAACTGTGAAAAACAATTATATGTTTCCGTCTCATTTTTAGTAACATGCCTGCTAACAGCTCCGTGTTAAAATGACATTTTAAAAAATAGTCAATTTCTCGAAGCTATTGTTTCCTATAATTCCTCCAGTAATTTCACGCTATGCATCAGACTCCAACTCTGTGACCAAAACTTAAAATTCTCTTGTCCAACAAATATCCTAATGTAATCATACATCTGACACTAAAAATGCATCTCCAATTTACATGGCATTAGTTTCAACATATGCCCTATGTTTAGAATTGTACCCCTGTGCAATAGTGGGAAATTGTGGAGCGGAACCTAAACAATTCAGTGTGTAAAACACCATAAACAAGGACGAGGCAACAGAGCGGAAAAAACATTCCTTTCTCGTACACTGACAGCGCTTCGAAATATTGTTTGTGAAGCCATAAAATTGCATAATTCACGTCAATATATTTTTAGAGTATGCCCATTTCACCTAGAAAATGTCGTGTACATCACAAGTTTTTACATTGATTTCACCGTTTAATAGGGAACAGATAAAGCCAAATGCAAACAACCAAAACATTCGAAAAGCCAAGAGATGTTTGCTTCACAAACAGTTACTGAAAATCAAGAACAATTAGCGTACGACCGCTTAGGCGATTTCACTTCCACACAATAGCCCAATTCATGATTTTTGAGATGCATAGGTTTGGTTTTCCGAGCAGCTAAAATATTCGGGCCGATTGAATCTAAATATAGACGATGGACTATTTAAGAGGTAGACTGGGTCCAGACATTAAGAACGTCAGATTTATTTCAGAATGTGACTGTTGACTTCAGAGTTTGGTAATGTCCATCTACAGGTCTTCGAATTTGATGTGCGAAACAGCGCCTGCGCATCACCGTGATTCTAAATGGTTGGTTGGGTCTGTTTGTGTATCATGTATCTAGGAAAACTCATTTATTTCAAAGAGCAAGATAACACCTGCTTTCTTCACTAACGGGCACTGGGTTACTGACGCCAGTTCACGGAATTTACAATACAACTCTGTTGAGAGAATTTTCGGGAAAGTAACATCTTTGCATGTCGCCGTCAATTAGAACACACTGAAAGTAAGATAATACAACACTATCAAAGTAAAGAACTCATTTCCTGCCTTTCTAAATTGTGCTGCACTGATAACTTTGCTGTAATCTGTAATTTTTAAAGTGAGCTGTAAATTTTGGCCGGATCGCGCTATCACTTAGCGCCAGAGGTAATAATCGCGCATCCTAAATGTGTTTTTCTAACCCGAAGAGCTGGAAAATACTTATTAAAGAACACGTGTGTCTTATAGAGGCTGGCAACAGGAACGGGAATTTGTAGCCGCATGTTTACTTGGGAGTCTTCGAGTGAACAACCCATCCGTCTGTGTTGCTTTCTAAAAATGCATGCACGTGACGGATTTAGTTTTACCTTCTGTTCAGGAAGCAGGTAATTTTTGTTTCTTTATAATCATGTTGGTGCATGTGTTGTAAAATGAAAGAATCTATTTCTAAAATGTTATATCAGTTGCGGGGGTGAGAAGGGGGGAGGGGGTCGTGTAGCGAAATATAGCTTTGGAAAGAGTCCATACTGGCGTGCAATGTAGCGGCATCTTTGCAAGAGCTACATAACAGTTTAAGGTTATAAGTCGTAAATGTGTTTTTCTAGTCCAGTATTATAAACACCAATAACAATCTGGTGTTTTTATTTGTCAATACATGTCATACTGAAACCTCTCAGTGCACTGAATATTATACAATTTGCGCAAAGTTCTAAATACCATTCTTTTGTATTCTGACGACACAGAAAAACTTCAACTGCTTTTTTATGTCCTTGATGTGAAGTTTACGACTTATAACCTTAAACTGTTATGTAGGTCTTGCAAAGATGTCGCTACATTGCACGCCAGTATGGACTCTTTCCAGAGCTATATTTCGCTACACGACCCCCTCCCCCCTTCCCACCCCCGCAACTGATATAACATTTTAGAAATAGATTCTTTTATTTTACAACACATGCACCAAAATGATTATAAAAAAACAAAAATTACCTGTTTTCTGAAATGTGGAACCACTTTGATACTGTTGGTCCACGCACAACCAACCACGTGAAAGGAAGGCACTCCAAACTCGCAAAGTTAGGTACGGCACACCCAAACCTGTATAGGTTCATTGATTTAATAAAAAAGGAGCAAAATGAAACAGAGACAAGATTTATACAACTGCAGGTCGGAGGGAAAATACGACCCCGAAAAAATATCGCCAATTAGACCACGGTCTAGAAAATGAGAAGCCTAAATTGTTGAGTGGTGCAAGTACCGTACTTCAGTATGCTGACTCTGTTTCTCATCTTGTTGGTGCAGTTCGGTCGCCGTGGGCTACTCACTTTCCACGGCGTGTGCAATATTTCCACGGACGCAATAATATTAGACTCTAAACCCTAATAATCATCAAAAATTTAATTAATGAAGCACCGGGTGTAACCCGATGCTTCATTAATTAAAATTTTGCTGATGATAATTTTTATTACCTGACAAATACAAGCGTGGACATCACAGCCCATAATAATTGGATAACGCCCAGTCCACGGCGACGGTTCTCTATATAAATGGCTTACTGTTTGTAAATCAATTTATATGTAATGCTTGTATTTCATGAAGAATGCACATATTTGTGTTACGGTGTTTATTATATTCTATATTTTTGTATATTTATTCCGTGTATATTTTATATATTGTTGGTGTAATCATCACTTAGTGACCTTCTTCTATGAATAATATCGCTAAGTGATACACTAAGTGTATTTATATATTGTTGTATATTTGTATAGTTTGGTTATTGGTTGTGTAATTATCTTTTGGGACCATCTTCTATGAATAAATGCAATTTTGAAACGCGCCAGTCTCTTTCATTTGTAAGAAACAAACTGAAGATTTCTAACATATGGAAATAATTGTTTTAATCAACACGCATCGCTGACTGCGAGTTAGAAAACAATGGGTGCCGGCATTCAGGGACCCCCCCCCCCCCTCCCCCCGTTACTCCATCCCAATTGAAATCATGGCCTGAGAAGGAGTAACCTCGACTTTTTTATAAGTGGGTTGTGAGTATACATTCACAGAATGATAACTTTCCTCGAAAAATACGATTTTATAGGCAGTATGCACTTTGAATCCCCTCCCATTGTTATCGTCTTTTCAAATGTTTTACTGGGTGACGTCAGACTGTAACTTTTGCCCCTGGAGCCGTAAACATGAAAAAAACTAAGCGAGCTCTCATCCAATCAGGGGCGAGGATTTTACTCTTATTGGAACGTAGCAGCCTTTTTCTAGTCCAGTATTATAAACACCAATAACAATCTGGTGATTTAATTTGTCAATACATGTCATACTGTCTGCCCAGCATTACCACTCACCGCTCGGTCACATAATCGGCAAACTTTAGAACATTTTCACTTTCCAAATCAACGTTTTCCAATGCATGCAACCACACATCATAAGCGTCACATAATCTTATAAGTGGTAGAGCAGATGCACTGCGTAAAACTGTGTTATATTGTCATCTGCTGAGAATGCCGTTTGAAGGCCACAACGCTGTTCATTTCGTTGTATGCATTGCCGATAATGAAGGAGGCACCCCTTAACTTCACACTGAAAACGTTTTGAATTGCTGATTGTGCCGCTTTCTCAAAGTCAGTGACAACTGTTGTTGGTGACAAGTTTATATTCATTTCTGCTGATTTCTGTTGTATTGTTTGGATAAATGGAAAATACGTTGCCTTGGATTTTTGGGGAAGAAGTCCATAACGAAAGGACACATTTTCCCATCATCACTTGCATGGATAGTATATATCTGGTAGAATAAACCAGGAGTCATGCTGAAAGTTTCGTCGCAGAAATAAGTGTTGGCTGCTCCTAGATGTTCAAGGTTTTGTTGTGTGGCAAATATGAGAAAATTGTTGTTGACAGCAGAACAAAGAAGAAAAGGTCGATCTGATGTAATCTTAGTATACAGATCCTGTAGATCTATGTCAGAACGCCGTGTCGGAAGAGGCGGAATATTTTTTACTCTTTCACGGTACAAAGAGGAAAGTGTACTTTAGAACGTGGGAACTTTCGGAATGATATGTTTGTAGTCAGTTGATCGCAGTGCAGTTATTGTTTCGAGATAAATTGATAAATTACTAAATTTGTTATCGTTAAAGTTGCCCTGTTCATTGAAGTTGTCTTTTTCATTTCACGCTGTGGGTTTTGGGTGCTGGGTACGGTCTTATTGCAACATATACGTTATTGTGATGAATAGACAGTAACATGGTCTGGGATTTGCAGCTCGGTGCGTATTTTCAACCGAGATGCTTCGACCCGCAATCCTCAGACCACGTTGCCGCCAATTCTCACAATAACTTATAATGTAGTGTTTTAACAGTATAGAAAATATCCTTGATTTATCAAATAAATGTACATGAATAGAAACAACAATAATTAGCCTGTGGCTTATTGTCGAATCCAACCCACATACTATTGTACATTACTACCAGGTATTATTTGAAATAAATACTCGTAGAACTAAATAACTCTAACAATTGGTACAGATGGAGTTCACAGAAACACATCATGTCGAAACTGCTAAAATTGCAAATTCTCAGGAAGTTGCAATTGTAATAGACAAAAAGCTTAGATGATGTTAATGTGTTCCTTCTAACAGCAAATGATAGGACGTACATAATATAAATACGACACGACAAGTGTTAGAAAAGGCGCCATCTAGACTGGCGATGCGGTCATCTGCTGATTGCCACGTTGGCAGTTTGGAGGTTGTGGAACGTAAATTAAACCAGTTGTTTGAGTTGGGCAATGTCGTTATTAGTCCCCTTAGCTGCAGCTGTTGATGACTGAGACTAGTTAATCGTTCCAATATCAGTATTCACGTAGAGACTATACTCTTCCGTTGACGGGTACTCTAAATAGATTGTTGGGAAGAGCAATGATGTTATTATAGACTTATAATACGAATATTTTCCTGATGGAGCTATAATGTTATTGTTGTCTTATCACGAAAAAAATCAGGGGACAATACTCTAAACCTTTTACAGTTGTATTTTCTATAATTGTCCTTTCTAGTTACGACTTTAAATGGGAATAAATAACCATTAGCATTTTCAAACATCTGGCAATTTGCCATATCTTTCAAAATGCTAATGATTCATTTTAGTCAGTTACATTAATATGTACAAAATACAATTCTGGGAAATTAAATCGTAAAAGTTTTATAGCTCCTGGTAGTTGCGTCAAGATGGTCTTCTGACATTTTTAATAAAACCATCCTTGCTTGACGATCTCGTTCACACAGGAGACTCTGAGACGTGACCAACGGTTTGTGTAGTAGCGCAGAATATGTCGGCTCTGTTGGCCCTGAACTCAAAACCCTTGGTTGCCCGAACCTTGTAGTGGTGTGATTACGTCAGGAGATGAGCGCAATGCGCTAAGTGGGTTCCAGGCCTTTCTCTTCGACTAAACGGTGGAGTAAAAATTGAAGCACACCGAATTACAATGATTTGTGACAAACATACTCCTCTGGCGAGTTTTTCAACGAGCCGATTAATAGTATGCTTGTTCACATCGTTGTTGCCTTTCCGAAAGACATAGCTTGTAGTAATTTGAATGAAGACCTCTTCAGTAACTACTTATCTGAGAGTCACCTTTGCAGCTGTGGTCAAATCGAATCATCACAGCACTTCTTATTAGGATGCCCATTGTATGATAGGCCTCGCCAAGAAACAGTTAACCAACTCCCAAATCAGTTAACATCGAGTGTTCTCCTGTTTGGATCGGAACACTTCACGGAACACGAAAACAAAAACATTTTTGGCACGGTTGAACGTTTCATCATGATGTCGAACCGTTTCAGCTATTAACTCTTAAGTCCCACGATTGAGCTACAGTTCCGTTCCGTCCAGATGTGGCAGTGTTCACTTCAGCTATCTAGGTATTGCATAATGATTAACTGAAACCTTGTCCATGGTATGTTATGCAGTAGATAAGCAGAGTAACATACTCAGGGAATTGACCGCTTAGCAATGACAGATCTTCCCGACTAATCGCGATTTGAATTCATAGTGACCGCCCTGTCGATCGAATCTCAACTTGCCAGATCACTGGCATCATGACATTGACAAACTGACCCCACTTTTCCCATTTACTTCAATCTCCATCTTTTTTCTCCATCTTTTTAACCAGTTTGAAAATACATGTACCTCTATTGTATCACTCTAAACCATCCATTACTCAGTTGTAACTTTACACATTTAGGAGACGACTTACATAAGCCTTAGGCTTGATATCGAATCCTGTTATTACAGTTAACTATACAAAAGTACAATACTTTCTATATTTTATGTATATTTTATAAATAATATTTGTTCCATGTAACAACGAACCATTTTTCAATTTTTCAATAAATATTGTTTAAATCAAAGACATAGCTTCGTACGTCTTTTTTATGTTAGTGATCCATAGTATTATTTACCCGCGTTACACGAAAATTTCACTAAATTAAGTTACCAGATAGAGAGGGATAAACATTCCAGTAGTGCGTCTTCTCTGATTTTATAATGTTTTTCATGACGCACGGTTCTTATGGGACTGTGCCTAATTACTGCATAATTACGTGTCTGGCTCTTAATATTCATCACACAGTGGCTTCGTGTTTGAGTTACGCACAAATAAAGCAAACTTTATAATATCCCCTGTCATTATTCCGTGTTTATTTTGTATCGTAAATTGGGTAATGCGAATAATTATCGGACCCATTGTCTCACGTAGGTTACAAGGGCAGATGTTGCATTATTACACGCATTCATTGTGAGAGACGATGTCTGAAGAAAATTGTTATTTCCGTCCATTATCAAGCTGAACTCACTAGTTATACTAGATGTGGTTGTTATTTCTTTGTTTTCAGGTACACGCAGGTCGAAATGTTTCTCCTTTTTCTCTCGCTGCATACGGAATATGAGATTTGTTTATTACTCACACATACATTGTAAATAGCTTCATTCTTTTTAATTTTTTATGTTCTTTTCAATAAGCCCAATACACTACAACTGTTTTCCAATTTACTGGTCGTAATCTCTGTGCAGCCATTTACACCCTTCTAACGTAATTGCGATATTCTTAGTTTCATAAAGACACAAACCAAACTGTGAACTGAGGTACACAATTTCGGCACTAGCGATAGATAGTCTTCTGAAATATAATGAAAATGTTCGGCCCAGTTCATGCAAGTAAAAAACGGTCAACCCCTTAATTTCGTAAAAGATAGTACACAAAATTCCGGGTAAGTGGCCAGATATGGTAGAGAGTGAAACCTTCGACCACTTTCTGGCCGAATATCCCGGTTTCGCGCATTGTCTGAATTAAAACCCACTTTACATTTCATTTTTTATTTAATGTTAAAAGCTAGGAATTTGCGAATCACAAATTTCTTTTCGAATCGAATCTCGAATCGAATCGTGTCTCTGATATCGACATCGAATCGAATCCCGAATCGAATCGTAAAAGACAAGGTATTTCATTTTGCATCAAACGGAAGTTACGGAACACTGTGATGACCCTTACGCGACGAAGTGAACACCTTAAACACCAATAACTAAATATTCTCTGTAGCACCGTCGCTGAAACAGCTAGGCAAAATGTCCATAGTTTTAGTTTTTCTTGTTACTATTCACGTTCTTAAGAACGTGAATAGTAACAAGTCAAGCCTTCAAAAACCAAAACTATGGATAATGTTCTGGGCCAAATTCACACCTTATCTAACAATTAAACATTGACAATTACTCAAATAAATAGGAATTGAACCTACATGAATGAATTTTCTAATGACAGTTTTATCCTATTTTTGTTGGAAATGTAACAAATTGAAGTTAGTACGAGAGATTCGAAAAAATCGAATCCTGAGACTGATTCGGGATCGATCTCGAAGCACACGTATGGTATCGATATCGATTCGAATCTCGAATATTCGCAGGACCCTATTAAAAGCACAATTATAACACAGGGAAGAAATGTGAAAAACTTGATGGTGGGTTATCGTTCTGGATACCTCATCGTAGGGCCCTGCGAATCACATATTTCGATTCGAATCGAATCGAGTCTATTATTCGAAATCCAATCAAACCTCGAATCGATTACAGACTTGAAGTTCCGACCTATTGAATATTCCAAATACATCGTCGAAGGCATGCCTGGATGGTGTAGTTGGAATATTACCCAGTAAGGATTTTTGTTCAAAAACAGAAACGGGTGCGAGAATTCTGTACTGTGCATTGCACGGGGCTAGCCGCTAGCAACCGTGAGCTCATCGTCGATATTTCATGGGCACTTTACATTTACTTTCAGCAGTGATAGTGACTAGTGAAACTGGAATTAGCATGGATTATGACATAGTGGGTATAAATTCATTTTATGTTAATATAGCAGATATTTCACCCAGTCTTTATTTTCAACATTATTTATATAGAATTTCTATCTCAGCTATGTGTTTTGAGAAACGACTAAGATGGTTGATACCAAGCGAACTTCCAGTGAAAAGATTCAAAGGAAAACTAATCGGACGGCCGATTTCGAATCGAACCGAATACCTACTTAAGACTCGAAATCGAATCGAATCTCCAAACTTCGCAGGGCCCTACTTCATTGAGGGAAAAAGCATGCTGAACACGGATGCTTCAGAAGGAACTCAAATAAATTTCGGTCAAGTCAGGTTGAATGTTTGTGTTACAATAAGAGTTTGTTTTATATGAAAGATTGCCATACCATTCTTTTTCGAATGCATGGTTATTCTTTAAAATAGCACACACTTATTGTTCCTGGTGATTATTCTTTTGCATAACAGCGAAGGTGAGACAATGGGAGCTGTGGACAGTGAATTTTAATAATTGTCAAACAGAAACACAGTTTGTAGTCAATGTATTGCATGACTTCACAGCGAAATTGTTTGCATTACACCAACTCTTTGAAATTATCCCATGTAAGTATCTGTCACTCAGACGTTTGTTTTCCAGTGGGTCGATGGTTAATAAATGAAAAGTGGGAAATCAAGAAATTCAAAAAAAAACAAAACAAAACAAGCTAGCATCTGAGTTACAATGTTCTCGGATCTCCCCTTCGACGGGTTACGTTCAACGGTGACGTGTGTAAGAAAATGGACAGAAATTCGGCAAGTCGGTTCTGATGCCATATAATATTGCAGAAATGAAACAATATTGATTCGACCTTTGAGCTTGAGGAATTCAGTCATGGTGCGACCTGTTTGCAGAAATCACATTCTTAAACATGTTACCTAATTTGGAGATTTGGTAAGGAGTTGTGGATAAGAATATCAATGACAATGATAATAAACAGTGATCACTATTTAACAACGGACGGTGAAAGATAAAAAGGAGCGTCATCGAGACACAAGTTTAAAGAGACGTTCAAGTGTGGAAAGGTGTTCAGCGGGACATTTCGCTGAACTAAATAAACAAAGCTCCTAAACCATGCTTGAAAAATGCCGGAGCGACGCCAGTACAAAATATGTTTGGTCAAATAGTAACATATCTTTCATACAAAGCAAAGAAGTTGCAGAGGCGATCAGAAGCAGTCAATGGCAGTCCATATAGAGGGCATTCCGCTGACATTTTTCTATCAGTTTCGTGATTCATTAGGCTAATATGGTTGCATCATAGGATCCTCGGATCCATCGGGCCGACTGTACTTCGGACCAGTGTGAGAAAATTTTGATTTTTCGAACTGGTCGATCACTGGCAAATTAGATGGCAGGTGTATAGAAATGCTCACCATATGGACTGTCAATGGCAGTCCACAAAGAGGGTATTTAAATATACCAATAGTCTTTGCAATCAGTTTCGTTTCGCCTTTAGGTCATTTTTACGAAATTCTATGTTTCAATAGGTGTTTGACTGCCTCGAATCTGAGGGCCACAAAGGGGGACCCCACCGGGAAATATCCAAGTGGATCATACGGCCAGACCGCCTCTGAAACATGGCTATAAGCACTTAAGTCCCTAGACAGCCACAAACTGCCACTTTTTATGTTACTTTGAAATAGTTGTCCCCAAGTGTATACCTCCTTGAGAACTCGACCGATGACCTGCGTGTACCTGGGCAATAATTTTACTTTAATTTTTGTATTACATGCAGTCATCAATGATGTAGAAACCCAGTTAAGTCATCTGGAGCTGGGCACATGTATTTAGGGTAGTGGTTATTGTAAACACTAACCTGGGACTTTAAAGGTTAAAATAGCTTGACATTCAAAATTGGGCCCGGCGAATGTTGGAGATTCGATTCGATATCGAATCTTTTCACTGCTTCAGATCGATTCGGAATCATCTTGATTAATAAAACAAATACGAAGCTTTGAATTTCATACATTTCTGTACTGTCGAGTTTTAGAAGATGACCACTCATTCTGCAGTCTTCCGAGGAACAAGATTGGTTAAATCTGAACCAAAACAACAATAGTCTAAAAAATTTTCGTTCGAATGTAGTCACATTGCGAAGATAACTACACGCTGAGTTGTCGCCATTACAATGTTAGAAACAGAAAATATCAAAACGTAATGTGGTAATGATCCATTCAAAGCAGTTGGGTCGATGGGACATAATTTGAATGTTAGTCGGGAAGTACTTTGTCATATAGCTTCTGATATTAATGAACATTCATCCGGTCCGTGAACCGGTTTATTCTGAAATTTCTACACGGAATACCATTGATTGTCATATGAATAAATTACTAAACCTTTCCGAAACAAGTGATAACTGCCTCTAATTGTATCCGCGGCCTCTCGTTCTATCCTTCACCGCTCGCACTTGTGCCATATCGATCAACCCATCCACACTCTCGTTCTGTTTATTACACGCCTTCACGTCTACAAATCCAATTATTAGAAGGATACTCAGCAATTCATTTGACAACTATCAACCAAAAGAACACATTTTATCGCCAACCAAATTTACTTTAAACAGTATTTATTTCCGTAGTATCAAGAGACAAAAAGACAAGAAAATACAAGTATAGCTTAATAACAATTATACAGGAGGAAATGGATTCAGCAACAAGCTTCAAGCTTATGCGAGTCTGTTTACATGATGTTTCATTAAGTTTACATTTATGCAGCTTTGGCGTTTAGACACAAGGGACCCAAGGTAGGTGTAGAACAAAACAGGTACATACACGCGCCCCCACATACACTCGCACATTCACGTATGCACGCAAACAACGTGCGCCAGCACATGGGTCCCTATTTTATAACTGAACAGTATTAAGCATGATACTATGGATGAAAATGCTATTTGAATGGTGGGAGAAACATGGGGATATGGATAGGTATTTGCGAGGGGAACCTGTGTTACTATTTCGTCCCCAGAGTTCCAATGTGTTCTATGTGCCCACTGGCACATAGAACACGTTGAAACTCAGGAGACGATTTCTAGCTACCGCTAGCGATTCAAATTGCAATTGCGGTGCACGACGTGTAGAAAATTTCAGTTAAATTTCGCTTCTCTATAAAAATAGTCCGTCATCGATTTGCGTTTCACACATGTGTGCGGAACGGATTTTCATTTTCCGCGTGGTTTAGTATTGCTGTAAATGGGGATTTCATATAACAGGCATGTAATATGTAATACAGTACCCATATTGCACTCGGTAGACTGACATCACTAGTACGACAACCAAATATCAGAACAATATGGAAGTGGATTCAATTCGAGATTCGGTTTGGCAACGAACTTTTTGCCTGATTCGATTCGCTGTTCGATTCGAGCATAAAAATCGCGTCGGGTCCTAATTCAAAAGCAAAAGAACAATCAAAGGTGAGGATGACTTTGAAAAAAAAAACAAATGACCCAAAACAAAATGGAATAAATATATAAATGAAAATAATTAAAGGAAAATAAATGTTTGGAGAGAAGAAAAACGAAAAGAGGGGAACAACAAATTTGCCAGTATATAACCCTTTACCTAACATGAAAGGAAGATGCAAACAAAATTCTTGAATAACTAATTTTATTCATTTTTTTGTGCCAAAAGCATAGCTTATGACATACGCTATGTTTTTGAGACAAATAGTGAAAAGATCATTGTTTTTTAAACATAATTTTATTTCTCGAAATAGAAATAGGGTTTGACGAACAGGCATAGCCTATATCAACGTCTCTCTCAATACATTTCACAAATTACAAAAGATAATAAATGGGTGCAAGTGCGTGTACAATGGCGGGCAACTCATAATTCTGATTTCATTAATCACATTTTACGAAGCACTTAATTACGTTCTATGCGTGTTGCCTCCAAAAACATGGAAATTCATTCTTCAGCAAATCTTGGGTGGTTTTTCGCATGACAAACATACATTTTCGAACATTGAAATACGTACTGGTCTTTAGATTTGTGACAGCTAGAGTACAGTTGTGGCCGCTGAAATAAGCTGATACTTCCTCTCCCCAGTCTCCTCCTCCTCTCTCTTCATCTCTCTCCCCCTCTCTATCTCTCACTTTCTCTCTCTCTCTCTCTCTCTCTCGATAGAGAGAGAGAGAGAGTGAGAGAGAGAGAGAAATAGAGAGAGAGAGAGAGAAGATAACGAAAGTTGATTTTTTGTAAATAGCGCTGGTCGTTTTTTGTCGCTTCGTTTGGTAAAGGGATAAATAAGTCCGGGGCTTACATCAAGAGTGTTTTGTAAGTGGATAAATAAACCAAATAAAGAGAAGACCACTTCGATTATTCAGGTTAATGGGAAAAGCTGCGATTGTGAGGGGAAGATGGCTACGTTGTGAGAATGTGAGAAGGTAAACGGCGGAAGATGGGAAAAGTGGAGTCCTGATAGTTATGCAGAGTGATTTTGAACTACAGAACACCATTCTGAAGAAGGATGTAGGGAAGTACCTTCAGGAAAGTAACATCTTTACATATCTCCGTCAATTAGAACACCCTGGACATAATATAATACAACACCATCAGAGTAAAGAATTAATTTCCTTGCATTCCAAACTGCACTGTACTCACAACATCGCTGTGATCTGTGATCACAAATGTGAGCAGTCATCGCGACCCAGTCGAAATCTTCTCTCCACTTTTATTGTCACAGTAATGTTTCATAAGATGTGGCCCAAATAGGGTGTTATTAATTATTTCGGTCATTTTAATATTATTTCTTATTCAGTTGAACTGAACTATATTTAGTAATTAGTGCCAGTGTTAAAAATCGCACATCCTAAATTAATTCAAGAGCTACCGTTTACCACCGTGTGGATGATGTTTGTGAAGCGGCCACGACAAATAAGAATCGGACAGAAGGACCTGTTCAACAGTCACCTTAAGCATTATTCAACAAGGCTACAGAGTCGGTTAATGTTCCCAACGTGATAGAGGGGATTAGGTTACCACTAATACATACATAAAAATGTGGCGATAGTTACTTTATAATTAGACCGGAATCTTTCTAATTAGTGCAGAATGTAGTTTGACGGGAACCTTAGTAAGGCATTATATGGAAAGTTCTAGCTGCGTTCATGATTACTGATAGACAGGCACTAGTAACAAAACTACTATATTCTACAATTTTCTAGTCTGTACGAATTCTAAAATCAGTTGGGTTAAAAAAAACAAAACAAAATCAACTGGGACGAGTGAATATGAACGCAGTTGGTTTGGGTTGATTTTTTAACTCAACTGATTTTAGAGTGTAAACGATATTTTATATCATCATCCAATATGGCAGGTTTCAAATGGGCTGTCTTGCAGATTTTCCATCGAAAACACTTTTTCCACATACTAGTTACCAAGGAGAAATGTTTTTAGCATGAATTAGAAAGTAGTATTGTTACCTTTCAGAGCGCTCAAACGTAGAGGGCCACCAAATTTGAAAGTGGGTCACGCCTATATTTCATGTACGGTTCCCCGAAGTCCACAAATGTATTTCTTCACTTACAAAAGTGGGCGAAGAAAACGTTTTGACAATGTTTCAGCCCCATATCTCAAACATGGTATTGCCTACCTTCGTGTCTGGGACCAACACCAACTGGGTCGAAAGTCAGCGGAGGTTTTAGATATGGCTTATGGTCACTGAGATCACCTGGGGTTAACCAGGGGACATTGGGCGCATTTTGCAGAATAGCTGATACTTACATTTTACACCTCCCCCCAGTGAATGTCTGATGTCATGTATGAATTTCAACTCTGGAAATTAGGCGATGCCCAAACTTTTGAAGTGGTCATTATGGAGTCATACACAGAACGACACACGTGTGTGAATGGGTTAATCGATATGGTAGGTGGCTCAGTGGTAGACTCAGTGGTAGACTGTTGGACTTCTGTGCTAGAGGTCCCGAGTTCGATCCCCGAGCGGGGCGACCCGCGTTGTGTCCTTGGGCAAGGCACTTTATCCCGGTTGCCTACTTGGGGACACAGTGACGCCGTGTACTAAGGCGTACTACACGTCGATGATGCACGTTTTCAACTGCTGTAAGCCTGCTTGAGCGGAGCTTGAACATAATTAGAATGTTAAGGAGCTGACAGTTGCTCGTCTATGCTCGGTGGTTCTCTCCGGGTACTCGGGATTCCTCTACCTGTAAAACTGTCACGGTCATGATTAGTCATTGTGCATAAATATGTGACCTTAAACACCAATAAATAAATATAAATAAATAAATCGATATGGCACGAGTGCCAGCGAGGAAGGATAAAACGAGAGGCCGCAGGACTCGAGTTTTATCCTTCCGCGATGGCACAAGTGCATTATCGATTAATCCATTCACACGCGTGTGTCGCTCTGTGTTTAGTACACGCCTCCACGTCCATAGAAACAGCAGGATACTCAGCAATTCATTTGACAACTATTAACAAAAAGAACACATTTTATTGCCAACCAAATTTACAAGGGGAACCCGTGTTACTATTTCGTCCCTTGAGTTCTGGCACATAGAACACACTGGAATTCAGGGAATGATTCAGGGAATGATTTTTAGCGATCTCTAGTGATTCAGATTGTAATTGCGGCGCACGATGTGTAGAAAATTCCATTGAAATTTCGCTTCAATTTAAAAATAGTCCGTCAACGATTTCCGTTCCACACACATGTGCGGAACAGATTTTCATTTTCCGCATGGATTTGTGTTGCTGTAGATAGGGATTATATAGAACAGGCGTGTAATAAATAATATTATGCTTTGTTATTTGACTGACTATTTCTTCCCATTTGTTTTAATAACAATCTTTTGATATTTATTTCGTACAAAATATTGTAGGGTGTTGTTTTGTTACTCATTCCTGACTTTTCTCGTCAGGAAAATCGATTTTCGATAAATTTGTCTCCCCTGAAACCATTAGACTTGCGAGGAAGATCCAGCCAAGAAGCATGTTGAGAAAACCCCTTTAACATCAGTAGAAAATAATGGGAAGTTTACTTTTATTACTCTATTAAACGAAAACAACAAACAGCAACAAACAGCTCTCAGAGCTGTCTGTTGTTGTCGTTTATAAAAAGTTACAAAAGGGAAACGTGTTTTTTTATGGCAACCCAAGTAACCGTCAACTTTGGCTCTTTGTTTAGCAACTGTGTTTTGTACAGTAATTTGCAAGCGTTTATTCTTCACAGGAAAAATATTAGCACATCCTACGTCCTAGACTTTTATATTAATGGAAAGCATAGTGTCTGTATTATATGTCACTGTGCACACACTGCTGAGAAAATGAACACAAAACAGTAACAGAACATTAAAAGATGGTGAAAACGCCATTTTCTTGTTTTTAAATGGGTTTAAACAGAGAATAATAGTCAAACGTTCAAACCGATTGGGGACAAATAGTGTAAAAAGCCAGTCTATCAACGGGAAATAATTCTAACATTGATGATACAACTTTGCTAATATTTCAATGTTTCAATTTTTATATGAAATTTCCATACCATTAGTGTTAAATTTACTGACAACCTTAGAAAATTAAGGGGAGCTAACTTTTTCCTGTAGATTCCTTTCATTGACGAAAATTGTCAAATAAGTATGATGAGCTAAAAATTTAACCCTTTACCCAACGCAGACGATATCAAAATTTATTATTTTAAATACAATTTTTTCCAAAAAAATTCAACAAAACTATATCATGTGACCCCTCGTTGGAACGAGCTCAACGAGGGGTCACATGATATGGTTTTGTTGAAATTTTTTGAAAAATACTATTTTTTCAACTGCTGAATTTGCATATTACGCGGGCGGATGCGGCCGATTCGTTGGGTAAAGGGTTAAGAAAAAAAAGTTTATTGCAATGATTTTGGCATCCGCGAAGTCTATGAAGGATGCAGCCAGGCGATTCCATACTCATTGCGTCGCAGTTTTATGCGATATCTCTGAACCGAACTAGCTTCAAATTCGTTTCGAGTTAAGGTTTAGCGAGCTCGGGCTGATTTTTGAAGATGGAGATCATGAAATATGAATGGCAGTGCAATAAAAGTGAGTTCCTTTTATCATCTAAAGTCCCTAAACATCTATTTTTCAGAATCTGAATCTCTTTTTTTAATTCACCCCATTTCACCCCATCTACGGTACACCCGCCGTGGGGTGGGGGGCGGGGGCGGTGGCTCAGTAGGTTGAGGTGCAGGCTGCAAGCCGAGAGGTCCTCGGTTCGAATCCCACCTGCAGCAACCGCGTTGTGTCCTTGGGCAAGACACTTCACCCCCATTGCCCACGTGGGGGCACGGTGGCGTTGTGTACAAAGGCGTACTGCACGTCGGTGGAGCACTTGCCTTCAACCAATGCTAACCCTGCTTGTGTGGAGTTAGTATGTTGGGGAGCTGACAGCTGGTCGCCGTTGCTCGGTTGTTCTCTCCAGGTACTCCGGCTTCCTCCACCCGTAAAACTGTCGCGGTCACGATTAGCCATTGTGCAGAAATATGTGACCCTAAACACAAATAAATAAATAAATAAATAATAACACCCGTCATGGACTGGCCGTAATCCACGCATGGGCATTAATGTCCGCACATGCGTTTACTAGATAATAAAAATCATCAGCAGCAAAATTTATTTAAAGGAGCATAGGGTTGTACCCGGTGCTTCATTAACTACATTTTTGATGATTATTTTGGATTACTATATAATTACTGTTTGGAATCAAATATTATTACGTCCGTGGAAATATTGCCCACCCCCAGAAAGTGACTAGTCCAGGGCGACTGTACTGAAACCATATATTTAACCCTATCAGTCTAATTCACCTCACCACTATCACTGTGGGGTCTTTATAACTACTTAACCCGATAATAAATTATTAGATTAGCATATTTTATTTTCATATCAAGAGGGAGTACGGTGGCTCAGTGTTTACGGCATTGGACTTCAAACCAAAAAGTATACGGTTCAATTCACATCAGGGGTAACTGCGTTGTTCCTTGGGTAGGGCATTTTATCCTGATTGCCCAAGAGGGGGGGGGGGGGGTGGTGGGTGCACGGTGGCGCTGTGTACTAAGGCGTACTGCATGTCGATGGTGAACTTGACTTCAACCAATGCTAACCTTGCTTGTGTGGAGTTAGTATGTTGGAGAGTCTGATAGTTACTCACGGCTGCTCGGTGGTTCTCTCCGGGTACTCCGACTTCCTCCACCCAGAGAATTGTCCGAGATGAGATGACTCTGGCTGTCGAAAGTGTCGCTAAACACAATAAATAAATAAATAAATAAATAAATAAATAAATGAATAAATAAATAATAAATAAATAATTCATATCAGGAACAGTAAATAAATAAATGTTTTAACAGCAAAAATAAGGACAAAATACTAAACATAAATAAATAATTACATTGTTAATGTGGTTATACGTTTTGGGTCCAAATACTCAATTCCCATTTGTCAGCTGAATGAAAACGTCATGATCAAATGTAATTCATTTTCCAATGAATACATGTGGTCGAACTTTGAACTTGTTGTCGTTTCATAGGTGATTATAGTTTACTGATATGTTAAATAAAGTGTTTTGAACATTCCAAGTTTCGTTGCAAAAGACGGCAATTTGACAAAGTTGGGTCAATGCCGAAAACCAGCACTCAAGTCAGAGTTGTGCTCTTTGTCTTTTGTGTGAGGGTGGTTTTTCGCCTCGTTCGTTCGTACATGTTTTATTTCGTCTTTCTGCTTTGTTGTTTGGTAAAAAGTAGTTTAAACAGTTACGGAATGTAATTATAAGAATTGTATGCAATTTTTATAATCTTTATTGGAGTATGAACGTGTGAGAATGGGTACAAATTGTAAGAATCCCTTCGGGATTCATACATAATTTGTACCCATTCCCACACGTTCAAACTCCAATAAAGATTATAAAAATTGCATTCAATTCTTAAGAGAACTGTCATAATTGATTGTCTATCTGTATTGGTATAGAACAGTTAAATGGGTGTAACAACACTAGCTGTGTGTCACTGAAGCAGCCAACAGAAATCTGGAAAGAAAAAACTGGAAAAAAGAAAGGCAATGAAAGAAACAATGTTTGTATAGTAAAAAATGAAATTATAAAAAATGAAACAATAATTATCATATTACACAAGGCATGGGTGTGATTTTTCAGTTAAAAGACTGAGTTTAGTTTTTGGGGTATTCAAATCTAAATATGTATTTTTAAAAATTTGCATGAAAATGGTTTGAAAGATCATTTTTATGAAAATTTCTAGAAATTAATTTTTGATTTCAATTTGAATTTCTATTTAAAATAACGGAAATAAATTACCATATAGGTTTTCAAATTCAAAAATTTATTTTCTTCACTTTGCACGAAAATGTTTTGATAAGTTATATTCGTCGTTGTGTATCTTTGTATGTATGAATGCTTGGTAAAACAAAATAAACATACCAAATTTTAAAATAAGGCTTTTCTCATGAGGAAGGTGGGTCGGTATACAGTTGAAACTCGAAGTCCTGTCACAATTAGCGCAGAAAATGCTCGTTAGTTAATGCGCTCCTTACTGCAGAATAATGAAGTAGTCTGCAATAAACAAGAGCGTTTGTGCTGTGCAATACAAAATGTAATCTGCTAATACCGAGATCGGTAGTGAAATCACGAACTGAACCAATCAAACGAAAAGAAAATATTAAGACTGCAGTATGTGGAGGAGAGTAATCGCTGTGGGATAGATTTTTCACTTGGTCATTATTTACAATTTCTGAAGACAAAACACAAGAAGAACTTGCATACTTTCATCACATGGACCACCGGGTTGCGCTCGGTGGGTCATGTGATCAAAGTTTGCAAGTGTTTCGAGTGCTGTTATGAACAAATATAAATACTTTTCGAGTGGACAATGTATGGCGCTGCGATTAAGAAGTTATCTTGGCTCTTCATTCTGTTTTTGCTGTCAATTTTAATATCTAGTTACGCGTTATTACATGTATATATATCCCAGTAAAGGTGAGGAATTATGTTAACCCTTTACCAAACTTGAAAAGCAGACGACACTTGCAAAAAAAAATCTTGAATAAATAATTTTTTGTCTCAAAAAAATAGGTTATGACTCCTCGTTGGAACGAGCTCGACGAGCTCGTTCCAACGAGGGGTCATACCTATGTTTTTGAGACAAAAAATGAAAAAATAATGAAAATTAATTGGCGATTTTTGAGAATAGCGCTGGCCGGTTTTGGCCGTTACGTTGGGTAAAGGGTTAATGATCTCTATTTACTAGTACAAAATTGTACAGAGTTCGACACGCTGTTTTTGTACAGGAATAGAGTTACCCTAAAGGTGCAGGTTGATAAGGACAAAGGTGCACTTACGCGGCGCGCTATTACTTCAAGATAGTGCACAATGCAGTGACAGGACTTCAAGTTTCAACTGCAGGGGTCATTAAGATTATAAACCGAACATGTGGTGTTTGTTTCTGTCCATGTCTTATATAATCAAAAAACCATTGCAGTTTCTTTACGTTGATGACTTTGAGAAGAAAGCTATTCTCACACAATTCCTAATTAAAGTTCTATCTCACAACTGTTTCTATCTTCGTTCTTTAACCCTTTGACCAACGCAATCGATTTCAAAATTTATTATTTTAAATATTTTTTTTTTAAATTTCAAAGAATTTCAACAAAACCATATCATGTGACCACCTCATTGGAACGAGCTCAACGAGTTCGTTCCAAAGAGGGGTCACATGATATGGTTTTGTTGAAATTTGTTAAAAAATAGTATTTTTTTCAGCGGCTGAATTTGCATATTACGCGGGCGGATGTGGCCAGTTCGTTGGGTAACGACACCTTTAACAAGCAAGGCCATATTGTGTTGGAGAGTTTTTAGGAAGGGGGAGACATGAATACCGGAGAGACCCACCGAGCAAGGCCGAGTAACTGTCCTCTATCTTGCAGAGCATTTCAATATCAACTTCAAAATGACATAATTTGTGTATCCAAACTTTTGTCTTCGAGTCTTCATTTGAAACACATCGTGCGAATAAACTGAAAATAAAAGTCACTGTGTTCGTGTACCATGACAAATGATATGATCACGTGATTTCCGGCAAAATATATCCTATAATTATCCGACGATCCCATCAATCCTTGTTCCAACACGAGCGACAGATGACAATCCAGTGGAACCCTGTTAATTGAATAGCCACTTTGCCAATGAAAATTATTCAGTTAACATGAGTATTCTATTAACAGGGATTGTGTCACTTTACTGTATTCTAGAGATAAACTTAGCATTTATTTTATTATATCTTGTTTGACAGAGCTCTATGAGCTCTGTCAAACACGATATAATGGATTAAATGCCTGTATTGGATTTCCCGATGCCAAATAGGTCTATAAACAAAGGAAAACTGGGGAGAGTCAGGGTAATTTCTCGACAGTTTACAGGATTTTTTATTCAATTAACAGGAGTTTACTCTATAACCTATATTCAATTAACAGGTCAAATTTGAACTGGAGGTTTGGTAAATGGTTTTGTGTTGGGAAATTATATTCAATTAACAGGGTTATTCAGTTAAGAGATATACAATTAAGTGGAGTCCACTGTACCATTTTTATTCACAAATATCTGGAGCACAAATTATTTTGATTATCCAAACCATAGCTTTAGCCTGATTCGTACCGCCCTCGATACCAAACTTGCGTGCACTGCAGTACCATGATAACCGTCATTTCTTTTCTCAGTTTTCATGTTCGACACCGTTGTGTGATACCTCGATAATGAGCCTTGCTGTAAATAGTGTTTACATTTCGAACAATATCTTACCTCCTACAAGTATCTGGGAATTTCATTGGTTCAAAGTCGTCATATGCAGACTGCATATAAAACCATATACTGCCTGTCAACATCAATATACGCTGACAGTTGTGGGTAATCTCCCCTTTGTTCATTGATTATTCAAAATGGCGGCAGCCGATAAACGCTTCAAGTTGAAAGATTGAATGTTGGAAGCCCATATTTGGTCTGAAGTGCAGGTTAGGCAACTTAAAAGGCTTCATATTCTGTGGATGTGTTTCATGTTACCTTCGAAGTGAAACTGTTTGGTATGTATGAATTTGCTTTGTTACAATTTATGGGAGAGTGCCTGTAGGTACTCTCCCATAAATTATAACAAGGCAAAGACACGTGAACACATTGTGAGAATTATCTCATTTAATTTTGATGGCTGTTGTTATTGGTTCTGTGCATCGCTGCAGCAGTCGGTAAATCAGCTTCGCTCTCGTCCAATATAAAATTAACTGACACCATATATACCATATTCGGCCACCAACAAACTGTGTAACTAATAATATTCCAACTGAAACTCAACATCACTGATTGTTGTAATTTTGACGTAGTAAATTGTTGGATCAATATGATATACCGCAATCGAAATGAAACAAAAAGAGGAATCACCAATCAATGTCGAAATTACAAAGAACTGAGAGTGGCTTCCTACTTCTTGAATGCATGGGAATGTAAGTTTTCACCCGCTGCTTCCAGCCATGAGAGAAAACTTAAATATCCTTGTCCTCATTGACGAAGCCAGAGGATAGGCCCATTCGAAGCATGTTTTCGATAGGTGATATTTCGAGTTACCGCCCCTTTACCATAGAACGTTCCGAATCACAAAGTGTTTTACCAACACATGTCTTAAGACACAATTGCCGATTCACGGTAAATAACCAAAAGAATTCCCATCAAACATGTCTATTTACTTATATCAGAGAGCCCAGGATAACACACTCTTACCTGGTTATTTTGCGGAGTAGTTCCCCAATGGGGAACGAAACTAAAACGAGTGCAAACTATGCCATAGTCTGTCCCCTGCCCTGGTTTAGGAACGAGACTGGCGCCTTGTTCTCCCGTGAGATGCGTTCCGAAGGCCCTGAAAGAGGGAATTCTGGTAGTTGAGGACAAAGAGTGTCTCGCTTAGGACAGTCTCCATTTTAGAGATACCTATCCAATACACTGCTTTAGCCCTAACCTTGGCCGTAGACGGAACGTCAGATAGGCCAGGTCTGGCCAGTTGGGAGCCCACAAAAATGATGTCACGTCAGGATGTACTGGTAGGTCAGTTAATTGGTTATTTTTTAACACTTTTGCTAACGTTCACTAACGTTTAATGAATTTCGAGCGTTTTGAACATCTTCCGTTTTATTGCACTGACTGCGCTAGTCAGACTCTGATTCTTACTTAGATCAGAGTATTTGGAGTCCAAACAGTTGGTCAACATTCATCATCATTTACGCGGCTATCAAAGGAATCGCTGGCACCGAGAAAAATGTTAAAAAACTTACTCTGGCGCATTACTTGTTGACTTCCAACAAGAAACACTGACAATAAATTTATTGAACATTGATAGACGGGCAGACTGAACCCCGGATAACGTCAAAGGTGTGGTGAGAACAAGGAGTTAACTGGCATGGACGCACTCGAAAGAAGAACGTAAATCACAAGGTGTCAGCGATGTTAAAATAACTGGAACTAAAACAGATGTACCAGCAACACAAACAAATACATGTATACTAATATTTGATTCTTCTCAGCCGCTAAATCTATAAAAGTTGGCTTCACGAATACCAAAGTGGATTTATATACCCTAAATCCACTTCTATGCTTCAGATCTCAGAAATATGGAAATGGACAGAACAACTGCACATGCATAGGTGAACTCACAAGTTCCAGATGTGATTAGCAACATCAGAAGTCATGCACCAATCCCATGAATTGTGTAAACTGTCAGGGTAATAACATATCACCATACAAAGATTGCCCAGTCTGGAAAAAAATCGAAACTAATCAGAAAGTAAAATGCGCAAAGCAAATAAGTTTCCAGGGGGCCGAAAAATCGTAACATCAATGCCTGGTGTGAGTACATCCACGCCATCTTATAATACAAAATTATTAAAGACATTATCAGCACAGACAATCGAATACCAGACACAATATACATGGCTCAAAAGAACAATTCGATCTTTAGTGAAGGCCCTTACAAGCGAACATACAGAACCATAGTTCATCCAAGTTTAGCTGCTCAAACGCCATATACAATAACTAAAAAAGGAACAGATAATAGATATGCCTAAATTTGTACGCAACATACACAGAACCACATACGCGTGTGAATGGGTTAATTGATATGGCACGAGTGTCAGCGTGGACGGGTAAAACGAAAGAGGCCTCGAGTTTTATCCTTCAGTGATGGCACAAGTGCCATATCAGTGAACCCACTCACACACGCGTGCCGTGCTGTGTTTATTACACGCCTTCGCGCTATTCAAAACAATTATTATAGGACACTCATCAATTCATTTGGCAACTGTCAACAGAAAGAACACATTTTATCGCCAACCAAATTTGCGAGGTGAACACGTGTTACTATTTCGACCTCTGAGTTCCAATGTGCTCTGTGTGGCTACTGGCACAGAGAACACATTGGAACTCAGGGGACGATTTTCAGCTATCGCT
The DNA here is from genome assembly GCA_031216915.1 of Pictodentalium vernedei. Lineage (NCBI taxonomy): Eukaryota > Metazoa > Mollusca > Scaphopoda > Dentaliida > Dentaliidae > Pictodentalium > Pictodentalium vernedei. The sequence continues at coordinate 121,293,882 of CM062297.1, read as the reverse complement.
AGCGATTCATATTGTAATTGCGTTTCACGATTTGTAGAAAATTGCAGTGAAATTTGGCTTCTTTTTAAATATAATCCGTCAACGATTTCCGTTTTTCACATGTACAAATTTTGACAGTCAACAATAGTTTAGCACTCTGTTGTTTAAGAAGTAAATCTGGCTTCTAAATTTCAAAGGTAGGCTCCAAGTCTGGCTCTTATATTTATATAACTGTAACATTATGCTATGATTTTTTATAGCATTATGCTTTGGAAAAAGAGTTTATAACATTATCGGTCGTTTACAACATTTTTTTGTAACATTATGCGTTGATGTAACATTATGCGGAGTTGTAACATTATAGGTTGTAACAGCGTCTACATTATCTGATCCACACCAGCAGAAATTGGTTGTTCACTGGGGTAGTATTCTATCTGCTACTCTGTTTTCTGTAAAAATCAATGTCTTCGTTGGCGCAACTGGGAATATGGTAGATTCCTCACGTTTTTGTCGATGATCTTTTAATTTGCTTTTGCAGTAAATAGCAGTAAAAACATCAATTCCATTGAGCGCAAACCTCATTTGTGTTTAAGCAGAATTCAGAAATGGGCAACAGGAAACGGTTTGAGGTTTTCGAAGACCGAAACCAACTGTGTTCATTCCTGTAAGTTCCGGAATCACCGCCTCGATCCGGAATTGAAAATTGATGGGAGTGCTATTAAAGTTGTTAAAGAAGTGTAATTCCTACGTATATTGTTTGACAATAAACTGAATTCCATTTCTCATATAAAACACCTCAGAATGAGATGTAAAAAGACACTTGACCTCCCCAAAGCAGTTGGTAGCATTACTTGGTTGCTGACCAAAAAACCCCATCTGTATAGATCACTTGTCAAAATTTGGTAACGGTTTTGTGGTTTGCGGTTCAAACAAGCCTATCACTGATTTCAAGATTCCATTCAAGGCCTGTAAATAAAGGACTTAATCGTAACCAGTTGGCAGGTTGCGCTTAACCCTTTGAACTCTGGTGGTATATTCCATCCCAGTTCATTGGCAGCAATTAGAAGATTCCATATTCATTATTTGGGGTAGGCCAATCAGTTATATAGCATGTGGTAACCCATAGGAAAAGGGATGTTGCGTGCATCTCCGCCTTCTCTGGTACAACGTCAGTCATGCTTTATTGCGTCTTAGCTGGATTCTGCATGTATAAATGTCAACAACTAACGCGCGATCTCGCTGTAGCGAGATCGCACGTTAGTTGTTGCTATTTATTTTGGCGGAAATGTTAAGGTGGAAACGGCGTGCCATTCTATTCATATGTGAGTGCAATACTCAGCATATGAATGGAGATATTTCCGAAAGACTGTCGTCAACATGCAATATTACTACTATAATAAAGTAATGTTGTATTACTTTGTGGTAGCCTGTAGGTCGATCGCATGTTTTACAATTAACGTAACCCACGCGTAACCTAAACTGTTGTTCGCGGGTTATTTCCAGGGGTAATATTTATTTATTTATTTATTTATTTATTTATTTATTTATTTATTTATTTATTGATGTTTAAGGTCACATATTTATGCACAATGGCTAATCATGACCGTGACAGTTTTACGGGTGGAGGAAGCCGGAGTACCCGGAGAGAACCACCGAGCAACGACGAGCAGCTGCCAGCTCCCCAACATCGTAACTCCGCACTGCAGCACAGGCAGGGTTAGATTGGTTGAAGACAAGCGTACCATCGACGTGCAGTACGCCTTAGTACACGGCGTCATCGTGCCCCCACATGGGCAATGGGGGTGAAGTGTCTTGCCCAAGGACACAACGCGGTTGCCGCAGGTGGGATTCGAACCGAGGACCTCTCGGCTTGCAGCCTGCACCTCTACATACTGAGCCACCGCGCCCCCATTTCCAGGGGTAATTCAGTAATTACAAACCACATATCAGTAAATACATCAAAACTGTGTGTCGGACGGGGTGGAATGGAACAACAAATAACACGCTCCATCGCATTCGACCAGAACGTTTTGATCATTACTCCTCTGGTAACCCTTTGAGAAAAAAACTTGTAGTTCTGACGTGATGTCATTTTGGTCACACAAAACTTTCACATTAATTTTTAATTTTTTTTTTTTTTTTTCTTTTTTTTTTTTGGGGGGGGGGGGGTATTATGCGACCAGAGTGTGTACCTTGCCAACAGGTGTTGTCAGTGGAGCACATTTTTGTTTTTACATTGCACTTATTTTAATCAGAGGGCTGTATTTCACTGTATGATTTCTTAGAGAACTATTTTATCTTATTATGACTCACGTTTGTAACGTCAGCGTGATTGGTTAATTTGATACCTTCTAAAAGTCATAGTACTGGAGTGTTGGGGAAAAAACACGGGTACTATCGGAACGTTCTTCCCTGGAGACATGGGAACAAAGAAAATGTAAGCTCCACTACCATTGATCAGCGTCGATTACGCATGCTCTGGTTGGAATTTCTCAACACCAAACGCTGGCGCTGTGTCTGATTAACTTTTTTCGTCACCGAAAGACAAAAACTTACCAACAAATATATCGTCTTCAGTGGATGTGTTTTTAATGTTAACTGCAAACAATGAATTCAAAAGAATCAGAGATATTAAAAACTCACGTGTTGTTCACCACTTCAGTGAATCCTGAATATGAGTTATGACTTCAATCAATTATATTTCCACAAGTTTAGTACTCCTCGACCTCACTATTCTTCAAAACATTGCAATTTTAAAACTGATTTCAATTCTTTCAATTCCAATGAAGCCACACAAACGCCGTAAATGTACAGTGATATTAAACTAAATTTATTGCGTAATTTGCCTTACTTCCGGAGATATTATTAGTTACACAGTTTGTTTGTGGCCTAATATGGTATATATGATGTCAGTTAATTCCATAAGCTCGAGTCCAATATGGAATTAACTGACCCCATATATACCATATTAGGCCACCAACAAACTGTGTAACGAATATATCTTACCGACTGGTGCATCGATGCACAGAACTAATAACAATGGCGATCAAAATTAAATGTGTTCACGTGTCTTTGCCTTGTTACAGTTTATGGGAGAGTGCCTACAGGCACTCTCCCATAAATTGTAACAAGGCAAATTCATACATACCAAGCAGTTTCATTTCGATGGTAACATGACACACATCCACATAATATGAAACCGTTTAACTTGCCTAACCTGCACTTCAGACCAAATATGGGCTTCCAGCACTCAATCTTTCAACTTGAATGGTAGTAAACTAGGGCTATTTCAGATTGCTTGTGCACAGGCCATATGTACAGAATTTGGAAGCCTTACTATGGTCGTAACGCGTATATTAACGCGCAAATCGACGTGCTATTTGTGCGCATTTCATGGCAGGACTGTACTGTGCCTATTTCGATTAGATTCTAAATTTGTGATTCGCAGAGGCTTATCAAAAGGTGAATTGGGCTATATTTTATGTATGCAATGTCTTCTCCTCCGTGCAATTTAATACTCTTTTAAAACATTGATGACGAAATAAATTTCCTGTGTTGATTTTGTGAAACATTAACATTCTGTGACATTTCATTAATTACAGATGAACATTTCCCACCCGTGAAGAGCAATATTTACTGAAAACACATTAAACTCGCTCACTTTCCAAATAGATTTTACCAATTTTACAGCTTTCGCGAGTCCATATAATTGTAAATACGACATTAGACAGTCTCGTAACTGTCAAACACCCGAGAATAGATCGTATAAGAGCCGCAGAGAAAGAAACAAACACTTATAAAGTGTTTGCGTCTGAAAAACTGACGAACTAAGTTATCCATAAGTGTAATTTTATCGGGCATTAATTGAATCCTAACCGGAGACTGCAAAATCACGGATCCCTTGATGAACCGAAAATGTACTTTTGGAATCGACCGGAATATATTGCCTTCTCTTCGTAACTTTGTGTCATTCTGTGAGGAATGAGTAACACTTATTATCGAGGAATGAGTAACACTCCTCTGGCTTATTAACGTCCCTCGACTTCGTCTCGGGCCAGTAATAAACCCTCGGGATGTTATTCATTCCTCTCGGGCCGTTAATAAACCGTACCGACATCCAAACTCATGTTATTGTTATAGTTACATTCGACAAACTTCAAAGGACAGAAACGCTACTCGCTGTCTTTTCACCCAGGCATTTTGTGGAGACTCCTCTGCATTGATGTCGCGACGGGGGGGGGGGGGGGGGGGGTGAGAGTGGGGCTGTCATTCCCCCAATCCTGGTTAAAATTTCCTATAGTTGGAAATTTGGAGGGCAAGTCATGAGTAGTTGGAAATTTAATTAATCTGGATTTTAGAGCCCTTTGGTGATGTCTCACTTACTTCCCAAAATTCCAACTCGGTTCCAAAACGGCAAAAAATCCAACTGTTACTATTTACTACTATAGTGGTCGTAATGTCGAGCTTCATAAGTATGCATGATGCCAATCGGTACGAGATTTATAAGTACCTGTACTTATCGTAATAAAAAAAATCCTCGAAATGCACTTCACGAAAATCGCATCATGTAAAATCGTTATCCTGAGTTAATTCCATCATTCACAGTTACAAAATGATGAAACATCAACAATTGATCATTCCTGCATAAGATCTGATTTAATGTTAGGACGGTGGGAACTGCTCAAAGTTTTCAGCTTGAGCATTTGTTTAGCACATATTCAATTCCCAGAATAATACCAAATAATAATAACCTGATAATTCTATCATAAATGTGTTTGCATTTCAGTTGCTAGAATCAATTTTATTCCCCTTTTATGACTTCATTTTCTAAATTTTTCTCGGTAGTGAATTTTCAACTAGGGGGAGGGACCGGGAATGGTTCCCCCCCCCCCCTCCTGTTTGAAATTCATTACCCTAAACCCCTCCCAATCGGAAGCCTCTAGCCATGTCCCTGATCATCTGATAGACTTACGATTGCTCCATTGAAGTTTCATTTTTTGTATTACACCGAACTCAAATAAATTTAATTACTGCTGCGAACACCTTATTCGATAAATCGGTTAATATTTTTGGAATCCCTACTTACTGTGCATCCGTGAAGTGAAAAGTGTGCAGACGTTTGATGATGTTTGTCTTGAAAATATTTTCCAACTCGACAATACCGCGCTTCATTTCAAATGGTAGCTGTCAGTACATAGCGCACCCCCAATTTAAAAAATCGAAAAAATAATTACATTTTCGAAAAATGGAAAATTTACGTGTGAAAAAAATGTCCGTTGCAGAAAGACAAAACAAGCCATGTTCGCGTTAATTAATAAGCTGAGAAAAACCAAAGTATCAATTGATACAATTCTGGAAGTTTATGAAAAGTCGATAGTACCTATCCTAATATATGGCTGCGAAATATGGGGCTGCGAAAATGTAAACGTGATTGAAAAGTTAGAATTGTGGTTCTTAAAGTATGTTTTTCACTTGAAAAAATTAACACCAACAGCAATGGTTTATGGGGAGGTTGGAATTTATCCCGTCTCTGTAAAATTAATCAGCGAATTTTGATTTTTTGGGGAAATATGTTAAGTGGAAAAGAATTAAGTTGTCGCTACTATTGTATAGGATCCTATATGGGAACTTAAATTCAAATTATGAAAATTTATGGCTCAGTAAGGTTTAACACTTGTTAATCACTTGTGGCACGCCTGGTATATGGTACGAGCAAGCAGTTCATTTCTACCCACATTTTAGGATTGAAACTAAGATGAAGTTGCAGAACCTTTACATCCAGCAATGGTTTTCCACACTAAACTCGTCGGACAAATATCGTTTCTATAGAATTATAAAAAACGTCATTTGCTCGAGAAAATTATGTGAATAAGTTAAACCCGAAACAAATACAAATTCTTATGAAATTTCGAACAGGAAACCACCGTCTCCCGGTAGAAGTTGGCTCACTCTTGATTACAACGATCGAATATGCACACTATGTAATGTTGACATAGGTGACGAGTACCACGTGGTTCTGGAATGTTCCAAAACACACGAAGCTCGTTCCCGATCCATGCCCCCCCCCCGCCCCCCCCCCCCCCCACCCCCCATTATAATACACAACCAAGTGAGTGGAAACTCGCCTGCTTATTCAGCGCGAAGTTAACTGAATTGATTAAACTTTGCCATTTTATTGATAATATTAACAGACTCGTCACAAAATAGAGCAGAGAAAGACTAAATAATTATTATTTTAAAATTGGTTAGAGCCCCCCCCCCCCCCCCCTCCCGCCTCAAGAATATAGCAGTTATTGACTGAAGAAGTGTTAGGATTATTAGCTGCTTCGTCTTGAAATTTCGGATACTCCTTCGAACTAAAGAGAAGTCGGCGTGGGCGCGTAAGTGTTCCCGATCCCGTTGACCAAAGTTAAGAATGTTAAAGTTATCGCATCATAGACATGATGTTCGCTCCAACTCCTCTAAATGATGTCCGGGGAGGCGTTCTTAATAATTTAAAGATTCGTTGAAATTTTTCAGTACACGACGCAGGCTCGACGGACTATTTATTGCACTAGAGTCGAACTACTGTACCTTTTTGTAGTGGTAATTATACAGAAAGAATAATGTTTTCTCTCGCTTTTGCGTATGCGCAACAACAGCAATTGTGATAAATTGTTGTATGTGTTTTCTAATTATATTCTTAGACACCATGTAGTTGGTACAAAAGAATAAAGATGATTGATTGATTGACTGAAGGACTGCTTTATTTATCTTGACGTCCACATCAGTGGGCCAACATTCGGTTGTATGTGTTCGTTAAGGTAGAAATTTTCATTCATAATTTTGATAGAATATGTTTTGTGCCGAGGGTAGAAAAGGATGCAGGTGAACATTGACCGGTTTCCTCTTGCAACTTGTACTCCACATTTAAGTGGTCTTTTCGAATAATGATCCTCATTCCTCGCTTAAACTTATAACCGGGTGGTTATGCAATTACAAAAATATTATAATTAAACCTTCTTTCTGTTCATGCATTTTCAGGCAAAATGATTGGCTACTTTTTTTTCTTTTCATAACACAATGAACCGAAAAAACGCATTTAGGCCCGCCCTGAACCACGTTCCAATATCTGTCTTGAAAATTACGCTGCACAATGTGAATGGAAAAGAACACCTGTACGCTCATATTGATTCAACATGAAAAGTAATTAAAATTTATCTCATCATATTAAAAAGACTTTCAAAATAAAATTTCATAAACAATGAAATCCTTATCATGCTTTCTATTCCATATTCAATTTGTTTGCACGCAATAGGTGATCGTCTGCATTCATCGTTTTCCTCAAATCAAACGTAAACAATGGCCGGTCATAATAATCCACAAACGAAACACGCGAGAAAAACTTTCCAATTTCCAAATAGCCTGAATGAATTCTTTCTGAGACAACGTTCAACCAATTTCATGTCATCTGGGTTTATATCGAACTCCACATTTACAAACTGGATTTTCAGTTTCTCAGGAAATGATCAAAATCAGAATTAAATTTAATTCAGTGTTGCTTTGAATTACATCTCCCTCACGTCAAGTGGAAAATAAGATTGAAGTTTTATCTGGCTGTGGCCTATGACGTTCCTTCTAACTTACGCAATTCATTGGTCAATAAAAGTGTTAATGACACAAGAACATTTTCGGTGAAATGTATCGTTATTTCAAACAGAATTTTAGAAAACTATGCCTTTTCATTCAGTTATCACCAGGAAGCATGATGCGACCTGGTTTTTATTTTAACTCAGCAAAGTAGAGAGTGTTTTAAGTTATTGTCCCTTAGGTTTAATTATAAGGAATGATCGTTTGTTTCTGTCTATTTCTTGAGTTATGACCCCCCCCCCCCCAAAAAAAAAAAAACCCAAAACAAAGGCCAAACATAGCTTGAATAGGCTACGCCCATTTGCACAGTTTGGCCTTTGTTTTTTGGAGTTCATAACTCATTTCTTATATGTAAATCACTGAATTTATCGGGCAATTATGTCAAACTTTCTTTTGCTTTCCAAGATAACTTCACGATCTAATAATGGCAACTAAACACCACGATGTCACCACAACTCTGTCTTGACAACCCGGTTCATAGTTGCCCATGTTGACCACACGGGGTTATAAAATTATAGAAATAACACACTAAATCATTAGTTCCACTAGAGAAACAGAATTTGTCGTGGTCAGTAACTTCGTGTCTGTGTGAAAATGGCGAACCAATCAGAAATAAACTATTTAGAAAGAGAATTTATAGCGACTTATTTCCAGGGGTAAAATACCTTTAAAGAAATCTGAAATGAGTTTTCAAAAACAGCATTTAAAGATCTTCATACAGGAAATACCTCCCTGCCTTCGGCTGGCAGATATTCCTACCTTGGACAGGATTTCTCTTGTCACTGACACAGGTATAATAGGGGCACATGTTATCAAATTATCTTCATGTAAATTAAAAGGATTTCAATTTTTTATCACATCTAGTCATGGCTGCTTAACAGCAGCCATGACTAGATTTGATGAAAAATATCCTCAAAATAGTCAGCGGGTTAGGAGTTAAATAACTTACGTGCACATCATTGACGTAAAAGAATTAGAAACTAATATTGAACATTGTTGTGTTCTGTAGTTGACGAGTTGCACAAAAAACACAAATGATTTGCAACAAATTACGTGACTGACTGCCCTTTCCACTTTGATTACGCCACTTCGAGTACGCTGCCGATCTACATGTAGGCGTTCCACCCAAGAGCTCTATTACAAACACTAAAAAACCCTAGATACCAAACCTGTCCACCATACTCCTTCATTTTCCTACACAACGTTTAAATCCAAAGTGCAATTGTTTATAAGTATTCCTAACAAACATCGACTTGGTCGCAGGTGGTGTGTTTTCTTACGAAGGCACACAAAGGCTCACTTCATCTCCAAAGCATCAATAAATCACCGACAATACGTAATTTTATACAAAGCCCTACGTGCCTTCACCAAGCCACCGTCTTGTACCATATTCGACAGACCTAGATTATACATAAACAACTTATCTATATGGAAACAGCCTGGTATAAATTTGTAGCTTGTTGCTGAATCCATTTCCATTGATGTTTTGTGCTCACTGATACTTGTATCTTTATCGTACTCGATTTCTGTAATTTTCTTTAAACTTTGGAAATAAATATTCTTTAAACTAAATTCTGTACTGTGTGACCCCCACCCCATACATTCAAACCTTGTATTGATCGTAGATCAATATGACTAATGTGCAAGTATGTCCTTTTTTAACTCTTTACCTAACATGAAAAGCAGACGACACTTGCAAAAAGAATTCTTGAATAACTGATTGTTTTCATTTTTGTCTAAACACATAGGTTATGACCCCTCTCTGGAACGAGCTCGACGAGCTCGTTCCAAAGAGGGGTCATAACCTATGTTTTTGAGACAAAAATGAAAAAAATAATGAAAATTAATTGGCGATTTTTGTGAATAGCGCTGGTCGGTTTTGGCAGTTACGTTGGGTAAAGGGTTAAAAGTGTTGACAGGGGCCCTAAAATGTTTGCTCTCGTCCACGTTTTGGGCATTTATATTTCCATATGAACTTACAGAATGCATTAAAGGATCTAAATTGTGATTACCACCTCTGCAATATGCAATCAATAACAACAGGGGGACTCGAAAAACCTTGGCACATATTTTTAACAGCGAATGACTCAACTTGATTTTCAATGTTCCAAACTGATAAAGTCATACTATGGTTGAGATATCAGAATGGCTCTCTTTCAGAATTTATAGCATTGTCCATCTTTTTTAGCATTAGGTTATGCCATTCTCTAAAAATTGGTTAATTTAAAAAAATTTGCCGCGTCCAATTTTTTTGAGTGATGGTATCAAAAGCAACAAAATACGAATCATTAATAATAAGAAGTACAATGCCCATACCGATCCACTGTTCTTCAGAAATAGCATTATAAAGATAAAAGATTTGTATAGTCTGCATATCTGCTTGTTCATGTTCCATTGGTATAACGGTAACCTTCCAGCATCTTTTGCGAATTTTTTCTCTACTGTCAGCAATCAGACTAATGTGAACACACGCCAAGCTGGACTCCTGCATCGATGTAGAACTAGGACAAAAACAGAAAATCTACCTGTCTTTGCATTCCCCAAGTTATGGAACGAATTGGAAATGGACATTAGGGCAATGAAAAACAGGAAAGAGTTCAAGAAAAAAATAATTGCCAAGTTTCTCTCTTCGTACACTGGTAATATCTCCTGCTCAAATCCATACTGCCCTGATTGTGCTATTTATAATGCTATTCATCTCTAACTCACTCAGCCCAGATGTGTCTCCCTGTGCTTTGGGCTGTTTCGACTGATTCAGTAATAGGTGTATTGATAAGATTCCCCTATGTGGGTTATTCTTTTTTCACCGCAAATTGTCTGGCATTCTCGTCCTTGCTGGCCACCGGATTCGCCCTTCATTCTTGCATTCCGTATATTATTGGCAAATCTGTTGTTACACTCTCACTTTGACACTTGAAGATGGAGAATGCAACGGTGAGGCTCGAATCGGGGTGGTCCAGCTGAACCAGGCCTCGACCTCATCACACACCATCCGCTCAGGCAGAAGATGATCTATTTTCAGGATGATTAAATGAATTCACCATGTTGCACTAGTATTTTTCTACTCTTTCCGACGTCTTTTTTCTCTTCATTTTTTCCTTTTTCTTCTCTATCTTCATCTCTGTTTCTTACCATCTTTCTCGCTAGGGGAAGACAGGAAGACAACCAATCTGGCTATGCCTTCCCCTGTTGGAAAACAGACATCTTCACACAGACACAGAAAAGGAATTTTACGCTTTTTGCCATGTATATTGTAATCATATATGTTGTAAATATGTACATTATATGTAAATTGTGTTGTGTATATGTGTACTGACGAATAAAATATATCTGTCTATCTATCTATCAAAGCAACTTGCATTAGGAGGTTACAAATGCAATAAAATAATTTATTAAAATGCATTCAGAGATCCCTGGATGACCCCCTGGATTACCCCAGTGACCTTGCCGATATTTTGAACCTCTGGTGCATTTCGACTCATATGGTGTTGGTCAAAGGTCCATAAGTTATTCCGTGTTTGAGATATCAGTGGGACCCACTTTCAATATTTAGCCCTCGCCTAGTATTTTGGGTGTCACGCAACTGTAAAAATGCACTTAGTGACGTTTGGGTGACTTCACCCATATTTTGAACCGCCATTTGGCTCATTTGGTGTTGGTCCCAGGTCAATACATTTATCAAGTTCTAGACCCAAAAGCGACAGATCCGGGCTAAAACATGACAATTTATAGTCAACAGCATCGTGTTATCTTCAGTAAGGAACAATAGTACATCCGTATCTGTCCCATCTTGTAAAAGAGACTAATACAAACATTCGTTTTTATGGGCACAGCAATCGATTGGAACCACCTATACTAAAAGCTAAAACACCTAGCACAACAGAGGGCTTCAGATCTGCCCTAGAGGACCATCAAGATGGACCTCTCTCTCTCTCTCTCTCTCTCTCTCTCTCTCTCTCTCTGTGTGTGTGTGTGTCTCTCTGTGTGTGTGTGTCTCTCTCTCTCTCTCTCTCTCTCTCTCTCTCTCTCTCTCTCTCTCTCTCTCTCTCTATCTCTCTCGCGTCCTGTTTTAGCCCAGCAGGTACTTTATGATGTATCCATACAGACACAGACCGCTTTTCTGACCTCATCTACCTTTATTCCGCTGTACACGAAGTTCGATAAACTTCCTTCGATTTTGGCACTCCGGTGGGTTCCCAATGACCCATCTCTTATCATTTACCTTTTCCCAGTGATAAACTAGTCCTGACGAGGTTTGGTTTTGATCGTCTGTATGTCCACCTTCTGCTTTAACAGCCGGTGAAAAAAAACTCAGTTCGGCAAGCTTCGATTATCGTCTTTAATCTTATCTACTTTCTTTCGTTCTTAAATTAGTATTCATCTTTCCACATTTGACGTTTCTGTCACTTGTAGCCTTTTTTAATCCGTCGTTTACTCTGTACCCATGTTCCCGTGTTGGCACACTAATCGTTTCTATACTTTCCTTCCTTGGCTTTGTGAGACCAACAACTATGACATCTGCCCTTTCCCGGTCTTGGTCTCCCTGTGTACCTTATCAATCTTTGGTTTCAGTTTTCTTCAAACTGCGCCCAGTAAACTCCATTATACCATCATCGTCCACTTCTACCACTCTCACCTCCCTCTGGAAATCGTTATCTATGAGAATATTGTCTATTGTCGTTCTTCTGTCGTACCGTCAACTGTAGAGCCTCTGTGTCTCAACCTATCATCACCAAATTCCACATGTGCGTTGGCAGTAACACTTAAATGTTGATGGGGCCTGTATTAAAACCGGTTCTTTCGGCATGATTTTCGATTTTTTTTATTCCTGACATATCTCAGATTTTTTCTTTGATTTTTTTCACCTTATTTTATTTTTTTGTAATGGGCTGGACTGTTCAAATATCGAGTCATCGCTCTTACGCCAGACCGCGCTAACGAACTATCGACAGTCTGTAATAGCGAAAGACATAAGATGAAAAACGCGTTTGAAGATTTGTGACCAAACAGACAAATTCCTTCCGCTCAATTGCGGACAGAAACAACACATACGTGTACCACTTTCTGACTGAAAAAGAAAAAAGTATATCACACAGTCTAATATTGACCCATCATTCGCTGGACATGAAAGTGGATCATTAGTCCCTGCCCAAAACTCAGCGTATTAATTGCATGAGAGTCAACTGGTTGGGTGCTGTAAGCCAATACGTGGGCTTTATTCTGAAGTATAGGTTGTATCAAGTCAAAGACACAAAAACAAATTGAGTTGACCAAAAATAATTTAGCACTCTACCAGTTTAGTGGCTGATGATGTTATTGCGAAGCAGTCGGAATTTCTTCTGATACCCCTTCAGATATTGCCTGTAATTAGTCAGAAGACAGAGCATAATTTAGTTAGAAGTCCTGAGAGCTTACACAGTGCGATAATAATAACCAGGGACCGATCAGGACTATTTAAAATACGCTCTAGCCTCGGAGCCTATTTTTTTCAATTCATGCGCCAGATTTCAACTTACGGAGTCACACTACTGTTTGTAACACACACTGCCAGTATATAATAGCTCTCATCATTTTCATTTAGTACACCATAGCAAACATTAATCTTCACTGTGGTTTCTGATCAAGTCTTGGCTGCCTATTTAGGCAGCCAAGACTTGATCAGAAACCACAGTGAAGATTAATACTTGGCAATTAAGACTTGAAGTATTAACTTAAGCTCTACAACAATGATAAATGATAATCATATATATAATACATGTAAGAGTGTCCCTCTCGATTATCCATCGAAAGAATATCAAAATATGATCTGAGAAGTTACGCGCCAACTGAGAAGCCTATTTCTGAGATTTAAGAGCCAGGTCCTGATGTTTCAGAACCAAATACGCACTAGCGCATGCCCAGGTCGGTCCCTGAATTACGAGCACGTTTTGAAATATTGATCACAACAACAATGCACATGGAATACAGCAATCATTTCACTATTTTGGGGTTCTAACTTTATCGAGAGGGAATAAATTTACCTCGCAAAAAATTAGATGATCAAAAGTCATCACATTTGATGACTATTTTCACGCGCTTTGTTATAAGACCGACTTATATGGAAAAAGAGTGTGCGAATAGTGTTCACCAAACAAATTAGTTCGATATTCGACACATTCTTCAAACTGGTAAGTCGTAAGGTTTATTAACAGCACCGGTACCTACATCTTTCTGCTAGACGCAGTTTTCATCTGACGTTCTTACTGTTTTCTGACCGGTAGAAAGGCAGACGACAAACCCACCTGCAAACATTAAGTAGCTTCCGGTACAGTGATCAGTAAAGTGGAAAATGTGAATAGCTATTCAGATTTTGGGAAAAGCCCTCCCCCCCCCCCCACCTCCCCCACCCTCCCTTTACCACGTCGAACATTTCACAGACATAGCTGACACTTTTCGTCATTGGAAGAGATTTACGGGATGATTAACTCCCCTGAATTTTCGGAAGCTGTCTCCAAATTTAACATGGGAAATTCATATAAAGCTTGAAGTTTCGAAATGTTTGCTAATTTGTTTCATCGTTGTGCGCATCATTTCACAAACTGCGTTCATTTTACTGTAGAGTAGCATAAACATACAGAAACTGGGTTTTTTTTTACCATTTTCTTCCCAATCAGTTTTTTTTACAATTTTCTTTCCATTCAGTTTGAGAATTTGACTATGATGCTCTGTTATAAATAAGAAAATTGCGTTTGATGTTTTGTACCGTTTTTTTTTACTCTTTATATCTTAAATATAAAAAAACTTGCAAATTACTGTAAAAACACATTCACCACACAAAGAGCCAAAGTGGACGCTTAGTGTTGGTAAGTGTGATACGGAGGGACGTTCTTAATGACGGATTATCTGTGAACTAATTCTAATTAGCTTGCCATAAAAAGAAAAGTTTCCTTTTGTTACTTTTAATAACCAAAACAACAGACAGCTCTCAGAGCTGTCTGTTGTTTTCGTTTATTAAAAGTAACAAAGGGAAACTTTGCTTTATAATCTACCGATCTGTCCTTCCTCGCGCGTTAAATGATTTTAAGGGAGATATCTTTATCGAAAATCGATTTTCGTTACGAGATAAGCCAGAGACTTGGATGTTTCGAAACGTCCTTTTACGCATTTTTAACTACATCGCAACAGCAACACGTGTGAGAAGTCAAATTTGCTCAACTTATTAGAGTAATACCGCCTAGGTCACGTGACTCTTATTGTCAGGAAAACCGGGGAGATGACCGATTTGCGGTGTAAACATGTTTTGTCCCGACTGTGATTTCTCCAGTCCCAAACAAAAAAATATTCCAACTCCATTGTCAAATGCATGCCTTGATGATGTAGTTTGGACATTTGCCTGTAGGGATTTATTTATTTATTGGTGTTTAACGACACTTTTGACATCCAGGTTCACCTCGTTTCCGACAGTGTTGTGGGTGGTTGAAGCCGGAGTACCCTGAGTGAACCCCCGAGCAACAGCGAGCAACTGTCAGACTCCCCGAAGTACTAACGCCACACATGCAGGGTTAGAATTGGTTGAAAGCAAGTGCACCATCGAGGTGCAGTACGCCTTAGTACACAACGCCACCGTGCCTCCAGGTGGGCAATCGGGATTAAGTGTTGACAGACAGGATAATATACTATTCCAAAAAGTAGGGGATATCCAAACTGATGTTCATAATTTCGGAAAATGGTATTGGATACGCGTCATTGGACACATCAATGTGTTACCAAGTTTAGTGTGGATCATGAATGTCACCGGCCCATGAAAACTTCGTGTAGGTTTTTCGCACGAGCGCCGCGTTAATGTCTGTGGGGTACGTTTTGAAATTTTCATTTGTACTGGACGGACTTCTTTGGAAGTCTCATCGTTCTTTTCTGTGACTCAACTCGTTCATCAATAGTTTCTGGTGGAAACGTAACTTTTGAGGTATACGAAGACTGACACGTGACGAACGTTTACGTGTCTCTGACATGTTGAAAGCTGGCAACAGAAGACTGCAGTGGTTCAAATTCTCAACGTTACTCATTCGGTGATTAGCAGGTTGTGCTCACGCTACCGTCAGACAGGTAATGTTGATGACACACGTCGGTCAGGTCGTCCAAGGACGACAACTGTTGACCAGGGTCGTTTCATCCGAACCACAGCATTACGTAACCGCCATCAAAGTGCCTCAGCAGCTGCAGCGAGCGACAGATATGCGAGTCAGTAGTCAAACTGTCCGAAATCGCCTACACAGCTAGAATTTGTACGCTCGACGACCTCGAATAATTCCAATTTGACTGAACGTCACATCGAAGCAAGCCGTAATTGGTGTGGAGCACGACAGCCCAGGGACAATAGTCGGTGGAGCAACGTCATGTTTTCTGGTGAATCGAGATCGAGGTTCACTCTAGACTTCCATGACGGGCGAAACAGGGTGTGGCGAACGATACCATGATGTAACAGGCTGCACAATCATTTTGGCGGTGGGTCGGTTATGGTGTTGGGGGGGGCATAACCATGACAAGAAGAACAGCATTACATGTCATCCAAGGGAGGGTCACAGAGCAGAGCAGTACTACCGTGACAACATGTTAGCAGCTCATGTGGTGCCATTTGCGTGACGTCACGGCCATTGATTCATTTTCCAAGATGACAATACAAGAGCACACAGGACCCGTGTCGCTACAGATTTCCTCCAAGGAACATCACTACACTGCCTTGGCCAGCACTAAGTCCAGACCTTTCACCAGTCGAACACGTCTGGGATATGCTTGACAGGCGCCTACGACAACGCCAACAGCCAACGCCAGGAACTCTTCGCTGCACTGCAAGAAGAATGGAATAAGATCAGTCAAGTTGATATTGGACGTTTGGTGAGGAGTATGCCACGTCGGATCAGCGCTAGTCTCGGGAACCGAGGAGGATTTACAAGTTATTGAGGTCTTGGACTGAATGTGGTAAATTCTCTGACTGACCGTCCATGTCTTCTTCAGCACAGTGCGTGGAACGAGTGCTTGTCAGACACCCAACTGTCGCTGAAATCATTCGCCAGATTTAACAGTGAAATGCCTCACCTGTCTTTTTGATAAAAATATAAATATATTTCATCATAATCACTTTTCTCAAATATCCCTTACTTTTTTTAATTATATTGTTCAAAACTCAAATGTTCCTGAATATGAAGTTGTATGTGGTTGTCGTGACCAAATTGGTCATGTTGATCACAACCCCCACACCCAATAGCTTGTGTCAGGTACCGCGGATCGTCATTTGTACGACCGACTGTGTGTGTGTGTCACGAGTCCACCTACATGTTGTTTGGTGAGAAAGTACATGATTACACGCAAGTGCGAATCAAATGCTGAGATTCCAATCCTGGCAAGACTGGGGAAAATCGTTGGAAGCTCGCACTCACTAAGCCACCTAACGGCACCCCTGCTCCTTCCAAGCTTTAGTTACAGGAGCCTGCTATACTACAGTACAATCGTCGTGGACTGGTTGTAATTCACGCGTGGGCAGTGATGTCTACAGTTAAAACTAGAAGTCCTGTCATGAACAGTGCGCTTATCTAGGCTTTATTGCGCGTAGGAATTGCGCGCTATTGCCATATCGAATGGCATCCAAAGCACGACAGGGTCTCCTGGCTACTCATAGCAAATACAAGCAATGTTCCTGCCAATGGACCTCCGGGTTACCCGGAAGTCCATTGGCTGAAACATTGCTTGTGCACAGGCCATATGTACAGAATTTGATTGCCTTATTATGGTAATAACGCGTAGATTAACGCGCAGATCGACGTGCTATTTGTGCGCATTCCATGACAGGACTTCTGGTTTTAACTGTACGCATGCGTTTACCAGGTAATGCAAATCATCATCAAAATAATTTTAATTAATGAAGCACCCGAAACTTCATTAATTAAATTTGTGATGATTATTCTTGGAATTAGTGTTTGGAATCTAATTTTATTACAACCGTGGAAATATTGCCCACCCGTAAAAAGTGACCAGTCCACGGCGGCTGTACTGTAGTAAAGTAGAACGCGTCCTCCACAACACAACATGCAATCACTGCTACACTTTCTGGGATGCCAGTAGAAAATATTCGCATAACATTGAACTTTCCTGAAAGACACAATTATTTTAAATCTGAGATTGAATGATTCAATCAATTCTTTTGTACTGCACACATAGTTACAATTACCTGTTGAACATGCATTACTTAAATTGCGTGTTCGACATTATATTATTTCAATAGTGCTCTTCTTTCATTATTGCAATTTCCCCCGAACTAAATTTTGCCTTAGTGCATTATCGAAGAATTTGTCGCTTTTACGACTTGCATGTGGCACTTTCATTATTGCTAATTTTTCGGCGATGCTACGGCTTCGGAGAACCAGATAGAGAGACGGAATTTGTGAATTGATGTTCAGGTGAAATTATACAATAATAACAGATGACGATGAAAAGTGTAGAACTTAACCATTTTACCCTGGTAGTATCTTCCGTATCAATTCATTGACAGCCACTGGAAGAGTCCATGTTCATTACTTAGGGGTAGACCAATTAATATTTTCAACGTGCAGCCTTGAGGCTGCACGCTGAAAATATTAATTGGTCCACCACACACATGGACTTGGCATCCATCCTATTTAATGAAATTATGACGTATCATGTTCCTGGACGTAAAAGCGGCCGCTCTGGTTTTATTTTTTTATTTATTTATTTATTTATTTATTTATTTATTTATTTATTTATTTATTTATTTATTTATTTATTTATTTATTTTTTTATTTATTTATGTTTAAGGTCACATACTTATACACAATGGCTAATCGTGACCGTGGCAGTTTTACGCCTGGAGGAAGCCGGAGTACACGGAGAGAACCACCGAGCATCGACGAGCAACTGTCAGTTCCTCAACATTTCAACTCTGTTCAAGCTCCGCTCAAGCAGGGTTACAGCGGTTGAAAACGTGCACCATCGACGTGCAGTACGCTTTAGTACATGGCGTCATCGTGCCCACATGTAGGCAACCGGGATAAGGTGCCTTGCCTAAGGACACAACGCGGGTCGTCCCGGACGGGGAGCAAACAAGAGACCTCTAGCATAGAAGTCCAACAGTCTACCACTGCTCAACCGCCTTCACGGTCACGATTCAGCCATTGTGCATAAGTTTGTGGCCTTAAACATCAATAAATAAATAAACTAATAAATAGACTAATTAATATTTTCAACGTGCAGCCTTGGGGCTGCACGTGAAAATATTGATTGGTCTACCACACACATGCACTCAGCATCCATTCTATTTAATGAGATTATGACGTATCATGTTCCTGGACGTAAAAGCGCCCGCTCGGGATCAAAGAGTTAAGCTCCTCCGAAACATTGCAAGTGCCCCTACAATCAAACCCTGTATTTTTAACCCTCATTGATGTCAAAATACAAAAATTTTAAACGCCAATTTTTACCAAGGAATTGGATTCATTCTTGTTTTGACAAAGCTCGCTGACCTCTGTCTAATAAGAATGAATCGGTTAAATTTCTAGTTGCTTTATGAGCTAAGTCCAACAAAAATGAATTGGTAAACTGTATAATTAGATTATGAAAAGTGCATTAGGAAAATCGACTTTCGATAAAGTTATCTCCCCCTAAAAATATTAGACCATCGGGGAAGACCCAATTGAGAAACATATAATTGTTGAGAAAACACCTGTGACATCAGCAGAAAACAAAACGAAGTTTCCATTTGTTGCCTTTAATGAACTAAAAGAGGCCGCTCTCGGAGCTGGCTGTTGTTTTCATTTAGTAAAAGTTAGAAAAGGCAACTTTGCTTTTTATGGCAAGCTAATTGGAAGCAATTATTCACGAAATTCGCCATCCCTGACTTATCTCTCGACGTGAAATTGACTTTCGATAAAGGTATCCCCCCCCCCTGTTTTCTTTTATTGGTTTTTAATAAACGCAAACAACAAACAACTCTCTTTATTAAAAGTTACAAATAGGAATTTGTATGTTTATAGCAAGCTAATTAGAAGCAACTAAGTAACAGTCCACTTTGGCTCTTTGTTTAGCGAATGTCATTTTACAGTAATTTGCAGGTTTATATTTTACCCGGAAAAACAAAATTAGTAAATCCTGCCTTATATACTATTATTTTAATGGAAAGGATAGTGGTATGTGAAACATTTCAATATCAATGTGCAGGGGGTATTATTTATTTATTTATTGATGTTTAAGGTCACATATTTATGCACAATTGCTAAGCATGACCGTGACAGTTTTACGGGTGGAGGAAGCCGGAGTACCCGGAGAGAACCACCCAGCAACGACGAGCAGCTGCCAGCTCCCCAACATCGTAACTCCGCACTGCAGCACAGGCAAGGTTAGACTGTTGAAGACATGCGTACCACCGACGTGCAGTACGCCTTAGTACACGGCGTCATCGTGCCCCCACATGGGCAATGGGGGTGAAGTGTCTTGCCCAAGGACACAACGCGGTTGCTGCAGGTGGGATTCGAACCGAGGACCTCTCGGCTTGCAGACTGCACCTCTACCTACTGAGCCACCGCGCCCCGTGCAGGGGGTTATTAACTTAACTGCAAATCAGGCAAGTACGAGATTATCATTCTCGCTCAAGAGGAGGCTCAGGATAGTCAACTTCCATCGCAAGAGATTTCCACCTATAGAAACATGCTATTTCTGGTCGAAATATTTCTTCGACTAGGGCCCTGCGAATATTCGAATGAGATCGAATCGAATAGCGAATCGAATAACGAATCGAATACCGAATCGAATACTGCTCACTATTAGCGAACGGAATCGAATATCGAATCGAAAATGTTGGCCCGTACTCCCTATTTCATGTGCCGTCGACGGATATATCCGTCGACGGCACATGAAATAGGAAGTATGGGAGACGAAAAAATTCGTCACCGACAGTGGATGTTGAGATGCGTGAGATAGAATCGGCTTTTAAGCTGATGTGTGCCTAGCTTTTAAAACACGTTTTCCAATCGCCGATATCAGATGCATTCCGATAGAGAGAAACAATGCAAGAATAACTGGAGATATTCGATAGATATTCGACACAGATAATCGACACAGATTGCCGAATCGAATTCGAATCGAATACTGCTGTCGAATCGAATATCATTTCGGATACCGAATATTCGTAGAGCCCTATCCCAAACCTTTTAAAACCGAACAGCTGTATTGATTTCATCACATATCAATAACAGCCACGGGTAAGCAGCGTACTTGAATATCTGGTCTCACCTTTTTTTCTCTCATGATGTATTGCGATAACTGCTCAAGACATTGTCGATTTACATGCTCGAATGAAAGTCATTGATAGGAACCGTCCTATTGTCAGCTGTAAATCAAACATGAAAAATGAGACCCATTTGGTTACTCGCTTTCCATGGTATTGCTCGAGAAAAGTGAAAACACGAGAAATCGAAGAGTATAGAGATTAATCGTTTGTTTGACTGAACTGGTTACGTGAAATAATTCATGAGAGGTGAGGGACGGTGTACAAACACGAGTGCGCGAATGCGCTTGCATTTTTACAATATAGTCCCTCGCCTGGAATGAATTTTTGTTTTAACCAGTCCAGTCAAACGATTACTCTGTTTATTACTTTTCATTATTAACGATAATTATATTATTTAACCCTTTACCTAACATAATGACCAAAAACGGCCAGCGCTATTCTCAAAAATCGGCAATTAATTTTCATTATTTTTTCATTTTTTGTCTCTAAAACATAGGTTATGGCCCCTCATTGGAACGAGCTCGTCGGGCTCGTTCCAATTAGGGGTCATAACCTGTGTTTTTGAGACAAAAATGAAAATAATAGTTATTCAAGAATTTTTTTTGCAAGTGTCGTCTGCTTTTCATATTCGGTAATGGGTTAAAAAACTAAAAACAACGAAGTCCTTATTATATCTAAGGCAAAGCGTCTTCGTTTGCACGCACATATACATAATACAATTGTTGATTGCATCATTCTCTTGTGAAGTTATCGTTTATAATCGAACCCGGAAATCCCAGTAAATCTCACTTTGGTAAGTAATAAAAAGGCATAATGGATAGGTCTTATATTAGTTATTATGAGTAATCGTCGTTTAGTCAACAGCGATGCACCGGAAAATGGGAATCCACTGGTCACCCTTGGTTACTTGTTTTTTTTAAGTCATTGCTAGAACAAGCAAAAACTCCAAGATAGCTGTCAACCCTAGCACACCTCTTGAGCGAGAATGATAATCTCGTACTGGGAATCATTTTTCCTATACCGGTCTATCAGCATACCAAAGGAAAGCAAATTCGATTATTCACACCCGGGCTACAAGTCAAAATGTTCACACGACCCGACGGACACACGGACGGTAGGTCTCTATTAGATACACCCGAAACCTCCCTTGGAGGGTGTGGGCATAATAATAGCAACATTTATCCCATGATTTGGCTACTCTGTGACTAATAGATGCAGACGTCTTTACGGGAATCCTGGGAAATAGAGCAGTGTTTATTTACCGTGTCACTGAAATAGCAG
Organism: Pictodentalium vernedei; assembly: GCA_031216915.1. NCBI lineage: Eukaryota > Metazoa > Mollusca > Scaphopoda > Dentaliida > Dentaliidae > Pictodentalium > Pictodentalium vernedei. The sequence continues at coordinate 121,271,717 of CM062297.1, read as the reverse complement.
CATATAACCAATGTATGTGGACGAAGGGTTTCTACAGAGGGCAGTATAGGTATATGTTTATGGCATTTGAGTCTGACCCCCACCTGGACTCTTCCTAATACCATTATGCGCGGGCAGGTGGTAAACGAACGGAATGTGTAGGCATACACGAACTCAAACAGTTACCATTGTTAACACCCTGACCATTAAAGTTAACTAAACTCGACGCAAAGTAACGTCAAATACCAATAACAGCGTTATATGGAGTTGATAGAGCAGAATTTAAGTGTGGCTGAATTTTAAAATGCTAATCTTGCTTAAGCAGTTCACCTGTCTGACCAGTATGATCTTTTAAATGTTTAGGATGAAGGATTGAATACATCTTTTTGTTTGTAGTGGATTTTTTTTCGAGTGTCATGACTCTTTCGGAAACAAGTGTCACCTCGTGTCAGAAGTTTTAACGGGTGGAGAAAATCGGTGTACCCGGCGGAAACCACCGAGCAGCTGCGAACATCTGACAAATTCCTCAACGTATTAACTTCGCACAAATAGGGTCAGCGTTGGTTGACGTCAAGTACACCATTGACGTGTAATACGACTAAGAACACAACGCCACCGTGCATCCGCCTTGGCAATCGGGATGAAGTGAAATGCCCAGGGACACAACGAGGAACCGATGTTAATTCACAGACTTCTACGAATGAAGATGTTCGCTAGAATTGGTGCACAGACCTGCAAGCACTGGACTATCGATAAGCCACATCGTCCAATCCATAAGTCGTACTGCATCACTGCATTTTAACTGGTAGAGTGCTGGAAGCCCATATTTGGGCTTTACTCTGAAATGCAGGTACCACAACTTGAAGGCTCATATTCAGTGTATGTGCTTTGTATTATCATTGAAGTGATATTATTTAGTCTGTAAGGGTTTGCCTTGTTAAAATTTATGGGAGAGTGCCCATAGGCACTCTCCCATAAATTGTAACAAGGCAAAGACATGTGTACAAGATTTGAGGACTGAAAATAATTTAGCACTCTACCAGTTAAACCTACCTTGGACCTCTTCCAAAAGCAAATGTCTTCAAAATATAGTTGAACGATATGACGCTAATTATTGATAGCTTTCGATGTAACAGCGTGCAAAAACACCCAGTCTAATGGTGGCAGTATGTTTTAATTATATATTTCCGGAAACAATCGGAGAAGAACGGTCCAATGGGTTGACAGGCGGAGAAATTGAATTAAATTATGTACATCATGTAGCAACTCCGAATCAGAAAACAACGATCGAAATGACAGATAGACAGACATATTGGATTAAGTTTATATATTTCATGTAGCACCTACAGTACGTGGAGAGTGTATTATCACTAAATCACCCGCAGAGTGGAAATTCCACTCAAATAATAATTGCAGATTTGTTGCAAAGCATAAGAAGCACAAGCAAAGTTCCAGCCAATGGACCTCCGGGTTGTACCCGGAGGTCCATTGGCTGAAACATTGCTTGTATTTTTGTCCACATGTACAGAATTTTAAAATAATATTTTTGGGTGTCAGCTCTACTCCCCGGGTGATTTAGTTACAATCCACTCTCCGCGTACTGTAAATACAAGTCAAATGCTGGGTAATTGAGTGGACGGTGGGCACAACAATAATCACATTTGTGTTGGGTACATCACACATTGCATTATCATGACTTCAATTTGAGCACTTTTCCACAGGGTCGAATTTCTGACACACTTTGCCTTTGAATTGTGCTGTAGTGCGCTGTTGATATTCTTATGAGATATTAGTCCTGCATAATCCTTTGGTCCCTGATGGTATATTCCATGCTAGCTCAGAGCCATCAGCTGGAGGAGTCTATATTGCTACTTAAGACCCATTAATATTTTCAATGTACAGTCTTGAACGTGCAGGCATTATAGACATTTAGCTATTACTTTATCGCATCTGGTACAACGCTCACATCGCGACCAGTTATAGTACTACAGCCTTTAATACCACCTCCGGAAATGCAGGGAGGAAACTGTGGATATATAGAATTTACCCACAGTCGCTTGGTGTACCAGGTGTTTACCACGAGTGGTGAAGTGATGTTAACCGCGAGCTTTTGGCAAGCGGTTAACACCACTTCACAACGAGTGGTGTACATTTGGTACACCAAGCTACATTTGGGTATATTTTATTTATACCATGATCGTCGGATTATTAATTGTTTAAATCTTAAATAATACAATATTCAAAATTAACACGTGCGAATCTGTTCTTGTTTACATGAGCACCAGTGGGAGGTACTTCCGCTGTCAATTTGATCACCGAAACGAAATGGAAAAAGAAACGCGCAAATCATGTACCGTTTTTCATTTTAATAACATAATAACACACTATTTCGGGTTATGGATGCTTTATTAACATCAGGCAGGCATGTTTGTTAATTTGTTGGTATCTTATGAGGTAAACTAATTTCAAAACGTAATAAATAATTGCCGCTTTCATTTCACTGATCGCGAAGCCGCGAGCGATAAATTTAGACAAGTTTGCATTCAGGTCGAGGTCACCAAATGTCAACTTGGATGCAGTTACACTGTAGGTGTAAAATTTAACTTTTGAAATACCATTGCTGGCGTGTTCACCACAGATGCACGTGTTCACCACGGTTGTTGTGTAAAGCTAAAACTTATGTCAGAGACTTTTTCATATACAGTAGAATAGGTAATCATTGTATAAAAAACCCTTCACTAGAGATGTGGAGTTTTATTATTATAAGAGAATGTGCCTCGATATAGGTAACTTTCCAACAGCCTCTATCGGCAAGCGAATCGGGGGAGGTGAAACCGGGGGGAGGGGGGGGGGGGGGGCTGGTGAGTTTCAGCCACTCCACTTTTTTGCCGGGCCATGTTTTTTTGTTTTGTATGCACATATTTTAACACAACCAATGACTGATGAAACAAGGGGCGGATCGAGAGCCGCCCCCATAATTTCTCCAGCTATGTTTCTCTCGTTCTGGTTCTGTTTTGATGAATTTCGGATAATTTTTTGCAGAAAGTGGCAACAAACGCTAAAATGTATACAGTCAGTTAAAAAGTCGGGTAACGGGAATAGATCATAATCTTACAGACATACAAGTACCAAATCCTCTCCCAGACAACATAATTTACAGATAGTATAACTGCTGTTAACGTCTGGTAAAGCATACAGGTGAGGTTTATTTCGTCCCATGAGTTCCATTGTGTTCTATGTGCCTACTGGCACATAGAACACATTGGAACTCAGGGGACGATTTATCAGCTTTAGTGGGAGCGCGGTGGCTCAGTAGGTAGAGGTGCAGGCTGCAAGCCGAGAGGTCCTCGGTTCGAATCCCTCCTGCGGCACCCGCGTTGTGTCCTTTTGCAAGACACTTCATCTCCATTGCCCGCGTGGAGGCACGATGACGCCGTGTACTAAGGCGTTCTGCACGTCGATGGTACGCATGTCTTCAACCAATCTAACCCTGCCTGTGCTGCAGTGCGGAGTTACGATGTTGGGGAGCTGTCAGCTGCTCGTCGTTGCTCGGTGGTTCTCTCCGGGTACTCCGGCTTCCTCCACCCGTAAAGCTGTCACGGTCATGATTAGCCAGTGTGCATAAATATGTGACCTTAAACATCAATAAATAAATAAATAAATATCAGCTTTGGTCGTTACGACCAAAGCTGGTAAATAGAACTCACCTGTATGCTTTACCGACGTTTTTAACGGCTCTCAAAGAGTTACATCTTTCAAATACATCTCCAGAAAAATCTCAAAATATCCACTCAGATGCATGGAAATCGGGGTTTTGGGACCCTGGAATTTAAAATTTTCGTATGATGACCATCCATCGCCCGATCCACCCATTTCTCCCCCCACCCCCCCCCCCCCCCCCCCCACCCCCACACACACACACGCACAAATAGGATCAGCGTTGGTTGACGTCAAGTACACCACTGGCGTGTAATGCGACTAAGAACACAACGCCACCGTGCATCGGCCTTGACAACCGTGATGAAGTGAAGTGCCCGGGTTCACAACGAGGAAGCGATGTTAATTCACAGACTTCCACGAATGAAGATGTTCGCTAGAATTGGTGCACAGACCTGCAAGCACTGGACTATCGATAAGCCACATCGTCCAATCATAAGTCGTATTGCATCACTGCATTTTAACTGGTAGAGTGCTGGAAGCCCATATTTGGGCTTTACTCTGAAATGCAGATACCACAACTTGAAGGCTCATATTCAGTGTATGTGCTTTGTATTATCATTGAAGTGATATTATTTAGTCTGTAAGGGTTTGCCCTGTTAAAATTTATGGAAGAGTGCCCATAGGCACTCTCCCATAAATTGTAAGAAGGCAAAGACATGTGTACAAGATTTGAGGACTGAAAATAATTTAGCACTCTACCAGTTAAACCTACCTTGGACCTCTTCCAAAAGCAAATGTCTTCAAAATATAGTTGAGCGATATGACGCTAATTATTGATGGCTTACGATGTAACCGCTTGCAAAAACACCCAGTCTGATGGTGGCAATATGTTTTAATTATATATTTCCGGAAATAATCAGAGAAGAACGGCCCAATAGGTTGACAGGCTGAGAAATTGAATTAAATTATGTACGTCATGTAGCAACTCCGAATCAGAAAACAACGATCGAAATGACAGATGGACGGACACATTGGATTAAGTTTATATATTTCATGTAGCACCTACAGTCCGTGGAGAGTGTATTATCACTAAATCACCCACAGAGTGGAAATTCCACTCAAATAATAATTGCAAATTTGTTGCAAAGCATAAGAAGCACAAGCAAAGTTCCAGCCAATGGACCTCCGGGTTGTGCCCGGAGGTCCATTGGCTGAAACATTGCTTGTATTTTTGTCCACATGTACAGAATTTGAAAATAATATTTTTGGGTGTCAGCTCTACTCCCCGGGTGATTTAGTTACAATCCACTCTCCACGTACTGTAAATACAAGTCAAATGCTGGGTAATTGAGTGGACGGTGGGCACAACAATAATCACATTTGTGTTGGGTACATCACACATTGCATTATCATGACTTCAATTTGAGCACTTTTCCACAGGGTCGAATTTCTAACACACTTTGCCTTTGAATTGTGCTGTAGTGCGCTGTTGATATTCTTATGAGATATTAGTCCTGCATAATCCTTTGGTCCCTGATGGTATATTCCATGCTAGCTCAGAGCCATCAGCTGGAGGAGTCTATATTGCTACTTAAGACCCATTAATATTTTCAATGTACAGTCTTGAACGTGCAGGCATTATAGACATTTAGCTATTACTTTATCGCATCTGGTACAACGCTCACATCGCGTTCAGTTATAGTACTACAGCCTTTAATACCACCTCCGGAAATGCAGGGAGGAAACTGTGGATATATAGAATTTACCCACAGTCGCTTGGTGTACCAGGTGTTTACCACGAGTGGTGAAGTGATGTTAACCGCGAGCTTTTGGCAAGCGGTTAACACCACTTCACAACGAGTGGTGTACATTTGGTACACCAAGCTACATTTGGGTATATTTTATTTATACCATGATCGTCGGATTATTAATTGGTTAAATCTTAAATAATACAATATTCAAAATTAACACGTGCGAATCTGTTCTTGTTTACATGAGCACCAGTGGGAGGTACTTCCGCTGTCAATTTGATCACCGAAACGAAATGGAAAAAGAAACGCGCAAATCATGTACCGTTTTTCATTTTAATAACATAATAACACACTATTTCGGGTTATGGATGCTTTATTAACATCAGGCAGGCATGTTTGTTAATTTGTTGGTATCTTATGAGGTAAACTAATTTCAAAACGTAATAAATAATTGCCGCTTTCATTTCACTGATCGCGAAGCCGCGAGCGATAAATTTAGACAAGTTTGCATTCAGGTCGAGGTCACCAAATGTCAACTTGGATGCAGTTACACTGTAGGTGTAAAATTTAACTTTTGAAATACCATTGCTGGCGTGTTCACCACAGATGCACGTGTTCACCACGGTTGTTGTGTAAAGCTAAAACTTATGTCAGAGACTTTTTCATATACAGTAGAATAGGTAATCATTGTATAAAAAACCCTTCACTAGAGATGTGGAGTTTTATTATTATAAGAGAATGTGCCTCGATATAGGTAACTTTCCAACAGCCTCTATCGGCAAGCGAATCGGGGGAGGTGAAACCGGGGGGAGGGGGGGGGGGGGGGCTGGTGAGTTTCAGCCACTCCACTTTTTTGCCGGGCCATGTTTTTTTGTTTTGTATGCACATATTTTAACACAACCAATGACTGATGAAACAAGGGGCGGATCGAGAGCCGCCCCCATAATTTCTCCAGCTATGTTTCTCTCGTTCTGGTTCTGTTTTGATGAATTTCGGATAATTTTTTGCAGAAAGTGGCAACAAACGCTAAAATGTATACAGTCAGTTAAAAAGTCGGGTAACGGGAATAGATCATAATCTTACAGACATACAAGTACCAAATCCTCTCCCAGACAACATAATTTACAGATAGTATAACTGCTGTTAACGTCTGGTAAAGCATACAGGTGAGGTTTATTTCGTCCCATGAGTTCCATTGTGTTCTATGTGCCTACTGGCACATAGAACACATTGGAACTCAGGGGACGATTTATCAGCTTTAGTGGGAGCGCGGTGGCTCAGTAGGTAGAGGTGCAGGCTGCAAGCCGAGAGGCCCTCGGTTCGAATCCCTCCTGCGGCACCCGCGTTGTGTCCTTTTGCAAGACACTTCATCTCCATTGCCCGCGTGGATGCACGATGACGCCGTGTACTAAGGCGTTCTGCACGTCGATGGTACGCATGTCTTCAACCAATCTAACCCTGCCTGTGCTGCAGTGCGGAGTTACGATGTTGGGGAGCTGTCAGCTGCTCGTCGTTGCTCGGTGGTTCTCTCCGGGTACTCCGGCTTCCACCACCCGTAAAGCTGTCACGGTCATGATTAGCCAGTGTGCATAAATATGTGACCTTAAACATCAATAAATAAATAAATAAATATCAGCTTTGGTCGTTACGACCAAAGCTGGTAAATAGACCTCACCTGTATGCTTTACCGACGTTTTTAACGGCTCTCAAAGAGTGACGTCTTTCAAATACATCTCCAGAAAAATCTCAAAATATCCACTCAGATGCATGGAAATCGGGGTTTTGGGACCCTGGAATTTAAAATTGTCGTACGATGACCATCCATCACCCGATCCATCCATTCCTCCCCCCCCCCCCCCACCCCCACACACACACACTTTGAAAATCATTCCGCCACCCCTGCGAATCGAGATTCGATTCGATGAAAAAAAAATACGAATCGAAGAGGTGTGTAATTAGAATACGTTACGATATCCAGTTGTGGCACAATAAAACAGATTATCTACACAATGCTAAATGGGTTGCTCGGTAACATGTTGTGAATAAGAATGCATAAAGTTTATTTGTTTGTTAATATTGAACGACACTTTCATCAGATTGAGCTGTTTCGTATCAGTCTGATATACACTTGAAGGAAGTCCGAATGTCCGGAGGGAACAATCGAGCAGAGGCGCGTCACCGTTGCACTGTCTGGATATACTAATCTGGCACAAGGGGATAGCATTGGTCAGAGGCAAGTATACAAGCCGCCTGCCGGGTGCCTTAGTACACAGCGCCTGCGCATTCGTAATTGTGGAAGTGCAATTAAGTGTATCGCCCAATGATATAACACCTCAGTCATTTAACACGTACGTCCTATGTACTAAGCAACTTTGACTCCTGGGATGCGTTAAGATAATAATGCGATAGCCTACAGGGTGGAGCACGGAGACAGGAATCACCGACTCAGACAACGAGCGTGAAATACAGGAAAGACGTCAACTAGGTTCGTTGACCTCAGTCCCCCGCACTCTTCCCAAGTTGAACACGCACGGAATAAACCCTTTGAACTCTAGTGGTATCTTCCATGCCAGTTCAATGGCAGCAATTAGAAGAAACCATATTCATTATTTGGGTTAGACCGATCAATATTTTCAATGTGCAGCCTCGAGGATGCACGTTAAAAATATTGATTGGTCTACCCCCACACATTTATTGAACAGCCATCCTATTTTATGGCGTTATGACGAATCATGTTCCTGGGCGGAAAAGCGGCTTATCGCGTTTGTTTACTTTCTTGCTCGACCATTTTGTGTCCAGCCTTTTCAGGATATGACGTCACTCAGATGCGTAACGACTGGTCAGATGCGTTCTTACACGACGTTTTCACACGTAGGTCGGATCCCACGTATGGTGTATCGACCACATTTATCAGTGTCTGTATTTTATCGGGGAACGTGGAATACATTTAATAACTGGGATTTCTTTCTACTGCTCAAATTATTGGAGGAGGGACAAACAGAACACAAATAAAGTTTATCCTGAACTGTAGACGAGAAAATTATGGAGCAGTCTGGGGATGAACAGAAAAGATTGCAGCATTTTTCAATAAATCAAACATGACGAATTCCCAGTAAAAACCTCGAGAAGAGAAGCAGTGCTGGTTCACTGCGTTAAACAAGCTCTATTTGATCAGTTATCCAATGTCTGCGATGTAGGTCCTCTAAAATAGGCAACATGGGTATAATCGTTGATTAGACTAGAATTTATAACCATTTTGTGGTCGAGAATAGCCATTATGCAGAAATATGTGACACTAAACACCAATAAATAATTGAGATGAAGATTACAGATTTGAGACCACAGTTACAAACAATCTGATGTTAGACCACGCCAGTTGCATTTTAGACACTGCAATTAAGGCTCTACCTAATATAAACAGACGAGGATTGTTTTCTGGAACAGATATGATTACTTTCTTTTATTGATTCCAAACATGAAGAATGACCTCCCCCCTCCCCCCTCCCCCAACACCCCCCCCCCAACCCCAGTTGGAATAAGCGCAATAGTATGGTCTCAGCATCGAGTTATAAGATATGAATGAGATGCGAAAACTCAAATATTAACAAAATTAAAACGGTTGTTTCTGTGTTAAAGACTGTGGTCGAAATGTTGGGTACAAGAGTGGCAAACTATTTCACATACAGTACGTGCAGAGTGTATTATCGATAAATCACCCGCAGAGTGGAGATTCCACCCAAGCAATAATTGCACATTTGTTGCAAAGCATAAAAAGCACAAGCAAAGTTCCAGCCAATGGACCTCCGGGTTAGACCCGGAGGTCCATTGGCTGAAACATTGCTTGTGTTGTTTGTCCATATGTACAGAATTGTAAAGTGATATTTTGGGTGATAACCCCACTCCGCGGGTGATTTTGTTACAATCCACTTTCCACGTACTGTACGAATCAACATCATAGTTTATTAAAACAGCATAGTTTATATTCACGATCTAGGTAACAGGACAGGACCCTTTTTTTATTATATGATTACCACAAATAGCCCCCTCAAACTACTGTAGTATGTCCATCAAATCCAGCTCTTCAGAAAACGAGAGTGTCAAGATTTCCAGATCGTTATCATGCCTGTCTCAAACGAGGCGCACGTGAACGGACTATTTCTACCAGTGATCTATAAATAAATATATGTAAACACGAGTGTCACCTCATTAAACTCCGTTGACAAACAGTCTAGTCGAGGTCTATTTGAAAATGTCGTGCTGAATAACTGCAGAATAACAATTAACAACTATTTTCAAGATGCGGTTCCAACAAAACGTAGGAGAATCTGTGCTATCGAACTCAATTTCCGATTGAAATTCAAGTCTTCGATTTTACTACGCGCTTGGGGTTTCCCAATTCCATAAATTGTTAATGGTCATTTGGCTAACATAATTCTTGTTGTATTTGATTTTGCAGGTTATGTGATCAGTTTAAAATACTAATTGTTATATTATAAACAATTTACTACAACCGTCAAATGATATGTGCTGTTGTATTCCGTCGAGTTGCCGGGATGAGATATGGCTGATCTCATCTCGTTAACTCGACGGAATACAACAACACAGATCAATTGACTGTTGTAGCAATATGAATGTAGCATGTTAGATTTATTGACAGTGTTCGTGAGTTTAACACAGTTAGTACATTTCATGTTAAATCGAAGATAGTGATTGGTTGGTTTACCTTTTTTGCCTAACGAATCGAGTCCATATGCCGCGTAATTTACAAGGTGTGCAGTTGAAAAATACAATATTTTTCAAGAAACAAATCAACAAAACTATATCATGTGACCCCTCACTGGAACGAGCTCGTTCCAATGAGATGGTCACATGATATGGTTTTGTTGAAATTTTCTGTCTAAAAATTTAAAAACAATATTTAAAGTAATAAATTTTGATACCGTGTGTGTCAGGAAAATGGTTAAAGGAATTTGTTTTGTACAGTATCGGTAGGGTTAATACGGCTGGAATACCATACCTGACGACGGATAACAATAACCGACATACAATACCTGAAAAAGGACACAAAACGGTTATTTCCCTTTGCGCAGATGGTGGTAAATGCTGAAAAGATATTATTAAAAAGTGTATTGCAACATTTTTATTCTGTTGTATTTCTTACATATAATATTTTCAAGACAAAAATGCATGAGATGCACATCTTTGTGTACTTCTCTCCCACGACCTGTTCTTATTTAGGTTTATCTGATCAGATAGAGTGTCCGAGGGTTCTTTTCCTTACCGGACAACACAATGGGGAAAGGGTCAATTAGGAGTGGTCTATAATAGGATATTATTTCAGTTAAAGTACAGTTAAAACCAGAGGTCCTGTCATGAAATGCGCACAAATAGCACGTTGATCTGCGCGTTAATCGACGCGTTATGACCATAGTAAGCTATCAAATTCTAAACATACATGTATGGCCTGTGCACAAGCAATGTTTAAGCCAATGGACCCCCGAGTAACCGGAAGGTCCATTGGCAAAAACATTGCCTGTGTTTGCTATAACTAGGAGAACCTGCCGTGCTTTGGATGCCATTCGATATGGCAATTGCGCGCAATTCCTACGCGCAATTAAGCCTAGATAAGCACACAGTTCGTGACAGGACTTCTAGTTTTAACTGTAGGACGCTTAATAACAGCATAGGTGTAATTAGAACAAGAGAATTATTAGTAATTGATGTGCTTGAAATACAGAAGGACCTCCAACCACAGGGTGTAACAGCAGTGAAAATATTGAAATTAAACAACTGGATCAGTAATAAAACAAATACTTATATAAGTATTGTCTACGTGGAAAAGTAAAAATCCACGCGTGGTCAATATTTCCATACATGCGTTAACAATGAATCTCCGATAAAAAAAACAATGGAATCGCCATCAAAGTTCAATGAATGAAGCACCGGGTACGATCCGGGGCTTCTTTCATTGTATATTTCTGAAAAATACTGATTATTGATTGAGAAATGTGTCCGTGTGTAACACTGCCCACGCGTGCATTTTGACCATTCCACAGCGGCTGTACTGTATTTCAAGTGTCAGAAACTTGGCCACGTGCAAAACAACCTCAGGGGCAGTGGCGGCGCGGCATGGGGGGGGGGGGGGGGGGGGGGGGGGGGGGGGGGGCATTTGCCCCTCCCCCCCCAAACGAAGGATTTGCCCCCCCCCCCCTAGTTGCCCCCCCCCCCCCCAACCATCTCGCATGCATTTCCATCCACCCTCATACACAAACACATTCAGTCACTCTCTCTCACACACACACACCCCTCTCTTTTTTATTCCAAATAATTTCCCATACACACTTAGCCCAAAGCCTCAGGCTAGCTGATGAACACATCCAGGCAGTAGAGATTTAAAGACTCGGATGCAGATACTTATAAGTTATAATTAAGTTATGAGCCAACAAAGGCATGTCTATCCATATCCCTTGTCCAAAAAAAATCATGGATTTCGCATTATGACAGACGGGCATTATGAGTCTCTCTCTTCTCTCTCTCTCTCTCTCTCTCTCTCTCTCTCTCTCTCTCTATCTATCTATCTCTCTCTCTCTCTCTCTCTCTCTCTCTCTCTCTCTCTCACGCACAGACCCACCAGACGCGGATCCAGGATTTTTTGAAAGGAGGACCGCTAATTACCATAACATGTAGTCGAAACTTGGACCCAAAGTCCGTAATATAATTTTTTGGTTTGGTACGTCCACAAAAAGTATATTACGGACTTTGGGTCCAAGTTTGGACTACCTCATAACAAAGTAATGATATGATCCTTTATCATGGGAGTCTCCCCCCTAGTTGCCCCCCACAAAAAAATTTCCGGCGCCGCCACTGCTCAGGGGTTAATCAAAATGCCATAAATGTGACCAACAACACTAGGAGCCATGTAGCAATCCTATTAGATGTGTACACTGTAAAGGTAATCCCATGACATCATCCAAGAAAAAAAAAAACAAAACACTACACAAAAAATAAAAAGGGAAAAAGCAAATAAGTTTCAAAGAAGCCATGAAATCCTGCATGAGTACATCATCTCCATCAAATCATACAAAACGTAAAGGAACAATTTCATCTTTAGTAAAGCTGTCCGACAAGAGGTAACCCTGGCTGTCGAAAATGTCGTTAAACTCCAATAAATACATAAATTAAAAAACAATTCCGAATATTATTTACAGCAACAGTGTGTTGTCCTAGTTTTATGTCGGCAGCAACATCCCTCGCCCTAGCTCACCATTCCCACGTGTCTATCATTTGCCATACAATAATTGATCTTATACGTGCGGTGAAATATTACCAGTGATGTATCTCAAGGTTTGGTGTGGGTTTTTATGTAAATTTTGTTTACTTGTCGGGGTCTAGTGCTCACAAGGTGTTGCTTTGGGATAATAATGACAAAGGTTATGCACTTGTTTCTGTTGCGTTATCAGAAACAGGTGCATTACCTTTGTTGCCCACTTTTTTCTGTTAACGCAACAGAAATCGCGTAGATTTCTGTATGTGACCACGGTGTATCACACCATTGCACAGATTTGCCTGAGGTAGACGTTTGTCGTCTTAAGTAAATTGGCTTTTTTGAATTTTAGAACATCCCATGATTCCCACGGGTAGCTGTCTTTTTGGTCCGCCTGATAGTACGAGTCGATTCAATTTGCATACAAATAGAAAAAAAACAAACACAAGTCGGATTCTCGTTAATGTAATTGAGCTGTGATCACATAAATATCTCCGTCGAGTCTCCAGTGTATATCGAAAAGAAAGCTCAGTCCAGACCAGACCTAATTTACTGGACGAGTTCTGTCAATTTCGATATAAACTGGGAAGGAGTACAAGGTTCAGTTGATTATATGATCTGAAAACCCCAGTAACAGAGACGTGTCGACAGGGGGTGGGGTGTCCCACCAGTCTTGGCCCAAATCTTCTATAGTTGGAAATTCGGAGGGCAAGTCATGAGCAGTTGGAAATTCCATCTATCTGGATTTCAGAGCTTCTTTGGCGATGCTGATGTCTCCTTTCCTCCCAAAATCCAACTCGGTCTCAAATCGTCAAAAATTCCAACTGTTACTATTCACAACTACAGTGTACGCAATATCGAGCTTCATAAGTATGCATGATGTCAGTCGGTACGAGATTTCTATAATACGTTTACTTATCGTAATAAAAAAAAATCCTCGAAACGCGCTTCAAGAACATCACATCATATAAAATCGTTATTCTGAGTTAATTCCATCATTCACAGTTGTAAAATGATGAAACATCGAAAATTGATCATTGATCAAAATCTGATTTAATGTTAGAACATTGTGAATTGTTCAAAGTTCTAAGCTTGAGCATTTGTTTAGCACATATTCAATTCCCAGAACAATGACAAATAATAATAACCTTATAATTCTATCATAAATGTGTTGGCATTTTAGTTACTAGAATCAATTTTATGCCCTCTTTCATGGCTTCATTTTCATTTTCTCAGTAGTGAATTTCCAACTACGGGGAGGGACCAGGAGGGGATTCCCCCTCCTGGTCCCTCCCCTAGTTAGAAATTCACTACCCCACCCCCACCCCAACAGGAAACCTCTAGCCACGTCCCTGCGCAGAAAAGACGCTTAAATGGAACAAGAAACAAGCAGCGGTTTCTATAAGTCCTGCGGAGATTAGATTGCGAAACATTCAATGACACAAATTTAATTAAAAAATGTCCAAATAAATATCAACTACTGTCACAGATAACACATTTTAACCATTCCTCCTACTCCGAGTCTGAATCTACGATTATTCTCCGGTGCTTACTAGTTTAATGAATTGAATTAATAACCAAACGAAGGGGCTGGCCCTGTAATAAATAGATAAAACTACACGTATGTTTCAATGAGTCGTTTTGTATTCAATGAGTCAGATGTGCGTAGGAAGAAAACGTCGAGACCGAAGGTCGAGACGTTTTCTTTCTACGCACATCTGACGAATTGAATACAAAACGACTCATTGAAACATACATGTGGTTTTGTATTTATTACATGACCCAAGCACCTACTGACCTAATTTTCTTTTCTATCAACGGTGGTAAACACCATGCACTTTATGCAGTAGCATTGCATAAAAAAGTCCCGGTTGGAACAGGTTGTTGTGCAATACGGAATTCCGTATTGCACAGCCGTATTGCACGCCGTATTGCATAATAGAGACTGCATGGGCATGTAATAAAGAATGGTAATGCGACAACCGCTTCTCTGAATATGGCGGACTATAACTCTCTCTTTGTTTCATGAGAGACTGAAATCTTGTGATTTCATTTACTGAAAGATACTAAGTGCACATTGTCCCTCACAGTTGTGGAATATTTGCAAGTTACTGTTAAAACACGTAGAAATTAATAAACAGTACTATTCCTTGATAATCAAATGATCAAAATTATACCTATATTTTTGTGTTATCCTTGGCAAAAATTGGATTTACAATATTTAATGTAGCGTTAACAATCATGTTGAAATGTAATTTTTGACAGCAATTGTTGTGTAGCGGTCGAGGTATAAAGGCTATTTACCAACCAGCCTGGTTGGTCCGGATCTCTAAGTCTCGTGGTAGATCGGTCGCTTTGTGTGCTAGAGGTCGACGGTTCGAACCCCGGCTCCCGTACTTATCTTTCCTCCTGTTACATTTGGAGGCTCGTCCGATCCTCAGCAGTAGGTGGCACTGCAGGTGTTTCGACCGCTCTGAGGGAGGAACCTGGGTGAGATTCACATGTGGTGAATCTCAAAAGAAGGGGAGAGTAGTGCAGCGGTCGAGGTATAAACGGCATTTACCAACCAGCCTGGTTGGTCCGGATCTCTTAGTCTCGTGGTAGATCGGTCGCTTTGTGTGCTAGAGGTCGACGGTTCGCACCCCAGCTCCCGCACTTATCTCTCATCCTGTTACAGTTGATTTCCTTCTATTGACTATAACACGGTTAAAGTCTGCTGAGCATATTCAAACATCATTCGCAAGCTCATCTTTAATAAACGACCTCATTGATTAATCAAACGAGCTGATTATTAAATTATTCACTACTCTTTTATACACCCCTCCATGGAAGTAACTATAACCATAACCCATTATATTTTATTTGACAGAGCTCTGCGAGCTCTGTCAAATAAAACATATTAGGTTATATTTTAGTTTCTCTCAGTACAAATTCGATGTAAAGATTAATAAAGAGATAAAATCGTTATTTGTGTATATTCCAGAGTGTATGGGGATTCAGTTAATTTGGAAATTGATGAACCCTTCGGTTGATCCTCGGGGTGTATCGGTTTTTACCAGTGTAAATTTCCACACAGCATGGGATAACACGGATAATTAATACCCTCCTTATCCTTGACCAAAACGTCATACTGCCTTTGTGCACACGCCAGGTTCCATTTCGGTTCCAGGTAGTGTAATTTTACCATTGATAAGTATAACCTTGTGGTAGTTCTGTACATGGCCCGGGCTCCTTCCATTAACTCAAACCCTAATGGTCATAAAAGCAAATGAGACCCAATAAGAATCTAAAGACTTTAAAGAGTATCTCTCTAGAGTGTCCTGTTGTTGTTATAGGATGGTCTCTGAAATGAGTCAAAGATTAAAAAATATTTTTTCGGGCATTGTGAGTAGCACTTTTCGTGTCGAATCGAATCCCTAATCGAATCAGACAGTGACATTTGAATCGAACTGAATTTCGATTCGAATCTTATCTTTACTTAAATCGTGGGCACTGAACCTTGTTACAACAACAAATAGTGCGTTTTTCTACTCATTTATTGCATTCGGTTGAGTGACTCATCAGTTTGGTTAATTCGATGAAAAATCTGAATGTTCCGGAAAGTGGAATCAATGTAGTTACTGCAGCGGTACCGCTTTCAACTATTCTTCTATCATCAGGTCTATTGGCAGAAACATGGGATCAATACTATAAAGCCTTTTACAATTGTATTTTCGATAATTGTATTTTCTGTCTATCGCTGTAAATGGTTTGATTAAATCATTAGCATTTCCACAGATGTGGCAATTTTTCTACTGGTAAATTGCCACGTCTTTTAAAACACAAATGATTATTTTCAGTGATTAATATTCACATGTGAAAAATACAAATCTAAAAAATACAACTGTAAGATTTTTGTAGTATTGGTCCTTAACCCTTTGAATCCTAGCGGCCGTTTTTCCGGCCAGGAACATGATACGCCATGACGTCATTAAATAGGATGGTTGTTCAGTAAATATGTAGGGTAGACCGATCAATACTTTCAACGTGCAGCCCCGAGGCTGCACGTTGAAAATATTGATTGGTCTACCCCAAATAATGAATATGGACTCTCCCAAGTGCTTCCATTGAACTGGCATGGAATGTACCACTGGAGTTCAAAGGGTTAATATCAGAAGAAGAGTTCCAGAGGAGACAACTCATAGGATTTTGAAATTAATCTGACGAATCGAAAATTTCCGAATCCGTGAGAATCGAATCTTCGAGACGATTTCGAATCGAATTTTGTGCTTTTCCTCACATTCATATTTGATTTTCCATCGGTTTTTCCTGAAAAACTGGAACTATTCATTTGCTGATACAAAAGTTTGACAAAAAGAAATTCGTCTCTTGGTAATTGTCACTGTTTTGTGTTCTCAGCTGAGCCCCCCCCCCCCCCCCCGCCCCATATGCCTATTTATCACACAATCACCATCGAATAGCTCATTACGGAATATCGTCCACAACACGTCTATTACGGTAATGGCATCTGAACTTACCGTTCACATGGTAACGTTTGAAGTGAGTTGATTTAGAAAATATTATTGAATTAATCTTCGCATATACTATTCAAAATAAGTGGGGTATATCCAAACTGACCTTGATATTTTCGGAAAATGGTATTGGATATACGTGATTGGACACATCAAAATGTGACCAAGTTTTGTGCGAATCATGAATGTCACCGGCCACGAAGACTTCATGCAGATTTTGCGCACGAGCGCCGCCTTAATGTCTGCGGGGTACGTTTTGAAATTTGCATTTGTACTAGACGGGCTTTTTCGGAGGTCTCATCGTTTATTTCTTGGTATAAACTCATTCATCAATAGTTTCTGGTCTATACGTAGCTTTTGAGGTATGCGAAGACTGACAGGCGACGAACTTTTACGTGCCGTTGGCATGTTGGAAGCTGGCAACAGACAGACTGCTGTGGCTCAAATTCCCAACGTTACTCAATCAGTCATTACCAGGTTGTAGTCACGCTACCGCCAGACAGGCAATGTTGATGACAGACGTCAGTAATGTCGAGCAAGGGCGACAACTGCTAATCAGGATCGTTTCATCCGAACCACACCATTACGTAACCGCCATCAAAGTGCCTCAGAAATTGGACAGCAGTTGCACCTAGCGACAGATGTGCGAGTCAGTGGTCAGACTATTCGAAATCGCCTACACAGCTGGAATTTGTTCACTCGACGACCTCCACGTTTGACTGAACGTCACATCGCAGCAAGTCGTAATTGGTGTGGAGCCCGTCAGCGCTGGGATAATCGTCGGTGGAGCAACGTCATGTTTTCCGATGAATCGAGGTTTACTCTCAACATCCACGACAGGCGAACCAGGGTGTGGTGGCGGCTTGAACGAACGATACCATGACGTAACATTTAGGAAGCCAGATCGTTTTGGTGGTGGATTGGTTATGGTGTCGGAAGGCATAACCATGACAAGCAGAACAACATTACTTGTCATCCAAGGGCGTGTCACATGGCAGTACTACCGTGACAACATGTTAGCAACTCATCTGGTGCCATTTGTGCTACATCACGGCCGTCGATTCATTTTCCAAGATGACAATGCAAGAGCACACAGGGCCCGTGTCGCTGCAGTGTTCCTCCAGGAGCAGAACATCACTACACTGCCTTGGCCAGAACAAAGTCCAGGCCTTTCACCGATCGAGCACTGGCTGGCCAGCTTTGTTCGTTACATCAGCTAAAGGGTTTTATTGCACGCCAATGCTTTTATTTCATACAATGCACACTTTTCTGTAAAAACCGAAGCGAACAATAAATTGTTTGTATTGTACTTAAACAATACGGATCACGTGCGTGGACTATTCATCTTTTTATTTTTTAACGTTTTGGTTATTTTTGAAAATAATTTGTACATTCAATAATTTTTAGTAAACTTTAGGCGTGCAATAAATACAGAACAGCATACGCGTTAGAACTGTCATTTTTCACCGCACTCGGTCGATGTTCGGCTTCGAACTGTCATTTTTCACCGCACTCAATCGATTTTCGGCTTCTCGTTCAATATTATCCCCTCGCCAAAATCGATCTTGTGTGGTAAAAAAGGACAATTCGAACGCGAATGCCGTTCTGTCTATAAATTACACATTATATGATAAAAAGATGTTCAAATACGTCACTATTTGACATGAGGAAACATGAACTTTGTTCACTAAAATGATCTGAGCCTCGGTAAACCCCGTGTCAAATCGGTAAACCCCGTGTCAAATCGGTAAACCCCGTGTCAAATCGAATTTACAGAACTTCGAACAGAAATTCCATATCAATTCGCGACTCATTGGATATCCTATTATATGGCATTCTGGTTACTTGGTTTAGTTGGTTGAGGGCTAGATTAGTTTTGGCGGTGTGAATTTGTTCATCAAAATTTGTTTTATTACAAATTATTGGAGAGTGCCAACGAGCACTCTCCAGTAATTTGTAATAGAACAAATTTGTATAAACAAAATTATTTTTTGCGTTTGACTGAATATGGAACACAAGTGAGGAAAATGTTGGCTTTTGCTTTGGCACCCACAATTTTTTGAAAGCCCTCTTCTAGCACCCAATCAGTTAAAAGCTGCAAGGCCTCATTATCCACCCTTGCCGCTTTCGTTAAATTGCACAGACTAGGCAAGGTAGGATGTTCTAGTGACAAGCTGCAGCTGCAGCAAGCACTTATTCACCGAATTTATCTACACCACCGAAAGACAAACTGCTTATTACCAGTGCATCACTTTCACTTGTGGTTTTAAACTCTCGGGAGGCACGTGGGGATGTTATCTGCATATATATAGGTATACGTTTGCATGTGTGGAGGAGCCAAGTTGTCGCCAACACTTTTGGCTGCGTATGTTTCTTCACTGAGAACAACGTGTACTGAAGCTATCATTATTCTACCATTATATGGTTTAGATTTCCCTAAAAAGTGAATCTAGCGGACTGAAGGTTCTGAGATAATGAGGGATCGAGCACGATGGCGCAAGTTTCAGATTAAGATCTATGTGAAGGGATGAAGCGCAGCAGGGATCAAAGTTGGCTAGTGGGTTGGGGAAGTTTCCTTTACAACAGAAATTTGTTCTAAGTTTTGTATTCTGGTTAATGGTTCATATAGAACTATTTGACTACCCTAGGTGCGCATGTGTTAAAACTGAAGACAGGGGGAGGGGCTCTCTAATTTACTACTACGGTCTATGGGAGAAAAATATAAACTTTTATTTTCGACTTAAAACATTTTTTCACCAGAATAGACGGACATACAGTCATATAGTTCATAACATTCTCTTTAAAGTGATACTGAATACTTATTGTTAAAATTTGAGCTTCGTGGTTCCATTCTTGCTTAAAATGTTGACATTTTATCTATGGGCATTGCCTTATAAATTCTCGAAAATGCACTGATGGGGACCACTTGAAAGTTGAAAAATTACGTTAAGTGCTAATGGGAAACATTAGACGAACATACATTTGAAGACGGTGAACATTACTGTTATTTGTTCAACAAAAATATTTTATGTAGCATTGTTTTACTGGTTCTGTTTAACTTAGAAAAAAGGCGTGTTTGTTGTGCCACTGAGAAAGACGGCGCCAACTCAAGACGGTGCTCCACTCCACAAATAATGCTCTACTTTTCTTATAGAAAAATAGTTTCTAAAGGGTGGGTGATAAAAGTAGTTAGGGGGTTGATCTTGCTACAATGAGTAGATATTTATTTATTTATTTATTTATTTATTTATTTATTTTATTTATTTATTTGTTTATTTATTGTTGGAAGTAACTTTCTAAATTTTTGGCTACATCATGACCGCAACACAGGTATTGTGCACTCAACCTATTCTGCCCCTTAAGAGGACTTTCACCGCAGGCAATGGCTCCGGGTAATATTTCAACTGTAAAGCAGAACTTTTTTATCACAGGAAACAGCAATGCTTCACATTTGGAAGTTGCGACGGGGAGGATGTGATTAATAAGAATTTGAAATATAAACACTCATATGTGAAACAAACATGCAAACAGATTAACAGTGTGTACTGTCCGTCCGCCCGTCTCCCCCGCCCTCTCTCTCAATCTTTTTCTGTTACCTGACCTACCTCCCACCCCACCCACCCCCTAAATATCCACTGCGTAAGTGACATTTTATCATTAATGGTTGTTGTCATCTTATTTAACAGCTGTTTCAGTTAGTCTCGGAGATTGGAAAGGTGTGGATGTGCGTTTGTGATGGTGGATGGAGTGTCATATAGTGGTGTCAAAGTCTACGTTTTTGGAGCAAATGTCCCCTCCCCCCGTCCTTACGCCCCCCCCCCCCCCCCCCACACACACACACACCAATGTACCGACACAGAAGCAAAACTGCAAATGTAGTTAGTTGCAGTTTCTTCTGTTCTAGTTGTTCGAAAAAAAATTCAAACTGAAATATCTTTATTTGTCTCAGACAATTCAGAGCATATCATCTTCCTGAAGAAGCATTACAGAACACATTTAGTATATGTCATTTAACCCTTTACCTAACATGAAAAGCAGACGACACTTGCAAATGAAATTCTTGAATAACTAATGTTTTTTTCATTTTTTGTCTCGAAAACATAGGTTATGACCCCTCTTTGGAACGAGCTCGACGAGCTCGTTCCAAAGAGGGATCATAATCTATGTTTTTGAAACAAAAAATTAAAAAATAATGAAAATTAATAGGCTATGTTTGTGAATAGCGCTGGTCGGTAATTGCCGTTATGCTGAGTAAAGCGTTAATCTTGACAATCTTTCGACTGTCAACACGTTTACCGCACGATATAGCCTTGACCGCTGATGTGGCGTAAAACACCAATAAAAAATAAAAAATATGTCAACATGCTTATTTTTACCGGTGAAAGTACCATTAAAATACGTTAAGTTGTTTTGTTCAAAATATGAAACTCACGGAAGAAATGGAGAAAGAAATATTGAGTAATCTGTCAAATTGTTGCCCTTGTTTTGCATTCGGATAAAAGGAATTTAATAACAAGTCGCCTCTGGATGTAGTTAATTGCATTTTAAAAATTACAGTTTGAAAAAGAAAAAGCACATGCCAATCGATATATTAATCACGGAGAACTAGTTTGTTTCAGATGACGCGAAAGTGAAATTTTGAATTCTCTATCGTGACAAAAGTTTGTTCTGATTGCATCCCCACTGATCTGGTAACGGGTCGGCTTGACATTTACCGCCACAAAGACTTCGAAAATTAGCACAGTCATCAGAATAACACGATCAGTTCATTGGGCATCAAATAATGCATTCCAGCGAAATTGCGGCATCATTCTTAACACATGAGATAACATGACGGCATTTCTGGCCATTGCTTTTCACAAACATGCCATTCAAATTTCACTTTTTTCCGTTTGGGCCTCCACTAGCTAATTGCCCCCCCCCCCGCCCCCCCCCCCCCCCCCCCATTTGGACCGAACTTGTCGAGTCATTCCAAATAGTGGCCATGAGGAGCAAAATAATGAATTGCTTGGTTCAGGCTACGTGCAACAGGAAAATGGTCTCGTTCGGTCAGCATGTTTTGGCCCCCGAAAAATTCTCCGTGGGCATACAGTGTTTGTCATTTCCGTCTGTCTGTCCGTCAGGAAGATTTTCTTCCGCCTGTCTGTCCGTCAGGAAGATTTTCGTGTCTGCTCCATAACTATGAGATGCTTCGTTGGAGTTTGTTGAAACTTGGTATACATGTTGCTTTTGGGGAGACGATGTGTCGCCCATATTTGTTGTTTGTTCGATGGAGGTCAAGATCACAGATCAAGGTCATAGTTCGGGGCATCCGTGGCCGGGCGGTCACTATGAGTCTTGTTTCAATTACTTATTTTAATATTTTATTTTTTCATGCGGTCACTTAAACGATTGTACCCAACATAGCTGCCAAAGCCGTACAGTGATATCTGCATAAGTCGCCATTCAAAGTTTGTATTATTTGTTTCATTTATTATCTACAAGAATGTATAGCTTATGATTCCTCAATGGAACGAGCTCGTTGAGCCCCTTCCATTGAGGGGTCATAATTAATATTTTTGAGGCAAAATATGAAAATTTATATTTTTTCAAGAATTTGTTTTATCATGTGCTATCTGTTCTTTGGGTTTAGGTGAAGGGTTAGAATATACAGTACGTGGAGAGTGTATTATCACTAAATCACCCGCAGAGTGGAGATTCCACCCGAGCAATAATTTCAAATTTGTTGCAAAGCATAACAAGCACAAGCAAAGTTTCAGCCAATGGACCTCCGGGTTAAACCCGGAGGTCCATTGGCTGAAACGTTGCTTGTGTTTTTTGTCGATATATACAAAATCTGAAAGTTATAGCTTGGGTGATTACTCCACTCCGTGGGTGATTTAGTTATAATCCACTCTCCACGTACTGTATTGCCTATATCCTCGGTATTCATGTATTTGACGCCATACCAATAAGTATCGTTTTTTAAAGATATAACTGCTTTGCCAAGAGCTAATAAAAAGATTAGGGTCGAGTATGAAAATTCGGATTGTCGGGAAACCTGATCTATTTCTTTCTCTTTTTTCCTGACTTGAAGCACTTTTTCATCAATTCTGGAACTCATTAGCAAACAAGAAAAAGAAATGATAAGATAAAAATATTGACGTTACAAAAAGTTGAGAAGAGAAGTGACACAATTAGTTAATAAAAGCATCAGTTTCTTCATTCTTTATCACGCCTGTTGAGCGGATGTACACTTTTGTTTGCTTTCACTTATTCATTTATTTATTCATTTATTGGTGTTTAGGGTCACATACTTATGCACAATGGCTAATCGTGACCGCGACAGTTGTACGGGTGGAGGAAGCCGGAGTATTCGTAGAGAACCACCGAGCATCGACGAACAACTGTCAGCTCCTCAACATTCCGACTCCGTTCAAGCTCCGCTCAAGCAAGGTTACAGCGGTTGAAGACATGTGCATCATCGACGTGCAGTACGCCATAGTACACGGCGCCGCAGTGCCCCCATGTGGGCAACCGGGAATAAGTGCCTTGCCCAAGGATACAACGCGGGTCGTCCCGGTCGGGGATCGAACTCGGGACCTCTAGCATAGAAGTCCAACAGTCTACCACTGAGCCACCGCGCCCCCCCCCCCCCCCCCTTTCACTTAAAAAGCAATGCCATCAAATTTCGGTATTTTCGCTGTTCGTTGCACATAATAAACCGAAAGTACCATTCGTTGGTGGGCATCCACAATATCGTATCTGCAATTATTCAGCTTGTGAGGTGGGACAACAAACTGAATAACTCCAAATGTGCGACACACAGAACAGAGTAATTGTTGCTTCTGGATCAGAAAGTCGCATTTGTTGTTTCAAAGAACATTTACACGCTAAAAACTAAAGTGTTAAAAACTACACTTGAAGTGCTGTATTTAACACTTACTAAGTGCTGAACTAGCACTTTGTTCAAGTGTAGATATTCCAGAACTTGACAGGTGTTACAATAATACCACTTGACAAGTGTAATGTCGCGACACTTAAAAGGAAACAACGCAGATGACGCGGATCAGGTTCGAACTCTCGAGCCTGATCCGCGTCATCTGCGTTCTGTCTTTTTAAGTATGTACCCACCAAGCGCAAATCAAATTATGGACGATTCTGGAAGAATCACCAATGCAAGACACATGGGAAGTGCCATCCATTCAAGTTTCAGATGTCTGACGATTGTAATGTCTAAGTGCTTAAAGCATTGCACTTTGAGTGTTAAAATCAAACCCTAAGAGTTAGAATGGGTTTAACACCTTGAAAGTGTCAGTTTTAACACTTTAGTTTTTAGTGTGTAGAATGTATTAGAGATGATTTCTGTCAGGAAAATGTAGTGGTGATACGAAATTTTGAGAGTCAACTTACTGTAATGGAAATTACACAAGGTTATTGAATTCATCAAATATCTGTTATTTTATGACCAGTACGATTCACTCTTAGATTGGTTTGGAAGCCCTATTGGTTCGACAGAGCTTCACCCTCGGTTCACTTCCACCTTTCAAACACAAAGCTGCTTGCCTCCCTTTACAAGTCAGAAATTGTGCGGAACAACATTTTATAATCAGCATACGCCATTTTTGGAAAAAAATTCTTCAAAGATACGACATTCAGGAACGTATGTTAGCATTTCGCGCCAAACAATATAATTCAACCGCATCAATTAATTTTGCTCTTGTGCATCTTATTTAATCGGACTCATAGATTTCGATTTTCTAAAAAAGTGTTTCGCAACCGAATGGAACATACGACTTTCTGGAAGTCCACCGACGCATTCTGTTTTTACATATCATTCGGCTGAAATCGCTCGTTGTTATTCAGTACATGAAACTGATCGCGAAAATAACTATGTGAGAATACTACTTGAACGGCTGATTTTGCGAGATTCGACAGTAATTAGACAGCATTCGTGAACAGGAATTTGAGGCTGGAGTGAAGAACTGCTTAAGGTAG
The DNA here is from genome assembly GCA_031216915.1 of Pictodentalium vernedei. NCBI lineage: Eukaryota > Metazoa > Mollusca > Scaphopoda > Dentaliida > Dentaliidae > Pictodentalium > Pictodentalium vernedei. Next base: position 121,246,575 of record CM062297.1, on the reverse strand, counting down.
CACCATCATCAAACTTTCGTGAAAAGCTCGACAGATTTCTGTCACGGCAACCTCAAAACGTTTGCAGCTTTGACTCACAATGACCGCGTTGCGTTTATGTGTACTCTCGCCCCCAAAACTATCTCTTTCTTGACCACAAAGCAGTCTAACGGATCGATATTTTCTAAATGAAATATTTCCAAAATAAGACTTAGTAAAGGGAAATACACAGAACGCGATGTGTGTATGAATCAGTGGGTGTTTTAAATAACGAGTTGGAATGGCGCAGTCATATTTTGAGCGAAATATGATTACGCTATACCAACGAATTATGTAAAACAACCACCAATTCAACCACACATCGCGTTCTGTGTTTATTACACAACCCATGCATTAAAATTAATTTAAATAAACAAATTTTAATTCCGATGTTTAAACCCAAAGGTGAATAGTCTGTTTGTTTTGACTGAAGCTGTACTGATCAAATGGATCGATAAAAAATCAAAACAACCTTTCCGGAACCAGTGTTTGTTGAAATTCGTATCGCTGTTTCTCTTCGGCTGGCGCCCATTCACGCCTAACCATTTGGCGGCTTCTACTGTTAGTAAAAATATAAGTACGAATTTGTGCAGATTTGCAAAACAGCTGGGAGAAACATTTTTAAAAGAAGTTCGAAGCATGTCAAGATGTACGAAGATTTTCCGAACTAAAGTTGACCAATTTAGATATAACGGATCCACAAAACAAGACGCCCATGGAACTGGGTTAATGTTCTGGTTGGAAATGATTGTTTTGTTTTTTTAAATATTATCTCATTTTTGGTTAACTAATTTTTTGCGAACCGACTTTATTTTGCTTTCGATGTTTTCATTTTTACACTATACGATAGACTGTCGATAATTGTATAACGAAATTTGGAAACCTGTCGAAGCGTAACTAATGATTTAATGGGAGAGGAAATAGTATGAACGGTGCTGGGAAAAAAGTACATCACCCATTGAATACAGAATCATTTATGTCATAGCGGCTATTCCGTTAAATACAAAGGTTTAAAGTTGAATGGATATGTAATACTTTGGTAAACGTAGCAAATTGGATGCAGTATTTTTGCATTTTTCACGACCTGTAATATTCTGCATTCCAGTGATTGGATTTGAGTTGCGCTGATTCGAAAATATTCGAATCGACGAGCTGTACTCAGGATTTTATGAAGGGTCTCCCCTTGAAGTCATCTTTTGTCACCAGATGAAGAGTTAGGAGGTTCGTTTCCGAAACTACTTTAATTCATTTGTTTTCCAGGGTGTATGGGAATTTACACCAGTCTGGAAACTAATACACCCTTAGGAGAATCCGAAGGCTGTATGAGTTTCCAGATCGGTGTAAAGTCTCATACGCCCTGGAAAACACAAGGATAACGGATTTATTTCTAAGAACTTGAGTGTACTTAATACTTTAACCTACAATGTGGGAAAAACCTAACAGAAGATTTGTACTTTGTAAGTTTCTTAATAAAATCAGACAAATATGGATGTCATTGGAACTGGCTCAAGGAGCCAGTTCCAATGACATCCGTATCTGTAATATTTCATTGCACATAAATATCTATCGTTTACTGAATTTTTATTTTGTTCTAACATAACCGAGCAGAAGGTATGAATTAATAATTAAAATGGGTACTTTTTTATCCATGTAACCTGCTATTGCGTATTCTTGTTTTTACACCCTGGTTAACCACGGTGTAAAAAAAAGCCAGTGTGGATTGCAAGTTACACCGTAGCTCTCAGCCAATCAAAATGCAGTATTTTGGTTCATTTGGAAATAAGATACGATATTTGGTTAGATTTGATTTCCTCTGCCGGGTTCAATTCTGCCTAAAATTTTAGATTCGGAGTTCCATAATCGCGGGGAAAGGTTTCTTTCTAAATTAAGACCATTGGGCTGCGATTCCGGAAAATTTCATGACTCAATAAAAAAAATTAAAATAGCACCTGCGATGCATTGTTTTCCCATTTATCTCTACAACTGAAATGTCTCCAGTCCTATTGTAAGAAAAATAGACAGAGAATTTCCACCAAATCGCGACTGAGTCGAAGGTATCTGCCTATCCTTGTAATCACAGTATTGTAAGGTTACGTAAACGCCAGAACGTTGAAACTTATGATATTGTGTGATATCGCAAGAAATAAAAATTGTGATTCTGAATGTATAAGGGCCCGGTACCCGCTTTTATCTTGTTTTTAATTACTAAGTTAAGTTTTTTGTGAAAATGTATCAAATCTAAAAACAAAGTTTTTAAATTTCTCTGTAGTTCCAGTTCTAACACAGATATTTCAAAAGACTTATATCAGCATTTCCCATATTGACGAAGCACCTGCCTCTCTCAAATTACGTTTGTTTACAAAACAATGAATACGTATAATGCATCTATGCAAACTCCTAAATGACTGGTATTGATAATTATCTTTATCTATTGACTAAAGTGAATTTTTTGATTTGATTGGTTGATAGATACGTGGTATGAGACCATATTCATTGAAACCCACGATACGTCCGCCCAGCCACTGACAAATTTCCCATACCCAGTGGAAGCCTCGTTCCGAAATCTACAAATTGTCCATCACCCGTAGAAGACGCGTCATTCCAGTTTTATAGTGTACATGTATTATATTTTAATGTTTTATCTCCAAAATATAGCTCATGCCCCCTTATTGGAATGAGCTTGTCGAGTACCCTCCAATGTGGGGTTCATAAGCTATGTTTTTGAGACAAAAAAGAAAAAAAGAAATTCAATAATTTTTATATACAAGTCATATCGGCATATTTTCACAAAAACTCTTTTTGCACAGAAATTCCACAGAAACCTGTATGGCTCAACAATGGAAGCTAAAAGATCTCATGCTGTGTGTGTTCACACATGAAATAGATTGTACTTCTAAAACGGAAAGTCGATAGATAAATTCGTTACCCCGTGTCTGATCACGTGGTACGGGTTTTTACCTACCCGAAGCCGAAGGCCTCATGGGATACGGCTGGCTTCGGGTAGGTAAAAACCCGTACCACGTGATCAGACACGGGGTAACTAATAATACCAATGTGTGTAAAATGTAAGACTTTCGTAATGATAATTCATAGTTTCGTATTGCAGAGCCACGAAAATACGCAACTTCACTCAAGATATACGCAGTCACATATAGAATATACCCATAGTAGCTTAGTTTACCAAATGTTTACCACGAGTGGTGAAGTGGTGTTAACCGCGAGCCTTTGGCGCGCGGTTAACACCACTTCACCACGAGTGGTGAACATTTGGTACACCAAGCTACATTGGGTATATTTTATTTATACCATGATCGTCAGATTAATAAGAGTTTAAATGTTAAATAAATCAATATTCATACGTGCGAATTTGTTTTTGTTTACATGAGCACCGGTGGGCGGTACTTCCGCTGACAGTTTTATCGCGGATACGAAATAGAGAAAACGAAACCGCAAATTACGGATCCGTTTTCATTTTAATAACATAGTAACATACTATTTCGAGTTATGGATGCTTTATTAACATGAGGCAACGTGTGTTTGATAATAATTTGTACCTTATGAGGTAAACTTATTTAAAAGCGTTACAAATAATTGCGGATTTCAATTCATTCTTCACGAGGCGACAAGTGATAAATTTAGACAAGTTTGCATTCAAGGCGAGGTCACCAAAGGTCAACTTGGATGTAGTTCCACTGCAGGTGTAACTTTTTGTTATTGAAATCCCATTGCTGGCGTGTTCGCCACGGTTGGTGTGTAATGCTAAAATTTATGTCAGAGGTTTTTAGGTAATCATGGTAGAAAATGTGTTCTTTGCCTCAAGTTTCGTCTCCAACTTGAACTTACCATATACTTAATATATTGCAATTGATGGAAATTAATTTTAACACAAGTGTCCAAGCGTGTAATATAACAAATACCGAATTATTTAATTTTGAGTCGAGTTCATGTCAGCCATTTTCTGACAACGATTGTGCACTGCAAATGTTCCACGTGTGAGTTGTTTGGAAACAAAGAAGTATTGTAAATAATGTTCTCTGCTTTCCAAAAAAGTTTCCCTATACGGAGTTCCATGTCGGTTATTCAGAGAAAAGAGAGGAACTGTACGCTGATTTATGAGTAGCCCCCATTTACGCCTTGACGTTAAAAGGTGTGGGTTTTGTGAGTGTATTTATGCTCTGAGTTATATTTGATTCGCAGGTCTGACTTACTGTACTATAATCACAAAAGCGAATAGACAACTTCGACCGGATCGCGACTCGATCGCGATCCGACCAAAATTCTTTGGCCGTTTACGAAGGCGCCACTCTTTAGAATTTCGCATGTCGAAAACAAAGTACTGAAACATTGTTTTCGTTTCGTTTGTTTTTTGGTTTTTTGTTTAAGTGGTCTTGTTTTCCCAGTATTTCGTTCCAGAAATCTAGACATTCTAGTGTAACTGCGGCACGATCGAGTTGCGATCTGATCGCAAAAGAGATTACTTTTGTGATCACAGTATTGTACTATATTCAGTCAACATTTCTAACAAAATGGCCCTCATGTCATCATACCTTCGTTTATTTGGGATACAGCCTCATTCCAGTTCTGACTTTTCTAATGAAAGATCGTCGGCGCGTTGTTTCAGGTCCGCTTAATTTTGAAGTGCCTTCCTACTACTTTAGCTAGTATTACTGACACCTGCAGTGATCTTGCTTTAAGATGTGTTCTGATATACAGGTCGCCAAACTAAGGGCATGAACTGTGTCTTCTATTCCCAACTGTTGAAAACATCCATCACCAACATTGCATCATTAATAGGCTATTGACTGTTGCTTTTATTTGACTCAAATGAAGAAATGGTTACAAGCCGGGACAAATGCTGACTTTCTTCAATAAATCGGAAGGAAAGGATTGCATGTTAAGGAAAAACACGCTTAACTGAATGCTGTCATCTGCATTTTTAACGCTGTAATTGAAAATTGGTCCATGCCCTAATCAGCCTACTTAATCATGCCAAATTATTATAAAAAACGACGTGCAGTTACCATTTATCATTCGACTAATGAGGTCCTCGTGTGCATTGATTCCAGTGACAACGGATCATTAACGTGACAATTTGTCAGGTTTTGTCAAAACCAGATGAAAATTAGATCTTGACACGACTTATCGCAGCATTTTGCGGTTCCCGTTGAAAATAGTTATAATGCGATTACGCAAAGTCACCTAACCTGACGACTCGACAGCATCAGTCTCAGCGGCCATGGCGGTATTAAAGAACTTCGCGATGATATCTGGTCTCAAAATTAACCATAAGAACACTAAATCACTTTGGATAGGTACAATTAAAGGCAGAGCCGAAGTCCCCTCTGTGTACCCCGACATGGACGTCGTCTCTAAGTTCACAGTTTTAGGTGTTGAGTTTCACATGGATGAAGTCGATCCAGTGGAATTAAACTACAATGGAACACCATAATCAAAATAAAACAAATTATTAATTCTTGGAGCAAAAGACGAATAGTACCACTGGGTAAAATAATTATACTAAAGACTTTTTAGTTCCCCAGATAAACCACCAACTGTTATCCATACACAACCCCACACCAGTAACTGTAAAAGAATTAACCCTTTACCCAACCATAACGGGAAAAAACCAGCCAGCGCTATTCACAAAAATCGCCAACTAATTTTCATTATTTTTTCATCTTTTGTCTCAAAAACATAGGTTATGACCCTTCATTGGAACGAGCTCGTCGAGCTCGTTTCAATGAGAGGTCATAACCTATGTTTTTGAGACAAAAAATGAAAATAATAGCTATTCAAGAATTTTTTTTGCAAGTGTCGTTTTTTTCATATTAGGTAATGGGTTAAAAAAAACTAAAAACAATGAAGTCCCCATTACATCCACGGCAAAGCGCCTTCGTTTGTGCGCACGGATACATGACACAATTGCCGATTGCATAATTCACTTGTGAAGTTATCGTTTATAATCAAACCCGGAAATCCCAGTAAATGACACTTTGGGAAGTAATAAAAAGGCATAATGGATAGGTCGTCGAGCTCGTTCCAATGAGGGGTCATAACCTATGTTTTTAAGACAAAAAATTTTTAAAAAATTAGTCATTCAAGAATTTGTTTTTGCAAGTGTTGTCTGCTTTTCATGTTAGGTAAAGGGTTAAACAAGACATTCTATAACACTACTGGGGAGCTCGGTCGATAAAACTTAAGAGGCAGCGTATTGAGTCGAAGTATTCGGGGGGGGGGGGGGGGTGGCTAAAGGGTGTAGACGTGGAAAGACACTTTCGCTGCACGGAAGTCTCCTGGATAAAAATGCTCCTCACTGAGGATAACTTTACATCACCATTCCTCAAAGAAATATGTAAAATATCATCTTTCTCTGAAAATTTCAGGGAACAAAAATATATTTAAAAACTCAATATACATACAACAGGTCAACGCCCTTTTTTGGCACCATGTCCTGCATTCATGGCAACACCACATATAATCAACTCAAAGGACACCAGCTGATTTCATAAAATCGCCTTTAGGTTATAGTAAAGAACTGTCTGACATCGATAAGATTATCAACGCTGTAGAGTGGAGGAAAAATGGAATCAGATTCGTACGAGATTCGTACGAGACCTCTTCGACTCAGAGGGACAACCTCTTACCAATCAAGATTTTAAAAACATCAATTTCTCGAACTTCGTTCGCTTTTCGATATAATAACCACTATTAAAAATCCAATAAAAAATCTAAAAATAACAGAACAGAAAACAACGTTTATCAGGCAACCAATAACTGACTGATGAGCACCCAATCAACAGAAAAACTCTCGAAGTGTAAATCAGCTAAAATAGGAACAGGATTTTGGAACCGAATTAAACTGGAACAGAAATATACAGAAACTCGTTCAACTGTGGCCTGTTGGACCCCAAATGAAAATATTTTCAGTGTAAATTGATTACCACAATTCTGGGATCAACTAAATTTGTCTCCAAATTCGTCACAAACCAATCCTCTACATGCAGTTTTTGCGAAAGGGAAGAGGAAACCCTAAGGCCATTTATTTATTACTTGTGGAGCAACAAAAATGTTTTGGTAAGACTAGTGTTCAACCGATTACCAAACATGGCCGCTAACCGATTACTGGTTATTTGATTTCAAAATCGACCAATGCCGATTCCGATTGTAATACCGTGCACCACTAGAGAAATCGAGGCTCACAAAGAACAAAATTAAAATGGACATATTTTACAATGTTTACAGTCCGTTCACTACTAAATAAGTCGAGACTCGAAAGAACGACATTAAATTGAACATATTTCACAGTGTTAAACTCCGTTTACTCAGTTCCGGTAAAATTACCAGTCGCGCACACTTGGGCGGTAAACGTGGCTCTCGGCGCGCAACTGGCAATTGTTCATGCGACCTGAGGTATGAACTAGCGTTTGCCACAAGTACGCTCAATTGTAAGCTTTACATGTCGTTTAACTTACGATAAAGGGGCGTCTAGAAAGATTAAGAATACACATTGTGGTGGTTTTTCAACTTTATTGAATGGTATCATTGACATCATTTTACATTAACAATTGAACAATTGCAGAAGATAATAAAATGCGATTTTTGAATCATCACAAAATTCTTGGCAACAATCGTTTGAACCGATGTTCCAGCAGCCGTTGCAGTTGTCAGCCGATTGCCCACAATCGGCAGATTGTGGTGGCCGGTTCCGATCATTGGTTGAACACTAGGTAAGACTTCACATATTTCATGCATGAGCGGGATTTTAATATCAAGTTGGGGAAAACGTGAGATCATTTTTGCAACTGAAGATACTACGGACGTTATAAATAGAATACTGATCAGGGGGAGGCCACCAAATATTTGCAAGACGTGACGTGGGGGTGGGTGGGTCTCTTGAGTGCGCCAAAAAAGTGCATTTCCAACTTGTGCAATTTTTTGAATTTTTTAAAAATATATCAATATATCAGCTAATATATACCATCATTTGTGTTTCAAACCTTAAAGATGATTTTGTACATCACACTCTGAACATAAATACAACATCAGGAAGCTTTATATGTGAGAATATTGGGCTTAAACTGGGAAAATGTCTCACGTTAGTAGTGGGTGGGTGTCTTGTTCGAAATGTAGAAAATGTGCAGACAATATTTTGGGAACAATTCAAATGAAAATTTGTTCCCGTATATGTACACCTGCTCTGGCCAAGCCTGATAACGAACAGCTTGTCATTTGTAGATTGGGGCCCACAGCAGCCCACAGAGGTTTTAATTGGTGGTACCAGTTTAACCCTTTTCCTAACATGAAAAATAGACGACACTTGCCAAAAAATGATTGAATAACTATTTTTTTTTCATTTTTTGTCTCAAAAACATAGGTTATTACCCCTAATTGGAACGAGCTCGACGAGCTCGTTCCAATGAGGGGTCATAACCTATGTTTTTGAGACAAAAAATGAAAAAATAATAAAAATTAATTGGCGATTTTTGAGAATAGCGCTGGCCGGTTTTGGTCGTTACGTTGGGTAAAGGGTTAAGAACATTATGAAAACCCCCTAAAGACAGCTGTGCCTACTAAGTTTATAAGTTTATTTTGGATTTTAATGGGAGAGTGGGGGGGGGGGGGGGGGTGACTGAGAACGGTAGTAGAAAATTTGCACGTAGTTGGTGGGTGGGTGTAAAAAGGAACCGAATAAAAAATAGGACGTCACGTCTTACCAATGCAAATATAAAAAAGCTAAAATATGTCTATCACTTTTATCGATCTATTTTGTATGACATTTTCCACATACAATTGTGAAAAGGTGTTTATAATGTATATACTAAATTTCACATACTATTTCAAAGATGTTATCATCGAACTCCAGTTGATATTCCCTTTTCAAAGGTTTCTCCACCAGAGCGAACCATGGTCGGTACTAGTCAATCACCAATAACGCACCTCCGCAACAAAATTCTGGACTACGCGCCTGGTGGGTGTTTTCACCACTTCACGTGTATGTGACTTCAAATGTATGTGAGCGTCTTTCTGATAAAATACTTTGTTTTCGCTTTCGTAGTTTGTTTTGAGGTTTTACTGGGTGGAAAATATATTTCAGTGGTATAATATCTCTCGTTTTAACCCTTTACCCAACGCAGACGATATCAAAATTTATTATTTTAAATATCTCTTTTTAAAATTTAAAAAAAAATGTCAACAAAACCATATCATGTGAGCCCTCATTGGAACGAGCTCCATGAGCTCGTTCCAAAGAGGGGTCACATGATATAATATTGTTGTAAGTTTTTGAAAAATAATATTTTTTCAGCTGCTGAATTTGCATATTACGCGGGCGGATGTACTAATATACATTAAACAAAGAGACTGTTGTTTTTGCATGATTTCTTCTTTTCTTTTTTCTTCTTCTTCTCTGATCCTCTTTGTTTTATTCACTCTCTTGCAAGCACGATAACTCAAAGTATATCTTGCTTCCTCGATGTTTTTTTTGTCCTGTACTCGATTATCTATATTTCTGCGGGCATTTGGGACCTTGGGTTTGTCCGTAGGGATGTCTTCCCTTCATCACATCGCCCGCACAATACCTACAATAAAAAATGTCTTAATTTTCTTTTGGTATGCCGTTAGACAGTTACTGTATGTAATACTTGGCAACCTATGTTTTTCGAGCTAACGGAGGCCAGGGTGTGACTCTTGGGAGTGGGAGCACATGGTTTTCAAATTCTCAATTTAACTGGTAGCTTTGAATACATGCCAAATAGAAGAGATAACGGGAGCAAATAATGTTAACAACACAGTATATGATAGTAACTGCTATTTTATCTTATCAAAATCATCCGCAAGCCAACTTGAAAGAATCCCTTTGCTTTGAAAGGCAATTTTGTATATTATTCAGTTCGGTCTTATGACACAAAATAACTTCAACAATTTTACACGTGGGGAAGTCTTTTGCTGTGCACTTTCGAAGATTATGAATTATTAAAATGGACTCTAAATCAATACCTCAATATGAGTCCCAAAGAGTTCTTTTTAATGCATGTATGTAATAACATAACTCAAGAACAATTTCAGCGCTCACATTACAGCTCGGCACACGTGTAGGAATCAGGGTGATCTAATTTTCTCAGTGCCAGAGGGCCGTCATAAGGCCACTTGAGACCTTTATGGTCGTTTTTAATATGTGTTTATCAATGTATAGAGGATATGTACGCTGTTTAACGAATATCGCGAATTATCTCATTCGTGTGGACCTGAAAGTTTTATTTTTCACGAACACTTGCGCGAGTGGAAAATAATACTTTCAGGTCCACACGAATGAGATATGTCCCGATATTCACTGAAGAGTAGATTTTCTTTCTATTATATGCTAGATGACATTTTATCGCGCAATATTCAGCCCAATTCGACTGCAAACAGTTTCAGGACAATGACAAAAAGCTTCTGATCATTTCTTCAAGGCGACGTTCAATGCGACGTCATGCGCCGAAGCGTAACGTCATTTAGGAAGCTACTGAAAAAAATCATCGTGTGGACCTGAAAATATTATTTTTCACTCGCACAACCGCTCGTGAAAAATAAACCTTTCAGGTCCACACACGAGATGATTCCAGATACTGACTAAAATAGAGTAGATTTTCTTTTTTATTATATGCTACGAGACATTTTATTGCACAATATTCAGCCCAATTCGATCCCAAATACATAGCTTTCAAAACAATAACAAACATCAGCTGAACCGTTCCTTCAAGGCGACGCGATGCGGCGTAGCGTGACGTCACTTGGGAAGCTACCGAGGAAAATTTCTCGATATCTATGGAGTCGATAGGTATTGAGAAATATCTTTTAGATAATTTGTGATAATTCACAGTCTAGCATATAATACTGATTTACTTCGCTCAATTAGTTTATAATTTTTACTGTATTACATCAGGTCTTCCAGCCAATACAAGACTAAATTTCCCATCATCATCCAATATGACAGACCTAGACGCCATCTTAGATACTTTTCAAATGGCCTGTCTTGCACATTAAACATCGAAAACACGTGTTCTTTGCATACCAGTTACGAATGAGAAATACCATTAACCCTTTATCCAACGCAGAGAAAATAAAATTTTATTATTTGAATTACTATTTTTATAAATTGTTCCAAAAACTTTTTAAAAAAACATAACATGTGACCCCCTCATTGGAACGAGCTCGATGAGCTCGTTCCAATGAGGGGTCGCATGACATGGTTTTGTGGAAATATTTTGAAAAATTTAATTTTTTCAACTGTTCAGTTTCCAAATTACGTGGGCGGATGCGGACGATTCGTTAGGTAAAGGGTTAACCTGAACGAGAAGCCGGGTTTGTTAATTTTCAAAGCACAAACACGTAGGTAGATCCAAACATTTGAAAGCAGGTAGCGCTTATATTTCAAGCATGGTCTTAGATGGGACCAAGACCAAATGAGTAAAAACTCGTTAGGGGTTGCAAGTATGGGTTGGAGTCACTGGAGTGTCATTGAGTGCATTTCTCAAAAATGCCTGAAATAGCATTTCATAATCCTCTAATGCACTCCACAAGTTCATACAAGTATTTCAATATTCAGAAGAGTGGGCGGAGACAAAACTTTTGAAAGTGAGTCACGCTTACATTTCAAGCGTGGCATGGGGCCAACGCCAAACGACTCGAAACTCGCAGGAGCTTCGAAATATTGGTCAAGGGCACTGAGGTTACCCAGTGGTCATCAGGTGCATTTTCTGAAATGCTGGAAATTGCATTTAAAGACCGCCTAATGCATTCAAAAATAGACAGAACGCGATGTATGTTTGAATCAGTGGGTGTTTTACAGAACGAGCTGGAATGGAGTAGTCATATTTCGCGAGAGCCAGAGTCTCGAGAGAAATATGACTACGTCATTCCAACGAGTTGTGTAAAACACTCACCGATTCAAACACACATCGCGTTCTGTGTCAATTACATTAAAATAAACAAATTTAAATTCATTTAAATAAACAAAGTTTAATTCCGATATTTAAACCCAAAGGTGAAGAGTCCGTTTATTTTGTTTGAAGCTATACTGATCAAATTGATCGACAAAACATCAAAACAACCTTTTGGGAACCAGTCTAAATTACATTCGTTGTCTTTTTTATTGGGCGTGTTTGTTGAAATTCGTATCGCTGTTTCTCTTCGACTGGTGTCCATTCACGCCTAACCATTTGGTGGCTATTACTGTTAGTAAAAATATAAGTACAAATTTGGGCAGCTTTGCAAAAACAGCTGGGAGAAACTTTTTAACAGAAGTTCGAAGCATGTCAAGATGTCCGAAGGTTTACCGAAATAGGAATCGCTTCCCAAGGAAAGCACAGGTGCACAAAGTAGGATATACAAACATACAGGGACTAGATAATAATGGGACCAGTAGGCGGAAGCCAATGAACCTTGACACCCTGAAAGTGGGTTATAGCAACATCCAGGGTCTCCACCGGAAAGTAACTGAAATTGCTACATTGATTGAGGCAGAGGAGTTTGACGTCATGGGTTTAAGCGAAACGTGGGTAAGACACGAGGAACGGGTAGACCAAGTAAGGGGGTACGTATGGATAGGTGTTGGGCGAACGGAAGGCCAGAAAAAGGGGGAGGGGTAGGCATGTACATTAAAGAGGATATAAAACCATCGCTGATCACAGACCTGGAAAACATCAGCACCCCAGCTGAGGCATCGAAAGAAATTGGATGGGTAAGGATCAGTCTGAAAAACAAAAGTATTGCCCTTGGGGTTGTGTATTGTGCGGTTGAGGGAAGCAAACCCGAATGGAATGATTCGATATACTCAACACTAAGGTCCAATATCACCGAATTACAAAACAAAGGGCTCGGTATAATTCTGATGGGTGACTTTAATGTCCACATAGGTAATGATGAAGAAGGCATAGAGGGTGGGGACAATAAAGTCAACAGGAATGGAAGGAAGCTGTTGAACTTCCCAAACGAGCTCGGTCTCAAGATTCTGAACAGGGACGCGAGGTGTAAGGGGAAATGGACCTGGGAGAGGAACGACAGAAAATCAATAATCGACTACATCCTCACAGATATTAATTTATGGAGGGAGGTGATAGGGGTAGAAGTGGATGATGAGGGTAAAATGGAGGTGGATAGTGATCACAACTTGATTACAGTGACGATCAGGGCCAAAACTCTTGTAAAAAGCAAAGGAAGCTCTAAGGAGATTTGGGAACTCAAAAAAGATGCCGACTGGGCGAAGTTCAATGAAAAACTGAAACCAAAGCTTGCAACCGTACCCAAGAGGGGCAGTGTCCAGAAGATGGCCGACGTCATAGTTGCGAGCCTGGTGGGGGCAGGAAAGGAAAGTGTAGGAAAGGTCAGGTGCCAACACGGGAACTTGGGTACAGAGTGAACGAAGAACTGAAAAGGGACATAAAGGGAAGAAAAGCTAAATGTGCTGCATACAGGAGAAGTAGAAAACTTAAGGCGGCGGGAAGCAATGAGGCCACAGTTGCTAAGGAAGAATACCACCAAGCACGAAATAAAGTAAATAATAAGATTAAAGACGATAATCGGAGAGTACGAAATAGCTGTCTTATTAGGACGATAAGAACGACAGGGGGGTCGAGTTCGAACGTATTTTGGAAATGGGTGAATAAACGTAACAAAGGAAGTAACCCACAGAGTATTAAAGTAGATAGCAGAGTTACAGACGAGCAAGATCAAGTCGCATCAGAGCTAGTCAAGCACTGGGAAAAGGTAAGCGATGGGGCATGGGAAGCCCACCAGAGTGTCCGAATCAGGTCGAGGAAAACCTATCGAGCTTCGTGTGCAGCGAAATTAAAACGGAGGAGGTGCGAAGGGTGATATCAAAATTAAGGGATGGAAAAGCGGGAGGAGTGGATGAAATTCCTAACGCGTTTATCAAAAAAAAGGGGGAAAGGAACTCGTGGAAAGCCTAACTGCTCTATTCAATCTAGCCATAGAAAATCAAGAGGTCCCAAAGGAGTGGAGAGAAAGTAAAGTGACATTTATTCACAAAAAGGGGGAAAAAGACGTTTTGGATAACTATCGAGGGATCTCTGTCAGTAGCAACACTGGAAAGGTTTTCTGTAAAGTCCTGTATGGGAGACTAGAGGAGGTGATTGAGGAGAAGGTTTTTTTGGGAGAAATCCAGAATGGCTTCAGGAAGGGAAGGAGAGTTACTGACCATCTTTTCACACTATCCCAAATGATAGAATCCGCGAAAGCAAAAAAGAAAAAGATGTCTATGGCCTTTTTGGATATCAAAAAGGCATACGATAGAGTATGGAGGGAAGGTATATGGCGCAAGCTGGAGGCTATGGGCTTAGGAGGCGAGTTTGTTGGAATTATGAAAGCATTATATAAAGATGTACAGAGTGAACTTAGCCTGGGAGACATTACAACGAAACGTGTGCCTATGGAGATAGGCCTAAAACAGGGGTGTATCCTTTCGCCGATCCTGTTTGCATTGTACATCAAAGGTTTAGGAGATGAACTCCTGCGTAGCGAGGAGGGGGTAGTAGTTGGGGACTTGAAGATCCCAGGGCTATTTTTTGCAGACGATATGGTTCTAGTGTCAGAAAGCGAAGAGGGGCTAACGAAAATGCTGGGAATTGTTGGGAAATATGGGAGCAAATGGAGACTCGAACTTAATGAAAGCAAGAGCAAAGTTATACCTGTGGGCCGCAAAGTGGACCCCACTCGAAGGTGGAGAGTGGGTGAGTTCTGCATTCCGGAAGGGATCAGCAAACTTCTCAGTGTGGGAGAGACAGGTGATTACGAGTATTTGGGGGTAAATATAAACATTACAGGAAGAGGCATCTACCGGAACCACACAAATAAATTGATCCTGAAGGGGAAGCGAATCCTCATCCAAATGAAACTTATTGGGAGAAACAGTTTCAATAAGGTTTTCGTGGGGAAAACCATTTGGGAAATGGTGGGGCTGCCAAGTATAACATACGGTACGGAAGTGGTACCCCTAAACCAGACGGCCGTAAAGAGCTTGGAAATCCTGCAGAACGATGCAGGCCGATGGATAACCGGGTCGAGTAATGCCGCAGCGCTAGAAGCAATCAGGGGTGAGCTTGGGTGGATGAGGATCAAGGACAAGATAGACCTGTTGAAGCTCGGTTATCTTAATTATTTGGTAAATCTCCACGACAGCAGATGGTATAAGGTAATGTTCCTGAGAATTTTCAACTCAAATATCAAAACGGGGTGGATGGTCCAGGTGAGGGAGCTAGTACTGAACTACTCATTGGAGATCTCGGACCTGGACGTTGAGGCAAACCAGGGTAAAAAAATCGTCAGAGAAAGGGTCATGGAGGATTGTAACCGTAATTGGCGAGAGGGGGTCAAATCAAAGAGGTCTTTGGGTGGCCTGCGTGATAAAGAGAAGCCAGGTTTTGAAGAGTACCTTGATGGCACCTTTGGGGGGTCACTGTTGTTCAAGCTGAGGTCGCGATCTCTGGAGCTGAGGGGAAAAATTGGGAAAGACGGTGAAAGGGAGTGCCAGATGTGTAACTTGGATATGGTGGATACCCTGGAACACTTTCTTCTAGAATGCCCAAAGTATCCGTCTAAAAGAATGAGATTCACTGGGAGTATAATGGGGAAGTGGGATGGGAGAATGAAGGACATGTGGTTAGGGGGAGACTCAAAGGAGAGGGTTAATATGCTAATCGGAGAGATTGGGAAGAATGGGACAAGGGATATCATCAAGCAGTTCGTCTCCGAGTGTTGGGAGGAGAGGAGAAGCGTGGGAATAGGGAGGCAGTTGGGAGTACAGGGGTAACCATGGCCTTCTCATCCGAGAACCGCGACAAATCAGCGGCTGGCCAAATATTATTATTATTAATAAAGTTGACCAATTTAGATATAACGGGATCCGCAGACGAGACGGCCACAGGACTGGGTTAATGTTGTGGTTGGAAATATTTTTTTTTTAATATTATCTCATTTTTGGTTAACTAATTTTTTTGTGAACTGACTTTATTTTGATTTGGACGTTTTCATTTTCACGCTGGTCGTCTACGCGACAGACGATCGATAATTGTATAAGGAATTTTGGAAACTTTTCGTAGCGTAACTCAAGTAGAGGTGTCTCCAGACAGGAGACTGGAATGAAATCGTGTAATGTAATACAAACATCAGGGGGGATAATGCACGCTGATAACGGCGGAGCGAACCAAATGTGCCTGACAGATGCATCGGCAGTTCATGTCATTGAATTCTTTTGACGATAACTTCGGAATTTATCAAGACTGTCAACTGTTTTTAAACACATCGATGCGGTAAACAGATTTTTACTCACCTCGCTGTTTCAAGACTGCTGTAAATAAGCGAATATGCTAGCTTAGTTGAGGACATGACTGACTAGTTTTTGTTACCAAATTTCGATTGTGTGTCGACTGCCAAACGTCAACAAGCTGCAAGGGCGTAGTATTTATTAATCTACATGTATAGAAACTAAAGAGTTACAGTTTTCCTACAACGTTTTTTTTAATATTTATTTTATCACTCTTTTTATGATATTTTCTGCAAAGGGTGTCGGGTCGTTTCGCCCCAAATCCCGTTCGCCCCCTGGGTCGTTTCGCCCCCATACCAGTTCGCCCCGGGTCGTTTCGCCCCAATTTTGAGAGTGGGTCGTTTCGCTCTACTTTTTTCCTGGGGGTGGCTTTGATAAAGAAAAAAAAAATTATATAACACATCCAGTTTACAGTTGACTGATAGAAAATGCATTTGCTGTAATACAATGATCTTAAAATATAACATAACATATACATAACATCGAAACAGTTTAAACAAGATAGGATGTCTGAACAGTGAAATGTTGGATAAACAGTTACAATGCATCTGCATTTGTTATTTCTCTGCCATTCTTCGGGCAAGTATAATCTGCCACTTTGTTATTTTTCTATGCTATTCTTCAGACAAATATAATCTGCCAGTGCCACTTTTTCTGTCAGTGCTATTTTTCAGGCAAATATAATGCAATCAAAATACTTCATAAAATGAAAGAGTGATTATATAATAAACGAATAAAAACATGTATAATCTGTCGAATCCACCAGATTTGCAACGTCGATGTTTCTCTGCTAATCTTCAGGCAAGTATAATCTGCCACATTGTTATTTGTCTGCTATTCTTCGGGCAAGTATAATCTGCCACTTTGTTGATTCTCTGCTATTTTTCAGGCAAGTATAATCTGCCACTTTGTTATTTCTCTGCTATTCTTCAGGCAAGTATAATCTGCCACTTTGTTATTTTCTCTGCTATTCTTCAGCCACTGTGCTGTTACTCTGCTAATCCCCGGGCAAGTATAATCTATAAATTTTATTAAAATAAAAGCAAAAATGCCTTACCTTCACACCATAGGAGAAATCGTCACTGGATACTAGTAATCGGCCACCTCTCTTACTCCCCGTTTCATTTGTTTGTTATCAAAGTGGATTTACAATAAGGTAAGATTACCCTTTGGGCTGAAAAATTACCATTGAAAATAAAAAAACCCCAACTTTTTACCCCGGGTCGTTTCGCCCCAATTCTGGGGGCGAAACGACTCGGGGCGAAACGACCTGGGGCGAATGGGAAAAGGGGCGAAACGACCCGTGACCCTGCAAAGTCGCAGGAAAGAATTTGGGTTTAGCTTTTGTTTATGCCATGGCTGGCATTAGTGCCAGATACGTACATGTATGTGGAAATACGCAAACTTCACGTAAAGCATTAACATGTACTAGTAGTAGAGCACCATTGCTTTTCGGCCTTGTGCGATTCGGTCCCAATATTTGTTGTGTGCTACTCGGCCTCTTATTGGGCCGAAAAGTCCAGCTTTCGAGGCCTAATGGTGTACAAAATAAATTATTTCACTTGACAGTTATTTGTTTATTTTTCTCATGTTCAGTGATTATTTTCAGTTATTTTTGTTTTGTTTTTATATGTGCATTTTATGATTTTTTCTCATGGTCAGTTTTTCAACATGGAAAAAAAAACGTCATTGAAAGAACCTGATTAATTTCCGCAGACGAAAAGCACCTAACCCCGAGGCCTAAAAGCGTTTGACAAAAAGCGCAGAGCCGAAAAGCAATGATCCCAGTAGTAGAA
Organism: Pictodentalium vernedei; assembly: GCA_031216915.1. NCBI lineage: Eukaryota > Metazoa > Mollusca > Scaphopoda > Dentaliida > Dentaliidae > Pictodentalium > Pictodentalium vernedei. The sequence continues at coordinate 121,228,440 of CM062297.1, read as the reverse complement.
CCACATAAATGTGTGTAAATAAGCAAATCCCAGGGAAAGCATTAGTACCACATACCTTTTATATACAGGTGTGACTGTTTTAATTTGTATTTATCTAGATAAAGTGTCTTATGAATATTTATCTGCTTAATTATATTTATTGATATACAGATGTGACTGTTTTCTTTGAGAAATTTTGGTTTGATGCTTTAATTTTCTGCTTAATTATGTTTATTTATATCTATTTATTTATTTACATAATTATATTTATTCATTTTATTTAATCTTTTATTTATATCTATTTTTTATTTATATTTATATTTTTATTTATTTATATTTATTTATTTAAATATTTTTTTTCAAAAGAGATTTAGCAAGTCTTTGTACATAATTATACATTGTGTTACAATGTATCAGAGAATGTCTGTGGCACTTTCCAATAAATGTTAACAGTACTATTTGATTTTCCCTTGGAAAGATAATGACAGGATGTGTTTGTTTGGTGGGTAGTACCGAAAAATGTCAGTGGTTATAAATCAGTATGGGCAATAAAAATTACTGTGGGGGGGGGGGGGGGGGGGGCTGGTATGGAACCCCAGGAAGTGAAGTAGTGCTTATTGTCTGGGCAACAAATTCCTGGAATCGAAGTACTCAACAATGGGCAGCATGGCAATAAATGATGGACTAATTTTAACTTGTCTTCGTACCCTTTAACCCTTGTTATGGTCACAATTTAATTAACTACTTTTGCAGAAAGTTACCTTAAACATCAGTATTGATTAATTTTTTGGTGTTTAAGGCCACTTTTCATATAGGGTCTCGTGTGAGTGAAATTGCTGGGAAATCTACAAAGCTCCAATCGGCGCAAGCTTGAAAGTGCATTTTCAAGTTGTGAGTTCTGCCTGAACTGTGTGTATTTCAAAAGGATAGGAACATTCAAAGAGAGTTCTATCAAAGGACATGTATAAGGTATGTGACATAGACTTGCTAAACTAGCCGCCGACAGAGTGGATAAACCGAATTCAAATCAGAACTATGTCGCCACAAGGTAATTAACATTGATAGTCGGGATTCCCCGGTAGTCAGAGCTGCAGACGCGTGCAAATGCAAAAGATTTAGTCTTGGTGTTTTAAGCTCCTGTTGCGAGCCCACGTCTGTGACATTTTAAGAGTGTACAGGGCTACAGATAGACAGAATTGATGAAAAACTGTTTAACCCCTGTGATAAGTCTTTGATTTGTGTTGATCAAAATGTTAAATGTGTTGAATATGGAATGAGTTTATTTTAAATGTAAATAAAAGAATTATTGTTATTTTAATCAGTGTTTGCTTTCCGCAGCCTGAAGTAATTAGGAATCGTACCTAACAAAGAATGAACCTATATTCCGAGTTCACTCAGCAGGGAAGAAAATCATAGTGCGTTCCCAACTCTGCTCTTCGAACCGAGTTCGGCCCGTGGAGGGATTTCAACCCTCCTTATATTTTTAATGGCAAGGCTTAACAACCCCATGTCACCCCTTCCACGCGGATGAAGGTGTTTGACACTATCCCCTCACACCTAGATGTGCTATCGTGTTGGTTCGCTAGAATAAACAAGCTACCAATGAAAAAGGACCTGTAGAAGGGTTAATATTTCAATTGAGGGGACTGAGAAATGGCTAGGGATGTGGGTGGGTTGGGTGTACGTGTATTATACAGTATGTGGAGAGTGGATTGTAACTAAATCACCTGCAGAGTGGAGTTATCACCCAAGCTATAACTTTCAAATTTTGTACATATGGACCAAAAAACACAAGCAATGTTTCAGCCAATGGACCTTCAGGTTTAACCTGGTAGTCCATTGGCTGAAACTTTGCTGGTGCTGGTTATGCTTTGCAACAAATTTGTAATTATTCCTCAGGTGGAATCTCCACTCTGCAGGTGATTTAGTGATAATACACTCTCCACGTACTGTATAATCCTTTCGTCAACGTAAAGGCCAATTTTGGCAAGTGTCATTTTTTATCTACACTGGGCAATAATAGGGCTGCACGATATTCAAAACTAAATACTGGTATCGGTATTCAAAAAAAATACCGCAGTATACTGGTATATCAAAAACTGTTCAGATATATGAACACAAGTACCACAATCGAGACTCGAGGCATCACAGTCGGAACGAATTAGCATGCCTTGATGATGTGGTTCGAAACACCTTTATCCAACGCAGACAATATCAAAATTTATTATTTTCAAAATTAATTTATCAGATTTTCCCCAAAGATTTCAACAAAACTATATCAGGTGACCTCTCATTGGAACGCGCACAACAAGCTCGTTCCAATGACGGGCCACATGATATAGTTTTGTTGAAATTTTTTAAAATTATTTTTTCAACTGCGGAATTTGTATATTACGAGGGCCCAAGCAGACGATTCCTTGGATAAAGGGATAATATATTACTCATTTGGGGCTAAAGTTAAAAAACTCAAGACATCTTGAAAATGAAATTATGGGTAAATAAATAATGACGATAAACCAATATTTTTGTAATTACACTGGTATTCAATTGGTTTGAATACCGGTATATATCGGTTTATCGATATACCATGCAGCCCTGGGCAATAAAACTGTTTGACTGAATGCATGGAGATGAGAAAAGGAAATAAGGGAAGAATGCCCTGGTGGGATGTGTGGTTGAATATAGACCTCCTGATCACTGGACCATGGCAAATCAGAGGTTGGCCATAACATTAAATATCAGTACTTCTTGGAATTATAAGTGAGGGGTGGGGTGTCAAAATAATAAAAATGATGCTGGATTGCTTTATCAGTAACTGAATTTAATAAACAAAATACAAAATCGTAGAAATAAAATATGGTTTATAAACTGACAGCATCTGCAGCTGAAAATAAATATTTTGAATTATTATTGAGATTTTTTCAGGAATCAATTCAGAATATCTTAATCAGTAACCAAAGTTTATTGAAATAAAGTAATGCATTTGCCAGATAATCTGCAAGAATTCAGTTATGAAAAATTACTGAAATTCCAATTATTAAAGTATAAAAGGACACATGTTATTTATTATTCTAATTGTAAGTTTCACACAAGTAATTCCACAAATATTTCCATTAAAATTGCTCAACACAGTCACACAAGCAAATTTATCCTGGATAAAAAGTTATGTGGTACTAATGTGTCCCCTGTGGTTTACTTGTTTCCAGTATGTGGTACTAATGCTTTCCCTGGGGTACGAATGTGGAAATGAGCACTCCCTTTTTTTATTTAAGGTGCTATATAGGGAGCGCGGTGGTGTTATGGTAACCGGTTCTCGTCAGATCACCAAAGTTAAGCAATACCAAGCCTGGTTAATCATTGGATGGGTGACGTCTGAGTGATCAATTTGGACTCCAGCATTGTGTTTATGGGTAAGATGCTTAACCCTGATTGTCCACATGGGGGCATGATGATGCCATGTACTAAGGCGTACTACACATCGATGGTATGCATGTGTTCAACCAGTCTAAACCTGCCTCTGCAGCAGTGCAGAGTTACGATGTTGGGGAGCTGGCAGGTACTCATCATTGCTCGGTGGTTCTCTCCAGGTACTTTTGTTTTCTCCACCTGTAAAACTGTCACGGTCATGATTAGCCATTGTGCATAAGTATATGACCGTGAACACTATTAAATAAATAAAAGTTACAGAATTTTGTTTTTGAAACTTCCACCTCTCATATTCCTTAAATTCAAATTAAATATATGCAAATTATACATCAAAATGAAGGTTGAGATGTATAGAATACAAAACACGTGTAATCAACTCTGGTTCCAGTAATACAAAAACACTGCCACACAGACTGTATAATTTGTGAAAGCTCATTTCTTTTCAAGATATCTGGGAAATATATATTTTCTGTCAGTAGACAGAAGGAAAAAATAAAAATATTCTGGCAGTTTAAATGTTACACAGCAGTCAGTAAATATTAAATCGATACTTCCGACAACTCAATACGGCTGAGTTGACTTTATTTTCTCATTTAGCACAGGGTCTCTGAACCTGGAATACAATTTTTACCTACTGATTAAACATGCCAGTCATGCTATGACAGATATTGGTACCCTTTCTCCATATTTTATCATTTATCACATAGTCTCTGAACCTTTAATACAATTTTACTCTACTCAGTGTGTCTGTCATGCTGGAACATACATTGCTACATTTTCTCCATTTTCTGTCTTGTAGCACAGAGTCTCGGAACCTGGAATACAATTTTAAAGTACTGAGTAAACATGTCAGTTATGCTATGACAGGTATTGCTACATTTTGTCCATATTTCGTCATGTAGCACAGAGTTTCTGAACCTGGTATACAATTTTACATTGCTCAGTATGCAGGCCGGTTATGCTATGACAGGTATTCCTACATTTTCTCCATATTTTGTTTTGTAGCACAGAATCTCTGAATCTGTAATACAATTTTTCACTGCTCATTAATCATTCGATTAGTCATTAGAGCAATGATGGCTATCGCTGCATTTTCTCCTTACTTTCCCATATAGCACTCTCTGACCTGGAATGCAATGATACATTGCTCAGTATGCAGGCCAGTCATGCTGAATCCGCAATACAATTTTACACTACTCATTAATGATTCCAGTAGAGCAATGATGGGTATTGCTACATTTTCTTCATATTTCGTCATTTAGCACAGAGTCTCTGAACCTGGAATGCAATTATACTTTGCTCAGTATGCAGGCCAGTCAGGCTCTGACAGGTATTCCTACATTTTATCCATATTTTGTCTTGTAGCACAAAGTCTCTGAATCCGTAATACAATTTTTCTCTACTCAGTGAACATGCCAGTCATGCTATGTCAGGTATTGCTACATTTTCTCTATGTTTCACCATGTAGCACAGAGTCTCTGAGCCTGAAATACAATTTTATATTGCTCAGTGTGCAGGCCAATCATCCTATGACAGGTACTCCTACATTCTCTCCATATTTTGGCTTGTAGCACAGAGTCTCTGAATGCGTAATACAATTTTTCACTACTCATTAATCATTCGAGTAGAGCAATGGTGGGTATCGTTACATTTTCTTCATATTTAGTCATTTAGCACAGAGTCTCTGAACCTGGAATGCAATTATACTTTGCTCAGTATGCAGCCCAGTCATGCTATGACAGGTATTCCTACATTTTATCCATATTTTGTCTTGTAGCACAGAGTCTCTGAATCCGTAATACAATTTTTCTCTCCTCAGTGAACATGCCAGTCATGCTATGACAGGTATTGCTACGTTTTCTCTATATTTCGTCATGTAGCACAGAGTCTCTGAGCCTGGAATACAATTTTACATTGCTCAGTATGCAGGCCAATCATGCTATGACAGGTATTCCTACATTTTCTCCATATTTTGTCTTGTAGCACAGAGTCTCTGAATCCGTAATACAATTTTTCACTACTCATTAATCAATCGAGTAGAGCAATGGTGGGTATCGCTACATTTTCTCCTTATTTTCCCATATAGCACAGAGTCTCTGAACCTGGAATGCAATGATACATTGCTCAGTATGCAGGCCAGTCATGCTATGACAGCTTTTCCCACATTTTCACCATATTTTGTGTTGTAGCACAGAGTCTCTGAATCCGTAATACAATTTTACACTACTCTTTAATCATTCAAGTAGAGCAATGATGGGTATTGCTACATTTTCTTCATATTTTGTCATTTAGCACAGAGTTTCTGAACCTGGAATGCAATTATACTTTGCTCAGTATGGCAGGTATTCCTACATGTTCTCCATATTTTATCTTGTAGCACAGAATCTCTGAATCCGTAATACAATTTTACACTTCTCATTAATCATTCGAGTTGACCAATGATGGGTATTGCTACATTTTCTTCTTATTTTGTCATTTAGCACAGAGTCTCAGAACCTGAAATGCAATTATACTTTGCTCAGTATGCAGACCAGTCAGGCTATGACAGGTATTCCTACATTTTATCCATATTTTGTCTTGTAGCACAGAGTCTCTGAATCCGTAATACAATTTTACACTACTCATTAATCATTCCAATAAAGCAGTAATGGGTATTGCTACATTTTCTTCATATTTTGTCATTTAGCACAGAGTCTCTGAACCTGGAATGCAATTATACCTTGCTCAGTATGCAGGCCAGTCATACTATAACAGGATTTTCCACATTCTCTCCATATTTTGTCTTGTAGCACAGAGTCTCTGAATCCGTAATACAATTTTTTACTACTCAGTGAAAATGCCACTCATGCTATGACAGGTATTGCTACATTTTCTCTATATTTCACCATATAGCACAGAGTCTCTGAGCCTGAAATACAATTTTACATTGCTCAGTATGCAGGCCAATCATCCTATGACAGGTATTCCTACATTCTCTGCATAGTTTGGCTTCTAGCACAGAGTCTCTGAGTCCGTAATACAATTTTTCACTACTCATTAATCATTCGAGTAGAGCAATGGTGGATATTGTTACATTTTCTTCATATTTAGTCATTTAGCACAGAGTCTGAACCTGGAATGCAATTATACTTTGCTCAGAATGCAGCCCAGTCATGCTATGACAGGTATTCCTACATTTTATCCATATTTTGTCTTGTAGCACAGAGTCTCTGAATCCGTAATACATTTTTCTCTACTCGGTGAACATGCCAGTCATGCTATGTCAGGTACTGCTACATTTTCTCTATATTTCATCATGTAGCACAGAGTTTCGGAGTCTGGAATACAATTTTACATTGCTCAGTATGCAGGCCAATCATCCTACGGTAGGTATTCCTACATGTTCACCATATTTTGTCTTGTAGCACAGAGTCTCTGAATCCGTAATACAATTTTACACTACTCATTAATCATTCCAGTAGACCAATAATGGGTATTGCTACATTTTCTTCATATTTTGTCATTTAGCACAGAGTCTCTGAACCTGGAATGCAATTATACCTTGCTCAGTATGCAGGCCAGTCATGCTATGACAGGTATTCCTACATTTTATCCATATTTTGTCTTGTAGCACAGAGTCTCTGAATCCGTAATACAATTTTACACTACTCTTTAATCATTCCAATAGAGCAATGATGGGTATTGCTACATTTTCTTCATATTTTGTCATTTAGCACAGAGTCTCTGAACCTGGAATGCAATTATACTTTGCTCAGTATGCAGGCACGTCGGGCTATGACAGGTATTCCTACATTTTATCCATATTTTGTCTTGTAGCACAGAGTCTCTGAATCCGTAATACAATTTTTCTCTACTCAGTGAACATGCCAGTCATGCTATGTCAGGTATTGCTACATTTTCTCTATATTTCATCATGTAGCACAGAGTCTCTGAGCCTGGAATACAATTTTACATTGCTCAGAATGCAGGCCAATCATGCTATGGCAGGTATTCGTACATGTTCTCCATATTTTATCTTGTAGCACAGAGTCTCTGAATCTGTAATACAATTTTACACTACTCATTAATCATTCGAGTAGAGCAATAATGGGTATTGCTACATTTTCTTCTTATTTTGTCATATAGCACAGAGTCTCTGAACCTGAAATGCAATTATACTTTGCTCAGTATGCAGGCCAGTCAGACTATGACAGGTATTCCTACATTTTATCCATATTTTGTCTTGTAGCACAGAGTCTCTGAATCCGTAATACAATTTTTCACTACTCATTAATCATTTGAGTAGAGCAGTGGTGGGTATTGTTACATTTTCTTTATATTTAGTCATTTAGCACAGAGTCTCTGAACCTGGAATGCAATTATACTTTGCTCAGTATGCAGCCCAGTCATGCTATGACAGGTATTCCTACATTTTATCCATATTTTGTCTTGTAGCACAGAGTCTCTGAATCCGTAATACAATTTTACAGTACTCTTTAATCATTCAAGTAGAGCAATGATGGGTATTGCTACATTTTCTTCATATTTTGTCATTTAGCACAGAGTCTCTGAACCTGGAATGCAATTATACTTTGCTCAGTATGCAGGCCAGTCAGGTTATGACAGGTATTCGTACATTTCTATCCATATTTTGTCTTGTAGCACAGAGTCTCTGAATCCGTAATACACATTTTCTCTACTCGGTGAACATGCCAGTCATGCTATGTCAGGTACTGCTACATTTTCTCTATATTTCATCATGTAGCACAGAATCTCGGAGTCTGGAATACAATTTTACATTGCTCAGTATGCAGGCCAATCATGCTATGGCAGGTATTCCTACTTGTTCTCCATATTTTGTCTTGTAGCACAGAGTCTCTGAATCCGTAATACAATTTTACACTACTCATTAATCATTCCAGTAGACCAATAATGGGTATTGCTACATTTTCTTCATATTTTGTAATTTAGCACAGAGTCTCTGAACCTGAAATGCAATTATACTTTGCTCATTATGCAGGCCAGTCAGGCTATGACAGGTATTCCTACATTTTATCCATATTTTGTCTTGTAGCACAGAGTCTCTGAATCCATAATACAATTTTATACTACTCATTAATCATTCCAGTAGAGCAATAATGGGTATTGCTACATTTTCTTCATATTTTGTCATTTAGCACAGAGTCTCTGAACCTGGAATGCAATTATACCTTGCTCAGAATGCAGGGCAGTCATAGTATAACAGGTTTTCCCACATTCTCTCCATATTTTGTCTTGTAGCACAGAGTCTCTGAACCTGGAATGCAATTATACTTTGCTCAGTATGCAGGCCCGTCAGGCTATGACAGGTATTCCTACATTTTATCCATATTTTGTCTTGACGCACAGAGTCTCTGAATCCGTAATACAATTTTTTACTACTCAGTGAAAATGCCAGTCATGCTATGACAGGTATTTCTACATTTTCTCTATATTTCAACATGTAGCACAGAGTCTCTGAGCCTGAAATACAATTTTACATTGCTCAGTATGCAGACCAATCATCCTGTGACAGGTATTCCTACATTCACTCCATATTTTGGCTTGTAGCACAGAGTCTCTGAATCCGTAATACAATTTTTCACGACTCATTAATCATTCGAGTAGAGCAATGGTGGGTATTGTTACATTTTTTTCATATTTAGTCATTTAGCAGAGAGTCTCTGAACCTGGAATGCAATTATACTTTGCTCAGTATGCAGCCCAGTCATGCTATGACAGGTATTCCTACATTTTATCCATATTTTGTCTTGTAGCACAGAGTCTCTGAATCTGTAATACAATTTTACACTACTCTTTAATCATTCCAATCGAGCAATGATGGGTATTGCTACATTTTCTTCATATTTTGGCATTTAGCACAGAGTCTCTGAACCTAGAATGCAATTATACTTTGCTCAATATGCAGGCCAATCATGCTATGACATGTATTCCTACATTTTATCCATATTTTGTCTTGTAGCACAGAGTCTCTGAATCCGTAATACAATTTTTCTCTACTCAGTGAACATGCCAGACATGCTATGTAAAGTATTGCTACATTTTCTCTATATTTCATCATGTAGCACAGAGTCTCTGAGCCTGGAATACAATTTCACATTGCTCAGAATGCAAGCCAATCATGCTATGGCAGGTATTCCTACATGTTCTCAATATTTTATCTTGTAGCACAGAATCTCTGAATCCGTAATACAATTTTACACTTCTCATTAATCATTCGAGTAGACCAATGATGGGTATTGCTACATTTTCCTCTTATTCTGTCATTTAGCACAGAGTCTCAGAACCTGAAATGCAATTATACTTTGCTCAGTATGCAGACCAGTCAGGCTATGACAGGTATTCCTACATTTTATCTATATTTTGTCTTGTAGCACAGAGTCTCTGAATCCGTAATACAATTTTACACTACTCATTAATCATTCCAATAGAGCAATAATGGGTATTGCTACATTTTCTTCATATTTTGTCATTTAGCACAGAGTCTCTGAACCTGGAATGCAATTATACCTTGCTCAGTATGCAGGCCAGTCATACTATAACAGGTTTTCCCACATTCTCTCCATATTTTGTCTTGTAGCACAGAGTCTCTGAATCCGTAATACAATTTTTTACTACTCAGTGAAAATGCCAGTCATGCTATGACAGGTATTGCTACATTTTCTCTATATTTCACCATGTAGCACAGAGTCTCTGAGCCTGAAATACAATTTTACATTGCTCAGTAGGCAGGCCAATCATCCTATGACAGGTATTCCTACATTCTCTGCATAGTTTGGCTTGTAGCACAGAGTCTCTGAGTCCATAATACAATTTTTCACTACTCATTAATCATTCGAGTAGAGCAACGGTGGATATTGTTACATTTTCTTCATATTTAGTCATTTAGCACAGAGTCTCTGAACCTGGAATGCAATTATACTTTGCCCAGTATGCAGCCCAGTCATGCTATGACAGGTATTCCTACATTTTATCCACATTTTGTCTTGTAGCACAGAGTCTCTGAATCCGTAATACAATTTTTCTCTACTCGGTGAACATGCCAGTCATGCTATGTCAGGTACTGCTACATTTTCTCTATATTTCATCATGTAGCACAGAGTTTCGGAGTCTGGAATACAATTTTACATTGCTCAGTATGCAGGCCAATCATGCTACGGTAGGTATTCCTACATGTTCTCCATATTTTGTCTTGTAGCACAGAGTCTCTGAATCCGTAATACAATTTTACACTACTCATTAATCATTCCAGTAGAGCAATAATGGGTATTGCTACATTTTCTTCATATTTTGTCATTTAGCACGGAGTCTCTGAACCTGGAATGCAATTATACCTTGCTCAGTATGCAGGCTAGTCATGCTATGACAGGTATTCCTACATTTTATCCATATTTTGTCTTGTAGCACAGAGTCTCTGAATCCGTAATACAATTTTACACTACTCTTTAATCATTCCAATAGAGCAATGATGGGTATTGCTACATTTTCTTCATATTTTGTCATTTAGCACAGAGTCTCTGAACCTGGAATGCAATTATACCTTGCTCAGTATGCAGGCTAGTCATGCTATGACAGGTATTCCTACATTTTATCCATATTTTGTCTTGTAGCACAGAGTCTCTGAATCCGTAATACAATTTTACACTACTCTTTAATCATTCCAATAGAGCAATGATGGGTATTGCTACATTTTCTTCATATTTAGTCATTTAGCACAGAGTCTCTGAACCTGGAATGCAATTATACCTTGCTCAGTATGCAGGCTAGTCATGCTATGACAGGTATTCCTACATTTTATCCATATTTTGTCTTGTAGCACAGAGTCTCTGAATCCGTAATACAATTTTACACTACTCTTTAATCATTCCAATAGAGCAATGATGGGTATTGCTACATTTTCTTCATATTTTGTCATTTAGCACAGAGTCTCTGAACCTGGAATGCAATTATACCTTGCTCAGTATGCAGGCCAGTCATACTATAACAGGTTTTCCCCACATTCTCTCCATATTTTGTCTTGTAGCACAGAGTCTCTGAATCCGTAATACAATTTTTTACTACTCAGTAAAAATGCCAGTTATGCTATGACAGGTATTGCTACATTTTCTCTATATTTCATCATGTTGCACAGAGTCTTTGACCCTGGAATACAATTTTACATTGCTCAGTATGCAGGCCTGTCATGCTATGACAGGAATTCATACATTTTCTCCATATTTTGTCTTGTAGTACAGAGTCTCTGAATCCGTAATACAATTTTTTACTACTCAGTGAAAATGCCAGTCTTGCCATGACAGGTATTGCTACATTTTCTCTTTATTCCACCATGTAGCACAGAGTCTCTGAGCCTGAAATTCAAGTTCACATTGCTCAGTATGCAGGCCAGTCATCCTATGACAGGTATTCCTACATTCTCTCCATATTTTGGCTTGTAGCACAGAGTCTCTGAATCCGTAATACAATTTTTCACTACTCATTAATCATTCGAGTAGAGCAATGGTGGGTATTGTTACATTTTCTTCATATTTAGTCATTTAGCACAGAGTCTCTGAACCTGGAATGCAATTATACTTTGCTCAGTATGCAGCCCAGTCATGCTATGACAGGTATTCCTACATTTTATCCATATTTTGTCTTGTAGCACAGAGTCTCTGAATCAGTAATACAATTTTTCTCTCCTCAATGAACATGCCAGTCATGCTATGACAGGTATTGCTACGTTTTCTCTATATTTCGTCATGTAGCACAGAGTCTCTGAGCCTGGAATACAATTTTTCATTGCTCAGTATGCAGGCCAATCATGCTATGACAGGTATTCCTACATTTTCTCCATATTTTGTCTTGTAGCACAGAGTCTCTGAATCCGTAATACAATTTTTCACTACTCATTTATCATTCGAGTAGAGCAATGGTGGGTATCGCTACATTTTCTCCTTATTTTCCCATATAGCATAGAGTCTCTGAACCTGTAATGCAATGATACATTGCTCAGTATGCAGGCCAGTCATGCTATGACAGGTTTTCACACATTTTCTCCATATTTTGTCTTGTAGCACGGAGTCTCTGAATCCGTAATACAATTTAACACTACTCTTTAATCATTCAAGTAGAGCAATGATGGGTATTGCTACATTTTCTTCATATTTTGTCATTTAGCACAGAGTCTCTGAACCTGGAATGCAATTATACTTTGCTCAGTATGCAGGCCCGTCAGGCTATGACAGGTATTCCTACATTTTATCCATATTTTGTCTTGTAGCACAGAGTCTCTGAATCCGTAATACAAATTTTCTCTACTCAGTGAACATGCCAGTCATGCTATGTCAGGTATTGCTACATTTTCTCTATATTTCATCATGTAGCACAGAGTCTCTGAGCCTAGAATACAATTTTACATTGCTCAGAATGCAGGCCAATCATGCTATGGCAGGTATTCCTACATGTTCTCCATATTTTATCTTGTAGCACAGAGTCTCTGAATCCGTAATACAATTTTACACTACTCATTAATCATTCGGGTAGAGCAATAATGGGTATTGCTACATTTTCTTCTTATTTTGACATTTAGCACAGAGTCTCTGAACCTGAAATGCAATTATACTTTGCTAAGTATGCAGGCCAGTCAGGCTATGACAGGTATTCCTACATTTTATCCATATTTTGTCTTGTAGCACAGAGTCTCTGAATCCGTAATACAATTTTACACTACTCTTTATTCATTCAAGTAGAGCAATGATGGGTATTGCTACATTTTCTTCATATTTTGTCATTTAGCACAGAGTCTCTGAACCTGGAATGCAATTATACTTTGCTCAGTATGCAGGCCAGTCAGGTTATGACAGGTATTCGTACATTTTATCCATATTTTGTCTTGTAGCACAGAGTCTCTGAATCCGTAATACAATTTATCTCTACTCTGTGAACATGCCAGTCATGCTATGTCAGGTACTGCTACATTTTCTCTATATTTCGTCATGTAGCACAGAATCTCGGAGTCTGGAATACAATTTTACATTGCTCAGTATGCAGGCCAATCATGCTATGGCAGGTATTCCTACATGTTCTCCATATTTTGTCTTGTAGCACAGAGTCTCTGAATCCGTAATACAATTTTACACTACTCATTAATCATTCCAGTAGACCAATAATGGGTATTGCTACTTTTTCTTCATATTTTGTCATTCAGCACAGAGTCTCTGAACCTGGAATGCAATTATACCTTGCTCAGTATGCAGGCCAGTCATGCTATGACAGGTATTCCTACATTTTATCCATATTTTGTCTTGTAGCACAGAGTCTCTGAATCCGTAATACAATTTTACACTACTCTTTAATCATTCCAATAGAGCAATGATGGGTATTGCTACATTTTCTTCATATTTTGTCATTTAGCACAGAGTCTCTGAACCTGGAATGCAATTATACTTTGCTCAGTATGCAGGCCCGTCAGGCTATGACAGGTATTCCTACATTTTATCCATATTTTGTCTTGTAGCACAGAGTCTCTGAATCCGTAATACAATTTTTCTCTACTCAGTGAACATGCCAGTCATGCTATGTCAGGTATTGCTACATTTTCTCTATATTTCATCATGTAGCACAGAGTCTCTGAGCCTGGAATACAATTTTACATTGCTCAGAATGCAGGCCAATCATGCTATGGCAGGTATTCCTACATGTTCTCCATACTTTATCTTGTAGCACAGAGTCTCTGAATCCGTAATACAATTTTACACTACTCATTAATCATTCGAGTGGAGCAATAATGGGTATTGCTACATTTTCTTATTTTGTCATTTAGCACAGAGTCTCTGAACCTGAAATGCAATTATACTTTGCTAAGTATGCCGGCCAGTCAGGCTATGACAGGTATTCCTACATTTTATCTATATTTTGTCTTGTAGCACAGAGTCTCTGAATCCGTAATACAATTTTTCACTACTCATTAATCATTCGAGTAGAGCAATGGTGGGTATTGTTACATTTTCTTCATATTTAGTCATTTAGCACAGAGTCTCTGAACCTGGAATGCAATTATACTTTGCTCAGTATGCAGCCCAGTCATGCTATGACAGGTATTCCTACATTTTATCCATATTTTGTCTTGTAGCACAGAGTCTCTGAATCCGTAATACAATTTTACAGTACTCTTTAATCATTCAAGTAGAGCAATGATGGGTATTGCTACATTTTCTTCATATTTTGTCATTTAGCATAGAGTCTCTGAACCTGGAATACAATTTTGCATTGCTCAGTATGCAGGCCAATCATACTCTGACAGGTATTCTTATATTTTCTCCATATTTTGTCTTGTAGCACAGAGTCTCTGAATCCGTAATACAATTTTTCACTACTCATTAATCATTCGAGTAGAGCAATGGTGGGTATCGCTACATTTTCTCCTCATTTTCCCATATACAGTTAAAACTAGAAGTCCTGTCATAAAATGCGCACAAATAGCACGTTGATATGTGCGTTAATATACGCGTTATGGCCATAGTAAAGCTATCAAATTCTGTACATATGGCCTGTGCGCAAGCAATGTTTCAGCCAATGGTCCTCCGGGTAACCCGGAGGTCCATTGGCAGAAACATTGCATGTGTTTGCTATGAGTAATCAGGAGAGCCTGCCATGATTTGGATGCCATTAGATATGGCAATTGCGCGCAATTCCAACGCGCAATTAAGTCTAGATAAGCGCACTATTCGTGACAGGACTTCTGGTTTTAACCGTAGCACAGAGTCTCTGAACCTGGAATGCAATGATACATTGCTCCGTATGCAGGCCAGTCATGCTATGACAGGTTTTCCCACATTTTCACCATATTTTGTCTTGTAGCACAGAGTCTCTGAATCCGTAATACAATTTTACAGTACTCTTTAATCATTCAAGTAGAGCAATGATGGGTATTGCTACATTTTCTTCATATTTTGTCATTTAGCATAGAGTCTCTGAACCTGGAATGCAATTATACTTTGCTCAGTATGCAGGCCCGTCAGGCTATGACAGGTATTCCTACATTTTATCCATATTTTGTCTTGTAGCACAGAGTCTCTGAATCCGTAATACAATTTTTCTCTACTCAGTGAACATGCCAGTCATGCTATGTCAGGTATTGCTACATTTTCTCTATATTTCATCATGTAGCACAGAGTCTCTGAGCCTGGAATACAATTTTACATTGCTCAGAATGCAGGCCAATCATGCTATGGCAGGTATTCCTACACATTCTCCATATTTTATCTTGTAGCACAGAGTCTCTGAATCCGTAATACAATTTTACACTACTCATTAATCATTCGGGTAGAGCAATAATGGGTATTGCTACATTTTCTTCTTATTTTGACATTTAGCACAGAGTCTCTGAACCTGAAATGCAATTATACTTTGCTAAGTATGCAGGCCAGTCAGGCTATGACAGGTATTCCTACATTTTATCCATATTTTGTCTTGTAGCACAGAGTCTCTGAATCAGTAATACAATTTTACACTACTCTTTAATCATTCAAGTAGAGCAATGATGGGTATTGCTACATTTTCTTCATATTTTGTCATATAGCACAGAGTCTCTGAACCTGGAATGCAATTATACTTTGCTCAGTATGCAGGCCAGTCAGGTTATGACAGGTATTCGTACATTTTATCCATATTTTGTCTTGTAGCACAGAGTCTCTGAATCCGTAATACAATTTTTCTCTACTCTGTGAACATGCCAGTCATGCTATGTCAGGTACTGCTACATTTTCTCTATATTTCGTCATGTAGCACAGAATCTCGGAGTCTGGAATACAATTTTACATTGCTCAGTATGCAGGCCAATCATGCTATGGCAGGTATTCCTACATGTTCTCCATATTTTGTCTTGTAGCACAGAGTCTCTGAATCCGTAATACAATTTTACACTACTCATTAATCATTCCAGTAGACCAATAATGGATATTGCTACTTTTTCTTCATATTTTGTCATTCAGCACAGAGTCTCTGAACCTGGAATGCAATTATACCTTGCTCAGTATGCAGGCCGGTCATGCTATGACAGGTATTCCTACATTTTATCCATATTTTGTCTTGTAGCACAGAGTCTCTGAATCCGTAATACAATTTTACACTACTCTTTAATCATTCCAATAGAGCAATGATGGGTATTGCTACATTTTCTTCATATTTTGTCATTTAGCACAGAGTCTCTGAACCTGGAATGCAATTATACTTTGCTCAGTATGCAGGCCCGTCAGGCTATGACAGGTATTCCTACATTTTATCCATATTTTGTCTTGTAGCACAGAGTCTCTGAATCCGTAATACAATTTTTCTCTACTCAGTGAACATGCCAGTCATGCTATGTCAGGTATTGCTACATTTTCTCTATATTTCATCATGTAGCACAGAGTCTCTGAGCCTGGAATACAATTTTACATTGCTCAGAATGCAGGCCAATCATGCTATGGCAGGTATTCCTACATGTTCTCCATACTTTATCTTGTAGCACAGAGTCTCTGAATCCGTAACACAATTTTACACTACTCATTAATCATTCGAGTGGAGCAATAATGGGTATTGCTACATTTTCTTATTTTGTCATTTAGCACATAGTCTCTGAACCTGAAATGCAATTATACTTTGCTAAGTATGCCGGCCAGTCAGGCTATGACAGGTATTCCTACATTTTATCTATATTTTGTCTTGTAGCACAGAGTCTCTGAATCCGTAATACAATTTTTCACTACTCATTAATCATTCGAGTAGAGCAATGGTGGGTATTGTTACATTTTCTTCATATTTAGTCATTTAGCACATAGTCTCTGAACCTGAAATGCAATTATACTTTGCTAAGTATGCAGCCCAGTCATGCTATGACAGGTATTCCTACATTTTATCCATATTTTGTCTTGTAGCACAGAGTCTCTGAATCCGTAATAAAATTTTACAGTACTCTTTAATCATTCAAGTAGAGCAATGATGGGTATTGCTACATTTTCTTCATATTTTGTCATTTAGCATAGAGTCTCTGAACCTGGAATACAATTTTGCATTGCTCAGTATGCAGGCCAATCATGCTCTGACAGGTATTCCTATATTTTCTCCATATTTTGTCTTGTAGCACAGAGTCTCTGAATCCGTAATACAATTTTTCACTACTCATTAATCATTCGAGTAGAGCAATGGTGGGTATCGCTACATTTTCTCCTTATTTTCCCATATAGCACAGAGTCTCTGAACCTGGAATGCAATGATACATTGCTCCGTATGCAGGCCAGTCATGCTATGACAGGTTTTCCCACATTTTCACCATATTTTGTCTTGTAGCACAGAGTCTCTGAATCCGTAATACAATTTTACAGTACTCTTTAATCATTCAAGTAGAGCAATGATGGGTATTGCTACATTTTCTTCATATTTTGTCATTTAGCATAGAGTCTCTGAACCTGGAATGCAATTATACTTTGCTCAGTATGCAGGCCCGTCAGGCTATGACAGGTATTCCTACATTTTATCCATATTTTGTCTTGTAGCACAGAGTCTCTGAATCCGTAATACATTTTTTCTCTACTCAGTGAACATGCCAGTCATGCTATGTCAGGTATTGCTACATTTTCTCTATATTTCATCATGTAGCACAGAGTCTCTGAGCCTGGAATACAATTTTACATTGCTCAGAATGCAGGCCAATCATGCTATGGCAGGTATTCCTACATGTTCTCCATATTTTATCTTGTAGCACAGAGTCTCTGAATCCGTAATACAATTTTACACTACTCATTAATCATTCGGGTAGAGCAATAATGGGTATTGCTACATTTTCTTCTTATTTTGACATTTAGCACAGAGTCTCTGAACCTGAAATGCAATTATACTTTGCTAAGTATGCAGGCCAGTCAGGCTATGACAGGTATTCCTACATTTTATCCATATTTTGTCTTGTAGCACAGAGTCTCTGAATCCGTAATACAATTTTACACTACTCTTTAATCATTCCAATAGAGCAATGATGGGTATTGCTACATTTTCTTCATATTTTGTCATTTAGCACAGAGTCTCTGAACCTGGAATGCAATTATACTTTGCTCAGTATGCAGGCCCGTCAGGCTATGACAGGTATTCCTACATTTTATCCATATTTTGTCTTGTAGCACAGAGTCTCTGAATCCGTAATACAATTTTTCTCTACTCAGTGAACATGCCAGTCATGCTATGTCAGGTATTGCTACATTTTCTCTATATTTCATCATGTAGCACAGAGTCTCTGAGCCTGGAATACAATTTTACATTGCTCAGAATGCAGGCCAATCATGCTATGGCAGGTATTCCTACATGTTCTCCATATTTTATCTTGTAGCACAGAGTCTCTGAATCCGTAATACAATTTTACACTACTCATTAATCACTCGAGTAGAGCAATAATGGGTATTGCTACATTTTCTTCTTATTTTGTCATTTAGCACAGAGTCTCTGAACCTGAAATGCAATTATACTTTGCTAAGTATGCCGGCCAGTCAGGCTATGACAGGTATTCCTACATTTTATCTATATTTTGTCTTGTAGCACAGAGTCTCTGAATCCGTAATACATTTTTTCACTACTCATTAATCATTCGAGTAGAGCAATGGTGGGTATTGTTACATTTTCTTCATATTTAGTCATTTAGCACAGAGTCTCTGAACCTGGAAGGCAATTATACTTTGCTCAGTATGCAGCCCAGTCATGCTATGACAGGTATTCCTACATTTTATCCATATTTTGTCTCGTAGCACAGAGTCTCTGAATCCGTAATACAATTTTTCTCTACTCAGTGAACATGCCAGTCATGCTATGACAGGTATTGCTACATTTTCTTCATATTTTGTCATTTAGCATAGAGTCTCTGAACCTGGAATACAATTTTGCATTGCTCAGTATGCAGGCCAATCATGCTCTGACAGGTATTCCTATACTTTCTCCATATTTTGCCTTGTAGCACAGAGTCTCTGAATCCATAATACAATTTTTCACTACTCATTAATCATTCGAGTAGAGCAATGGTGGGTATCGCTACATTTTCTCCTTATTTTCCCATATAGCACAGAGTCTCTGAACCTGGAATGCAATGATACATTGCTCGGTATGCAGGCCAGTCATGCTATGACAGGTTTTCCCACATTTTCACCATATTTTGTCTTGTAGCACAGAGTCTCTGAATCCGTAATACAATTTTACAGAACTCTTTAATCATTCAAGTAGAGCAATGATGGGTATTGCTACATTTTCTTCATATTTTGTCATTCAGCATAGAGTCTCTGAACCTGGAATGCAATTATACTTTGCTCAGTATGCAGGCCCGTCAGGCTATGACAGGTATTCCTACATTTTATCCATATTTTGTCTTGTAGCACAGAGTCTCTGAATCCGTAATACAATTTTTCTCTACTCAGTGAACATGCCAGTCATGCTATGTCAGGTATTGCTACATTTTCTCTATATTTCATCATGTAGCACAGAGTCTCTGAGCCTGGAATACAATTTTACATTGCTCAGAATGCAGGCCAATCATGCTATGGCAGGTATTCCTACATGTTCTCCATATTTAATCTTGTAGCACAGAGTCTCTGAATCCGTAATACAATTTTACACTACTCATTAATCATTCGAGTAGAGCAATAATGGGTATTGCTACATTTTCTTCTTATTTTGTCATTTAGCACAGAGTCTCTGAACCTGAAATGCAATTATACTTTGCTCAGTATGCAGCCCAGTCATGCTATGACAGGTATTCCTACATTTTATCCATATTTTGTCTTGTAGCACAGAGTCTCTGAATCCATAATACAATTTTTCTCTTCTCAGTGAACATGCCAGTCATGCTATGACAGGTATTGCTACATTTTCTCTATATTTCGCCATGTAGCACAGAGTCTCTGAGCCTGGAATACAATTTTGCATTGCTCAGTATGCAGGCCAATCATGCTCTGACAGGTATTCCTATACTTTCTCCATATTTTGTCTTGTAGCACAGAGTCTCTGAATCCGTAATACAATTTTACAGTACTCTTTAATCATTCAAGTAGAGCAATGATGGGTATTGCTACATTTTCTTCATATTTTGTCATTTAGCATAGAGTCTCTGAACCTGGAATGCAATTATACTTTGCTCAGTATGCAGGCCAGTCAGGTTATGACAGGTATTCGTACATTTTATCCATGTTTTGTCTTGTAGCACAGAGTCTCTGAATCCGTAATACAATTTTTCTCTACTCGGTGAACATGCCAGTCATGCTATGTCAGGTACTGCTACATTTTCTCTATATTTCATCATGTAGCACAGAATCTCTGAGTCTGGAATACAATTTTACATTGCTCAGTATGCAGGCCAATCATGCTATGGTTGGTATTCCTACATGTTCTCCATATTTTGTCTTGTAGCACAGAGTCTCTGAATCCGTAATACAATTTTACACTACTCATTAATCATTCCAGTAGACCAATAATGGGTATTGCTACATTTTCTTCATATTTTGTCATTTAGCACAGAGTCTCTGAACCTGGAATGCAATTATACCTTGCTCAGTATGCAGGCCAGTCATACTATAACAGGTTTTCCCCACATTCACTCCATATTTTGTCTTGTAGCACAGAGTCTCTGAATCCGTAATACAATTTTTTACTACTCAGTAAAAATGCCAGTTATGCTATGACAGGTATTGCTACATTTTCTCTATATTTCATCATGTTGCACAGAGTCTTTGAGCCTGGAATGCAATTTTACATTGCTCAGTATGCAGGCCTGTCATGCTATGACAGGAATTCCTACATTTTATCCATATTTTGTGTTGTAGCACAGAGTCTCTGAATCCGTAATACAATTTTTCTCTACTCAGTGAACATGCCAGACATGCTATGTCAGGTATTGCTGCATTTTCTCTATATTTCATCATGTAGCACAAAGTCTCTGAGCCTGAAATACAATTTTACTTGCTCAGAATGCAGGCCAATCATGCTATGGCAGGTATTCCTACATGTTCTCCATATTTTATCTTGTAGCACAGAGTCTCTGAATCCGTAAAACAATTTTACACTACTCATTAATCATTCGAGTAGAGCAATAATGGGTATTGCTACATTTTCTTATTTTGTCATTTAGCACAGAGTCTCTGAACCTGAAATGCAATTATACTTTGCTCAGTATGCAGGCCAGTCAGGCTATGACAGGTATTCCTACATTTTATCCATATTTTGTCTTGTAGCACAGAGTCTCTGAATCCGTAATACAATTTTACACTACTCATTAATCATTCCCGTAGAGCAATAATGGGTATTGCTACATTTTCCCCATATTTTGTCATTTAGCACAGAGTCTCTGAACCTGGAATGCAATTATACCTTGCTCAGAATGCAGGCCAGTCATAGTATAAAAGGTTTTCCCACATTCTCTCCATATTTTGTCTTGTAGCACAGAGTCTCTGAATCCGTAATACAATTTTTTACTACTCAGTGAAAATGCCAGTCATGCTATGACAGGTATTGCTACATTTTCTCTATATTTCACCATGTAGCACAGATTCTCTGAGCCTGAAATACAATTTTACATTGCTCAGTATGCAGACCAATCATCCTATGACAGGTATTCCTACATTCACACCATATTTTGGCTTGTAGCACAGAGTCTCTGAATCCGTAATACAATTTTTCTCTACTCGGTGAACATGCCAGTCATGCTATGTCAGGTACTGCTACATTTTCTCTATATTTCATCATGTAGCACAGAATCTTGGAGTCTGGAATACAATTTTTCATTGCTCAGTATGCAGGCCAATAATGCTATGGCAGGTATTCCTGCATGTTCTCCATATTTTGTCTTGTATCACAGAGTCTCTGAATCCGTAATACAATTTTACACTACTCATTAATCATTCCAGTAGACCAATAATGGGTATTGCTACATTTTCTTCATATTTTGTCATTTAGCACAGAGTCTCTGAACCTGGAATGCAATTATACCTTGCTCAGTATGCCGGCCAGTCATGCTATGACAGGTATTCCTACATTTTATCCATATTTTGTCTTGTAGCACAGGGTCTCTGAATCCGTAATACAATTTTACACTACTCTTTAATCATTCCAATAGAGCAATGATGGGTATTGCTACATTTTCTTCATATTTTGTCATTTAGCACAGAGTCTCTGAACCTGGAATGCAATTATACTTTGCTCAGTATGCAGGCCCGTCAGGCTATGACAGGTATTCCTACATTTTATCCATATTTTGTCTTGTAGCACAGAGTCTCTGAATCCGTAATACAATTTTTCTCTACTCAGTGAACATGCCAGTCATGCTAT
Source organism: Pictodentalium vernedei (assembly GCA_031216915.1). NCBI lineage: Eukaryota > Metazoa > Mollusca > Scaphopoda > Dentaliida > Dentaliidae > Pictodentalium > Pictodentalium vernedei. The sequence continues at coordinate 121,205,706 of CM062297.1, read as the reverse complement.
GTTAGGTATTGCTACATTTTCTCTATATTTCATCTAGTAGCACAGAGTCTCTGAGCCTGGAATACAATTTTACATTGCTCAGAATGCAGGCCAATCAGGCTATGGCAGGTATTCCTACATGTTCTCCATATTTTATCTTGTAGCACAGAGTCTCTGAATCCGTAAAACAATTTTACACTACTCATTAATCATTCAAGTAGAGCAATAATGGTTATTGCTACATTTTCTTCTTATTTCGTCATTTAGCACAGAGTCTCTGAACCTGAAATGCAATTATACTTTGCTCAGTATGCAGGCCAGTCAGGCTATGACAGGTATTCCTACATGTTCTCCATATTTTGTCTTGTAGCACAGAGTCTCTGAATCCGTAATACAATTTTACACTACTCATTAATCATTCCAGTAGAGCAATAATGGGTATTGCTACATTTTCTTCATATTTTGTCATTTAGCACAGAGTCTCTGAACCTGGAATGCAATTATGCCTTGCTCAGAATGCAGGCCATTCATAGTATAACAGGTTTTCCCACATTCTCTCCATATTTTGTCTTGTAGCACAGAGTCTCTGAATCCGTAATACAATTTTTTACTACTCAGTGAAAATGCCAGTCATGCTATGACAGGTATTGCTACATTTTTTCTATATTTCACCATGTAGCACAGAGTCTCTGAGCCTGAAATACAATTTTACATTGCTCAGTATGCAGACCAATCATCCTATGACAGGTATTCCTACATTCACTCCATATTTTGGCTTGTAGCACAGAGTCTCTGAATCCGTAATACAATTTTTCACGACTCATTAATCATTGGAGTAGAGCAATGGTGGGTATTGTTGCATTTTCTTCATATTTAGTCATTTAGCACAGAGTCTCTGAACCTGGAATGCAATTATACTTTGCTCAGTATGCCGCCCAGTTATGCTATGACAGGTATTCCTACATTTTATCCATATTTTGTCTTGTAGCACAGAGTCTCTGAATCCGTAATACAATTTTACACTAATCTTTAATCATTCAAATCGAGCAATGATGGGTATTGCTACATTTTCTTCATATTTTGTCATTTAGCACAGAGTCTCTGAACCTAGAATGCAATTATACTTTGCTCAGTATGCAGGCCAGTCAGGCTGTGACAGGTATTCCTACATTTTATCCATATTTTGTCTTGTAGCACAGAGTCTCTGAATCCGTAATACAATTTTTCTCTACTCAGTGAACATGCCAGACATGCTATGTCAGGTATTCCTACATTTTCTCTATATTTCATCATGTAGCACAGAGTCTCTGAGCCTGGAATGCAATTTTACATTGCTCAGAATGCAGGCCAATCATGCTATGCCAGGTATTCCTACATGTTCTCCATATTTTATCTTGTAGCACAGTATCTCTGAATCCGTAATACAATTTTACACTTCTCATTAATCATTCGAGTAGACCAATGATGGGTATTGCTACATTTTCTTCTTATTTTGTCATTTATCACAGAGTCTCAGAACCTGAAATGCAATTATACTTTGCTCAGTATGCAGACCAGTCAGGCTATGACAGGTATTCCTACATTTTATCCATATTTTGTCTTGTAGCACAGAGTCTCTGAATCCGTAATACAATTTTACACTACTCATTAATCATTCCAATAGAGCAATAATGGGTATTGCTACATTTTCTTCATATTTTGTCATTTAGCACAGAGTCTCTGAACCTGGAATGCAATTGTACCTTGCTCAGTATGCAGGCCAGTCATGCTATGACAGGTATTCCTACATTTTATCCATATTTTGTCTCGTAGCACAGAGTCTCTGAATCCGTAATACAATTTTACACTACTCTTTAATCATTCCAATAGAGCAATGATGGGTATTGCTACATTTTCCTCATATTTTGTCATTTAGCAAAGAGTCTCTGAACCTGGAATGCAATTATCCTTTGCTCAGTATGCAGGCCCGTCAGGCTATGACAGGTATTCCTACATTTTATCCATATTTTGTCTTGTAGCACAGAGTCTCTGAATCCGTAATACAATTGTTCTCTACTCAGTGAACATGCCAGTCATGCTTTGTCAGGTATTGCTACATTTTCTCTATATTTCATCATGTAGCACAGAGTCTCTGAGCCTGGAATACAATTTTACATTGCTCAGAATGCAGGCCAATCATGCTATGGCAGGTATTCCTACATGTTCTCCATATTTTATCTTGTAGCACAGAGTCTCTGAATCCGTAATACAATTTTACACTACTCATTAATCATTCGAGTAGAGCAATAATGGGTATTGCTACATTTTCATCTTATTTTGTCATTTAGAACAGAGTCTCTGAACCTGAAATGCAATTATAGTTTGCTAAGTATGCAGGCCCGTCAGGCTATGACAGGTATTCCTACATTTTATCCATATTTTGTCTTGTAGCACAGAGTCTCTGAATCCGTAATACAATTTTTCTCTCCTCAGTGAACATGCCAGTCATGCTATGACAGGTATTGCTACATTTTCTCTATATTTCGTCATGTAGCACAGAGTCTCTGAATCCGTAAAACAATTTTACACTACTCATTAATCATTCGAGTAGAGCAATAATGGGTATTGCTACATTTTCTTCTTATTTTGTCATTTAGCACAGAGTCTCTGAACCTGAAATGCAATTATACTTTGCTCAGTATGCAGGCCAGTCAGGCTATGACAGGTATTCCTACATTTTATCCATATTTTGTCTTGTAGCACAGAGTCTCTGAATCCGTAATACAATTTTACACAACTCATTAATCATTCCAGTAGACCAATAATGGGTATTGCTACATTTTCTTCATAGTTTGTCATTTAGCACAGAGTCTCTGAACCTGGAATGCAATTATACCTTGCTCAGAATGCAGGCCAGTCATAGTATAAAAGGTTTTCCCACATTCTCTCCATATTTTGTCTTGTAGCACAGAGTCTCTGAATCCGTAATACAATTTTTCACTACTCAGTGAAAATGCCAGTCATGCTATGACAGGTATTGCTACATTTTCTCTATATTTCACCATGTAGCACAGATTCTCTGAGCCTGAAATACAATTTTACATTGCTCAGTATGCAGACCAATCATCCTATGACAGGTATTCCTACATTCACACCATATTTTGGCTTGTAGCACAGAGTTTCTGAATCCGTAATACAATTTTTCTCTACTCGGTGAACATGCCAGTCATGCTATGTCAGGTACTGCTACATTTTCTCTATATTTCATCATGTAGCACAGAATCTTGGAGTCTGGAATACAATTTTTCATTGCTCAGTATGCAGGCCAATAATGCTATGGCAGGTATTCCTGCATGTTCTCCATATTTTGTCTTGTAGCACAGAGTCTCTGAATCCGTAATACAATTTTACACTACTCATTAATCATTCCAGTAGACCAATAATGGGTATTGCTACATTTTCTTCATATTTTGTCATTTAGCACAGAGTCTCTGAACCTGGAATGCAATTATACCTTGCTCAGTATGCAGGCCAGTCATGCTATGACAGGTATTCCTACATTTTATCCATATTTTGTCTTGTAGCACAGGGTCTCTGAATCCGTAATACAATTTTACACTACTCTTTAATCATTCCAATAGAGCAATGATGGGTATTGCTACATTTTCTTCATATTTTGTCATTTAGCACAGAGTCTCTGAACCTGGAATGCAATTATACTTTGCGCAGTATGCAGGCCCGTCAGGCTATGACAGGTATTCCTACATTTTATCCATATTTTGTCTTGTAGCACAGAGTCTCTGAATCCGTAATACAATTTTTCGCTACTCAGTGAACATGCCAGTCATGCTATGTCAGGTATTGCTACATTTTCTCTATATTTCATCATGAAGCACAGAGTCTCTGAGCCTGGAATACAATTTTACATTGCTCAGTATGCAGGCCAATAATGCTATGGCAGGTATTCCTGCATGTTCTCCATATTTTGTCTTGTAGCACAGAGTCTCTGAATCCGTAATACAATTTTACACTACTCATTAATCATTCCAGTAGACCAATAATGGGTATTGCTACATTTTCTTCATATTTTGTCATTTAGCACAGAGTCTCTGAACCTGGAATGCAATTATACCTTGCTCAGTATGCAGGCCAGTCATGCTATGACAGGTATTCCTACATTTTATCCATATTTTGTCTTGTAGCACAGGGTCTCTGAATCCGTAATACAATTTTACACTACTCTTTAATCATTCCAATAGAGCAATGATGGGTATTGCTACATTTTCTTCATATTTTGTCATTTAGCACAGAGTCTCTGAACCTGGAATGCAATTATACTTTGCGCAGTATGCAGGCCCGTCAGGCTATGACAGGTATTCCTACATTTTATCCATATTTTGTCTTGTAGCACAGAGTCTCTGAATCCGTAATACAATTTTTCTCTACTCAGTGAACATGCCAGTCATGCTATGTCAGGTATTGCTACATTTTCTCTATATTTCATCATGAAGCACAGAGTCTCTGAGCCTGGAATACAATTTTACATTGCTCAGAATGCAGGCCAATCATGCTATGGCAGGTATTCCTACATGTTCTCCATATTTTATCTTGTAGCACAGAGTCTCTGAATCCGTAAAACAATTTTACACTACTCATTAATCATTCAAGTAGAGCAATAATGGTTATTGCTACATTTTCTTCTTATTTTGTCATTTAGCACAGAGTCTCTGAACCTGGAATGCAATTATGCCTTGCTCAGAATGCAGGCCAGTCATAGTATAACAGGTTTTCCCACATTCTCTCCATATTTTGTCTTGTAGCACAGAGTCTCTGAATCCGTAATACAATTTTTTACTACTGAGTGAAAATGCCAGTCATGCTATGACATGTATTGCTACATTTTCTCTATATTTCACCATGTAGCACAGAGTCTCTGAGCCTGAAATATAATTTTACATTGCTCAGTATGCAGACCAATCATCCTATGACAGGTATTCCTACATTCACTCCATATTTTGGCTTGTAGCACAGAGTCTCTGAATCCGTAATACAATTTTACACTAATCTTTAATCATTCAAATCGAGCAATGATGGGTATTGCTACATTTTCTTCATATTTTGTCATTTAGCACAGAGTCTCTGAACCTAGAATGCAATTATACTTTGCTCAGTATGCAGGCCAGTCAGGCTATGACAGGTATTCCTACATTTTATCCATATTTTGTCTTGTAGCACAGAGTCTCTGAATCCGTAATACAATTTTTCTCTACTCAGTGAACATGCCAGACATGCTATGTCAGGTATTGCTACATTTTCTCTATATTTCATCATGTAGCACAGAGTCTCTGAGCCTGGAATACAATTTAACATTGCTCAGAATGCAGGCCAATCATGCTATGGCAGGTATTCCTACATGTTCTCCATATTTTATCTTGTAGCACAGTATCTCTGAATCCGTAATACAATTTTACACATCTCATTAATCATTCGTGTAGACCAATGATGGGTATTGCTACATTTTCTTCTTATTTTGTCATTTATCACAGAGTCTCAGAACCTGAAATGCAATTATACTTTGCTCAGTATGCAGACCAGTCAGGCTATGACAGGTATTCCTACATTTTATCCATATTTTGTCTTGTAGCACAGAGTCTCTGAATCCGTAATACAATTTTACACTACTCATTAATCATTCCAATAGAGCAATAATGGGTATTGCTACATTTTCTCCATATTTTGTCATTTAGCACAGAGTCTCTGAACCTGGAATGCAATTATACTTTGCTCAGTATGCAGGCCAGTCAGGTTATGACAGGTATTCGTACATTTTATCCATATTTTGTCTTGTAGCACAGAGTCTCTGAATCCGTAATATAATTTTTCTCTACTCGGTGAACATGCCAGTCATGCTATGTCAGGTACTGCTACATTTTCTCTATATTTCATCATGTAGCACAGAATCTCGGAGTCTGGAATACAATTCTACATTGCTCAGTATGCAGGCCAATCATGCTTTGGCAGGTATACCTACATGTCTCCATATGTTGTCTTGTAGCACAGAGTCTCTGAATCCGTAATACAATTTTACACTACTCATTAATCATTCCAGTAGACCAATAATGGGTATTTCTACATTTTCTTCATATTTTGTCATTTAGAACAGAGTCTCTGAACCTGGAATGCAATTATACCTTGCTCAGTATGCAGGCCAGTCATGCTATGACAGGTATTCCTACATTTTATCCATATTTTGTCTTGTAGCACAGATTCTCTGAATCCGTAATACAATTTTACACTACTCTTTAATCATTCCAATAGAGCAATGATGGGTATTGCTACATTTTCTTCATATTTTGTCATTTAGCACAGAGTCTCTGAACCTGGAATGCAATTATACTTTGCTCAGTATGCAGGCCCGTCAGGCTATGACAGGTATTCCTACATTTTATCCATATTTTGTCTTGTAGCACAGAGTCTCTGAATCCGTAATACAATTTTTCTCTACTCAGTGAACATGCCAGTCATGCTATGTCAGGTATTGCTACATTTTCTCTATATTTCATCATGTAGCACAGAGTCTCTGAGCCTGGAATACAATTTTACATTGCTCAGAATGCAGGCCAATCATGCTATGGCAGGTATTCCTACATGTTCTCCATATTTTATCTTGTAGCACAGAGTCTCTGAATCCGTAATACAATTTTACACTACTCATTAATGATTCGGGTAGAGCAATAATTGGTATTACTACATTTTCTTCTTATTTTGACATTTAGCACAGAGTCTCTGAACCTGAAATGCAATTATACTTTGCTAAGTATGCAGGCCAGTCAGGCTATGACAGGTATTCCTACATTTTATCCATATTTTGTCTTGTAGCACAGAGTCTCTGAATCCGTAATACAATTTTACACTACTCTTTAATCATTCAAGTAGAGCAATGATGGGTATTGCTACATTTTCTTCATATTTTGTCATTTAGCACAGAGTCTCTGAACCTGGAATGCAATTATACTTTGCTCAGTATGCAGGTCAGTCAGGTTATGACAGGTATTCGTACATTTTATCCATATTTTGTCTTGTAGCACAGAGTCTCTGAATCCATAATACAATTTTTCTCTACTCGGTGAACCTGCCAGTCATCCTATGTCAGGTAATGCTACATTTTCTCTATATTTCTTCATGTAGCACAGAATCTAGGAGTCTGGAATACAATTTTACATTGCTCAGTATGCAGGCCAATCATGCTATGGCAGGTATTCCTACATGTTCTCCATATTTTGTCTTGTAGCACAGAGTCTCTGAATCCGTAATACAATTTTACACTACTCATTAATCATTCCAGTAGACCAATAATGGGTATTGCTACTTTTTCTTCATATTTTGTAATTCAGCACAGAGTCTCTGAACCTGGAATGCAATTATACCTTGCTCAGTATGCAGGCCAGTCATGCTATGACAGGTATTCCTACATTTTATCCATATTTTGTCTTGTAGCACAGAGTCTCTGAATCCGTAATACAATTTTACACTACTCTTTAATCATTCCAATAGAGCAATGATGGGTATTGCTACATTTTCTTCATATTTTATCATTTAGCACAGAGTCTCTGAACCTGGAATGCAATTATACTTTGCTCAGTTTGCAGGCCCGTCAGGCTATGACAGGTATTCCTACATTTTCTCCATATATTGTCTTGTAGCACAGAGTCTCTGAATCCGTAATACAATTTTTCTCTACTCAGTGAACATGCCAGTCATGCTATGTCAGGTATTGCTACATTTTCTCTATATTTCATCATGTAGCACAGAGTCTCTGAGCCTGGAATACAATTTTACATTGCTCAGAATGCAGGCCAATCATGCTATGGCAGGTATTCCTACATGTTCTCCATATTTTATCTTGTAGCACAGAGTCTCTGAATCCGTAATACAATTTTACACTACTCATTAATCATTCGAGTAGAGCAATAATGGGTATTGCTACATTTTCTTCTTATTTTGTCATTTAGCACAGAGTCTCTGAACCTGAAATGCAATTATACTTTGCTACGTATGCCGGCCAGTCAGGCTATGACAGGTATTCCTACATTTTATCTATATTTTGTCTTGTAGCACAGAGTCTCTGAATCCGTAATACAATTTTTCACTACTCATTAATCATTCGAGTAGAGCAATTGTGGGTATTGTTACATTTTCTTCATATTTAGTCATTTAGCACAGAGTCTCTGAACCTGGAATGCAATTATACTTTGCTCAGTATGCAGCCCAGTCATGGTATGACAGGTATTCCTACATTTTATCCATATTTTGTCTTGTAGCACAGAGTCTCTGAATCCGTAATACAATTTTCCTCTTCTCAGTGAACATGCCAGTCATGCTATGACAGGTATAGCTACATTTTCTCTATATTTCGCCATGTAGCACAGAGTCTCTGAGCCTGGAATACAATTTTGCATTGCTCAGTATGCAGGCCAATCATGCTCTGACAGGTATTCCTATATTTTCTCCATATTTTGTCTTGTAGCACGGAGTCTCTGTATCCGTAATACAATTTTTCACTACTCATTAATCATTCGAGTAGAGCAATGGTGGGTATCGCTACATTTTCTCCTTATTTTCCCATATAGCACAGAGTCTCTGAACCTGGAATGCAATGATACATTGCTCGGTATGCAGGCCAGTCATGCTATGACAGGTTTTCCCACATTTTCACCATATTTTGTCTTGTAGCACAGAGTCTCTGAATCCGTAATACAATTTTACAGTACTCTTTGATCATTCAAGTAGAGCAATGATGGGTATTGGTACATTTTCTTCATATTTTGTCATTTAGCATAGAGTCTCTGAACCTGGAATGCAATTATACTTTGCTCAGTATGCAGGCCAGTCAGGTTATGACAGGTATTCGTACATTTTATCCATATTTTGTCTTGTAGCACAGAGTCTCTGAATCCGTAATACAATTTTTCTCTACCCGGTGAACATGCCAGTCATGCTATGTCAGGTACTGCTACATTTTCTCTATATTTCATCATGTAGCACGGAATCTCTGAGTCTGGAATACAATTTTACATTGCTCAGTATGCAGGCCAATCATGCTATGGCAGGTATTCCTACATGTTCTCCATATTTTGTCTTGTAGCACAGAGTCTCTGAATCCGTAATACAATTTTACACTACTCATTAATCATTCCAGTAGACCAATAATGGGTATTGCTACATTTTCTTCATATTTTGTCATTTAGCACAGAGTCTCTGAACCTGGAATGCAGTTATACCTTGCTCAGTATGCAGGCCAGTCATGCTATGACAGGTATTCCTACATTTTATCCATATTTTGTCTTGTAGCACAGAGTCTCTGAATCCGTAATACAATTTTACACTACTCTTTAATCATTCCAATAGAGCAATGATGGGTATTGCTACATTTTCTTCATATTTTGTCATTTAGCACAGAGTCTCTGAACCTGGAATGCAATTATCCTTTGCTCAGTATGCAGGCCCGTCAGGCTATGACAGGTATTCCTACATTTTATCCATATCTTGTCTTGTAGCACAGAGTCTCTGAATCCGTAATACAATTTTTCTCTACTCAGTGAACATGCCAGTCATGCTATGTCAGGTATTGCTACATTTTCTCTATATTTCATCATGTAGCACAGAGTCTCTGAGCCTGGAATACAATTTTACATTGCTCAGAATGCAGGCCAATCATGCTATGGCAGGTATTCCTACATGTTCTCCATGTTTTATCTTGTAGCACAGAGTCTCTGAATCCGTAATACAATTTTACACTACTCATTAATCATTCGAGTAGAGCAATAATGGGTATTGCTACATTTTCTTCTTATTTTGTCATTTAGCACAGAGTCTCCGAACCTGAAATGCAATTATACTTTGCTCAATATGCAGTCCAGTCAGGCTATGACAGGTATTCCTACATTTTATCCATATTTTGTCTTGTAGCACAGAGTCTCCGAATCCGTAATACAATTTTACACTACTCATTAATCATTCCAGTAGACCAATAATGGGTATTGCTACATTTTCTTCATAGTTTGTCATTTAGCACAGAGTCTCTGAACCTGGAATGCAATTATACCTTGCTCAGTATGCAGGCCAGTCAGGCTATGACAGGTATTCCTACATTTTATCCATATTTTGTTTTGTAGCACAGAGTCTCTGAATCCGTAATACAATTTTTCACTACTCATTAATCATTCCAGTAGAGCAATGATGGGTATTGCTACAGTTTCTTCATATTTTGTCATTTAGCACAGAGTCTCTGAACCTGGAATCAATTATACCTTGCTCAGAATGCAGGCCAGTCATAGTATAACAGGTTTTCCCACATTCTCTCCATATTTTGTCTTGTAGCACAGAGTCTCTGAATCTGTAATACAATTTTTTACTACTCAGAGAAAATGCCAGTCATGCTATGACAGGTATTGCTACATTTTCTCTATATTTCACCATGTAGCACAGAGTCTCTGAGCCTGAAATACAATTTTACATTGCTCAGTATGCAGACCAATCATCCTATGACAGGTATTCCTACATTTTATCCATATTTTGTCTTGTAGCACAGAGTCTCTGAATCCGTAATACAATTTTTCTCTCCTCAGTGAACATGCCAGTTATGCTATGACAGGTATTGCTACGTTTTCTCTATATTTCGTCATGTAGCACAGAGTCTCTGAGCCTGGAATACAATTTTACATTGCTCAGTATGCAGGCCAATCATGCTATGACAGGTATTCCTACATTTTCTCCATATTTTGTCTTGTAGCACAGAGTCTCTGAATCCGTAATACAATTTTTCACTACTCATTAATCATTCGAGTAGAGCAATGGTGGGTATCGCTACATTTTCTCCTTATTTTCCCATATAGCACAGAGTCTCTGAACCTGGAATGCAATGATACATTGCTCAGTATGCAGGCCAGTCATGCTATGACAGGTTTTCCCACATTTTCACCATATTTTGTCTTGTAGCACAGAGTCTCTGAATCCGTAATACAATTTTACGCTACTCTTTAATCATTCAAGTAGAACAATGATGGGTATTGCTACATTTTCTTCATATTTTGTCATTTAGCACAGAGTCTCTGAACCTGGAATGCAATTATACTTTGCTCAGTATGCAGGCCAGTCAGGTTATGACAGGTATTCATACATTTTATCCATATTTTGTCTTGTAGCACAGAGTCTCTGAATCCGTAATACAATTTTTCTCTACTCGGTGAACATGCCAGTCATGCTATGTCAGATACTGCTACATTTTCTCTATATTTCATCATGTAGCACAGAATCTCGGAGTCTGGAATACAATTTTACATTGCTCAGTATGCAGGCCAATCATGCTATGGCAGGTATTCCTACGTGTTTTCCATATTTTGTGTTGTAGCACAGAGTCTCTGAATCCGTAATACAATTTTACACTACTCATTAATCATTCCAGTAGACCAGCAATGGGTATTGCTACATTTTCTTCATATTTTGTCATTTAGCACAGAGTCTCTGAACCTGGAATGCAATTGTACCTTGCTCAGTATGCAGGCCAGTCAGGCTATGACAGGTATTCCTACATTTTATCCATATTTTGTATTGTAGCACAGAGTCTCTGAATCCGTAATACAATTTTACACTACTCTTTAATCATTCCAATAGAGCAATGATGGGTATTGCTACATTTTCTTCATATTTTGTCATTTAGCAAAGAGTCTCTGAACCTGGAATGCAATTATACTTTGCTCAGTATGCAGGCCCGTCAGGCTATGACAGGTATTCCTACATTTTATCCATATTTTGTCTTGTAGCACAGAGTCTCTGAATCTGTAATACAATTGTTCTCTACTCAGTGAACATGCCAGTCATGCTATGTCAGGTATTGCTACATTTTCTCTATATTTCATCATGCAGCACAGAGTCTCTGAGCCTGGAATACAATTTTACATTGCTCAGAATGCAGGCCAATCATGCTATGGCAGGTATTCCTACATGTTCTCCATATTTTATCTTGTAGCACAGAGTCTCTGAATCCGTAATACAATTTTACACTACTCATTAATCAATCGAGTAGAGCATCAATGGGTATTGCTACATTTTCTTCTTATTTTGTCATTTAGCACAGAGTCTCTGAACGTGAAATGCAATTATACTTTGCTAAGTATGCTGGCCAGTCAGGCTATGACAGGTATTCCTACATTTTATCATTATTTTGTCTTGTAGCACAGAGTCTCTGAATCCGTAATACAATTTTTCTCTCCTCAGTGAACATGCCAGTCATGCTATGACAGGTATTGCTACATTTTCTCTATATTTTGTCATGTAGCACAGAGTCTCTGAAGCCGTAAAACAATTTTGCACTACTCATTAATCATTCGAGTAGAGCAATAATGGGTATTGCTACATATTTTTCTTATTTTGTCATTTAGCACAGAGTCTCTGAACCTGGAATGCAATTATACTTTGCTCAGTATGCAGGCCAGTTAGGCTATGACAGGTATTCCTACATTTTATCTATATTTTGTCTTGTAGCACAGAGTCTCTGAATCCGTAATACAATTTTACACTACTCATTAATCATTCCAGTAGAGCAATAATGGGTATTGCTACATTTTCTTCATATTTTGTCATTTAGCACAGAGTCTCTGAACCTGGAATGCAATTATGCCTTGCTCAGAATGCAGGCCAGTCATAGTATAACAGGTTTTCCCACATTCTCTCCGTATTTTGCCTTGTAGCACAGAGTCTCTGAATCCGTAATACAATTTTTTACTACTCAGTGAAAATGCCAGTCATGCTATGACAGGTATTGCTACATTTTCTCTATATTTCACCATGTAGCACAGAGTCTCTGAGCCTGAAATACAATTTTACATTGCTCAGTATGCAGACCAATCATCCTATGACAGGTATTCCTACATTTTATCCATATTTTGTCTTGTAGCACAGAGTCTCTGAATCCGTAATACAATTTTTCTCTCCTCAGTGAACATGCCAGTCATGCTATGACAGGTATTGCTACATTTTCTCTATATTTCTTCATGTAGCACAGAATCTCGGAGTCTGGAATACAATTTTACATTGCTCAGTATGCATGCCAATCATGCTATGGCAGGTATTCCTACATGTTCTCCATATTTTGTCTTGTAGCACAGAGTCTCTGAATCCGTAATACAGTTTTACGCTACTCATTAATCATTCCAGTAGACCAATAATGGGTATTGCTACTTTTTCTTCATATTTTGTCATTCAGCACAGAGTCTCTGAACCTGGAATGCAATTATACCTTGCTCAGTATGCAGGCCAGTCATGCTATGACAGGTATTCCTACATTTTATCCATATTTTGTCTTGTAGCACAGAGTCTCTGAATCCGTAATACAATTTTTCTCTACTCAGTGAACATGCCAGTCATGCTATGTCAGGTATTGCTACATTTTCTCTATATTTCATCATGTAGCACAGAGTCTCTGAGCCTGGAATACAATTTTACATTGCTCAGAATGCAGGCCAATCATGCTATGGCAGGTATTCCTACATGTTCTCCATATTTTATCTTGTAGCACAGAGTCTCTGAATCTGTAATACAATTTTACACTACTCTTTAATCATTCCAATAGAGCAATGATGGGTATTGCTACATTTTCTTCATATTTTGTCATTTAGCACAGAGTCTCTGAACCTGGAATGCAATTATACTTTGCTTAGTATGCAGGCCCGTCAGGCTATGACAGGTATTCCTACATTTTATCCATATTTTGTCTTGTAGCACAGAGTCTCTGAATCCGTAATACAATTTTTCTCTACTCAGTGAACATGCCAGTCATGCTATGTCAGGTATTGCTACATTTTCTCTGTATTTCATCATGTAGCACAGAGTCTCTGAGCCTGGAATACAATTTTACATTGCTCAGAATGCAGGCCAATCATGCTATGGCAGGTATTCCTACATGTTCTCCATATTTTATCTTGTAGCACAGAGTCTCTGAATCCGTAATACAATTTTACACTACTCATTAATCATTCGAGTAGAGCAATAATGGGTATTGCTACATTTTCTTCTTATTTTGTCATTTAGCACAGAGTCTCTGAACCTGAAATGCAATTATACTTTGCTAAGTATGCCGGCCAGTCAGGCTATGACAGGTATTCCTACATTTTATCTATATTTTGTCTTGTCGCACAGAGTCTCTGAATCCGTAATACAATTTTTCACTACTCATTAATCATTCGAGTAGAGCAATGGTGGGTATTGTTACATTTTCTTCATATTTAGTCATTTAGCACAGAGTCTCTGAACCTGGAATGCAATTATACTTTGCTCAGTATGCAGCCCAGTCATGCTATGACAGGTATTCCTACATTTTATCCATATTTTGTCTTGTAGCACAGAGTCTCTGAATCTGTAATACAATTTTTCTCTTCTCAGTGAACATGCCAGTCATGCTATGACAGGTATTGCTACATTTTCTCTATATTTCGCCATGTAGCACAGAGTCTCTGACCCTGGAATACAATTTTGCATTGCTCAGTATGCAGGTCAATCCTGCTCTGACAGGTATTCCTATATTTTCTCCATATTTTGTCTTGTAGCACAGAGTCTCTGAATCCGTAATACAATTTTTCACTACTCATTAATCATTCGAGTAGAGCAATGGTGGGTATCGCTACATTTTCTCCTTATTTTCCCATATAGCACAGAGTCTCTGAACCTGGAATGCAATGATACATTGCTCGGTATGCAGGCCAGTCATGCTATGACAGGTTTTCCCACATTTTCACCATATTTTGTCTTGTAGCACAGAGTCTCTGAATTCGTAATACAATTTTACACTACTCATTAATCATTCCAGTAGAGCAATAATGGGTATTGCTACATTTTCTTCATATTTTGTCATTTAGCACAGAGCCTCTGAACCTGGAATGCAATTATGCCTTGCTCAGAATGCAGGCCAGTCATAGTATAATAGGTTTTCCCACATTCTCTCCATATTTTGTCTTGTAGCACAGAGTCTCTGAATCCGTAATACAATTTTTTACTACTCAGTGAAAATGCCAGTCATGCTATGACAGGTATTGCTACATTTTGTCTATATTTCACCATGTAGCACAGAGTCTCTGAGCCTGAAATACAATTTTACATTGCTCAGTATGCAGACCAATCATCCTATGACAGGTATTCCTACATTCACTCCATATTTTGTCTTGTAGCACAGAGTCTCTGAATCCGTAATACAATTTTTCACGACTCATTAATCATTCGAGTAGAGCAATGGTGGGTATTGTTACATTTTCTTCATATTTAGTCATTTAGCACAGAGTCTCTGAACCTGGAATGCAATTATACTTTGCTCAGTATGCAGCCCAATCATGCTATGACAGGTATTCCTACATTTTATCCATATTTTGTCTTGCAGCACAGAGTCTCTGAATCCGTAATACAATTTTACACTAATCTTTAATCATTCAAATCGAGCAATGATGGGTATTGCTACATTTTCTTCATATTTTGTCATTTAGGACAGAGTCTCTGAACCTAGAATGCAATTATACTTTGCTCAGTATGCAGGCCAGTCAGGCTATGACAGGTATTCCTACATTTTATCCATATTTTGTCTTGTAGCACAGAGTCTCTGAATCCGTAATACAATTTTTTACTACTCAGTGAAAATGCCAGTCATGCTATGACAGGTATTGCTACATTTTCTCTATATTTCACCATGTAGCACAGAGTCTCTGAGCCTGAAATACAATTTTACATTGCTCAGTTTGCAGACCAATCATCCTATGACAGGTATTCCTACATTTTATCCATATTTTGTCTTGTAGCACAGAGTCTCTGAATCCGTAATACAATTTTTCTCTCCTCAGTGAACATGCCAGTCATGCTATGACAGGTATTGCTACATTTTCTCTATATTTCTTCATGTAGCACAGAATCTCGGAGTCTGGAATACAATTTTACATTGCTCAGTATGCAGGCCAATCATGCTATGGCAGGTATTCCTACATGTTCTCCATATTTTGTCTTGTAGCACAGAGTTTCTGAATCCGTAATATACAATTTTACACTACTCATTAATCATTCCAGTAGACCAATAATGGTTATTGCTACTTTTTCTTCATATTTTGTCATTCAGCACAGAGTCTCTGAACCTAGAATGCAATTATACTTTGCTCAGTATGCAGGCCAGTCTGGCTATGACAGGTATTCCTACATTTTATCCATATTTTGTCTTGTAGCACAGATTCTCTGAATCCGTAATACAATTTTTCTCTACTCAGTGAACATGCCAGACATGCTATGTCAGGTATTGCTACATTTTCTCTATATTTCATCATGTAGCACAGAGTCTCTGAGCCTGGAATACAATTTTACATTGCTCAGAATGCAGGCCAATCATGCTATGGCAGGTATACCTACATGTCTCCATATTTTGTCTTGTAGCACAGAGTCTCTGAATCCGTAATACAATTTTACACTACTCATTAATCATTCCAGTAGACCAATAATGGGTATTGCTACATTTTCTTCATATTTTGTCATTTAGCACAGAGTCTCTGAACCTGGAATGCAATTATGCTTTGCTCAGTATGCAGGCCCGTCAGGCTATGACAGGTATTCCTACATTTTATCCATATTTTGTCTTGTAGCACAGAGTCTCTGAATCCGTAATACAATTTTTCTCTACTCAGTGAACATGCCAGTCATGCTATGTCAGGTATTGCTACATTTTCTCTATATTTCATCATGTAGCACAGAGTCTCTGAGCCTGGAATACAATTTTACATTGCTCAGAATGCAGGCCAATCATGCTATGGCAGGTATTCCTACATGTTCTCCATATTTTATCTTGTAGCACAGAGTCTCTGAATCCGTAATACAATTTTACACTACTCATTAATCAATCGAGTAGAGCATCAATGGGTATTGCTACATGTTCTTCATATTTTGTCATTTAGCACAGAGTCTCTGAACCTGGAATGCAATTATACCTTGCTCAGTATGCAGGCCAGTCATGCTATGACAGGTATTCCTACATTTTATCCATATTTTGTCTTGTAGCACAGAGTCTCTGAATCCGTAATACAATTTTACACTACTCTTTAATCATTCCAATAGAGCAATGATGGGTATTGCTACATTTTCTTCATATTTTGTCATTTAGCACAGAGTCTCTGAACCTGGAATGCAATTATGCTTTGCTCAGTATGCAGGCCCGTCAGGCTATGACAGGTATTCCTACATTTTATCCATATTTTGTCTTGTAGCACAGAGTCTCTGAATCCGTAATACAATTTTCTCTACTCAGTGAACATGCCAGTCATGCTATGTCAGGTATTGCTACATTTTCTCTATATTTCATCATGTAGCACAGAGTCTCGGAGCCTGGAATACAATTTTACATTGCTCAGTATGCAGGCCAATCATGCTATGGCAGGTATTCCTACGTGTTTTCCATATTTTGTGTTGTAGCACAGAGTCTCTGAATCCATAATACAATTTTACACTACTCATTAATCATTCCAGTAGACCAATAATGGGTATTGCTACAATTTCTTCATATTTTGTCATTTAGCACAGAGTCTCTGAACCTGGAATGCAATTGTACCTTGCTCAGTATGCAGGCCAGTCATGCTATGACAGGTATTCCTACATTTTATCCATATTTTATCTTGTAGCACAGAGTCTCTGAATCCGTAATACAATTTTACACTACTCTTTAATCATTCCAATAGAGCAATGATGGGTATTGCTACATTTTCTTCATATTTTGTCATTTAGCAAAGAGTCTCTGAACCTGGAATGCAATTATACTTTGCTCAGTATGCAGGCCCGACAGGCTATGACAGGTATTCCTACATTTTATCCATATTTTGTCTTGTAGCACAGAGTCTCTGAATCTGTAATACAATTGTTCTCTACTCAGTGAACATGCCATTCATGCTATGTCAGGTATTGCTACATTTTCTCTATATTTCATCATGCCACACAGAGTCCCTGAGCCTAGAATACAATTTTGCATTGCTCAGAATGCAGGCCAATCATGCTATGGCAGGTATTCCTACATGTTCTCCATATTTTATCTTGTAGCACAGAGTCTCTGAATCCGTAATACAATTTTACACTACTCATTAATCAATCGAGTTGAGCAATAATGGGTATTGCTACATTTTCTTCTTATTTTGTCATTTAGCACAGAGTCTCTGAACGTGAAATGCAATTATACTTTGCTAAGTATGCAGGCCAGTCAGGCTATGACAGGTATTCCTACATTTTATCCATATTTTGTCTTGTAGCACAGAGTCTCTGAATCCGTAATACAATTTTTCTCTCCTCAGTGAACATGCCAGTCATGCTATGACAGGTATTGCTACATTTTCTCTATATTTTGTCATGTAGCACAGAGTCTCTGAATCCGTAATACAATTTTACACTACTCATTAATCAATCGAGTAGAGCAATAATGGGTATTGCTACATTTTCTTCTTATTTTGTCATTTAGCACAGAGTCTCTGAACGTGAAATGCAATTATACTTTGCTAAATATGCAGGCCAGTCAGGCTATGACAGGTATTCCTACATTTTATCCATATTTTGTCTTGTAGCACAGTCTCTGAATCCGTAATACAATTTTTCTCTGCTCAGTGAACATGCCAGACATGCTATGTCAGGTATTGCTACATTTTCTCTATATTTCATCATGTAGCACAGAGTCTCTGAGCCTGGAATACAATTTTACATTGCTGAGAATGCAGGGCAATCATGCTATGGCAGGTATACCTACATGTCTCCATATTTTGTCTTGTAGCACAGAGTCTCTGAATCCGTAATACAATTTTACACTACTCATTAATCATTCCAGTAGACCAATAATGGGTATTGCTACATTTTCTTCATATTTTGTCATTTAGCACAGAGTCTCTGAACCTGGAATGCAATTATGCCTTGCTCAGAATGCAGGCCAGTCATAGTATAATAGGTTTTCCCACATTCTCTCCATATTTTGTCTTGTAGCACAGAGTCTCTGAATCCGTAATACAATTTTTTACTACTCAGTGAAAATGCCAGTCATGCTATGACAGGTATTGCTACATTTTGTCTATATTTCACCATGTAGCACAGAGTCTCTGAGCCTGAAATACAATTTTACATTGCTCAGTATGCAGACCAATCATCCTATGACAGGTATTCCTACATTCACTCCATATTTTGTCTTGTAGCACAGAGTCTCTGAATCCGTAATACAATTTTTCACGACTCATTAATCATTCGAGTAGAGCAATGGTGGGTATTGTTACATTTTCTTCATATTTAGTCATTTAGCACAGAGTCTCTGAACCTGGAATGCAATTATACTTTGCTCAGTATGCAGCCCAATCATGCTATGACAGGTATTCCTACATTTTATCCATATTTTGTCTTGCAGCACAGAGTCTCTGAATCCGTAATACAATTTTACACTAATCTTTAATCATTCAAATCGAGCAATGATGGGTATTGCTACATTTTCTTCATATTTTGTCATTTAGGACAGAGTCTCTGAACCTAGAATGCAATTATACTTTGCTCAGTATGCAGGCCAGTCAGGCTATGACAGGTATTCCTACATTTTATCCATATTTTGTCTTGTAGCACAGAGTCTCTGAATCCGTAATACAATTTTTTACTACTCAGTGAAAATGCCAGTCATGCTATGACAGGTATTGCTACATTTTCTCTATATTTCACCATGTAGCACAGAGTCTCTGAGCCTGAAATACAATTTTACATTGCTCAGTTTGCAGACCAATCATCCTATGACAGGTATTCCTACATTTTATCCATATTTTGTCTTGTAGCACAGAGTCTCTGAATCCGTAATACAATTTTTCTCTCCTCAGTGAACATGCCAGTCATGCTATGACAGGTATTGCTACATTTTCTCTATATTTCTTCATGTAGCACAGAATCTCGGAGTCTGGAATACAATTTTACATTGCTCAGTATGCAGGCCAATCATGCTATGGCAGGTATTCCTACATGTTCTCCATATTTTGTCTTGTAGCACAGAGTTTCTGAATCCGTAATATACAATTTTACACTACTCATTAATCATTCCAGTAGACCAATAATGGTTATTGCTACTTTTTCTTCATATTTTGTCATTCAGCACAGAGTCTCTGAACCTAGAATGCAATTATACTTTGCTCAGTATGCAGGCCAGTCTGGCTATGACAGGTATTCCTACATTTTATCCATATTTTGTCTTGTAGCACAGATTCTCTGAATCCGTAATACAATTTTTCTCTACTCAGTGAACATGCCAGACATGCTATGTCAGGTATTGCTACATTTTCTCTATATTTCATCATGTAGCACAGAGTCTCTGAGCCTGGAATACAATTTTACATTGCTCAGAATGCAGGCCAATCATGCTATGGCAGGTATACCTACATGTCTCCATATTTTGTCTTGTAGCACAGAGTCTCTGAATCCGTAATACAATTTTACACTACTCATTAATCATTCCAGTAGACCAATAATGGGTATTGCTACATTTTCTTCATATTTTGTCATTTAGCACAGAGTCTCTGAACCTGGAATGCAATTATGCTTTGCTCAGTATGCAGGCCCGTCAGGCTATGACAGGTATTCCTACATTTTATCCATATTTTGTCTTGTAGCACAGAGTCTCTGAATCCGTAATACAATTTTTCTCTACTCAGTGAACATGCCAGTCATGCTATGTCAGGTATTGCTACATTTTCTCTATATTTCATCATGTAGCACAGAGTCTCTGAGCCTGGAATACAATTTTACATTGCTCAGAATGCAGGCCAATCATGCTATGGCAGGTATTCCTACATGTTCTCCATATTTTATCTTGCAGCACAGAGTCTCTGAATCCGTAATACAATTTTACACTACTCATTAATCAATCGAGTAGAGCATCAATGGGTATTGCTACATGTTCTTCATATTTTGTCATTTAGCACAGAGTCTCTGAACCTGGAATGCAATTATACCTTGCTCAGTATGCAGGCCAGTCATGCTATGACAGGTATTCCTACATTTTATCCATATTTTGTCTTGTAGCACAGAGTCTCTGAATCCGTAATACAATTTTACACTACTCTTTAATCATTCCAATAGAGCAATGATGGGTATTGCTACATTTTCTTCATATTTTGTCATTTAGCACAGAGTCTCTGAACCTGGAATGCAATTATGCTTTGCTCAGTATGCAGGCCCGTCAGGCTATGACAGGTATTCCTACATTTTATCCATATTTTGTCTTGTAGCACAGAGTCTCTGAATCCGTAATACAATTTTTCTCTACTCAGTGAACATGCCAGTCATGCTATGTCAGGTATTGCTACATTTTCTCTATATTTCATCATGTAGCACAGAGTCTCGGAGCCTGGAATACAATTTTACATTGCTCAGTATGCAGGCCAATCATGCTATGGCAGGTATTCCTACGTGTTTTCCATATTTTGTGTTGTAGCACAGAGTCTCTGAATCCGTAATACAATTTTACACTACTCATTAATCATTCCAGTAGACCAATAATGGGTATTGCTACATTTTCTTCATATTTTGTCATTTAGCACAGAGTCTCTGAACCTGGAATGCAATTGTACCTTGCTCAGTATGCAGGCCAGTCATGCTATGACAGGTATTCCTACATTTTATCCATATTTTATCTTGTAGCACAGAGTCTCTGAATCCGTAATACAATTTTACACTACTCTTTAATCATTCCAATAGAGCAATGATGGGTATTGCTACATTTTCTTCATATTTTGTCATTTAGCAAAGAGTCTCTGAACCTGGAATGCAATTATACTTTGCTCAGTATGCAGGCCCGACAGGCTATGACAGGTATTCCTACATTTTATCCATATTTTGTCTTGTAGCACAGAGTCTCTGAATCTGTAATACAATTGTTCTCTACTCAGTGAACATGCCATTCATGCTATGTCAGGTATTGCTACATTTTCTCTATATTTCATCATGCCACACAGAGTCCCTGAGCCTAGAATACAATTTTGCATTGCTCAGAATGCAGGCCAATCATGCTATGGCAGGTATTCCTACATGTTCTCCATATTTTATCTTGTAGCACAGAGTCTCTGAATCCGTAATACAATTTTACACTACTCATTAATCAATCGAGTTGAGCAATAATGGGTATTGCTACATTTTCTTCTTATTTTGTCATTTAGCACAGAGTCTCTGAACGTGAAATGCAATTATACTTTGCTAAGTATGCAAGCCAGTCAGGCTATGACAGGTATTCCTACATTTTATCCATATTTTGTCTTGTAGCACAGAGTCTCTGAATCCGTAATACAATTTTTCTCTCCTCAGTGAACATGCCAGTCATGCTATGACAGGTATTGCTACATTTTCTCTATATTTTGTCATGTAGCACAGAGTCTCTGAATCCGTAATACAATTTTACACTACTCATTAATCAATCGAGTAGAGCAATAATGGGTATTGCTACATTTTCTTCTTATTTTGTCATTTAGCACAGAGTCTCTGAACGTGAAATGCAATTATACTTTGCTAAATATGCAGGCCAGTCAGGCTATGACAGGTATTCCTACATTTTATCCATATTTTGTCTTGTAGCACAGAGTCTCTGAATCCGTAATACAATTTTTCTCTGCTCAGTGAACATGCCAGACATGCTATGTCAGGTATTGCTACATTTTCTCTATATTTCATCATGTAGCACAGAGTCTCTGAGCCTGGAATACAATTTTACATTGCTGAGAATGCAGG
The DNA here is from genome assembly GCA_031216915.1 of Pictodentalium vernedei. Lineage (NCBI taxonomy): Eukaryota > Metazoa > Mollusca > Scaphopoda > Dentaliida > Dentaliidae > Pictodentalium > Pictodentalium vernedei. Next base: position 121,182,960 of record CM062297.1, on the reverse strand, counting down.
GCAATCATGCTATGGCAGGTATACCTACATGTCTCCATATTTTGTCTTGTAGCACAGAGTCTCTGAATCCGTAATAGAATTTTACACTACTCATTAATCATTCCAGTAGACCAATAATGGGTATTGCTACATTTTCTTCATATTTTGTCATTTAGCACAGAGTCTCTGAACCTGGAATGCAATTATGCCTTGCTCAGTATGCAGGCCAGTCATGCTATGACAGGTATTCCTACATTTTATCCATATTTTGTCTTGTAGCACAGAGTCTCTGAATCCGTAATACAATTTTACACTACTCTTTAATCATTCCAATAGAGCAATGATGGGTATTGCTACATTTTCTTCATATTTTGTCATTTAGCACAGTGTCTCTGAACCTGGAATGCAATTATGCTTTGCTCAGTATGCAGGCCCGTCAGGCTATGACAGGTATTCCTACATTTTATCCATATTTTGTCTTGTAGCACAGAGTCTCTGAATCCGTAATACAATTTTTCTCTACTCAGTGAACATGCCAGTCATGCTATGTCAGGTATTGCTACATTTTCTCTATATTTCATCATGTAGCACAGAGTCTCTGAGCCTGGAATACAATTTTACATTGCTCAGAATGCAGGCCAATCATGCTATGGCAGGTATTCCTACATGTTCTCCATATTTTATCTTGTAGCACAGAGTCTCTGAATCCGTAATACAATTTTACACTACTCATTAATCATTCGGGTAGAGCAATAATGGGTATTGCTACATTTTCTTCTTATTTTGACATTTAGCACAGAGTCTCTGAACCTGAAATGCAATTATACTTTGCTAAGTATGCAGGCCAGTCAGGCTATGACAGGTATTCCTACATTTTTTCCATATTTTGTCTTGTAGCACAGAGTCTCTGAATCCGTAATACAATTTTACACTACTCTTTAATCATTCAAGTAGAGCAATGATGGGTATTGCTACATTTTCTTCATATTTTGTCATTTAGCACAGAGTCTCTGAACCTGGAATGCAATTATACTTTGCTCAGTATGCACACCAGTCAGGTTATGACAGGTATTCGTATATTTTATCCATATTTTGTCTTGTAGCACAGAGTCTCTGAATCCGTAATACAATTTTTCTCTACTCGGTGAACATGCCAGTCATGCTATGTCAGGTACTGCTACATTTTCTCTATATTTCTTCATGTAGCACAGAATCTCGGAGTCTGGAATACAATTTTACATTGCTCTGTATGCAGGCCAATCATGCTATGGCAGGTATTCCTACATGTTCTCCATATTTTGTCTTGTAGCACAGAGTCTCTGAATCCGTAATACAATTTTACACTACTCATTAATCATTCCAGTAGACCAATAATGGGTATTGCTACTTTTTCTTCATATTTTGTCATTCAGCACAGAGTCTCTGAACCTGGAATGCAATTATACCTTGCTCAGTGTGCAGGCCAGTCATGCTATGACAGGTATTCCTACATTTTATCCATATTTTGTCTTGTAGCACAGAGTCTCTGAATCCGTAATACAATTTTACACTACTCTTTAATCATTCCAATAGAGCAATGATGGGTATTGCTACATTTTCTTCATATTTTGTCATTTAGCACAGAGTCTCTGAACCTGGAATGCAATTATACTTTGCTTAGTATGCAGGCTCGTCAGGCTATGACAGGTATTCCTACATTTTGTCCATATTTTGTCTTGTAGCACAGAGTCTCTGAATCCGTAATACAATTTTTCTCTACTCAGTGAACATGCCAGTCATGCTATGTCAGGTATTGCTACATTTTCTCTGTATTTCATCATGTAGCACAGAGTCTCTGAGCCTGGAATACAATTTTACATTGCTCAGAATGCAGGCCAATCATGCTATGGCAGGTATTCCTACATGTTCTCCATATTTTATCTTGTAGCACAGAGTCTCTGAATCCGTAATACAATTTTACACTACTCATTAATCATTCGAGTAGAGCAATAATGGGTATTGCTACATTTTCTTCTTATTTTGTCATTTAGCACAGAGTCTCTGAACCTGAAATGCAATTATACTTTGCTAAGTATGCCGGCCAGTCAGGCTATGACAGGTATTCCTATATTTTATCTATATTTTGTCTTGTAGCACAGAGTCTCTGAATCCGTAATACAATTTTTCACTACTCATTAATCATTCGAGTAGAGCAATGGTGGGTATTGTTACATTTTCTTCATATTTAGTCATTTAGCACAGAGTCTCTGAACCTGGAATGCAATTATACTTTGCTCAGTATGCAGCCCAGTCATGCTATGACAGGTATTCCTACATTTTATCCATATTTTGTCTTGTAGCACAGAGTCTCTGAATCCGTAATACAATTTTTCTCTTCTCAGTGAACATGCCAGTCATGCTATGACAGGTATTGCTACATTTTCTCTATATTTCACCATGTAGCACAGAGTCTCTGACCCTGGAATACAATTTTGCATTGCTCAGTATGCAGGCCAATCATGCTCTGACAGGTATTCCTATATTTTCTCCATATTTTGTCTTGTAGCACAGAGTCTCTGAATCCGTAATACAATTTTTCACTACTCATTAATCATTCGAGTAGAGCAATGGAGGGTATCGCTACATTTTCTCCTTATTTTCCCATATAGCACAGAGTCTCTGAACCTGGAATGCAATGATACATTGCTCGGTATGCAGGCCAGTCATGCTATGACAGGTTTTTCCACATTTTCACCATATTTTGTCTTGTAGCACAGAGTCTCTGAATCCGTAATACAATTTTACACTACTCATTAATCATTCCAGTAGAGCAATAATGGGTATTGCTACATTTTCTTCATATTTTGTCATTTAGCACAGAGTCTCTGAACCTGGAATGCAATTATGCCTTGCTCAGAATGCAGGCCAGTCATAGTATAACAGGTTTTCCCACATTCTCTCCATATTTTGTCTTCTAGCACAGAGTCTCTGAATCCGTAATACAATTTTTTACTACTCAGTGAAAATGCCAGTCATGCTATGACAGGTATTGCTACATTTTCTCTATATTTCACCATGTAGCACAGAGTCTCTGAGCCTGAAATACAATTTTACATTGCTCAGTATGCAGACCAATCATCCTATGACAGGTATTCCTACATTCACTCCATATTTTGGCTTGTAGCACAGAGTCTCTGAATCCGTAATACAATTTTTCACGACTCATTAATCATTTGAGTAGAGCAATGGTGGGTATTGTTACATTTTCTTCATATTTAGTCATTTAGCACAGAGTCTCTGAACCTGGAATGCAATTATACTTTGCTCAGTATGCAGCCCAGTCATGCTATGACAGGTATTCCTACATTTTATCCATATTTTGTCTTGCAGCACAGAGTCTCTGAATCCGTAATACAATTTTACACTAATCTTTAATCATTCAAATCGAGCAATGATGGGTATTGCTACATTTTCTTCATATTTTGTCATTTAGCACAGAGTCTCTGAACCTAGAATGCAATTATACTTTGCTCAGTATGCAGGCCAGTCTGGCTATGACAGGTATTCCTACATTTTATCCATATTTTGTCTTGTAGCACAGAGTCTCTGAATCCGTAATACAATTTTTCTCTACTCAGTGAACATGCCAGACATGCTATGTCAGGTATTGCTACATTTTCTCTATATTTCATCATGTAGCACAGAGTCTCTGAGCCTGGAATACAATTTTACATTGCTCAGAATGCAGGACAATCATGCTATGGCAGGTGTTCCTACATGTTCTCCATATTTTATCTTGTAGCACAGAGTCTCTGAATCAGTAATACAATTTTACACTACTCATTAATCATTCGAGTAGAGCAATAATGGGTATTGCTACATTTTCTTCTTATTTTGTCATTTAGCACAGAGTCTCTGAACCTGAAATGCAATTATACTTTGCTAAGTATGCCGGCCAGTCAGGCTATGACAGGTATTCCTACATTTTATCTATATTTTGTCTTGTAGCACAGAGTCTCTGAATCCGTCATACAATTTTCCACTACTCATTAATCGTTCGAGTAGAGCAATGGTGGGTATTGTTACATTTTCTTCATATTTAGTCATTTTGCACAGAGTCTCTGAACCTGGAATGCAATTATACTTTGATCAGTATGCAGCCCAGTCATGCTATGACAGGTATTCCTACATTTTATCCATATTTTGTCTTGTAGCACAGAGTCTCTGAATCCGTAATACAATTTTTCTCTTCTCAGTGAACATGCCAGTCATGCTATGACAGGTATTGCTACATTTTCTCTATATTTCGCCATGTAGCACAGAGTCTCTGACCCTGGAATACAATTTTGCATTGCTCAGTATGCAGGCCAATCATGCTCTGACAGGTATTCCTATATTTTCTCCATATTTTGTCTTGTAGCACAGAGTCTCTGAATCCGTAATACAATTTTTCACTACTCATTAATCATTCGAGTAGAGCAATGGTGGGTATCCCTACATTTTCTCCTTATTTTCCCATATAGCACAGAGTCTCTGAACCTGGAATGGAATGATACATTGCTCGGTATGCAGGCCAGTCATGCTATGACAGGTTTTCCCACATTTTCACCATATTTTGTCTTGTAGCACAGAGTCTCTGAATCCGTAATACAATTTTACACTACTCATTAATCATTCCAGTAGAGCAATAATGGGTATTGCTACATTTTCTTCATATTTTGTCATTTAGCACAGAGTCTCTGAACCTGGAATGCAATTATGCCTTGCTCAGAATGCAGGCCAGTCATAGTATAACAGGTTTTCCCACATTCTCTCCATATTTTGTCTTGTAGCACAGAGTCTCTGAATCCGTAATACAATTTTTTACTACTCAGTGAAAACGCCAGTCATGCTATGACAGGTATTGCTACATTTTCTCTATATTTCACCATGTAGCACAGAGTCTCTGAGCCTGAAATACAATTTTACATTGCTCAGTATGCAGACCAATCATCCTATGACAGGTATTCCTACATTCACTCCATATTTTGGCTTGTAGCACAGAGTCTCTGAATCCGTAATACAATTCTTCACGACTCATTAATCATTCGAGTAGAGCAATGGTGAGAATTGTTACATTTTCTTCATATTTAGTCATTTAGCACAGAGTCTCTGAACCTGGAATGCAATTATACTTTGCTCAGTATGCAGCCCAGTCATGCTATGACAGGTATTCCTACATTTTATCCATATTTTGTCTTGCAGCACAGAGTCTCTGAATCCGTAATACAATTTTACACTAATCTTTAATCATTCAAATCGAGCAATGATGGGTATTGCTACATTTTCTTCATATTTTGTCATTTAGCACAGAGTCTCTGAACCTAGAATGCAATTATACTTTGCTCAGTATGCAGGCCAGTCTGGCTATGACAGGTATTCCTACATTTTATCCATATTTTGTCTTGTAGCACAGAGTCTCTGAATCCGTAATACAATTTTTCTCTACTCAGTGAACATGCCAGACATGCTATGTCAGTTATTGCTACATTTTCTCTATATTTCATCATGTAGCACAGAGTCTCTGAGCCTGGAATACAATTTTACATTGCTCAGAATGCAGGCCAATCAGGCTATGGCAGGTATTCCTACATGTTCTCCATATTTTATCTTGTAGCACAGAGTCTCTGAGTCTGTAATACAATTTTTCACTACTCATTAATCATTCGAGTAGAGCAATGGTGGATATTGTTACATTTTCTTCATATTTAGTTATTTAGCACAGAGTCTCTGAACCTGGAATGCAATTATACTTTGCTCAGTATGCAGCCCAGTCATGCTATGACAGGAATTCCTACATTTTATCCATATTTTGTCTTGTAGCACAGAGTCTCTGAATCCGTAATACAATTTTTCTCTGCTCGGTGAACATGCCAGTCATGCTATGTCAGGTACTGCTACATTTTCTCTATATTTCATCATGTAACACAGAATCTCGGAGTCTGGAATACAATTTTACATTGCTCAGTATGCAGGCCAATCATGCTATGGTAGGTATTCCTACATGTTCTCCATATTTTGTCTTGTAGCACAGAGTCTCTGAATCCGTAATACAATTTTACACTACTCATTAATCATTCCAGTAGAGCAATAATGGGTATTGCTACATTTTCTTCATATTTTGTCATTTAGCACAGAGTCTCTGAACCTGGAATGCTATTATACCTTGCTCAGTATGCAGGCCAGTCATGCTATGACAGGTATTCCTACATTTTATCCATATTTTGTCTTGTAGCACAGAGTCTCTGAATCCGTAATACAATTTTACACTACTCATTAATCATTCCAATAGAGCAATAATGGGTATTGCTACATTTTCTTCATATTTTGTCATTTAGCACAGAGTCTCTGAACCTGGAATGCAATTATACCTTGCTCAGTATGCAGGCCAGTCATACTATAACAGGTTTTCCCCACATTCTCTCCATATTTTGTCTTGTAGCACAGACTCTCTGAATCCGTAATACAATTTTTTACTACTCAGTAAAAATGACAGTTATGCTATGACAGGTATTGCTACATTTTCTCTATATTTCATCATGTTGCACAGAGTCTTTGAGCCTGGAATACAATTTTACATTGCTCAGTATGCAGGCCTGTCATGCTATGACCGGAATTCCTACATTTTATCCATATTTTGTCTTGTAGCACAGAGTCTCTGAATCCGTAATATAATTTTTCTCTACTCAGTGAACATGCCAGACATGCTATGTCAGGTATTGCTACATTTTCTCTATATTTCATCATGTAGCACAGAGTCTCTGAGCCTGGAATACAATTTTACATTGCTCAGAATGCAGGCCAATCATGCTATGGCAGGTATTCCTACATGTTCTCCATATTTTATCTTGTAGCACAGAGTCTCTGAATCCGTAAAACAATTTTACACTACTCATTGATCTTTCGAGTAGAGCAATAATGGGTATTGCTACATTTTCTTCTTATTTTGTCATTTAGCACAGAGTCTCTGAACCTGAAATGCAATTATACTTTGCTCAGTATGCAGGCCATTCAGGCTATGCCAGGTATTCCTACATTTTATCCATATTTTGTCTTGTAGCACAGAGTCTCTGAATCCGTAATACAATTTTTCACTACTCATTAATCATTCGAGTAGAGCAATGGTGGGTATCGCTACATTTTCTCCTTATTTTCCCATATAGCACAGAGTCTCTGAACCTGGAATGCAATGATACATTGCTCAGTATGCAGGCCAGTCATGCTATGACAGGTTTTCCCACATTTTCACCATATTTTGTCTTGTAGCACAGAGTCTCTGAATCCGTAATACAATTTTACACTACTCTTTAATCATTCAAGTGGAGCAATGATGGGTATTGCTACATTTTCTTCATATTTTGTCATTTAGCACAGAGTCCCTGAACCTAGAATGCAATTATACTTTGCTCAGTATGCAGGCCAGTCAGGCTATGACAGGTATTCCTACATTTTATCCATATTTTGTCTTGTAGCACAGAGTCTCTGAATCCGTAATACAATTTTTCTCTACTCAGTGAACATGCCAGACATAGGTATTGCTACATTTTCTCTATATTTCATCATGTAGCACAGAGTCTCTGAGCCTGGAATACAATTTTACATTGCTCAGAATGCAGGCCAATCATGCTATGGCAGGTATTCCTACATGTTCTCCATATTTTATCTTGTAGCACAGAATCTCTGAATCCGTAATACAATTTTACACTTCTCATTAATCATTCGAGTAGACCAATGATGGGTATTGCTACATTTTCTTCTTATTTTGTCATTTAGCACAGAGTCTCTGAACCTGGAATGCAATTATACCTTGCTCAGTATGCAGGCCAGTCATACTATAACAGGTTTTCCCCACGTTCTCTCCATATTTTGTCTTGTAGCACAGAGTCTCTGAATCCGTAATACAATTTTTCTGTCCTCAGTGAACATGCCAGTCATGCTATGACAGGTATTGCTACATTTTCTCTATATTTCGTCATGTAGCACAGAGTCTCTGAGCCTGGAATACAATTTTACATTGCTCAGTATGCAGGCCAATCATGCTATGACAGGTATTCCTACATTTTCTCCATATTTTGTCTTGTAGCACAGAGTCTCTGAATCCATAATACAATTTTTCACTACTCATTAATCATTCGAGTAGAGCAATGGTGGGTATCGCCACATTTTCTCCTTATTTTCCCATATAGCACAGAGTCTCTGAACCTGGAATGCAATGATACATTGCTCAGTATGCAGGACAGTCATGCTATGACAGGTTTTCCCACATTTTCACCATATTTTGTCTTGTAGCACAGAGTCTCTGAATCCGTAATACAATTTTACACTACTCGTTAATCATTCAAGTAGAGCAATGATGGGTATTGCTACATTTTCTTCATATTTTGTCATTTAGCACAGAGTCTCTGAACCTGGAATGCAATTATACTTTGCTCAGTATCCAGGCCATTCAGGTTATGACAGGTATTCGTACATTTTATCCATATTTTGTCTTGTAGCACAGAGTCTCTGAATCCGTAATACAATTTTTCTCTACTCGGTGAACATGCCAGTCATGCTATGTCAGGTACTGCTACATTTTCTCTATATTTCATCATGTAGCACAGAATCTCGGAGTCTGGAATACAATTTTACATTGCTCAGTATGCAGGCCAATAATGCTATGGCAGGTATTCCTACATGTTCTCCATATTTTGTCTTGTAGAACAGAGTCTCTGAATCCGTAATACAATTTTACACTACTCATTAATCATTCCAGTAGACCAATAATGGGTATTGCTACATTTTCTTCATATTTTGTCATTTAGCACAGAGTCTCTGAACCTGGAATGCAATTATACCTTGCTCAGTATGCAGGCTAGTCATGCTATGACAGGTATTCCTACATTTTATCCATATTTTGTCTTGTAGCACAGAGTCTCTGAATCCGTAATACAATTTTACACTACTCTTTAATCATTCCAATAGAGCAATGATGGGTATTGCTACATTTTCTTCATATTTTGTCATTTAGCACAGAGTCTCTGAACCTGGAATGCAATTATACTTTGCTCAGTATGCAGGCCCGTCAGGCTATGACAGGTATTCGTACATTTTATCCATATTTTGTCTTGTAGCACAGAGTCTCTGAATCCGTAATACAATTTTTCTCTACTCGGTGAACATGCCAGTCATGCTATGTCAGGTATTGCTACATTTTCTCTATATTTCACCATGTAGCACAGAGTCTCTGAGCCTGGAATACTATTTTGCATTGCTCAGAATGCAGGCCAATCATGCTATGGCAGGTATTCCTACATGTTTTCCATATTTTATCTTGTAGCACAGAGTCTCTGAATCCGTATTACAATTTTACACTACTCATTAATCATTCGAGTAGAGCAATAATGGGTATTGCTACATTTTCTTCTTATTTTGTCATTTAGCACAGAGTCTCTGAACCTGGAATGCAATTATACCTTGCTCAGTATGCAGGCCAGTCATACTATAACAGGTTTTCCCACATTCTCTCCATATTTTGTCTTGTAGCACAGAGTCTCTGAATCCGTAATACAATTTTTTACCACTCAGTGAAAATGCCAGTCATGCTATGACAGGTATTGCTACATGTTCTCTATATTTCACCATGTAGCACAGAGTCTTTGAGCCTGAAATACAATTTTACATTGCTCAGTATGCAGGCCAATCATCCTATTACAGGTATTCCTACATGTTCTCCAGATTTTATCTTGTAGCACAGAGTGAATCCGTAATACAATATTTCTATACTGTACCAATGACCCAGACTTAGCTGGTGCTAACTCTAACAAAACCAGGGCCAAACCCAAATTTTGCCCCCAATCCCCAAAATTTGCATCCAAAACAAAAAGAAATCATGTCCTAAAGGACCTCCATACTACGCCTCTACTGCGCATGCGCAGTGACGCAGACATCCCGAAATTGGCGCCAATTATCATTCTCTGTTTGGCCCTTCATCAGTCAACATCTCACTGATCTTTGTGCTTGTAAATCTCAGTTTAAAGGATGCCAGACACGTAATTTTTGGAGAAAATGTGATTCTAAGGAGGATAGAAGGAGGAGAGGAAAAAGAAGTGACAAAAAATAATCAGGGCTGTACTTAAAAATTTTTTATGAAATTATGTTAAGTTGCCTATTTTCGAGGCATGGGCCTCTTGTTGTCATTCTTGCTAAATGTTGCACTGCTTATTCAGTGTTTCCTCTCCCCTAGCCTTCTAAAGTCCCCCCTTGCAATTCTCCCATGCTTTTGGCATATTTTTGAGAAAGTTCATTTCTAAAATTTCCTGGGAGAGTTGCTTGGTTACAGAATGTTTTCTGTTATTTTCCCCATAGTTACGTTTTCACCCATGGGTGTATAACGTTGTGTTCTGCATCTTCCATCTGATGTTCTGCAGATTCTCCCCTGGGAGTCTCTGTTTTGCATCAGATAGAATGTAATTTTGATGACTGTTTCCGGGCCAGTTTTTTCAGTGCCTGGAGTCATGTTTTCTGGTGTTTTACACTGTTTGTTTACATTGGCAACAGCCTTTTTTGAGGGGGGCTGTTTGCCTTTGGTGTAATTTATCTCACTATTAGATACATTTATATTATCCGTAAGTGTCTCATTAATTATTTAATATAAATTTAAAATTTTTGACCACACTTTGCCATCGGATCCATTGGGGCTCAACGTTACTTTTCAGCAACTTGGGCTTCGCTGAAAAAATATTTTTTCAAAATTATTTTGATTTGCAATTGTTTTTTCATTTATTAATGGATCTTGTTATTATGTATCTTTGTGTCAGGGGTTTTTGCGAGTAACTAGGACTTGTTGTTGTCCTTTCACAATGAAGGGACATTGTTCAAATTGTAATAGGAAGAAATCTTCCTCTGACTTTCATGATCATTGTATTAATTGTAGTCAGTGTTCTCGCATTAATCCCTGTCCTATATGTGAATATTGGGATGAGAAACATTGGAAACGTGTGTCACGATATGTTGTTTCTGGAGAAAGGGCTATGCCGGCTCTTTCTCCACAAGGTCACTACTCTCTCAGTTTCTATTTCAGAGGAACAAGAACAGGGTGATGTTTCCATGTTATCTTCTACAAGTGTGCGTCCGTCGTCACAAATGAATTCAGAGCTAGCGGCAAAAGTGCTCATGGAGATTAGACAAATGTCGTCCGCTAGCTCGCCCGGTGTAGCGTCCATTCACCGAATGGTTCGGCAGCCGGGTTCGTCCGATGCGGTCCAGGAGGAAATTTTGGGTGATGCGAGCACTATAAACATAATAGATGCACACCCAGTGACGGCGAATAGTAAGCGAGAACGGAGGAAGCCTTTGAGTCTGGTTCCTAGCTCGTCCAGGTCCAGCCGGGCCGCGAGCGAGAGAGGCCCCTCTCTCGTACAACAACATCTGGGACCAGATGTTGTTGTACAAAATGTGTCTTTAGCGGAGCGTACGTCCGTCGCTCGGGACGCTCCATTGTATAAGCAGTCCGCGGAGACTGTTAAGGCTTCCTCTTCTCGTCAGCGCACACAACCGCACCTTGGCTGCGTGACCGCTGATATATTGCCAGCTTCGCCGATCAAGGATTCTTCGGCGACCAGGTCACACCATCCGGCAGCCAGGGATTCGAGACCGATGGACTCCGGATGTTCGCATAGGAAAAGTATGCGGGAGCCATCTGATGCGGAGCTGCCCTCGGCGAAGCAGCGAAAGACTGCGCCTCCGCAGGTCTCGACACCGGACATTCTTGTGCAGATAGCACAGCTTATCGCAGCATCCCAGCAGCCGACAGAAACGGTGTCGGATCGAGAATTATCCGGCGGCGCTGGGTCGGTACGCTCCGCCGAAGCATCGGGGGCGGACGACCGGGAACATCATGAGGTCTGACCGGATGGTGAAAGGGATTCGGATGACTTGGAGCTATCCCTTTTGGAACAACATAAAGCTGCCGTGGACTTCATCTGGCACTTTCTCCCTCAAGTTGTTCCGTCGGGCCAGACTGCTGCGGTTCCGGACAAGAGGATTATAGCGTCATTGGACTCTGAATTTTTTGAGCGGTTCAGGGACATCGCTCCCGAGTTTCCGTCGCAGTCCAATAATGTTGCAAGAACATTTGAATTATTGAACGACGCTATATTTAAACTTGCTTCCAAGACGGGAAAGCAGGTTTCTTGTCCGCTAATACTCTCAACCTGCCTTTCATTAATGCAAGGAATAAATTCGATACGGCAGGACAGGGTATCCCGAGAGTTCCTCTGCATATGGACGACGAGGCGGAAGACTTAGAGCTATCATTACCATCGTCGGCTTCTATTCCAACCGCAGTGTTGGAAACAGCTATTGCGTCTAACAGAGCCAATTTAGGTTCCTTATCTTACGCAGATCACCTTACTAAGGCGTTATCACTGCGCCTTCAAGGGAAAGAGTTTCAGGATATACAATCCTCTTTAAGACTTCTTTCAAGGGCAGTAGCTTATTCCACGTGTAACTCCGCCCTTTCAGTGGCAAATCTGGAGTTGGTTAGACGTGACGCAGCCCTAGCTACATCCACACTAGTGGATACTAAGGTGAAGAACTCTCTTAGAGTCGCTTCGGTCTCAGGAGAACTTCTCTTTGACGGCAAGCTTTCTGCTATTTATGATAAAATTACAAAGAAAGCTAAGGATTCTCTGTTCTTCAAATCTGCTTCTAAGAAGTCGGATACAGCAGACAAGAATAAGACAGGCACTTCTGGGTCTAATGCGCCCAAGAGAGGTTCCTATAGAGGTTCTGGTGCGTCCTCTTGGTCTTATTCGAGAGACCGTCAGGGTAGCGACTCTCGTTCGGGACGTCCTTCAGGCCGGGACAATCGGTCGGACGCCCCGAGGTCGACGGGGCGAGGTGCGGGTCGTGGAGGACGTGGTTTCTCCTACCGCAGGCCTCGCAGGTCCAGGAGGTGATGGCTTAAACCTCTATCGCGTACCGGTTGGCGGAAGGTTGTCGAGCTTTTCACAAGAATGGGCGTCGATTACGGACGACCCTTGGGTGAGAGGAGTGACTTCGGAAGGTCTAAAGATATCCTTCAAACGAAAGCCTCCATTAACTCGAAGTCCAAAGTGGACTCATCTTCCGTCAAATCCGCAGAAAAGAGACGCTCTGTTATCAGAGGTGCAGTCTCTTTTAATGAAGAACGCGGTAGAGGTCGTAGAAAACCAGGAATCTCCGGGATTCTACAGCCATCTGTTTCTGGTTCCGAAACCAGACGGCTCGTTCCGTCCAGTCATAGATTTGAGCTGGATAAACAAGCTGATCGTCGCTCCGAAGTTTTATATGGAGACGATTCGGTCGGTCAGAGCGAGTATTCGGGTGAACGATTATGCAACAAGCATAGATCTCAAAGATGCGTACTTTCACGTCATGGTACATCCGACATTCCGAAAGTACCTACGCTTCGCAGTCCTAGGAGTGGTGTATCAATTCCGGGCGATGTGCTTCGGATTGAATCTAGCACCCTGGGCTTTCACTCGGGTAATGAACTCGGTAATGATCTATTTCCGAGCTCATTCGTCTGCGGTAACGTCGGCCTACCTGGACGACATTCTTCAGAGGTACGGCAATGAGTTAACACTTCAGAACGATGTTCAGAATCTTCTTCTATTGCTCCAACGTCTCGGTTTTATAGTAAACGAGGGGAAGTCGGATCTGGTGCCGTCCAAGTCATTCACTCATCTGGGAATGAGCTTCGAGACGCACAACAATCTCGTTCGTCTGCCGTTAACCAGAGCGAAATTAGTCAGTTGTTACGCTCGCTATTGTCTGCACGCAGACAAAGTCACAGCGAGGGAGTTTATGAGACTGATAGGTCTGTGCGGAGCCGCCGCGGATCTCATTCCGATGGGGCGGTTACGCACACGTCCTCTTCAAATTTTCTTGACTCAGAATTGGAGTGTGAAAATTCATTCGCTCGATGTAGACGTTCTCTTGTCAGATCAAGTGAAACAAGAGATTCAGACTTGGGCAAACATTCAGTGGTTAACTCAGGGAGTTCCGCTGCAGTTGCCAGATCCGAGTTTTACCATTATGACAGATGCCAGTCAAACAGGTTGGGGTGCATCATTAATCCCAACGGATTCGAGATGCCAGGGTCTTTGGGATCCGCAATTCCTGTGCAAGCACATAAACATCAAGGAAATGATGTCAATTTGGCTTGCGTTACGTCACTGGATGGACATTATTCACAATGCTCATGTCCAAATCCTATCCAACAATACGACAGTAGTGGCGTATATACGGAATCAGGGAGGCACTCATTCAGTTCCGTTGTTCAATCTAACGGAAAGAATCCTTCTGTTTGCGCTAGAACATCACGTTCTTCTTTCGGTCCGTCACATACCGGGTCGTCTGAATGTGCTAGCAGACTCCCTTTCACGAAAGGGTCGCTTGTTGTCGTCGGAGTGGACTCTCAACAAACAAGTATTCAATCAGATTTGCTACCAATGGGAACGGCCAATGATAGACTTATTTGCGACACATCTCAACAATCAGTTGCAGACGTATGTGTCTCCGTGTCCGGATCCAAGAGCATTTGCAGTAGACGCTCTGTCGATCCCTTGGGACGGAATGATAGGATATGCGTATCCTCCAGCGCCGTTAATTCAACAAGTATTGCTAAAGATAAAACAATCTCAATGCAAGATTCTGTTGGTAGCATCTCTGTCGCCACAGAGACCGTGGATAAATCTACTCAGGTGTCTGTTGTGGGACCTACCGCGAAAGCTTCCTCCACGGGAGGATCTTCTTTCGCAGGGGAAATCGCGCCAACTCCATCACAACCCGCAAGGTCTCAACCTTCACGTTTTTTCCGTTGTGCGGTCCTTCTTGCATGGCAAACACTTTACAGGACGAGCAGTGGATGCGATTTCTAACTGTAGGAGGACCTCCTCTTCGCTAAACTATGCGGCTAAGTGGAAGGTTTTTCGTCGTTGGTGTAGGGATCATTCTGTAGATATATTCGATCCCTCTATACCAGACATTGCAAACTTTCTAGTTTACTTGTTTGACGAAATCAAACTGCAGCCCGTTACTATAAAGGGTTATGGATCTATGTTATCTGATACCTATGCACATCATGATAGTTTACAAATTGGATCTAATGTCTCTTTATCTAAGTTGGTTAGAAACTTTTCGATAAATAGACCCAGAACTCTTAGATTAATTCCTAAGAATTAATCTTGGGTTCTTCTTAAATTGAAGGAAAAGCCATTTGAACCTCTTGGGACAGTAGATTTCAAATTCTTATCTTATAAGACAGCTTTTCTCTTTGCTTTCTCTTCTGCTAGAAGAGTCAGTGAGCTTCATGCACTGTCGGTGGATGATTCTCACTATCGTAGTGTCGGGAACACTATCACCTTCACTACTAATGTGGGTTTTTTAGCTAAGAATCAGACTCCTAATAAATATCCGGAACCTATTGTTATTAAGGCTCTTCCGTCTTCAGACGGGCATAGGCCTTTACTCTGTCCTGTTAGAGCGTTACGTATCTATAAACAGAGATCTCAGTTTATCAGAAAGGGACAGAAACGTTTCTTTCTGTCTTTGATGCCTAATAGAAAGGGCATTTCGGTCCATTCTATTGCTAGATGGATTCAATTAACTATCCGTACTGCTTATGAAAATTTTTCTTCTTCTCAGCAGTCTGTGCTTAAGATTTCTGCTCATGAAGTAAGAGCTCTTTCTACTTCCTGGGCTTATGCTAATAGTGTTGCTATTACAGATTTAATGAAGGCTGCTTATTGGTCTCAGCCATCCACATTTACGAACTTTTATCTCAGAAATATTGAGTCCATTTCTGGAGACCTGCATTGTTTAGGTCCGTTATCTGTTGCTCAGAATGTCGTCCACTAAACAGTTGCAACTATAGTTATGCAGGCTTTCTGTTCCGGCAGTGACTCCGTCCGGCTGCCCTCTTCGCTCTGGGCTATTTGACCCAGGGCAAGGGGAAGGGGGGGGGGGGCGGGTGTTCCCTTAGGTCACCTGCTTTATAGTGAAAAGCAAGGGAATGCCTCCTCCAAGTCAGTATTTCTGAGTCGCTTCCGGGATGGTTTTAAAGTGTAATATTAATGTTAAAATTCATTCATGTCTTATTTTTAAAGTGTAGCTCGGTGTGAAGCATTTGTATATGTCAAGTGTCAAACGGGCTTTAATATACAATACTCGGACACTTTTAAATGACTATAAAGAGTCTCAATTCTCTGGACTACTTTATTTATTGGCTTACTTTAAAAATAATTAGTATAAGGGATATACTGGATGTTAATAGAGAACATGAATGTTATTGTGCTCAATTATTAAGGGTAGTGTATCTTTCTAATTTAATATTAAATAAGAAAGATACATGTAAAGCCTAATACTCCTTTTCTCCTTAAGGGGTTACCTCTTTACTATATAGTTGAGCTTATTGGATTTTCCTCTATGTCCTAGGCCCTCCAGCCTGTTTACTATTCAGCTAAGTCTGGGTCATTGGTACAGTATAGAAATGTTAAAAAATTTATAGTAATTTATATATTTTTTATACTTACCAATGACCCAGACGGGGATGGCCCTCCCTGGAGTTGGGAACTCTTGCCTCCCCGCTGAGTACATAGCGCTGACCAGGCACTGCCAGTAAGAATGATAATTGGCGCCAATTTCGGGACGTCTGCGTCACTGCGCATGCGCAGTAGAGGCGTAGTATGGAGGTCCTTTAGGACATGATTTCTTTTTGTTTTGGATGCAAATTTTGGGGATTGGGGGGCAAAATTTGTGTTTGGCCCTGGTTTTGTTAGAGTTAGCACCAGCTAAGTCTGGGTCATTGGTAAGTATAAAAAATATATAAATTACTATAAATTTTTTAACTTTTCACGACTCATTAATCATTCGAGTAGAGCAATGGTGGGTATTGTTACATTTTCTTCATATTTTGTCATTTAGCACAGAGTCTCTGAACCTGGAATGCAATTATACTTTGCTCAGTATGCAGGCCAGTCGTGCTATGACATGTATTCCTACATTTTATCCATATTTTGTCTTGTAGCACAGAGTCTCTGAATCCGTAATACAATTTTTCTCTACTCAGTGAACATGCCAGTCACGCTATGACGGGTATTGCGACATTTTCTCTATATTTCATCATGTCGCACAGAGTCTCTGAGCCTGGAATACAATTTTACATTGCTCAGTATGCAGGCCAGTCATGCTATTACAGGAATTCTTATATTTTCTCCATATTTTGTCTTGTAGCACAGAGTCTCTGAATCCGTAATACAATTTTTCTCTACTTGCTATTGCTACATTTTCTAGTGCTGCCGCGGTTAAGACTTTTTTCTGACCGGTTAACCAGCGTGTTTGACCATGGTTAACCGTGGTTAAGCACATTTAAGGTTCCTATATTTGTAGTGTGTTCTTGCTTCAACTGTAACTATTATATCGGGCCGGCCAATGTTATTTACATTGACCATAAATAATAATAAAGAAGTATTCTATTTAGTCGTTGTTGTTCAATCGCCCATGTGTTTACATCAGTGCGTGTACCGGAAATCAACAGGTTTGTGGGACCAATATGGATGAAACCATAAAAAATACAAAATCATCAAAATAACGAAAAAATAAATAATAACACATTAAATGTTTGCCAGCAATACCTGGAGAGACGTGTTTATTTTTTCCATGAACTCCAATTCACTGATGTGTAATGTCCGGTTGTAAATTACGCACACGTGCACTAGTTAAAGTTAGTTTCAGTAGCACCAACAATCCTTAAGTGGGACAGCAATTTGAAAACAATTTGCGCTGTAACCTGCGCATTTGTTGTATTTTTATTGGTTTTTCTGGAACATTTTCGCATTCCAGAAAAACCAACTTAATCACAACAACTGCGCAGGTTACGGCGCAAATGGTGCTCTGATTCTGAAACTATGAGCTTTCGGTCACAAATGAGCGTTGGATTTTCTTGACAGGGATGAAGAAAGACATTGGGGTGATAAACAAACAACGAAAAACAAATAAATGCGAGTATTTTTTAAATCTTTAGTAATAATTTTCCTTTATTCTTTTATCTTATTCACCACGTGGTAACTCGTCAAAACTTACCTATTTCCGTTTCATCCCAAACTGCCCCAAATTGGCAAAACGTAACTTGCAACTAATTCTTTTTGACTGCATATATTTAAAAATGGGGGATGCGACTTATACATGGGCTTTAGGCAAAAGGGAGGAATTCCAGGTGTGAGTTTGGGGTGCGACTTATACACGGGGACTACTTATACACAGACATATACGGTGAGTATAGTGAATGTAAGGGTAACCGGTTAAAACATTTTCTTGACCGGTCAAAGTTTTAACCACAGGTTAACCGGTTATCTTGATAACCACGGCAGCACTAACATTTTCTTCATATTTTGTCATTTAGCACAGAGTCTCTGAACCTGGAATGCAATGATGCATTGCTCAGTATGCAGGCCAGTCATGCTATGACAGGTTTCCCCACATTTTCTCCATATTTTGTCTTGTAGCACAGAGTCTCTGAATCCGTAATACAATTTTACACTACTCAGTGTGTCTGTTATGCCACATGTATGATAGGTTTTGCTACATTTTCTCCATATTTTCTCTTTTTTACACACAGTCTTTTAACCTGGAAGACAATTTTACGACATTCCGTATCCATGTCAGTTATACTTCAACCGATATTGCTACATTTTCTCCATATTTTCTCAAACAAGACTTGATTTGACCACATCTTTGATGACATTATCATTACAAATGAAGACTCGCAACAGCCGGCATTTTATAAGCCAAAATCATTCTTCTAATTATGTTAATATCTTGATGATTCCAAAGTGAATTAAATTGATTGGCATATATATAGAGATGGAGCATGAATGAATATCTGTATTTCTCTGTGAATGAAGAGACATAAGATTGTATCAATGGTCATCTACATGCAAACTCCACATGCACGTGGGTAAATAACTGCAATGAAGTCCAAACAGT
This sequence comes from Pictodentalium vernedei, assembly GCA_031216915.1. Taxonomy (NCBI): domain Eukaryota; kingdom Metazoa; phylum Mollusca; class Scaphopoda; order Dentaliida; family Dentaliidae; genus Pictodentalium; species Pictodentalium vernedei. The sequence goes on along the minus strand of CM062297.1, from coordinate 121,163,952 downwards.
ATTAGACTGGTCGCATGAAAGCTTGGTGATCTGATTGATCTATATGTCATTGGAGGGGGGGGGGGGGGTGTAAAGGGATAGGCTTGGAAGATCGAATAGGCAAGGTAAAGACATTCCATGAGAGAAGAGGCATAGGAATGGGGATGCATTTTGTATTGGAAAGCACAAGGGTAAGCAAGGCCTTCTCACCTTAGAACTGCAACAATTCAATGGCTAGCCAAAGTGTTATTATTATTATTAGATGACAACCAGCCAGTTCCAAATTAGCAACCTTCCCATCGACTATTTCTTTTCAACCTACTCACAATTGTTTACAATTGACTGTAACGTAAGTGCAAGCCCTACTTCGGAACTAACTCAAGCTTTTAGAAACTGTTCCAAACAAGCTGGCAAAGTAATAGAGTGCAAAAGCACGAAAAAGATCGAAAAAAGGATTGAGCAAGACCACCCCTCGAAATTACAGGTACTCTCTCTCACACCTCTTGTGTTTACCGAGCGCATGCGCAACAACCGTGACGTCAATTTCTTTTATTTCTGCCATTTGTACATGGTCGGAAATTTTTGTGATTCATGCTATACTTAGCTGTTTTCTTCGTGAACAACTTATTTTAGGTGGTATCTGCATTTGATTGTGTGCAAGTGGATTGTATCCGTTTTCAAGCTTTCAAAATTGTTATTAATTTATGTTATTTTTGATCAGTGCTGCTTGTTTCTTCACACTTAGTCTTGTTTTCCCCCACGTGTGAACACGACCTTTGTTCTGTTTTCTGTCGGCTGGAAGCTTGATTCCATTATTCTCTTTCATATTATGCCAAAGACTATTCATTGTACCTCTTGCTTGCAAGTGAAGCATGTGGACGACTCTCATTCCACATGTGTCACTTGCAACAATTGCACTCAGGCCCAGTCTTGTGGTATTTGTGGGGTTTGGTCCTCAAAATTATGGGCTTCTGTTAACAAGGTGGTTCTGTCCAGAGCTAGAACCCCTCGTTCTCAGGGTAAGGGTAGCCGTGCCGTTGCAGACATTTCTGTTAGTGCACGTGGTGACTCTGTCACACAGGATTCTTATCTGTCTTTTTCTGTGGCGAGTTCCTCTGCAACTGTTGACGGTGCTAGTTCAGTGATACCTGACGTGGAGACCGTGGTCTCTTTCTCTTCTGATGTCACTCTTGAGGCGTCTGTTTTCGTAGAGAGCTTCTCCGGGGTCAGCTCGGTGACCCTCTCCGATTTGCCTCCTACGGTGTCGACAGTTGCTGAGGAAGTTGTTACTACAGATCCTATTCTGTATGATGGTGGCTCTTCCATCTCCTCTGGGGATGGTCTACAGTCTCAGGGGACCGAGGCTGTATCTGCTGGTGTGTCTGTGAGCTCTCAGCCTCCCCTGGCTTCGCGGCGAAGCTGTGAGGGTTTGCTCTGCTCCACCTCATCTGGCTAGGTTTGCTCCTAGTTGGTCGAGCCGTTCGGTCGCTTTGGCAGCGATTCCTCGCCCCTCGAGCAAATCGTTTATTGTTCCTCCTTCCCCTGCTAGTGTGCCGACTAGCAGGATGAGGTTGGCATCCAGGGCCTGCTGTTCGGCAGAGGTCAGTGACAGCCCCGGTTAGCTGTCTCTCTCGGAACCTTCCTCCGGTGATTCCTCACTGTGTTCCGAATCTGGATGTCGATCGATGCTTGCCGTCGGTCTCAGAGGATGGGCAGTTGGGGCCGTCTGCTGTGGAGAGGCCAATGACAGGTTCCCGTCATTCTTGGGACAATCCTCCGGTGCCTTCTCACCGTGTCCCAGGTCCAGCTACCGATGGACGTACGTTAGAGGATTTGCAGGCAGGACTTTCTGTTCCGCAGAGGTCAGTGATGGGCCCTGTGCATCACAATCGGGACTATCCTCCGGTGTCTTCTCACCGTCTCCGTATTCTGTCTGCCGATCGACGTTCGACGTCGGTCTCTTCTGAGGATTTGAGTTCCACCAGAAGGGTCCATTGTGAGGCGACTCCGTCGGGCGATGCTGCTGTGACGTATTCTCAGGGGGACCTGCGTCAGGCCATTTTGGCACTCACCTGGTTGCTTTCTGGCAACCCTCAAGTTGGCCTCCTGTGGCACAACCTCCTTTGGTCGGTCACCGAGATGTCTTGCCTGGCCCCTTGGATACTGCACAGTCTTCCCAGGAGGTTTCTGCTGGTCAGCCCGAGTTGGGCACGTCTCCTCTGCAACAGAGGATGACGATTTTCTGGAAGGTTATGGGCCCCCCTCATCAGTCTTGGGGCAGGCTTTGGATTTCGTCTTTGGCTTATTGCCGGACATTCAACCTTCAGACCAGCTATCTGTGGCCGTCCGGCCGCGATCCACTGTGGAGCGCCGTAACCCTGTTGAGCCTTCTAGCTCTGGGGCTTTGCGTCCTCTGCAATTGGCTCAGGTTGTTGAGTCCTTCCAGGGCTTGGACGCCAAAATGCGTTCTAAGGCCTTCAAGGGTTCTTTCTTTTCTAGAGCTGATGCCTTTCTGCCTCCATCGCGGTTTCGTGTTTACGATTCCATCTGTCCACCAGTCTTCCAAGGGATGGAATACTGTGGATGAGGATTCTTCTTCCCTCGGGTTAACTAAGCCTAAGTCGGCAGTTCTCCCGATGTCGGTAGTTGAATCTATGGTGGGCCTGTCCCGAGAGATGCTGGGCATGTTATCTCTCGCGAACCATGTCGTCACTGCCCTGGCTGAATATTTTCCTCCAGGGGAGTTTGATGATGCTCAGGTGCCTTTTCGCGTTTTGTTACAGGCTCTCATGAACTTGACACACGCTCACGCCTGCAACACGGCTAATTTGGAGCTGGCGGGATGCGGTGTTGGATTCTTCTCCATTCCTTCCTTCTGAGCAGCGTGCTGTTCTGAGGTCTGCCTCTTTGGTTGGACCTCCGTTGTTCCATGGTTCTGTGGAAGCTGTCCATGGTGAAGTTCTTTGTCATTCGAAGGACCAGCTTTTGCTGCGACAGCTGGACCAACCTGCTGCTGTGGGTGGTGGTCGTTCCAGGCCCGCCAAGAGTGCTGCTGCGTCTGCCTCGTCGTTGACATTGGCTACGCCTTTGGCTCGGTCTGCTCCTGCTCAGAAGAAGCGCCAACGTGGCCAGGCTCGCTAGCAGCCTCAGGCAGGAAAGTCTCAGGACTCTGTCACTTCCTGAAGTGGTGGTTTCTCCTCTCGGGGGCCTCGTCGAAGCCGCAAGTGAAGGTTCTCACCTCGATTTGCCTCCAGACGGGGGAAGGCTGTCGCTGTTTTACGACCGTTGGACAGAGATAACGGCGGACACTTGGGTCCTCAATGTCATACAATCTGGTCTGCGACTGTCCTTCCATCGGCACCCCAGTTTATCTTGGGTGCCCCTCCCGACTCGGGTCCCTTCCGATTCTCTACATCGGGACCTTCTGGTGCAGGAGATCGACAATCTCCTCTCCAAAGGGGCAATCGAGGTGGTCAGGAACACCCTTTCACCGGGGTTTTACTCGAGACTTTTCTTGGTGCCGAAGAAAAACGGCCAATTTCGTCCTGTCATCGATCTGAGTATCCTGAACGAGTACATAACGAACGAGTACATAATAGCTCCTCGTTTCCGGTCGGTTCGACGTTCAGTTCATCAGGGCGACTTTGCTGCCAGTATCGACCTGAAGGATGCCTACTTCCATGTACCCATTCATCTGGCATCACGGAAATACCTTTAGACTGTCATTAGACTGTCTTGTTGGGATTTATATCAGAATTCTGTAATGTGTAACCAAAAATATAGTCAGAAGGCAATACTTTTCTACAATGTCTCTTGGAAACTAATATTTCTATACTGTACCAATTACCCAGACTTAGCTGGTGCTAAAATCATTAATTCAGGGCCAAACACAAATTTTGCCCCCCCCCCCCCAATCCCCAAAATTTGCATCAAAAACCGAAAAATACATGTCCTATATGGTCCTCCATACATTTACTCCTCTGCGCATGCGCAGTATCAAGGAGGTCCCAAAATTGCCGCCAATTATCATTCTTTGTTTGGCCCTCAAAACAGTCACACTTCTCTGTTATTTGTGCTTCCAAATCTCAGTTTTCATGATGCCAGACACATTTTGATGAGAGAAATGGTGGAAATAAAGAGGATATATAAGGAGGAGAGGAAAAAATTTAGTGCAAGAAAATGTTCTGGGCTGTAACTTATAATTATTTTATGAAATTTTTTCTAGTTGCCTTTTTTCAAGGCATAGCCCTGATGTTGTCATTCTTGCTATGAAGTACCATTGTTTGATCAGTGTTTCCTCTCTACCTTCCTTATTCCCCCCTAGCTATTCTCCCATGTTTTGGCTTATTTTTTGTAATGTTTATTACTAAAATTTTTGGGGAGTTTTTTTTTTGGAGTTTTGGCTTGGTAACAGAATTATTTCTGTTTTTTCCCCATGTTTACGTCCTCACCCTAGGGGTGTTTAGGCGTTTTGGTCTGCATCTACCATCGGATGTTTTACAGTTTCTTCTCTGGAAGCCTCTGTTTTACATCAGATAGTGTTTTAATTGGTGACTGATTTCGGGCCAGGTTTGTTCAGTGCCTGGAGTCATGTTTCCGGTTTGTTGACACTTTTGCTTAGGTTGACAACAGTTACTGCTGATAGTGATTATTTGTCTTCTGCATCTCTTATTCATAGTAAGATACATTATTATTGTCCGTAAGTGTCTCATTAATTTTTTCAAAATGAATTTAAATTTTTGTTCACACTTAGGCTTTTTGGGATCCATTGGGCTCAGGGTCCTTTGGGAACTTGGGCGCTTCTGAAAATTTTTTTTTTTTTTTTAAATTTTTTCTTTTCAAATCATTATTATTAATGAATATAATGGATTGTTGTATTATGTATCTTTATTTTCAAAGATTAGTGCGAGTACTATGATTGTTTACATTTCACAATGAATGACTATTGTTCAAATTGTAATAGGAGGAAATCTTCCTATGATTCTCATGATCTCTGTATTAATTGTTCTCTCTGTACTCGCACTGATCTTTGTTCTGTGTGTTTCAAATGGGATGGCAAACGTTGGAAACGTGTGCCATGGTATGTTGTTCCTGGAGAAAGGTCCATGCCGATTCTTTCTCCGCAGAGTCACTCTAGTATTTCACTCTCTTTTTCAGAGGAACAAGAACAGGGTGATATTTCCGTGATGTCGTCCAGAAGTGTGCCTCCGTCGTCACATACAAGCGAAGAGCTAGCAGCAAAAGTGCTCAAGGAGATTCGTCAATTACCCGAAAGGAACCTGAAGGGGTTGACGTCCGCTAGCTTGACCGGGGTTACATCCATTCACCGAATGGAGCAGCACTCGGGTTCATCCGTTGCGGTCCAGCAGAGAGAGTCGGGTGTTGCGTGAACTATAAAACAATCACGTGCACACCCAGTGACGACGGAAAGGAGGATGGATCGGAGGAAGCCTGACAGTCCGGTGTTTAGCTTGTCTAGCTTGGCACGGACTGCAAGCGAGAGAGGTCCCTCTCTCATTCAGCAGCATCTGGGACCAGATGTTGTAGTCCGCAGCGTTACGCAGTCGGAGCATACGTCCGCGGCTCGAGACGCTCCGGTATATAGGCAGTCCGGCAAGGCTACCTGTAAGGCTTCCGTATCCTCACAGCAGCACACTTGACTACACCTTGGCTACGTGACCAGTGAATTACAGTCAGCTTCGCCGACCAGGGATTCCACGGCGACCAGGTCACGCCATCCGGTAGCCAGGGATACAAGGCCTTCTTCATTCGGACGTTCGCATAAAAGATGTATGCAGGATGCAACGTCCAGGGAGCTTCCGGCGGCTAAATCCAGTAAGACCACGGCTCCCCAGGCCTCCGTAATGGATGTGCTATCACAGATAGCAAAGATAATCACAGCATCCCAGCAACCGGCAGAGCCTCTGTCGGAACATGAAATGTCAGAAGATGCTGGGTCAGTAGGTTCCGCCGCTGGATCGGGTGCAGACGACAGATTTACATGATTTACATAAGGTCCGGCAGGATGGCGAAAGGGATTCCGATGAATTAGATATTTCCCTTTCGGAACAACATAAAATAGCCGTAGAATTCATCCGGCATTACCTTCCAGAAGTTGTTCCGCCGGACCAAAATGCTGCGCAGCCGGATAGGAGGGTGATAGTGCCACTGGACACCGATTTTTTTAATCAGTTTAGGGACATTGTCCTGGAATTTCCGTCACAATCCAAGAATGTCTCTCGGATTTTTGAATTATTGAATGACGCTATTGATAAACTTGCCAACAAGATGGGCAGGTCAGCCTTCCTACCGGCATCTGCTCCACAGCTGCCGTTTATTAATCAAAGGAACAAGTTTGATACGGCAGGTTAGGGCATCCAGAGAGTTCCTCTGCGTTTAGACGACCAGGCTGAAGACCTTGATATATCCATGCCGTCGTCTATGTCACTTCCGTCGTCTATGATGGAAACGATGATATCGTCTAACAGAGCTAGTTTAGACGCTCTTTCCTACGCAGATCACCTTACTAGAGCGTTGTCATTACACTTTGAAGGACCAGAATTTCAAGACGTACAAATGTCATTAAGAGTTCTGTCCAGGGCCATAGCTTTTTCCACTTATAACTCTGCCCTTTCAGTGGCAAATCTGGAGTCAGCTAGACGTGACGCGGCCCTGGCTACTTCCACACGTGTGGACAGTAAGGTGAAAAACTCTCTTAGAGTCGCTCCGGTCTCTGGAGAGTTTCTCTTCAGTGGCAAGCTTTCTGATATATATGATAAATTAACAAAGAAAGCTTCGGACTCTCTGCAGTTTAAGTCTGCTTCCAAGAAATCGGAACCAGCAGACAGGAGTAGGCCAGGCACTTCCGGGATGAGTTCGTCCAGGGGAAGTTCCTATTGAGGTTCCTATGCGTCCTCTAGATCTTACTCTGGAGACCGGCAGAGTAGCGACTCGACTAGGGGCCGTTACACTGGCCTAAATAACCGGTCAGACGCGGATCCAGGAGATGATGGTCTAGACCTCTGTCGCGTTCCGGTGGGCAGAAGACTGTCGAGTTTCTCAAGCAATTGGGAATCAATTACGGAGGACCCTTGGGTTCGAGGGGTTATTTCGGAAGGACTAAAACTGTCCTTCAAAGGCAAACCTCCATTAACTCGAAGTCCAAGATGGACACAGCTTCCGTCAAATTGTCAGAAAAGAACGACATTTCTATCAGAAGTCCAGTCTCTTTTAACGAAGATCGCGATAGAGGTCGTAGAAAACCAGGAATCTCCAGGTTTCTACAGCCATCTCTTTCTGGTTCCGAAGCCAGACGGCTCGTTCCGTCCAGTCATCGACTTAAGCTGGATAAACAAGCTGATCGTGGCTCCAAAGTTTTATATGGAGACCATTCGATCGGTCAGAGCGAGCATTCGAGTGAACGACTATGCTGCGAACATAGACCTCAAGGATGCATACTTTCACGTCATGGTACATCCGGCGTTCAGAAAGTATCTTCGCTTCGCTGTCCTCGGTGTTGTTTATCAGTTCCGAGCGATGTGCTTTGGTCTGAATCTAGCGCCCTGGGCTTTCACTCGAGTAATGAACTCGGTAATGACTCATTTCCGAGCTCATTCGTCTGCGATAACGTCGGTTTACCTGGACGTTATTCTTCAGAGATACGGCAACGAGTTAACGCTTCAGAACGACATGCACAATCTGCTTCTATTGCTCCGACGTCTCGGTTTCATAGTAAACGAAGAGAAGTCGGATCTGGTGCCGTCCAAGTCATTCACCCACCTGGGAATGAGCTTCGAGACGCACAACAATCTCGTTCATCTGCCGTTAACCAGAGCGAAATTAGTCAGTTGTTACTCTCGCTATTGTCTTCACTCAGACAAAGTGTCAGCGAGGGAATTCATGAGACTAATAGGTCTGTGCGGAGCTGCCGCAGATCTCATTCCGATGGGGCGGCTACGCACTCGTCCTCTCCAAGTCTATCTGACTCAGAATTGGAGAGTGAAGATTCATTCGCTCGAGACGGGCATCCTCTTGTCAAGCCAAGTGAAACGAGATTCAGACTTGGGCAGACATACAGTGGTTAACTCAGGGAGTTCCACTGCAGTTGCCAGATCTGAGTTTTACGATTATGACGGATGCCAGTCAAACAGGCTGGGGTGCGACACTGAGCCCATCGGATTTGAAGTGCCAGGGTCTTTGGGATCCGCAGTTTCTAAGCAAGCACATCAACATCAAAGAGATGATGTCGATTTGGCTTGCTCTACGTCATTGGATAGACGTTATTCAGAATGCACACGTGCAAATTATGTCCGACAATACGACAGTAATTGCGTATATTCGGAACCAGGGTGGCACTCATTCCATTCCGTTGCTCAGTCTAACAGAAAGAATTCTTCTGTTTGTACTAGAACATCAGATTCTTCTCTCTGTCCGTCATATTCCAGGTCATCTGAATGTCTTAGCAGACTCCCTTTCACGGAGGGGTTGCCTGTTGCCATCAGAATGGACTCTCAACAAGCAAGTATTCAATCAGATTTGCTACCAATGGGAATGGCCAATGATAGATTTATTTGTGACACATCTCAACAATCAGTTGCAGACGTATGTGTCACCTTGTCCGGATCCTCAAGCGTTTGCAGTAGACGCTCTCTCGATCTCTTGGGACGGAATGATAGGATATGCGTATCCTCCAGCGCCGTTGATTCAGCAGATATTGCTCAAGATAAGACAATCGCAATGCAAGATTCTGTTGGTAGCATCTCTGTCTCCACAGAGACAGTGGATAAATCTACTCAGGTGTCTGTTGTGGGACATGCCGAGGAAGCTTCCTCAACGGGAAGATCTTCTTTCGCAAGGGAAATCGCGCATCCTCCATCACAATCCGCAAGGTCTAAACCTTCACGTATTTCCATTGTGCAGTCCTTCTTGCACGGAAAACATTTTACAGGACGAGCAGTGGACGCGATTTCTAACTGTAGGAGGACCTCCTCTTCGCTAAACTATGCTGCTAAGTGGAGGGTCTTTTGTCAGTGGTGTGAGGATCATTCAGTAGATATTTATGATCCCTCCATTCCAGACATAGCAAACTTTCTAGTATACTTGTTTGATGAGATTAATCTGCAGCCTATCACCATTAAGGGTTATAGGTCTATGCTGTCCGATACCTATGCACATCATGATGATAGCTTGATGATTGGAACTAATGTCTCTTTATCTAAGTTAGTTAGAAATTTTTCGATAAATAGACCTAGAACCCTTAGATTAATTCCGAAGTGGAATTTGGCCTGGGTTCTTCTTAAGCTAAAAGAAGTGCCTTTTGAGCCTCTTGACACAGTGGACTTCAAATTCTTAACATATAAGACAGCTTTTCTCTTAGCTTTCTCTTCTGCTAGAAGAGTTAGTGAGCTTCATGCACTATTTGTGGAGGATTCTCACTACCATAGTGTCGGTAATACTATTACCTTTACCACCAATGTTGGTTTTTTGGCTCCTAATAAGTATCCTGAACCTATTATTATTAAGGCCCTTCCATCATCTGATGGGCGTAGGCCTCTACTGTGTCCTGTTAGAGCAATATGTATTTACAAACATAGATCTGAGTTCATCAGAAAGGGACGTAAGCGTTTCTTTCTGTCTTTAATGCCTAATAGAAAGGATATTATGGTTCATTCTATTGCTAGATGGATTCAATTCACTATTTGTACTGCTTATGAAAAATTATCTTCTTCTCAGCAGTCGGCACTCAAGATCTCAGCTCATGAAGTAAGAGCTCTTTCTACTCCTTGCGCCTATGCTAATTGTATTGCTATTACTGATCTAATGAAGGCTGCATATTGGTCTCAACCTTCCACATTCACTAATTTTTATCTCAGAAATATTGAGTCCATTTCTGGAGACCTCCATTGTTTAGGTCCATTATCAGTTGCTCAGAATATCGTCCACTAAACAGTTGCAACTATAGTTATGTAGGCTTTCTGTTCTGGCAGTGACTCTGTCCTGCTGCCATCATCGCTCTGGGGTATTTGACCCAGGGCAAGGGGAAGGGGCGGGGGGCTTTGGGGGGGGGGGGTGGGAGGTTCCCTTAGGTCACCTGCTTTATAGTGAAAAGCAAGGGAATACCTCCCCCAGAGTCAGTAATTCCGAGTGGGTACCGGTATGGTTTTAAAGTGCAAACTAATGTTTAATCATCCATGTAATATTTTTAAAGTGTAGCTCGGTGTGAAGCATTTGTATATGTCATGTGTCAAACGAGCGTTAATATACAATCCTCGGACAGTTTTAATGAATATAAAGAGTCTCATTTCTCTGGACTTCCTTTATTTATTGGCTTACCTTTAAAAATATTAGTATAAAGGGTTATACTGGATGTTAATAGAGACCATTGATTATTATGCTCAATTACTGATCGGTATTGTGTCTTTCTTCTTTATTATAAATAGGAAAGATACATCGTCGCGTGAGAACCAAAAAGTTCTATCTCCCAATTTTCATTTTTGTGGAAAACGGGGTTTGAAGTTTCGTGACCGGATTTACCATAGTAATATGTATTTTGAGGTGGTGATCATGGTGTCCATTGTTCGAGTTGGCTTATTTCCTAATATATATGGAAATTTACAGCTATTGACTGGTTCATTGTTTTTAAAAATACAAAAATGTGTTTGGAGATAGAACCTTTTACACACAAAACTGTCGTTTTGTGTCCGGGCCATAGTGCACTTGGAGATAGAACATTATGGTTCACCTCAGCCACCAATTTGGGGTGCGTGCGAAAATGAAGCAGCAATTTATTGTGGGTTGGTTTGAAAATATGCAATAGCGTGTGGGTCGGGGGAGGGGAGAAGCAGGGAGAAGGGGTTTTATTGGACACGCAGGGCCGTTGAGGGGGGGGGGGGTAGTAATACCGGGCATTATTGGTGGCTCTCCGATTTTCCCGAATTGCCTAAGAGCAGGATTATTTTACGTGTGGGTCCTTTACAGCACGTCTATTTTGGACTTGCAGTGAATTAAGGACCCGCGCGTAAGAGAATCCTGCCTTAAGGCAATTAGCCAGAGTTAGGGAAAATCGGCGGGCCCCAATAATGCCGGGCCCTGGTTTCCAAAACTACCGCTATATTTGTACATTCACAAAACCGGAATTTGCGGTTTTGTGAATGCACAATTATAATGTAAGTTTTGCTAATCTCGGTGTATTGCAGGCGCACCAAGCTACAAACTTTCACTTTCAGTTTTAGAGCCCTTTCCTGGAATCTAGTCGAACTTCGACTAGGATTCCAGGAAAGGCTTCAACAGTAACCAAGGACTCCGGATAATCCCTCCGCCGGGGCTCGGATTTTCTCCAGACGGCCCTAGTGGCAAGTGACTGATTTTATGCAACATTCAGTATGGTACTGCGCGATATTGGGGAGTTGCAATTCCATTGCGTGTATGTATATGTAACTTTTTTGTTCTACATCAGAGTTTTCGAACACAAGCTGCTCGATAAGAACATCCTCTTACGACACAGGTGTGAATATGCCTGGCCCGATGCAGTTTCCTTCAGGGATGCAGAAAATCACACACGATATCAACACATAAATTTATTTTTATTGCTGAAATATGAACTTAACAGAGTTCAACAAACACAACTCAACTTCCAGCAGCAGTTTGTTTTGCCGGCCAGGGCGCCGGAGCTACGATGACAGTGGGGCAAATGTTCCTATTACCTTGCCGTCATGTAGGCGGGTGTCTGGGCAAATTCTATAACTGTTACTATTTAAGTTGAATATCAACAGAAAAAGAAACAGGAAACAGACCCCAAATGAGATAGGACCATACTTATAGTTCAGTTTGATTCAAGACCGCGGAAGCTCCCAAATCCCTGGGTACCCGCTGGGGATGGAAATTATGTTAGTGGGCAATGGGCGTGGGGGGGGGGGGGGGGAGAGAGGTACTTTCTCATCGCGTTTGTCTTAAATACGGAACAAAATGTTCCAAATCTGAAAAGGGAACACATGTGCTCGTTTTACCATGGTCCAAAATTTAACCCAAAGTCCGTAATATAATTTTGAGGTTTGGTACATCCAAAGGACGCACTAAAACTAAAAAAACTGTATTATGAACTTTGGGTCTAACTTTAGACTAGTTTTACTGTAACTATATTCTGTGCTTATTATGATTAGTTGCAAACTTGTAACATACAATATCTCAATAAAATAGATGGCAGCGTCGACAGAAATAGGTTGCTAGTTGTGATAGAACTTTTATTATCTTATCTAGTCAATGTGGTCGTACGGCATGTGAACGCTATGTCAGAATTTGTCCTGTTGGGTACCCATAATTGGGGAAAAAAAAACGTGGGTGAGTATATTATACCCCCCCCCCCCCCAGCTCCGCTGTTCCTGGTCTTATTGAAACTTATTGGCTATTTTGGATACCAGTGCAGCGACGTTTGTGGTATTAACTAGAACCTATCAGTCGTAACGCCCCTTTGTTATTTCCCAGCAGAGCAGCAAGAGGTTGAGGTAACAACCTAAATGTTCCAGTCAAGACTAAAGCGCAGGCTTACAAGGAAAACATGGCTGCTGGACCACTACATTTTTCGGGCAAATATGTGGAATGTGATCTGTTCTCATCGACTGGTTTTCCTCCCGGCGTCCCAATTGGTTTGCTGGGAATATTCGACCAAAACAAAAATGTCCTAACTATACATAAGACATTTTTCAACAAACTAAGCAAAAATTGAAACAACGGAACAGCAATTAACTGCAGACTCTATAACGGAGTTTAAACACTGGAACGTGAAAATGTTGCGTATTGTAGACGAAGACAGAAGACAATGATCGGGATCAACCCTTTACCCAAGGTTATAGCAAAAGCTACACAGCGCTTTTCACAAAAGTTGCCATTAAAATGATATTATGTATTCATTTTCTGTCTCAAAAACATAGCTTATGACCCCTCATTTGAAAGAGCCCGTTCTGCTCGTTCCAATAAGGGGGTCATCAGCTGTGTTTGTGAGACAAAAAATGAAAATTTTTAGTTATTCAAGAAATTTGCAGACTTAGTGTCGTCTGCTATCCACGTTGGTAAAGGGTTAATAACCCACCTATCGCAGAGCTTTCGGCCACTATCTTGCATTGCCTTTGTCAACGATGCTTATATGATCGATGCAGCATCGAAAAAATAGCCATGTTACTAAAAGTTTCAGGGAAAGTGTGCCATTGATCTATCAAGCTATCAAGAAGTTACTTCATCTTTCCAAACTGATCGGAGCTTTATCATGAACGCCAGTGACGCAAACATCTTAAACATTTAAACATGTTTCAATAAGGAATCGCATATGATTGCCTTCAAGCTACAGTGGAAATTAAAAGTATAAAGGTGGCAATCTTGTACCCAACAAGCAAAGTTTTCGTGAAAGTGTTTCACATAATTCCAATATGTTATGATCAACTGCAAAGTTCTGCAAAACAAAATGAAAGAGTTGGTTGTGACTTTAGACAATTCTGACTAACACCGAACGAGAAGACAGTTACTTCTTTACCCGGAAAATGACCTCATAGTATTCTTTATCGATTGATGGCATCCATTTCATCATGCTTTTAGTGTCAGTGACCTTTTCCTTTGGTAGCTTTTTACATTTTTTGATCACCCGCACTGGCGGGAGGTCGTGAACCTGTTGCCGTCTGCTTGTGGCTGTCAAATTAACATCAACAAAATCAGAGCTGGCGAAACTCGTTTTATAGGCACATTTGTTGGGCTTGTCTGCTTCCACAACTAAATGTTTAACCCGTGTAAATGGGATTTTACAGAATTTAAGGTGTTTAGATGCATTTTGGAAATCATAAAAATTATCTGACCTCATCTGCACAATTCGAGTTGATTTGGGTCTAAGATTCGAAAGCAGTCTTACTAAACCAAGAGGGCTGAACACTTCTGTTAGATTGAAGGCTCTCTGATTATGACAGTGTATATTGTCAACCTCCTGGACACATGAGTGTCCCGGAGTTGAAAATTTCTGTTCAATAAATAGGATGGGTTTGTAAGAAACTTTTGAGCGCCATTGTCATGTGTGAATTGCGATTTTGGGGTACACAGGAGTCTGACCACAGGAAAAGTGTATTAGTTGATGGAAAATCTTGAACGATATGGTCAAGAAGTACAACCACCGAACTCGCAATAGCATTGCCATCTTTCCCAGTCAGGTGTTCACCCCATATTGCCTGATAGGCAATTTTATTTTTTGAACAATGCGCAGTTAAGTTGAAAACACTGAGCTTTCTTTTGTAGTAAAAGTTTGAGACGTTTGATTTGGGTAGTGTAATGACGTTTTCCATATCGAACGCAACGACTAACCGATCTTTACAGGCACGATCACGGTTGCGCTGCTCGCGAGTGTTTTGCTTATCATTTTAATGCGCCAAATAGCGCGACATGAGACTTTCCGGAACATTCCCAGTATTAGACTGGACGACTTTCAGTTCCTCGCAGACATCACAATTGTCTTTTTTAGGAACGTGGAAACCTAGATTAAATTCTGTATTGAACACTCGACGGTAAATGTTTACTTTAACTGCGGAAAATAATTTCTCGGAACACCATTCAGAAAACAAACTGTACATTTTGTACAATGCTTGGAGTGGAATTCCTCTAAAATGGGCAGCATTTGGTATAAACGATTGACTAAACTTGACTTTATCCCCACGTTTTGTCACGATTAGAAATTGTGCATTAATATGTGGCATCAAACACCAATAAATAAATGACACCGGGAATGTTCCGTTGGCCAACTAATACCCCAAGGCCCGCTAGATCGATTTTCACATAACAAATCCTTTGCACTGACGACTTCCTTGGAGAGCCCATTTAGGTAGGCCTACCACATTTTAACACAAATTCGAGGGGGCAGGTGTTATCTGCACAAAACAGGCGCGTAACAACGAAAACATATTGGGGGGGGGGGGACTATCAAGGCGTATCCACAGAAGGTGCCAATTATGCTGGCGTATGATAGCGAGCCGTGCAGCGGGGAGGTGGGGGATGAGCACGAGGGAGGGTATCCCCTTTCGGCAGTGGGGGACTGGGGGATTGGGGGGTCTTCCCCCGGGAAATCTTTGAAAAATAAGGACCAAAACTCCTTTCTCAGCGATTCTGGGACTGTTGTGACCGACTCCTCGGGTGAGGACTGCTGGACACTTCAAATTTGAATCCCTGATCCTTTTGTTATCAGACCTGCTTCTAAATTTATCTGTTTTGTCCACTCCTTCTTTTGTGCTTTGTATTGGACTGACTTCAAACAACGCCAAGAGTTTAATCGGGCCCATTCGTTTTTTGGCAGGGTGGGGTATCCCCCCCCCCCCCCCCAGCTACAAATAGATGAAATGGGTTTCCCAAATATTTGTCTCAGAACGCACATCTTATTTTCAAGACTCTTTATGCCCTGGCCGCGTGGAAGAAGATTCCGCGATGTGAATAGATGGGCGTTGGAATAAAACAAACTGCACATTTTTATTGAAATATAATTTTATTACCACAACTATTCATTGAGAAAATGTGTAATCACGTGAGAGCCATAATGATCTATCTCCAAATGTGAGGGCGACATGAATTTCCAACAGTCCTTCTATTAGAACCAGAGTGTTCTATCTCCATTTCGTCAAAAAAGGCCGTCTTTGTGGAATTTCAGGTCGATTTCGCGTCGGTAATTGCTGGCCGTTTTTTGAATGGAATTCCACGCGTTCTTTGTAATAGTTTATGAGTAGAATTGAGCGACAAAACGTCAAAATTTTAGACTTTACCTCATAGCTGTTATTTTCTCGACATTCAAAGGTAGCCATTCGTCAAACTTTGGTCACATGATACTTTTTGGACTTTCTATTGGGTCAGGAGATAGAACACTCTGGATCGAACAAAAACAACTATTTTGGAGATAGAACCTTTTTGCATTGCATTTTACGCTGATTCTAGCAACCAGGTGCATGCTAGGACCAGCTAAATCGATAGAAAATCACCCAACGATTCGAATGACACCAATATCTCATTTTCGCGCCAAAATGGAGATAGAACCTTCTGGTTCTCACACGACGACATGTAAAGCCTATCTCTTCTTTTCTCCTGGAGAGGATATTCTATTATACATAATTGAGCTTATTGGATTTTCCTTTATGTCCTAGGCCCTCCAGCCTATTTACTCTTCAGCTAAGTCTGGGTCATTGGTACAGTATAAAAATGTTAAAAAATTTATAGTAATTTATATATTTTTTATACTTACCAATTACCCAGACGGGGATGGCCCTCCCATGAGTTGGGAACTCATACCTCCCCACTGAGTACATAACACTTACCAGGCACTGGTTGTAAGAATGATAATTGGTGCCAATTTCGGGACCTCCTTGACACTGCACTTGTGCAGAGGAGTAAATGTATGGAGGACCATATAGGACATGTATTTTTCGGTTTTTGATGCAAATTTTGGGGATTGGGGGGCAAAATTTGTGTTTGGCCCTGAATTAATGAGTTTAGCACCAGCTAAGTCTGGGTCATTGGTAAGTATAAAAAATATATAAATTACTAACTTTTCAACACATCTTTTATAAAATTCTATTGTTTCACAAGGAAATTAACCCAACCAATAAATTGGAAATTTTTTATTGTTTTCAACTCTGATCCCATAATCATATCTATTGAACATGTTGATTTACACAGTATACTTTAAATCAAGGATTTCATTTTCTCCTTACTATTTTCACTACTCATTTGTGTTCCTCGTGTTGTTTCCTGATTTCATCAACTTTTTTATTTTCTGACAAAACAATCACCTTTTTTAAAATTCATATTTTCTTTTGCTGCAATATAGCCTAAGATGTTTATATGGCATTAAGCACCAACAAATAAATGAATAAATAGCCCAAAACTGGATATGGTAACTTGGTTCATCTAAAAAGAGGCAGTTAAATACAACTGTTACTAAAACCTGGTCTCCCCCTCAGACAGTGATTCCACTGTCTCTTCAAGTACAGAAAATCAGAACTTGTTTCTGTTTTAATACTCTTAATTATGAAAACTCTGGTTTGAGGAGACTGAACAGAACTGGATATTATTAAGCCAAGGTAGCCACTGATTTTTTTAAATGACGAAGTTCGTCGTATGTGCATTTTACACCGAAATCACTCATAGTACTGAAGCAAAGAAATCTGGCATTATCTGTTATACTGCCGACAGATACAAAAGCCAAGGACTTCTAGTCTGTTATTCATTGATACAAAAGCCAGTCACCTTCACACTTAGCCCTCACAAACAACATCATTGGGGTTGTGGAGAACAACTGCCAACCTGATGTGCAAGGGAGTAGGAATATTTGAAAGAACAGACATCACTATTTTCCCAATCAGGATCACTGGATTTGTGCGATCCAGCTTTGTGGATAAATATCCAAGGAAATCCAACAGTGTTTCGCAAACACATGATATAGCCTTCTTGCTGTATTTCGACTTGTCTTTTGCTATTTCGCTAACTTCCTGTTTGTTTTTTTCAAAGACTTCATAGTTACTTGATCATCGCTCCTGGTTTCATCAACAATGTGCAAGACTGACCCAACATGTTTTCACATTGCAAGAATGGTCGCAATACAAGTGGAAGAGAGTGCAATGAGTTCGTCACCAAACATTTCAGTTAGCTTAGATATGAGGACTCTGCGATACAGGCTTGTCCCACCATGCTCCAAATAGTTTCTATGGATATCAACAGAACTCCAACTCATGGACTGATCTGATTTCATGAAGTCCACTACTGCTTGCAGAGCAATGTCTGCAGGACATTCCTTCTCAGATGTTTTGGCCATGGTCACAGTTCGATCTGTCATAAAAGATTGCTGACACGTAGTATGGTAGCATGCATGCAGATTGCTCAGTGTTCCACTTATACAGACCCTAACCTGTTCTGACTTTTCGTCAGCCCTCTCAGCACATATTCAAAGTATGTCATTGTTTTTGCATCACCAGTTTGTTCTACTTGCCTAAACATGTAGAAGGGCCTACACCTTGAAGGACTGAGTTCGTCACAATCTATTGCGCATTTGTCGCCTCAAAATAAGCAATCAGTTCAAAAACAAAATGGTTTTGTATCCAAAGGCCTAGACATCTTAGGGGGTGGTGCATTGGTCTCATGCTACTCTGCAACATCTGTCTGTTGCTTTCAAGCCCTTGATAACTGCCCTGGGTGCAAATACTAATCAGTGCATAATCTATGAGCATCAGGGACGAGTTGGTTATCAGCTTCCAATTGGGCACGCAAATCAGCCTGTCACCATAAACTTCACTGTTAGCTATGATTTTCTTCACCCTTGTCTCAAGAATTTTGACAAAACGGTTACTGGATTGAGTATATTGGTATACATCTGCAAAGAAACAATTGGACATGGTGATAAGTTTCCGACAGACTTCAAGGAACGAAAAACAGAAAGGAAATAAATTCAATGCACAGAGAACAAAATAGAAAAGAAAGGCAATATGCCTATAGACCCTTAGCTGGGAAGAACAAATAATAAAGTAAGAAAGCTAAAAATACAGATATATCACTTAGAACATTGGTATAACTTTCACAGTGGAAGTGATATAATTGTATGGACGGCCACGAAAACATGTGTGCATAGGTTGAGTGATCAAACGACACTGACTATCAGCGGTATGTGACTTCAAATAGCATGCGATGCCACCAGTCCATGAAAATCACCAACACTCTTTATTTTACATTGTGTATCCAAACACAGTGAAACATGAAACATCTTTGAAATCCTAAAGTTACTCACAGCTGATCAGGACATGATATAAATGGGTGAAATCATGATAGATAGCTGTAATACATTCTTCATAAAGCTAAAACATGGTTGGATGATGTTGATGAGGGATGTCCCAAACTATTCAAAACCACAAAGAAAAAAACACACATCCTCTAAAAATTGACTTTTAGCACCCAGACTTGTAAATGATATGATAAAGAAACTTAAATTGCAATAAAATGTTCAGGCACAAATGTTCACTCAAAAATCCAGGAGTGTCCAATAAATTCAAATAAACCGCTTCAAAAATTGAATTGAAAGTAATGGTGAACAAGTATTTGCTACACAGATACACTTTTTTAAAATTGAATTTTAAAGATATTTTGTATACATAAATTTGTTCTATTACAGATTATTGGAGAGTGCCAGTGAGCACGCTGTAAATTATTTGTAATAGAACAAATTTTGATTAACAAATTCAGACCACCAAAAAGAATCTTGCCCTCAACCAGTTAATATTATCAAATGAGACAAACTGTGTAACAATAGTAATAAAAGTCAAATGAGTACATTCAAAAAAATAATTTGTGTGTGTGTGTGTGGGAGGGGGGGGGGGGGGGTGGAACAGGTGGGAAATAAAAGTCACATGAGTATATTCAAAAGAATAATTCATGTCTGGGGGTGGGGGGGGGGGGGGAGATAAGATAAACAATTTGGAAGATATCCTGCTACAAAGGGTCACTTGCCTTGTGTACTTTAGAAATAAACTTAACCCAACCTGTCCAAGCCTTGCATAATAAATAATTTCACTTCAAAGGTAATACAAAGCACATCCACTGAGTATCTTCATCTCATTATGAAGCCAAAATATTGTCTTCAGCACTCTACTGATTAAAAACTGTTGCTCTTCTTTGGTAATTTTTCTTTATCTTTTAGTAGGTACTTGGTGATGCTAAATGGTTCAGCCTTGGGAACCCAATTTTGTGGATAGTCAAAACATTACATGGCTGTTGAAATGGTTGTTGAACCTCAATAAATAAATGAAAGAAATAGTTTTTAAGTCACCTGAGCGAAGCTCGAGGTGAGCTTTACTGATCACTTGCCGTCCATCGTCCATCTGTCCGTCCATTAACTTCACGTTTTCGACTTCTTCAAGAACTGCTGGGCCAGTTTAGATGAAACTTGATGTGAATCTTTCCCAACATGTGTCCACCCAAGTTTGTTCAGAAGATGTTGCCATGCCCACCAGTGGCTCTACAAGGGGCATAACACTAACACTACTCTCAATTTCCTTTAAAAATCTTCTTTAGATCCAGCAGTTGGAATGTTTTGATATTTGGTGTGTGGCATCCTGGGTGGGGGGGGGGGGGGGGGGGAATTCAAGTTTGATAAATTCAAATCCCTGGGTTCATATTTGGGCTCCCTGTGGGAACCCAAATTATAATTTTGAACAATATGAGGAATTTTTTTTTAAAAATCTTCTTCAGATTCAGCAGTCGGAATGTTTTGATATTTGGCATGCAGCATCTTTAGTGGGGTGAGATTCAAGTTTGTTCAAGCCATGTCCCTAAGTTAATATCTGGGCTCACTGTGGGAGCTCGAATTGTAACTTAGTTCAAAATGAGGAATTTTCTTTAAAAATCTTCTTCTTCAGATCCAGCAGTCAGAATGTTTTGATATTTGGTGTGCAGCATCCTTAGAGGGGGGGGGGGGGGGGAGGATGATTCAAGTCTGTTAAATCCAAGTCCCTGGGTTCATATTTGGGCTCCCTGTGGGAACCTGAATTATACCATCATTTCATATGAGGAATTTTTCTTTAAAAATCTTGTTCAGATTCAGCAGTCAGAATGTTTTGAAATTTGGCATGCAGCATCCTTAGTGCGGTGAGATCCAAGTTTGTTCAAGCCATTTCCCTAGGTTCACATTTGCGCTCACTATGGGAGCCCGAATTATAACTTCAATATGAGGATTTTTACTTTAAAAATCTTCTTCTTCAGATTCAGCGGTCGGAATGCTTTGATATTTGGCGTGCAGCATCCTTAGGGGGTGAGATTCAAGTTTGTTCAAGCCAAGTCCCTGGATTGATATTTGGGCTCCCTGTGGGAGGAATGTTTTGTGATGGTCCCCAGTGTTTTCATTAGCTTTCTTGACAGGCAGACTTTCTTATCAACCTACTTTACAATTGTTTACTACAGGCTTGCACTGCAATGGAAGACCATAACTCGGATGAAATACTCTCTATTTTAATCTTTCCCAAGAGATTTGGGAAAGAACAGTGGTGTAAAAACGCCATGAAAAAATAAGCCAAAACTGGGTCGAGCGCCATCGGCGCACACCCAGTAGGGGATGCTCTTCTCTTAGTACAATTCCATAACTTCCCTTAACCAGTGCACAAAGCAGTCATCAAACCATTCTTTTTTTGTCCGCTCCACGTGAAGGACGTGGCGCCATTTGCATTACAAAACAGTGATAATTCAACTCGTCGATAATGGTTTCCTGTGACTGGAATTATGGATCTGAGGATCGTATAATAACAGGACTGTGTTTTATATCTTCTCGTTAATATTTTAAACCACATTTTCATTCACTTTTATATATTTTCTTCAGTGGGATTTTATTCCCTCCTTGGTGCCGAAGAAGGATGGCCGACTCAGACAGGTTATCGATCTGAGTATCCTGACGCAGTCTATCATTGCTCCTCAGTTCAGCATGGAGGCTTTCAGATTGGTTCGCCGCTCCTTTCCCCAGGATGTTTTCCAGTTAAAGGCATTGCCCTTTGGCCTCGACCTGGATCCTTGGGCCTTCACCTGTCTGCTGTTGCATGTGTTAGTCTTACACCCCATACAGTCCAAGATGTCTTCTTTGGCTTATCTAGTCGATATCCTCCAGAGGCATTCCAATGCTGCCTTTCTGGAGTCTGATGTCGTCACAATGTTGAGCCTACTCACGTCACTAGGGTTCAGAGTCAACGGGGAGAAGTCAGACCTTGTGCTTCCATACTCAGCTGGATACGGTGGCGGTTTCCCAGGCAAGGGTTGTGATTTCCTCATCCTTTTGCCCTGACTTTGTCGGTGACAGATCTCATTCCTCTAGGTCGGCTGCATGTCCGACCTCTCCAACACTCTCTGCTCAGTCGTTGGAGGCCGAATGTCGATCCTCTGGATCTGGTGCTTCAGTTATCGGAGTCTCTTCCTTGTCACCGTCTCCCCTGACAGATGTTCAGTGGATTGTGCAGGGGGTTCTATTGGACTTCCCCACGTACGATCATGTTCTGACAGAAGTCGCCAGTGAACTCGGATGGGATGTGACGTTGGATCCTCTAGATATTTTCCTTCGCGGGTCATGGGACCAGGATCTAGCAGCTCTTCACATCAACCAGAAGGAGCTTCTTGGTCTTCTTCGGAGTTTCAGGCAGTGGATCCCCTGCCTTTCGAATTGTCAGATCCTTCTGTTGTCCGACAATTCGACATTGGTTGTTTACATTTGGAACCACGGTGGCACGCACTATGTTCCCATGTACGAATTGATTCAGGATCTTCTACTGCTCGCTCAGAATGTTAACAACGCCGGAATGGTGGTTCATCCCTTTCCTGGTCGTCTGAACGTCCTAGCCGACTCCCTGTCCCGACGGGGGCAGGTTCTTTTCCACCGAGTGGATGCTCCACATGGCAGTGTTCCAGTCTCTGGGGTTGTCCCCACACCGATCTCTTTGCGACTTGTTGGAACCATCAGGTGGACACTTTCGTGTCCCCGTGTCCAGATGCTCTGGCATTTGCTGTGGATGCTCTGTCCCTCCTTTGGAACGGTCTTGTTGGCTACGCCTTCCTGTTGGTTCCGATTCTGCCTCAGGTTCTATCCCAGATACGAACCTGCAGTTGTCGAATCCTTTCGATCGCACCCCTGTCACCTCAGTGGGTGTGGATCAGTCTGCCCCGCTCTCTGTTGGCAATTCTGGCACGTCTACCTCTACGTCGCGACCTTCTTTGCCAAAGTCACCGAGGAGATTTCACATTGACCCGACTTCATTGTGCCTTCACGCATATCTTTTGTCAGGTCCTGTCTCCTCCGTAGTTGTTTTTTTGAGATGAGCAGTGGAGGTGCTTTTCTTCTTCAAGGCTTCACTCCACTGGTTTAGCCTATGTGGCTAAGTGGAAGGTCTTCTGTCGATGGTATGCAGATCACTCTGTTTCTTCTGTCACTCCTTCAATCACACAGATTGCGGAGTTTCTGGTATATGTTTGATTCTAGTGGTCTCCAGCAGTGGGTGCAGGTCAATGCTTCGGGGACCTTTTCGTATGTGGGACAGCGTTGTATCAGCACTACTCCATGCCTCTCCAAGCTTGTTTGCCACTTTTCCTTGAAAAGGCCTAGGACTTTGCAGCTTACCCTAAGATGGAATCTTTCTTGTGTGCTGCTTGGTTGGGGGGGGGGGGGGGGTGCCGTTCAAGCCTTTATCCCTGGTGGATATGCATTTTCTCTCATACAAGACGGCTTTTCTGATGGCTTTTGCCTCAGCCAGATGGGTTAGTGAGCTTCACGCCCTCTCGGTTGACCCGGCCTTTTTATGGAGCTCTCAAACCAGTGTTATGTTTACCAGTGATTGCTCCTTTCTGGCCATGTATCAGATACCAGAAACTACTCCACCTCCTATCTGTATTGGGACTCTTCCTTCTGTTGAGGGTAAACACCCTTTGCTTTGTTCATTTGGATGAGTAGGATCGATTTTCTGTCTCTTCTTCCTGGTCAACAGAAGATCTCTCCTGAATCCTTTTCTCAATTGGATTTGTCTTGCTATTCGTGCAGCTTCCACTCGTCTAGCGACTGGCGATTGTTTTACCAATCGTTTTTCTGCCACGAGGTGCATGCATTGTCTATCTCTTGGCAATTATACTAACTCCGTCATGTTGGCGGGTGTTATGCTAGCAGCCTCCTGGAGAAATATTACTTTCTCCGCTTATCTGCGTGACAGTTGCAGGAGCAGGCAGAGGACCTTTGTTCTACGGGCCCTCTTTCTTTTGCTCAGGCTGTTGTCTATCCCAGCCATTTGGCTTCTTACTAGGTCAGTTCCAGCTCTGTGGTGTTTACTGCCATTTCTGTCTGTGCGTCGCACAGAACCATATGCCTCATCTCTCATTGTCTTTTACTAATGTTTGTGATGCTATGGTTTGATAGGCCTAGACACCTCTTCCTCTGTCCACGGTTCCAGTGCAGTTGAGTTATGAGTGGGTTGGTTATGTGATTCCCTCCATCCTATTGTCTATTCAGCCTGTAGTAAACAATTGTAAGGTAGGTTGATAAGAAATATAAATTTTATAGTAAATTTCCTTTCTTATTATACCTACCGCAATTGTTTACATGGAGGCCCTCCCATCTTCTTATTCGGGTAAGAATCCTTCCTCCCCGCTGATCACATAACTCCTATGTTGGCAGACTCAAAAGAATGGTTTGATGACTGCTTTGCGCACTGGTTAATGGAAGTCTTGGAATTGTACTAAGAGAAGAGCGTCCCCTACTGGGTGTGCGCCGATGGGAAAGATTAAAGTAGAGAGTATTTTATCCGAGTTAGGGTCTTCCACTGTAGTGCAAGCCTGTAGTAAACAATTGCAGTAGGTATAATAAGAAAGGAAATTTGCTATAAAACTTATATATTTTTATACTGTACCAATGACCCAGACTAAGCTGGTGCTAACTCTAAAATATCTAGGGCCAAACGCAAATTTTACCCCCCAATCCCCAAAATTTGCATCTAAAACCGAAAATTGCATACTTTTGCTCCACTGCGCATGTGCAGTGTCAAGGAGGTCTCAAAATTGGCGCCAAATGTCATTTCTTTGTTTGGCCCTCAATACAGTTACACTTCACTGTTATTTGTGCTTGTAAATCTCAGTTTTAAGGATGCCAGACACATAATTATGAGAGAAATGGTGGATATAAGGAGGAAATAGAAGGGGGGAGAAAAAAACAGTGGAAACAAATGTTCAGGGCTGTAACTTATAATTATTTTACGAAATTATTCATGTTGCCTATTTTCGAGGCATGATCTTGTTATGGTCATTCTTGCTATGAATGTTCCATTGTTTAATCAGTGTTTCCTCTCTCACTTTCCTTTATTCCCCCCAAGCTATTCTCCTGTGCTTTTGGCTTATTTTTTGTAATGTTTATTACTAATATTTCTTGGAAGTTTTGGCTTGGAAACAGAATTATTTTCTGGTTTTTTTTTGTTTTTTTTTTCCCATGTTTACGTCCTCACCCTTGGGTGGTTAGGCGTTTTGGTCTGCATCTACCATCTGATGTTCTGCAGTTTCTTCTCTGGAAGTCTCTGTTTTGCATCAGATAATGTTTAAATTGGTAACTGATTTCACACCATGTTTATCAGTGCCTGGAGTCATGTTTCCGGTTTGTTTACACTTTTTGTTTATGTTGACAACAGTTACTTCTTATAGTGATTACTTGTCCGCTGCTTAGTTCAGTTCATAGCAAGATACATTAATGTTGTCCGAAAGTGTTACATTAATGTTTTGAAATGATTTTAAAATTTTTGTCCACACTTAGGCTTTTTTGGGATCCATTTGGCTCATTGTTCCCATTGGGAACTTGGGCTCTTCTGAAAATTTTTTCAAAAGTTTTTTTTTTTTAAATTATTTTCTTTTGAAATGTTATAATGGATTATAATATATTATGTATATTTATTTCAAGGGCTAGTGCGAGTAATATGACTGTGTATTTTTTTTTTCATGTTGAAAAAAATATTGTTCAATTGTAATGCGAGGATATCTTCCTCTAATTCACAGGTTCATTGTGTTTCTTATAGTCAATGTATTTGCACTAATTCTTGCTCTGTGTGTGTTGATTGATATGACAACGTTGGAGACGTGTGTTACGGTATTTTGTTAGCGGTGAGGGGTCCATTACGGTCCTCTCTCCGTAGGGTCACTCTATATTATCAGTTTCTTTTTCAGAATTCAGAGTGATGTTTCCATGATGTCTTCAACAAGTATGTCTCCGTTGTTGCAATATAAGGGCTAGCGGGAAGTGCTCAAGGTATTACGACAATTGCCGGGAGTTCGCTAGTTCGATCGAAGGCATTGTTCACCCGCTAGCCCGCCCGGTATCGCGACCATTCACCAGGAAAGAATGGCTGAGCACCCAGGTTCGTCTGTCGCGGTCCAGGGAAGCAGATTGGGTGATGCGAGCACTATAAAACATCAGATGTGCACATCCAGCAACGATGGATCCGAGGATAGTACGGAGGAAGCCTGTCAGTCCGGTAGCTAGCTCGTCCAGGTCCACCCGGAGCAAGAGCGGCCCCCTCTCTCTTGCATCAACATCTGTGCCGCGATGTTGTTGTATGTTTGTTCACTTAGTCGGAGCTTACGTCCACTCCTCCTGCTCGGGACGCTCCGTCGCATGACAGTCCGACGCGGCTGTTATATTGGCTTCCTCATCCTCGTCAACACACACGACTGCACCTTGGCTATGTGACCACAGATTTCCAGGGGATGTTCGCATATTATATAAATGCAGGATTGAACGTCCCTGGTGCTCCTGCTTCGCCGACCAAGGAATACACATCGACCAGGTCATTCCATCTGCTAGCCAAGGATATGAGACCTTTCCAGTTGGGACGTTCGGATATTATATAAATGCAGTAATGAACGTCCCTGGAGCTTCCAGCGGATAATTTACGTAGGACCGCAGCTCCACAGGTCTCATAGAGTAACATGAACAAGGTGTTGTTACCGTGACGTCTTCGTAAAGTGTGCTTCAGTTGTCACAGTCAAATGAAGAGTTAGCAGCAAAAGTGCTCATGTAGATGTGTCAATTGCCTGGAGTTACCTAGTAGGATCGATGGCTTTGACGTCCGCTAGCTCGCCCGGTGTCGCAACCATTCACCGAATGGCTCAGCACCCGGGTTCGTCCGTTGCGGTCCAGGAAGGAAATTTGCATTGGGTGATGCGAGCACTATAAAATACAATGTGCACACCCAGTGACGACGGATACGAGGATGGTACGGAGGAAGCCTATTAGTCCGGTTCCTACCTCGCCCAGGTCCATCCGGGCTGCGAGCGAGAGAGGTCCCTCTCTCGTACTACAACATCTGGGCACAGATGTTGTGGTACAAAACGTTCCTCAGTCGGGGCATACGTCCACGGCTCGGGATGCTCTGTTATATAGACAGTCCAGAGAGACTGCTCTTTCGGCTTCCTCATCCTCACGGCAGCACACGCGACCGCACCTTGGCTACGTGACCAGTCATATTCAACCAACATCGCCGACCAGGGATTCTACGGCGACCAGGTCACGCCTTCCGGTAGCCAAGGATATGAGGCCTTCATACTCCGGACGTTCGCATATAAGAAATATGCAGAAGTCAACGTCCAAGGAGCTTCTAGCGGCTAAATTTTGTAAGACCGCAGCTCCACAGGCCTCTGATACAGACATGCTATCACAGATAGCACAAATTATCGCAGCATCCCAACAACCGACAGTAACTCTGTCGGATCAGGAATTATTCGAGGAAGCTGGGTTGGTACGTTCTGCTGCAGATTCAGGCACGGACGACCAAGAATTACAAGTGGTCTGACAGGATGGCGAAAGGGATACGGATGAGTTGTATTTTCCCTTTTCGGAACAACATAATTGCTGTAGAGTACATCCGGCATTATCATCTGACATTGTTCCTCTGGACCAAAAATTGCTGCGTTGCCGGATAAGAGACTGATAGTGCCACTGGACTCAGAATTCTTATCGGTTTAGGGACATCATCCCTCAGTTTCCGACATAGTCCAGATATGTCTCACGGCCATTTGATCAGTTGAATGACGCTATATTTATGTAACTTGCTACCTAAATGGGCAGGTCAGGTTTCTTATCGGCAAATGCTCTACATCTGCCTTTCATCATTTCAAGGAATAATTTGAAACGGCAGGACAGAGCATTCTGAGAGACGACCAGGCCAGGACCTAGTATTGTTTATACTGTCGTCAATGTCAATTCCAACCACTGTGTTGGAAAGACAATATCGTCTAGCAGGGTTAGCTTAGACGCATCATCGTATGCAGATCACCTTACCAGAGCGTTATCATTACGTCTCAAAGGAAAAAGAATTCTAGGATGTACAACCTCCTTAAGAGTTCTTTCAAGGGTTTCACATAAATCGATAGAGATTGTAGAAATCCAGGAATTTCCAAGTTTCTACAACCATCCTTTTCTGGTTCCAAAACCAGACGGCTCGTTCCGTCCACTCATAAATCTGAGCTGGATAAACAAGCTGATCATGGCTCCAAGTTTATATATGGAATTCATCTGATCGGTCAGAGCGAGTATTCGGGTGTACGACTATGCTACATGCATAGATCTCAAGATGCGTACTTTCACGTCATGGTACATCAGGCGGTCAGATAGTATCTTCGCTTCTTCATCATAGGAGTCGTGTATCAGCTCTGAGCAATGTGCTTCGGTCTGAATCTAGCCCTCTGGGCTTTCACTCGAATAACGAACTCAGTAATGACTCATTTCCGAGCTCATTCTTCTGCGATAACGTCAGCCTACCTGGACGACATTCTTTAAGGTATGGCAATGAGTTAACTCTTTAGTACAATGTGCAGAATCTGCTTCTATTGCTCCGACGTCTCAGTTTCATAAGTAAACGAGGAGAAGTCGGATCTGGTATCATCCAAGTCATTCACCCACCGGGGGATGAGCTTCGAAACGCACAACATTCTCGTTCATCTGCCGTTACCCAGAGCGAAATTAATCAGTTGTTATGCTCACTATTGTCTTCGCTCAGACAAGGTCTCAGCGAGAGATCTCATGAGACTGATACGTTTGTGCGGAGCTGCCGCGATTTTATTCCGATGGGGCGGTTACGCACTTGTCCTCTCCAATTTCTTCTGATCCAGAATTGGAGAGTGAAGATTTTTTCACTCGATACGGACATCTTCTTGTGAATCAAGTGAATAAGAGATTCAAACTTGGGCAGGTTTTCATTGGTTAACTCAGGCAGTTCCACTGCAATTGCCGGATCCGAGTTTTACAGTTTTGACGGATGCCAGTCAAACAGGTTGGGTCTTATCTTTGAGCCCAACGGATTTGAAGGGCCAGGGTCTTTGGGATCCGTAATTCTTATTCAAGCACATTAACATCAAGAATGATGTCATTTTAGCTTGCGCTACGTTATTGGATGAACGTTATTCAGTATGCTCATGTGCTAATTCTGTCCGACAATTCGACGGTATTAGCGTATTTTCGGAATTAGGGAGACACTCATTCCAATCTGTCATTCATGTTAACGGAAGGAATCTTTCTGTTTGTACTAGAACATCAAGTTCTCCTATCGGTCCGTCATATTCCGGGTCTTCTGAACATATTAGCGGACTCCCTTCATGGAGGGGCCGCTTTTTGATGCCAAAATGGACTTTCAGCAAACGAGTATTCAATCAGATTTGCTACCAAAGAGAGCGGCATATGATCGACTTATTTGTGACGCATCTCAACAATCAGTTGCAGACGTATGTGTCACAATGTTTGGATCTTTGAGCGTTTGCAGTAGACGCTCTATCGATCTTGTGAGACAGAATAATAGGTTATGCATATCTTCCAGCGCCGTTAATTCAGCAGATATTGCTCAAGTTATATATCTCAATGCAAAATTCTGTTGGTAGCATTTCTAGCTCCACAAAGACTTTGGATTAATCTACTCAGGCGTCTGTTGTGGGACATGCCGTGGAAGCTTCCTCCACATTTTGGTCCATTCTATGGTCAGATGGATTCAATTTACTATCAGTACTGCTTATGATAATATCTTCAATCAGCAGTCTGTGCTTTAGTTTTAAGCTCAAGAAATAAGAGTTCTTTCTACATCATGGCTTACGCTAATAATGTTGGTATTACAGATCTAATGAGGGCTGCATATTGTTCTTAGCCCTTCACTTTCTCGAATTTGTATCTGTGAAATATTGAGTCCTTTTCTGCAGATCTGCATTGTTTAGGTCCGTTATTTTTCACTCAGAATGTCGTCCACTAAACAGTGGCAACTATATATATGTAGGCTTTCGGTTCCGGCAGTGACTCTGTCCTGCTGCCCTCTTCGCTCTGGAGTATTTGATCCAGGGCAAGGGGAAGGGGGGGGGGGGGAGGGAGGGTGTTCCCTTAGGTCACCTGCTTTATAGTGAAAAGCAAGGGAATACTCCCCTGGAGTCAGTAATTCCGAGTTGGTACTGGGATGGTTTTAAAGTGTAAAGCTAATGTTTACTCATCTATGTAATATTTTTAAAGTGTAGCTCGGTGTGAAGCATTTGTATATGTCACGTGTCATATGGGCATTAATATACAATCCTCGGACACTTTTAATGAGTATAAAGAGTCTCATTTCTCTGGACTTCCTTTATTTATTGGCTTTCCTTTAAAAATAATTAGTATAACGGGTTATACTGGATGTTAATAGAGATCATTGATGTTATTGTGCTCAATTACAGAGTGGTGTTGTGTCTTTCTTTTTGATGCAAATAATAAAGATACATGTAAAGCCTATCTCTCATTTTCTCCTTCAGAGAATAGTTCTGTTATATGTAATTGAGTCTATTGGATTTTCCTTTATGTCCTAGGCCCTTCAACCTTTTTACTATTCAGCTAAGTCTGGGTCATTGGTACAGCATAAAAATGTTAAAAAATTTATAGTAATTTATATATTTTTTATACTTACCAATGACCCAGACGGGGATGACCCTCCCATGAGTTGGGAACTCTTACCTCCCCGCTGAGTACATAACGCTTCAGGCACTGGTTGTAAGAATGACATTTGGCACCAATTTCGAGACCTCCTTGACACTGCGCATACGCAGTGGAGTAAAAGTATGGAGGATCATATAGGACATGTAATTTTTGGTTTTAGATGCAAATTTTGGGGATTGGGGGGTAAAATTTGCATTTGGCCCTAGATATTTTAGAGTTAGCACCAGCTAAGTCTGGGTCATTGGTAAGTATAAAAAATATATAAATTACTGTAAATTTTTTAACTTTTGTGACAGTCATGGAAAGCATGTATCTCTTGATTTTCATGATGTTTTCGTGTACTGTCTACATGTACATGACATGTGTAGGGTATGCAGTCTTCATTTCAACACAAACCCTTGTGATTTAATGATTGAAAATGGCAAATGCAAATGTAAGAAGACATTTGTCTGAAGCAGAAATGTGGTGGGCTGTATGGATGGTGGAGCAAGAGGCTACCCATTGTCAGGTTGGTGAAGCCCTTGGTGTGCACCATATGGTGAACACCAGAGCCTGGGCAAGATTTCATTAGTATGCCACACCAGTAAGACAGCATGGTGGTGGCAGAGACAGGGCAACATCTGCAGCAGAAGACCGTTTTTTGATCATTCAGGCCCATAGGAACCACTTTGCCACAGCAACCCGGCTTCGCAGTGACCTTCAGAATGCATCTGGAGTAAATGTTTCGACATAGACTATCCGGGCAAGGTTGCACGAAGGTGGTCTCCAATCGAGAAGACCATGTATTCACATTCAGCTGTCCCAGAACCCCCGCCACACACGATATGAATGGGCCATGGACCACATTAGATGGACCAGAGAAGATTGGCGACCTATCCTTTTTACAGATGAGTCAAGGTACTGCCTAAACCACACAGATAGGCGTTCTAGGGCATGAGGAAGACCAGGAGAACAATTCCTTGCAGCCAACATTGCTGAGCATGACCGCTATGATGGAGGGTCAATCATGTTCTGGGGCGGCATCAGCTGGGATAGATGCATCGAGCTCTGTGTCCTTGAATGTGGTACATTGACTGCACAACGGTATATTGATGAGCTCTTGGATGTCCACGTCAGATTGTATGGAAGTGCAGTGGGTGATAGATTCATTCTGATGGACGATAATGCCCATCCTCATGTTGCCCATGCTGTCGGGGAGTACCGACAGAGGGAGGGGATTGAGCATATGGACTAGCCAGCAAGATCCCCCTCAATCCAATCAAACGTGTCTTTAATGAGTTGCAGCTTGCAATTTCAGCCCATCCAGTTCAGCAAAGAAGTGTCCAGGAGCTTGACGCCATACTTGTCCAAGAATGGAACAACATCCCACAAAGGGCCATCAGGAACATGGTTAGAATGCTCCTAATCAGGTTCCTGGTGATTAACAGTAATGGGTCTCATATTTCCTCTTTTACCAAAAATATCCATTTTCCATGATTATCGTATAATTACATAAAAACAATATACACTTTTCATTACAATATTTCAACTAAAACGTAAAACAGGTAGTTGGATATACTTGGCTCTTAGCAAACTTTGAGTAGTATATAAAAACCCTAATGCACAATCTCACTTATGTGAGATCACATGTTAATTGTTGGTACATGTATTTATTATATATTTTGGCAAATTTTTTTTGTAAGATGGAAACAGTGTGCTCTTTTATTCAAATGTAGCCACAATACTCAACCTTTGAGCCAAGATACTTCTGAAAGTCTGTCAAGCCTGGTTTGTTCAGATCATTTCTCTGCTCATATTTGGGCTCACTTCAGGAGTCCACATTTAACTTTGAACAACATAAGGAATTTGTTTTTAAATCTTCAGATCCATCAGGCAGCTTCTTTTTAAATTTGGTGTCTACGACATCTTTCTTAGGATCAGATTCAACTTTGCAGGGCTCGATTTAGTTTGAAAATGTTGAATAGCAATTTACTCTTCTTTGGGGAAAATTGAATAGCTTTTGATGAAGATTAACTTTGGAGAGTTATTTGTTGAATAGCAAATATGAAAATTGAATTGCAAAATGCTCAGTTAAATCGAGCCTTGATGTATTAAAATCAAGTTCCTGCATTCCTGTTTGGGCTCCCCATGTGAACCAGAATTTTTTTTGTGGCATGTAAAGAAATTTTTCAAAAATCTTCAGATTAGATTCACTGATCATAATTTGATAGACAGCATCCTTATGAGCATCAGATTCAAGTTTGTTCAAATCAAGCTCCTGAATTAACATTGGGGCTCCTTATCCTTATCATTATCAGAGACTAAATTTTCAATGAGCCTGATACAAGAGAATTTTCAAAGAATCTGTTTTTGTAAGATCCACCAGTCATAATCTTTTGCTATTTCATACCTAACATCCTTTTGGGTGCATTTTCAGATTTGTTCAAATCGGGTCCATCTGGTCCATGGGTCTTGTGTGGGCTCTTTATTGGAGCCACAATTTTAGCTTAGTGCAATATGAGGAAAATTTCAGAGTTGTTTAGACTAAGTTTTTTTTAAGTTAAGACCCAGTCGTTTAACCCGTTTAACTTAATTTCTCTGTAGTTTTAGAATTTGGTAATTTCCAGTTCATATGAAGTATTTGTGATAATGCAAGTTTGGCCCCACCATAAGAAGGGCAGGAGCATATGGTGTTACTCTTGTCCACCTGTCATTCTGTCCTTCCATAATTTTGTCATCCATCTTTCCATTATACAGAAATAACGGTTTTCTCAATTTTATTTCACCATACATGGAGATAATTGGAGGATGTTTCATATGTAGCTTCATGATTGGTACCTACAAATTGAGACTGTATTTGGCTCTGATCTGATGACTTGTTCTATAGTTAATGACTTTGTTGGTATTTAACTCAGTCATGAGCACCTACAAATCAAATTTTAGTTTTCCTTTTCTTGCTCAAACTTTTTGAGGAGTTAATTACCATTAACTTTTGCTCTGAATTGCCAATGGCCAATTTTGCTACAAATGTGGAAAGCCAATGTTTGATCATACTTCCCCACAGGGGCATGTTGTCCTGACACTTCAGCTTATTGGGGGTGGTATTTGAGATGGTTGGCATTGCTTGTTATCTCAAATCACTGCCCCAATCAATGAAAGTAAATAATAAGTTATTTATTATACCCCACGCAACAAAGTTGCGGGGGTATAATATTTTTGACTGGTCCGTCCGTCAGTCAGTCCTACTTGTTTTCCAGACTTTTTTTCTAAATGTTTCCAGATATTGAGCTGATTTTTGGTATGTGAGTCTAACATGGTGGCCTACAGATCAAGTTTGCATTTTGTTCCGCTCCACTGATTTTTACCAAAATTACTGCCCTTGGACTCTAAAAAATTCATCAAAATTACAGTTTTCCAGACTTTTTTTCTACATGCTTCCAGATATTGAGCTGATTTTTGGTATGTTAGTCTGACATGGTAGCCTACAGATCAAGTTTGCATTTTGTTCCGCTCCACTGATTTTTACCGAAATTACGTCCCTTGAACTTTGAAAAGTTCATCAAAATTACAGTTTTGCAGACTATTTTCCTACGGGCTTCCAGATATTGAGCTGATTTTTGGTATGTTAGTCTAACATGGTGGCCTACAGAACAAGTTTGGGTTTTGTTCCGCTCCACTGATTTTTACCAAAATTACGGCTCCATAGACTTTGAAAAGTTCATCAAAATTACAGTTTTCCGGACTTTTTTTCTACACACTTTCAGATATTATCGGAATTACGGCCATTTTAGTATGTGAGTCTACCACAATGACTTACAGATCAAGTTTGCGTTTCGTTCTGCTCGGCTGATTTTTGTGGAAATTACGGGCCCTGGACTCTGAAAAATACAAGTAACAGATTTCCGGATCATTTTCCTAAAAATTACACTTTTCTGAGCTTGAAATATCGGGGGCGCGTGGGGTATGTGAGCGTGCTCACTAAGGTTCTATATTTATTTTTAAAAATATCCTTACATTACTTTTTGAAGAATAAATAGATCTTCGTCAGGTCAGCACTTCAAACTCTTGAAATTAATGATTATTACAGCAATGAGGATGTTGTACTCAATTGTTTGTTCTGTGTTTTTAGAGTATGCAAAATAAATTATGATGCACTTAAGATCTACTATTGTATATTGACTTGACTTCTGTTTTAGTTTATTAATACAGCACCAAACTCAAACCAAATTCTTCCAAATATGAAGGAAATTCATGGCTTTTTGCTTAGAAGGTCCTTGAAAGCTATTGTTTCCAGAAAGGTGGGGCAGCCTGATTGAACTTGTGCTTGTCTGTTTTTTAAATGTTCAAAACATTCTGAAATAATTTTGTAACTATGTAAATAGTTGTTCACTTCCAAAGAATAGCAGCTAACATGTTCAGTTATTGGAAATGAAATATAATTTGATTGAGATAAAGTGCATAAATTAATTCAAAAAATGTTTATGTTTCAGACATATGCTTGAAAAGAACAATCTCAGAAAATAATTGGAAATGAATATATAGACCAGGCCGATTGTTCAAATTGTAGAGTTTTCATGATATTGGTGAGTACAAATTGGCAACCACAAATTAAATCTCTGACAAATTACTTATGGTGGTGGAAGGTTAACATATATACACTGATGAAAAAATAACCATCATTGAAGAGAATTTGGTAATGAACATGGAATGAAAGCTGTTAAAAATAAATCTGAATGCTTCTCTGAATTTTTAAAAAAAAAACTTGTACTTTAAAATTATATATTTTAATACCCCACCAGGGGTTTAAAGGATTTGCCTTGTCTGCCTGTCCATCTGTCCATCCGTCCATTCGTCCCAAAATTCAATCATGAATAGCTTGTAAAGTACTTGGTTGAGTGACTTGATATTTGGTATGCAAGTGTATCCTATTGCTGTATACCCATAGTGAAATGCATGTGTAGTTCGAGATTTTATTGCCAGAGTCATTGCCCTTTATGGACTTAGAATTTGTCCATCTTGAACTTAGTTCATGAATAACTTGCAGAGTACTCAGTGGAATGACTTCATATCTGATGTGCAGCTCTTTCTTATTGATGTCTACCCACAGTACAAGGTCCTTCTGTCTGTAAGTCCATCTGTCCATCCATCCATCCGTCCATCCCAAAATTCAATCATGAATAACTTGTAAATTACTTGGTTGAGTGACTTAATATTTGGTATGCAAAATTATATTGCTGTATACCTATAGTGAAATGCAGGTGTAATTCGAGAGTTTATTGGCAGTCATTGCACATCCGTCGGTCCATCCGGCTATCAATCTGCCCATCCT
This sequence comes from Pictodentalium vernedei, assembly GCA_031216915.1. Classification (NCBI taxonomy): domain Eukaryota; kingdom Metazoa; phylum Mollusca; class Scaphopoda; order Dentaliida; family Dentaliidae; genus Pictodentalium; species Pictodentalium vernedei. Next base: position 121,128,178 of record CM062297.1, on the reverse strand, counting down.
GAAATTCAGTCATGAAAAACTTGTAAAGTACATGGTTGAGTGGCTTGATATTTGGTATGCAAGTGTATACTATTGCTGTATACCCATAGTGAAATGCAGGTGTCATTCGAGATTTTATTGTCAGAGTCATTGCCCTTTATGGACTTAGTATTTGTATATACCCCAAAACTGTATCACCTATAGTCAGGCTTACATTGTTAAATAAGCGGAAGTATCTTTTTGTGTCACCGTATGGTGACACTATTTTTCTTTCCTTTTCTGAGTATCAAAATGAAGCACCTATACAATGTGCTAACATATTTTAAAAATCGACTTGATAGCAATCTTTATTTTGGGTTAGCATGCACATTGTGGGGGTATTTCGTTAGCTGTGCTTGTACTTTGTGAGATGATATTTTCATTCTTTAGTGATGAAAACAAAATCATTATTTTACTTTTAATTTCCCATTGAGCCTTGCTCCTAATTTCTGTAGTTAAATATTTTTTTCTGGTGAAATGGGCTCTGATGCCACTACCCGGATTTGGGTATAGCCACATCGTTAGCATGTATGTAAACAATTAATTAAACATCCCTTTAACAATGTGTTTGAATTCTCATACAGCCACTAGTGCAGAAAATCAACTGAACCACAATTGACATGATTTAATATATAAAAGAAATGTATTTTTATACTAATAACCATTGGTCCAGACTTAGCTGGTGCAAACTCGATATAATTCAGGGCCAAACACAAATTTTGAACAAGGAGGACAAGAATCTGTAGGAGTGCATCGACTACAGGCAAGACAACAAGCATGTAAATCGGAGGAAGACTTCCTCACCTTGCATTTAGAGCAGTAAGCTTTCATAATTAATTCCAATCCAAAACAGAATCAATAGCACTCCTACAAATTCAACATCAAAAATACATGTAAGAATACATGAAAATAGCAATCAAATTAATTTCGAAAAAATTATAAAAAAAAAAAAAATTTCTAAATGTTTTTTTTGAATGTGCCTAAGTTCCCAAAAGGAAGACCATGCACCCAAAGGCATCCCGATAGAGCCTAATTGTGGACAAACACCACTTTATTTTGAGCTACACTACCGGAATCATAATCAATGTATCCTAGAGTAATTCTAAAGTATTATAAAACTAATTACTACATGTTAAGGGCGTTGTCAAATGTAAACAATATCAATAGAAAAAAAAATGGAAACAAGACAACAGGCACACAAAAAGGCCCAAAGTCAGTAATTGATTTAAATGTTCCCAGATGCAAAGAGCTGATACGAAGAAAAAAAGATACATTGGATAGAACATGCAAGACCAAACGGCCCAACACCCGTAGGGTGAGGACGTGACCATAGGATTAAAAGGAATAAACATTCTGTAAGACACACTAAACTCCCAAGAAATTTAATAAAAAATTTCCATAAAAACAGCCAAAAAGCTTAAGAGTTTAACAGGAGGGTTCATGGAAGGATAGGGAAGGAACACTTAACAAACAGGAGGTAAATCATTAGCAAGAATGATGACGACAGGTGCATGTCGCGAAAATGGGAAACATGAAATAATTTTTAGCCTGACTGTTTATTAGCCCAACTGTTTACAGTGAGGGCTATAGTCATGACTTTTGTCCGTCCGTCTGTTAACATTTAGAGTTTTGGTTAAAGTTTGTGGTTCAAGTTTTTTACTGAAGGTTCAAGTGGGGTTTTTTTTATGTGTACCCATACTATGTATGGTACACATAATGCCGGCATCCGGGGTGACCATCCGTCATTCGTCCATCCTTTGTCCATCTGTCTGTCTGTCTGTCTGTCCATCCATCCGTCCGTCCGTCCATCAGTCTGTCCGTCCGGCGTCCGTATCCATTTCTTTGGCATCCGATAACTTGAAAAATATTGCTTGGATTGTCAAGTTACTTTATATTTGTGTTCAGGTTACTGATGTGCCGTGCTGTATAGTTTTTGATGTAAATCTGTTATTTTGATTCTGAGATATTAACCCTTTATCCTTCAAATTGAAAATTTCTCCAATCCCTTTGGCATTCGATAACTTGATAAATATTGCTTGGATTGTCAAATTACGTTATATTTGTGTTCAGGTTACTGATGTGCCAAGCTGTATAGTTTTGGGTGTAAATCTGATAATTTAATCCTGAGATATTAACCCTTTATCCTTCAAATTGAAAATTCCTCCAATCCCTTTGGCATTCAATAACTTGAAAAATATTGCTTGGATTGTCAAGTTACTTTATAATTGTGTTCAAGTTACTGATGTGCCGAGCTATATAGTTTTTGGTGTAAATCAGATAATTTATCCTGAGATATTAACCCTCTATCCTGCAAATTGAAAATTCCTCCAATCCCTTTGGCATTCGATAACTTGAAAAATATTGCTTGGATTGTCTAGTTACTTTATATTTGTGTTCAGGTTACTGATGTGCCGAGCTGTATAGTTTTTGGTGTAAATCTGATAATTTGATCCCAAGATATTAACCCTTTATCCTTAAATTGAAAATTCCTCCAATCCCTTTGGCATTCGATAACTTGAAAAATATAACTTGGATTGTCAAGTTACTTTATATTTGTGTTCAGGTTATTGATGTGCTGAGCTGTATAGTTTTTGGTGTAAATCTGTTATTTTGATCCTGAGATATTAACCCTTTATCCTTCAAATTGAAAATTCCTCCAATCCCTTTGGCATTCGATAACTTGAAAAATATTGCTTGGATTGTCAAGTTACGTTATATTTGTGTTCAGGTTACTGATGTGCCGAGCTGTATAGTTTTTGGTGTAAATCTGATAATTTAATCCTGAGAAATTAACCCTTTATCCTTCAAATTGAAAATTCCTCCAATCCCTTTGGCATTCGATAACTTGAAAAATATTGCTTGGATTGTCAAGTTACTTTATAATTGTGTTCAGGTTACTGATGTGCTGAGCTGTATAGTTTTTGGTGTTAATCTGATAATTTGATCTGGAGATATTAACCCTTTATCCTTCAAATTGAAAATTCCTCCAATCCCTTTGGCATGAGATAACTCAAAAAATATCAATTCGATTGTTATGTTACTTTGTATATTTATTCAGGTTACTGATGTGCTGTGCTGTATAGTTTTTTTATGTAAATCTGATAATTTGATCCGGAGATGTTAACCCTTTATCCATCAAATTAGACACTCCTCCACTCCATTTCTATATGTACCCATACCTTGTATGGTGTACATAATGTCGGCATCCGTGGTGGCCCTCCGTTATACAGCTTTCTACTAGTTGCGCGTATGGGTACACATCTGATGATTTCATCGGCCTATTTTTCCTGTTTGGTCATGACTTTCTTCTGTCTGTCTGTTAACATTTTGAGTTTTGTTTAAAGTTTGTGGTTAAAGTTTTTTAGTCAATCTTAAAGTTTTTATGCCCCCCGGGGAGCGCAGTGGCTCAGCAGGTAGAGGTTCAGGCTGCAAGCCAAGAGGTCCTTGGTTCAAATCCCACCTGCTGCAACCGCATTGTGTCCTTGGGCAAGACACTTCATCTCCATTGCCCGCGTGGGGGCACGGTGGCGTTGTGTACTAAGGCGTACTGCACGTCGATGGTGCACCTGTCTTAAACCAGTGCTAACCCTGCTTGTGTGGAGTTCGTATGTTGGGGAGCTGACAGTTGCTCGCCGTTGCTCGGTGGTTCTCTCCGGGTACTCCGGCTTCCTCCACCCGTAAAACTGTCGCAGTCTTGATTAGCCATAGTGCATAAATATGTGACCTTAAACACCAATAAATAAATAAATATTATGCCCCCAACTTAAGTCAGGTGGCATATAGTGATTGAACTGTGTGTGTGTCCGTCCATGTGTGTGTGTCTGAGCCAATAACTTGAAAACTATTAGGGCCAGAGTCATCAAACTTCACACACAATTATAAAGGACCATGGGAGGATGTGTCACACACCATAGCCGGGTTCATACCATCAAGGTCAAGGTCACATTTCAAGGTCACACAAAAAATCAGTCAATATTCGTGTCGCAGCCATAACTCAGAAATGAATCATAGTACAATTGTTAAACTTTTTACAAATGTTAAGGACAGTCAGAAGGTGTGTCGCGTTTAATAGTTTCAGCCTCCTCTGCAAGGTGAAGGTCGCAATTGACCTTCATATGTTCAGGGTCACAAAACGTGTCTCAAGCATAACTCCAAAACTATTAGGACTACAATCATCTAACTTCGCTCAATTATAAAGGACAATGGGTGGATGTGTTGCACACATAAGGTCAAGGTCACATTTGAAGGTCACACTGAAAATCATTAATATTCGTGTCTCAGCCATAACTCAGAAATGAACCAAAGTACAAATATTAAACTATTTAAAAAATTTTTTGTTTGATAGAGGTCAAGGTCACAGATCAAGGTCATTGCCTCGTTGGGGGGGGGGGGGGGAGGCATACTCACTTCCGAGTGAATCTCTTGTGTGTGGGTTTTTTTCTTTTAAATTGATATTACTATTGATTGTATCATTCTCATTTTGTTTTTATTTTTTTATATTTCATGTTAGTTTTGGGGGAAATATTTAACCCTTTTTTGTATGGTAAATTACACCTTTAATTCTTCAAACAATTTAGAGGAATGTGACTGTTGCTAATCTGAGTCAATGTCTACTATCTACTGAACATTTCTGCAGTGATTTGGCATGATTTTAACCTCTTTTAAACATATTTTCAGACTTACTTTCTTTGTATTTGAAATTAGACTTTGCCACAAACTTTCTTACTCTAATTCTTGCATGGTCAGTACAACTTAATGATTCCATTTACATCAATGATTTCTTTTATCGGTTTTAGGAAATATTTAACCCTTTCCTGCCAATCAATTTTACTTAATATTCCCAGCTTAAAGTTTCGGATTAAAGTTCTGCTTTTCAAGATTCTACCTTTCATTCTCCAAACACTCTGTTACAACATCATTTCTTTTTTATCCCTGCATTTTCAAAAATGCAGGGATATAGTTGTGATCTCCATCCGTCCGTGCGTTACACCCTGGAAGGCTTCTAGGGTATTTAATTCGAAATGTTTAAACTATGCTAATGTGTTCAGGTAGCAACTCTAGATGTGCATGAAGGTTTCGAAATTTTGATTTGGCCCCAGGTGGTTCCAGTGGAACCACTTTTATCGTTGGAAAATCAGTTTTCTTCAAAAGGCTCCTCGGATATTTAATTCAGAACGTTTAAACTATGCTATTAATGTGTTTAGGTAACATCTCTAGATGTGCATAAAGGTTTCGGAATTTTTATTTGGCCTCAGGTGGTTCCAGTGGAACCACTTTTATCGTTAGAAAATCAGTTTTCATCGAAAGGCTCCTAGGGTATTTAATTTGAAACATTAAAACTATGCTAAGGTGTTCAGGTAACTTCTCTAGATGTGCATAAAGGTTTTGGAATTTTGATTTGGCCCCAGGTGGTTCCAGTGGAACCACTTTTACCGTTAGGATATCAGTTTTCATCGAAAGGCTCCTAGGGTATTTAATTCGAAACGTTTAAACTATTCTAAGGTGTTCAGGTACCATCTCTAGATGTGCATGAAGGTTTCAGAATGTTGATTTGGCCCCAGGTGGTTCCAGTGGAACCACTTTTATCGTTAGAAAATCTGTTTTCATCGAAAGGCTGCTAGGGTATTTAATTCGAAACATATAAACTATGCTAATGTGTTCAGGTAACATCTCTAGATGTGCATGAAGGTTTCGGAATTTTTATTTGGCTCCAAGTGGTTCCAGTGGAACCACTTTTATCGTCAGAAAATCAAAAATGCTTTTTTACAGTTTTGGTTAAAGTTTGTTTTTTTTTCTTCTTTTCTCCAATATGAATTTTGAATTATTTGTAGTCACTACATGCAGAACCTTTTTTTAAACTTATGTACCCCCCTCCCCCTCCCCCCCTCCCCCCCCCCCCCCCCCAGGGGTCCAATTAGGCATTTGTTTTTTCTTTCCTCCAATATGCATTTTGAACTATTTACAGTCACTACATGCGTAACCTTTTTTAAAACTTACGTAACCTCCTCCTCCCCCCCCCCCCAGGGGCCAATTAGGCACTTTTTTTTCTTTCATCAAAAATGTTTTTTTTACAGTTTTGGTTGAAGTTTGTGGCTAAAAATTCAGACAAAGAATTTTGCCCAAGTTCTTGTTTCTGGATGATAACTTTAGTTGTAAACGTTTGAGATGAGTTAAATTTTGGTGTGTGGATTTAGCACAACAAAATACAGGTTGGGTTTGATTTCCGTCTTTAGCCGCCCATTTTCATCTTAACTTGACATAGTCAAGATAAGCTATTGCCATCACGCGTGCGGAAGTCTGTGAATCTGTGAGTCTGTTCACATTTTCCTTTAGCACGGGCCACACCCTGCAGTTCTTGACTGATCGTCACAAAATTTCATATGCAGGTTTGGGGTCATGTCTAGATGAGAATGTCCCCTTTTTGTAGCGATCCGGCAACCGGTATGGCTGCCCGAGCCCAAAACCTGAAAACCATTAGCACAGTTTACAGGTCGTATTTATGAAGAGATTTCATTGTAACTTGGTAGGATGCCTCTGTATAATGCCTAGATGAGAACGTCCCCTTTTGGGCATGATCTATCAACCTTGATGGCTGCCCAAGCCCAAAACCCCAAAACTTTTAGCACCCTCTGCAGGTCATGTTTAATATGGAGGGATTTCATTGTAACTTGGTATGATGACTCCTTATGATCTCTAGATGAGAATTTCCCCATTTATGCGTGATCTGCGTATTGTGACGACGGACCGAGCCAAAACCCAAAAATCTTTAGCACAGTATACAGGTCATATTTATTGAGGAATTTCATTGTAACTTGGTGGGTTGACTTCATACAATGTCTAGATGAGAAAGTCCCCTTTTGGTCCTGATTGGGCAACTGTAACGGCTGCCCGAGCCCAAAAACCTTTAGCATAGGCAAAAGGTCATATTTATGGAAGGATTTCATTGTAACCTGTTAGGTTGACTCCATATAATGCCTAGATGATGACATCCCCTTTTGGTCGTGATTGGTGAACTGTGATGGCTACAGGTGCCCGAAAGTGATTTCAGTGTAACTTCGTAGGATCACTCCAGATGATGCCCAGATGAGATTGTCCCCGTTGTTTGCGATCATTCAACCATGATGGCTGCCCGAGCCTGAAGCCCGGGAAACCTTTAGCACAGTCTACACGTCATATTTATGAAGGGATTTCATTGTAACTTGGTAGGTTGACTTCATATAATGTCTAGATGAGAACGTCCCCTTTTGGACACGATTGGGCAACTGTGACGGCTACAGGGGCCCGACGCCCGAAAACCTTTAGAGCAGTCTACAGGTCATAATTATGAAGGGATGACTCCAAATAATGTCTAGATGAGAACATCCCCTTTTGGTCGCGACCATTCAGCCTTTATGGCTGCCCGAGCCCAAAGACCTTTAGCATAGTCTACAGGTCATATTTATGGAAAGATTTCATTGTTACTTGTTTAGTTGACTCAATATAATGCCTAGATGATGAAATCCCCTTTTGGTCGTGATTGGTCAACTGTGATGGTTACAGGTGCCCGAATCCCGAAAATCTTGAGCATAGTCTACAGGTCATATTTATGAAAGGATTTCATTGTAACTTCGTGGGATCACTCCAGATGATGCCCAAATGAGAATGTCCCCTTTTGGTTGCGATCATTCAGCCATGATGGCTGCCCGAACCCAAAACCCGAAAATCTTGAGCACAGTCTTCAGTTCATATTTATGAAGGGAAGTCATTGTAACTTGGTAGGTTGACTTCATATAATGTCTAGATGAGGACAGCCCCTTTTGGACACCATTAGGCAACTGTGAGGGCTACAGGGGCCTGAAGCCCGAAAACCTTTAGCACAGTCTACAGGTGATATTTATGAAGGGATTTCATTGTACCTTGGTAGGATGACTCCAAATAATGTCTAGATGAGCGCGTCCCCTTTTGGTCACGATCATTCAGCCTTGATGGCTGCCCGAGCCCAAAACCTTTAGCATAGTCTATTGTTCACATTTATGGAAGGATTTCAATGTAACCTGTTAGTTTGACTCCATATAATGCCTAGATGATGATATCCCCTTTTGGTCGTGATCAGTCAACTGTGATGGCTTCAGGGGCCCAAATCCCGAAAACTTTGAGCACAGTCTACAGGTCATATTTATGAAGGGATTTCATTGTAACTTCGTAGGATCACTCCAGATGATGCCCAGATGAGAATGTCCCCTTTTGATTGCGATCATTCAACCATGATGGCTGCCTGAGCCCAAAGCCCAAAAACCTTTAGCACAGTCTACAGGTCATATTTATGAAGGGATTTCATTGTAACTTGGTAGGTTGACTTCATATAATGTCTAGATGAGAACGTCCCCTTTGGACGCAATTGGGAAACTGACGGCTCCAGGGGCCCAAAGCCCGAAAACTTTTAGCACAGTCTACAGGCCATACTTATGAAGGGATTTCAATGTAACTTGATAGGATGACTCGTTTTTGAATAATTTCACTGTAACTTGGTAACTTTTTGTTGATATATGTTAACTGTGAGGGCCACATACATTAACTGTGAGGTCATATTAACCCACTCCTCAGCTCTTTAGTACAGTGCACACCTCATATTATTTTTTATCAAAAACATAGCATACAGGGAACAGAAATGAACATATTCCCAATTATCACATTTCTTGTCTTATTTCATAATCCTTTCATAAACATTGAACATTATCCTTTTCATCAAACACAACACACAAGTTAAGCTACAGTGTCATTGACACTTTCATTAGTAGAGTTATGGCCCTTTATTTATGAGAATTTTGCCCAAGTTTTGAAAGCCCATTTGCAGTAGAGTTATGGCACTCTGGTGATGAGAATATAGCCCAGTTTTTCATTTTCCAATGACGTTACATTTATCGTTTCTGGGAAATAATTTCGGTAATAATGGTTCACATGGAAATAAATTTGTTATTTCGGCTTTTTACAACAAAATAAGGGTGAATTTCATTTCAGGTTTTGAAAGCCCATTAGCAGTACAGTTATGGTGCTTTGGTGAGCCCAATTTCTCATTTTCCAATGATGTCTTGTTATGGTTTTGTGCATTTTTAGCTGCGACAAGTAGCTCTATAAGTGGCAATGTCTGTCTGTCTGTCTGTCTGTCTGTCTGTCTGTCTGTCTGTCTGTCTGTCTGTCTGTCTGTCTGTCTGTCTGTCTGTCTGTCTGTCTGTCTGTCTGTCTGACCAACAAGTTTCAAAACCCGATAACTTTTGAAATACTTGGCGGAATGACTTCATACGTGGTATGCAAGTGTATCTTAATGATGTCTACCCAGTGTTCAATGCATGTGTTGTTCCAACTATTGTTCTTGGAGTTATGGCCCTTGATGAACTTAGAATTTTGTGACCAATGAGTTTCTAAGTGCAATAACGTTCAAACTACTTGTTTTATTTTGTGAAGACTTCAGATCGGTTAATATGAAAATGTGAAAGCAGGGGAATTACCCTTTACCCCAGACAAGGCAGGGGAAAGGGCAATGATTGGAGTGGGAGTCGGGGAAGTGGGGGATGTTCTGGATGTGGCCATGTTGCAATGATATTTATTCCGGTCATTTGATTACAATGTGCTTCTTTCAGAAATACTCATTTTGGGCGATCGTCAGAATGAAAGAACCTAATCACATCCTTTATTTGCTCGAGACGATGTATGAGCAGATTTGTAAATGGGTTACAGCAAATACTTGAGCTGATAATGTCATCACTGCAAAATATGGTTCAAAATTCCCTCCCTTGTTTACAGGCCGTCTGAACTTTTTGTTGACAAAAGATCTGAATTATTGCACAATAAAAAGACAACATGAATCACTTGTAAAAAAATAACTGAGTGTATAAAATCGGACGATACACATAAAATAAGGCATAATTTATAACAAAGTAAGCAGAATGCTTCAGAAATCTTTTTTTCTCGAAGTATATTCCAAGTGACCTGGAACTATATTGAGCGAGTTGATTTCCCCCGATGTTGTGAAGTTATTTACTTCCTAGTAACCATGGAATTTCTTTGGCTGTGTCTGATGTCCACAAAGGACAGATTGAAGATGGGTTGAAAATGGTGCATTCATGCTTTTAGATAAGGTGCAATTGGACGTTGCCGTGAATTTAGTTTTTTTCTTGCAACCAACTATACAAACACAAGCGTCGATCAGTGTCTTTTGTCATCGTTTTACACTGACAAGTGTGACAAATCTCCTTCACCAGAAACTATCTCCCAATTTGCATGTCATAATAAACATAACCGCCATTAGCATGACCGTGTGGTTAAAACCCAAACAAATTATAGAATCCAGGGTCAAAATTTTTTAAACAAATGAAATACACGAAATATTTGCAATTTCTTCAATATCCATGCCAAGTTACTTTTTAACCAGACCACATGCGTTCAGTTTCGTTTGTCGGCATCAAACTGATATTGTTTGTGGTAATAATTAATAGTACGAGAAGGCAAAAGAAGTCAAATATTTTCCCATCATCTTTAAATTAATTGAAATTGATAATTCCTTTTATTTTACTGAAATTATGAATTGATAAGGTGGGTGTGTTGCGATTATTATGCCCCAGACCTGGGAGTTGGAAAGTCAAAGGCCGTGGAGACCGCTGTCCTCTAACCCATACCAACATTCTCCCTTGTATCTCGACCACTGCTACTCCAATTTGAAGGATATTTGGCGTTGTGATCGAGTATCATGGGGAAACATTGTCTGTGTAGCTGTTGTAGCTGTTGTAGCATGTGTTTCTTCCACACATTTTTTCCAGAGTTATGGTACTTTTTCACTCTTTTGAGTTAGAAAATTTTGTTTATGACCAGTTGATTTGTTATAATTTGTTCTAAAGTGCCTGGCCCTGTTGACACCCTCAAATTTATTGCTACAAAATATTTTTGGTGAATATTTTGTTCCTGTTACTTCTCAAGCAGCAAGCTAATGAATATTCTGTATAAAGCCACCAATCTGATGTTTGACACTTTTATCGGAGCTGTTATGGAGGCTTATGGAACTCAACATGTTGATTATGGCGGGATTTTTCTATTCACCCATTACTTGATAAATTAAGTGTTATAGTTGGAATTAAGAAGCATGAAAGGTCCAGAATTTAAAGTTCAAAAAGAATGTTTTGCAATGTAACATGATTTTGAAGATATACTTATTTGGAGGGTTACCTGTCTGATAGTGTTTGGAACATGTGTGTCGCCAGGATCTTCAAAAAGAAAAAAGAGTTAAACTTTGAGAAAAAAGGCATATGCCTTGAGTGCCGGAGGTAGAGTCATACAAGGAAGCGATTACCCCACCCCCCAGGAATTGTTTTGTCAAATGGAGCTCACTTGTCACCTTTTGGGGATTGCTTTGTGTACTGCGTTCTTGAAAAAAATATGTGAGACCCTCTGATGTGCCCTTCTGATCTCAATATGCCAATAAGCCTCCTTCCGAAAAGTACATGCCATAATGGTTATGTAAGGTTGATTTGATGTGTTTTCAATAACAATGTACTTTTAAGTATATTAGATGGTTTATTGCAGTGACAGGTTACAGTTTCCCTTATTTCTTCTCCAACAGATATCATGAGTGTATTGGTGTCCAAGAGTAAACGAAGCTATGTTACTTATTGATAAACCAGACAAATTCAACAATTTCTTCACTATCAAATTGATGCATGGGATAAAAGGTGTTACAGTGCAAGGGGTTTGTAAATATATTTATTCAGCTACAATGTATGACTTTGCAGTGTATTCTACATAGGAGAATATCATAGTTTCTTTCCAAACCACCACAGTGACACATACATCTTTATATTGGGAGACACTCTTTTGTCCTTCCATACTTCTTCTAGTGGACTCCTTCAAGTTGACCTTTGTTGAACTCCCCAAATCAAAACATAAACAAAAGAAAATGTCTGCCTTCAGTCAGTGAGCACTCCACTTATAACATTTAGTCTCAATCTTTTTTGCTTTCATGAATTAGGAAAAGATTTCTTCGAGTATGTACTTCAATGTTTATAGAATACAGCTGTTATTTTATTTTGAGGTATTTTATTGTTCTCTTACTTATGCCATAGCAGACTTTCAGGTGGTGCTATTTACACATGGCAGCAGTTCCATGGCAAATTCCAGTTTCTGCAGGTTCTATGTTTCATTCAAAGCATTTCTTGGAAGAAAACTGTATGAAATTTGACCCAAGTTAGGTTGGACATCCCCTTAATGTAAAGTTACAGTGCTGAACGTCTCAAACCACTTCCATCATCCATTTATAGCCTTGAATCCATCAATTCTTTCACTGATTTGTGTCTGGAATCCTCAAAAAAGGAGATTTGAAGCATAGATGTCAAATCATTGTTTACTGACTTAAGGCCAAACAAAGAATGAAGATTTGCGCCAATTTCGGTACGTTTCTGGTTACCGCACATGTGCATTCAACAAAAGTATGGAGGATCAGACGGGACTTAAATTTTTTGGTTTTGTATGCAAATTTGGGAGATGGGGGGGGGGGGGGGAGGGGGCAAAATTTGTGTTAGAAATATACAAATTACTTTAAATTTATCATTTTTCTATTAAGCCTAAATTAGCATATTTTTATACTGTACCAATGACCCAGACTTAGCTGGTGCCAACTCTTAAATATTTAGGGCCAAACACAAATTTTGCCACCCCAATCCCCAAAATTTGCATCAAAAACCGAAAATTACATGTCCTATATGGTCCTCCATACTTTTACTCCACTGTGCATGCACAGTGTCAAGGAGGTCTCAAAATTGGCGCCAATTGTCATTCTTTGTTTGGCCCTCAGTTTAGTTACATCTCACTGATATTTGTGCTTGTAAATCTCGGTTTAAATGATGCCAGACACATAATTATGAGAGAAATGGTGGATCTAAGGAGGAAATAGAAGGATGAGAGGAAGAAACGGTGGCAGGAAATGTTCAGGGCTGTAACTTATAATTTTTTTACGAAATTATTTCATGTTGCCTATTTTCGAGGCATGGCCCTGATGTTGTCATTCTTGCTATGAATGTACCATTGTTTGATCAGTGTTTCCTCTCTCCCTTTCCTTTATTCCCCCCTAGCTATTTTCCCATCCTTTTGGCATATTTTTTGTAATGTTGATTCCTAAAATTTCTTGGGAGTTTTGGCTTGGTAACAGAATAAATATTCTGTTTTTCCCCATGTTTACGTCCTCACCCTTTGGTGTTTAGGCATTTTGGTCTGCATCTACCATCTGATGTTCTACAGTTTCTTCTCTGGAAGCCTCTGTTTTGCATCAGATCGTGTTTAAATTGGTAACTGATTTCGAGCCATGTTTACCAGTGCCTGGAGTCATGTTTCCGGTTTTTGTACACCTTTTAGCTCACCTGAGCGAAGCTCAAGGTGAGCTTTACTAATCGCTTTCCGTCCGTCGTCCGTCCGTCATCCGGCGTCCGTCATCGTCTGGCGTAAACTTTACAAAACCAACTTCTCCGAAGAAACCACTGGCCCAATATTTTTCAAATGTTCGGTAAGTGTTTATTACCTAATGTCAATTCAGATTTGTTCAAATGAAGTTGCCCCTCCTCCTGGGTGGGACCACGCCCCCCAAGGGGCACCAGAATCTTTGAAAATCTTCTTCTCATGAACAGGCAGTAGCAGAGACTTGATATTTGGTATGCAGCTTCCTTTTAAGGTGTAGAATCAAATTTGTTCAAGAGAAGTTTGTTGGGCTTTATTTGCCATCGTTATGGGCGGGGCAAAAATTTTGGCCACGCCTAAAATCTATTTTCTGAACCGTGAGGTCGATTTGAACCAAATTTGATATGAGATGATAATGGGTCATAAGTAGTTGATTGATGCAAAAAAAAATTTTCTCATTGCCCCGTGGGAACCTCGGGAGCTAAAAATAAGAAAAACCTTAAAACTGCCATATCTCCAAAACTACAGGGCACAGAGAATTCTTATTTTGTATAAAGCTTACTTTTATCCAGTAGAATAGAATGGTTAAAAAAAATCCCTATCGGTTTGATCACAAGGTACTTTTTTCGGGGCTTTGAAAAAGTGCTGAGTCAGCACTTTTTAACACTGTAGGCAATGGGAAAAAGATTAAAAAATCTTCTTCTCCAGATCCAGCAGGCAGAATCTTTTGATATTTGGTATGCAACATTGTAGGGTGGATCTGATTCAAGTTTGTTCAAATCGGCCCCCTGGGTTCATATTTGGGCTCAGTATAGGAGCCCGATTTCAAACTTAGTGCATTTCAGGCAAATTTCTTAAAAAATCTTCTTCTCCAGACCGAGCAGGCAGAATCTTTTGATATTTGGTATGCAACATTGTGGGGTGGATCTGATTCAAGTTTGTTCAAATCGGCTCCCTAAATTCATATTTGGGTTCACTATAGAAGCTCGAATTCGAACTTAGTGCATTTCAGGCAAATTTCTTCAAAAATCTTCTTCACCAGATCCAGCAGACAGAATCTTTTGATATTTGGTATGCAACATTGTGGGGTGGATCTGATTCAAGCTTGTTCAAATCGGCTCCCTAGATTCATATTTGGGCTCACTATAGAAGCCCAAATTCAAACTTAGTGCATTTCAGGCAAATTTCTTAAAAAAATCTTCTGCTCCAGATCCAGCAGGCAGAATCTTTTGATATTTGGTATGCAACATTGTGGGGTGGATTTGATTCAAGTTTGTTCAAATCGGCTCCCTAGATTCGTATTTGGGCTCACTATAGAAGCTCGAATTCGAACTTAGTGCATTTCAGGTAAATTTCTTAAAAAATCTTCTTCTCCAGATCCAGCAGGCAGACTCTTTTCATATTTGGTAAGCAACATTGTGAGGTGGATCTGATTCAAGTTTGTTCAAATCGCCCCCCCCCCTCCCCCTGGGTTTATATTTGGGCTCAGTATAGGAGCCCAAATTTGAACTTAGTGCATTTCAGGCAAATTTCTTCAAAAATCTTCTTCTCCAAATCCAGCAGGCAGAATCTTTTGATATTTGGTATGCAACATTGTGGGGTGGATCTGATTCAAATTGGCTCCCTAGATTCATATTTGGGTTCACTATAGAAGCTCGAATTCGAACTTAGTGTATTTCAGGCAAATTTCTTCAAAAATCTTCTTCTCCAGATCCAGCAGTCAGAATCTTTTGATATTTGGTATGCAACATTGTGGGGTGGATCTGATTCAAGTTTGTTCAAATCGGCCCCCTGGGTTTATATTTGGGCTCAGTATAGGAGCCCAAATTTGAACTTAGTGCATTTCAGGCAAATTTCTTTGAAAATCTTCTTCTCAAGATTCAGCAGGCAGAATCTTTTGATATTGGGTATGCACCATGCTTAGGGGGGTGAGATTCAAGTTTGTCCAAGCCAAGTCCCTGGGTTCATATTTGGGCTCACTGTGGTAGCCCAAATTATAACTTAGTTGAAAATGAGGAATTTTCTTTAAAAATCTTCTTCAGAATGTTTTGATATTTGGTGTGCAGCATCCTTAGGGGGTGAGATTCAAGTTTGTTCAAGCCATGTCCCTAGGTCCATATTTGGACTCACTGTGGGAGCTTGAATTTTAACTTAGTTCAAAATGATGAATTTTCTTTAAAAAATCTTCTTCTTCAGATCCTGCAGTCGGAATGTTTTGATATTTGGTGTGCAGCATCCTTAGGGGGATGAGATTCAAGTTTGTTAAAGCCAAGTCCCTGAGTTCATATATGGGCTCCCTGTGGGAGCCTGAATTATAACTTAGTTCAATATGAGGAATATTCATTAAAAATCTTCTTTTTTTTTTAGATCCACTGGTTAGAATCTTTGGATATTTGGTATAAGCTTTTCTTAGGAGGAGTAGATGCAACTTGTTGAAATCAATTCTCTGGGTTGATATTTAGGCTACCATGTCAGGTGAGTGCCCTCAGGCTCCTTGGGGCCTCTTGGTGTTTATGTTGACAACGGTTACTTCTGATAGTGATTACTTGTCTTCTGCTTAGTTCAATTCATAGCAGGATACATTAATATTGTCCGTAAGTGTTACATTAATTTTTTGAAATGGTTTAAAAAATTTTGTCCACACTTAGGCTTTTTTGGGATCCATTTGGGCTCATCGTTCCCATTGGGAATTTTTTCTTTTTGAATTATTTTTTCGAAATGTTATAATGGATTATTTTATTATGTATCTTTGTTTTCAAGGTTTGGTGCGAGTACTATGACTGTTTGTAATATTTTTATAATGTACCAATGACCCAGACTTAGCTGGTGCTAACTCTTAAATTCTAGGGCCAAACACAAATTGTACCCCCCAATCCCCAAAATTTGCATCTAAAACCGAAAATTACATGTCCTATATGGTCCTCCATACCTTTCCTCCACTGCCCATGCACAGTGTCAAGGAGGTCTCGAAATTGGCACCAAAAGTCATTCTTTGTTGGCTCTTCATCAGTTCACATCTGACTGATATTTGTGCTTGTAAATCTGTTTAAATGATGCCAGACACATAAATATGAGAGAAATGGTGGATCTAAAGTGGAAATAGAAGGATGAGAGGAAAATTCAGTGGCAGGAAATAATCAGGGCTGTAACTTCAAATTTTTTATGAAATTATGTTATGTTCCCTAATTTCGAGGCATGAGCTTGTTGTTATCATTCTTGCTATGAAAGTTCCACTACTTGATCAGTGTTGCCTCTCTCCCTTTCCTTTATTCCCCCCTTGCTATTCTCCCATGCCTTTGGCATATTTTCTGTAATAATTATTACTAAAATTTCTTGGGAGTTTTGGCTTCGTAACAGAATGAATTTCTGTTCTTTTCCCCATGTTGACGTCCTCACTCTTAGGTGTTTAGGCGTTGTGATCTGCATCTACCATCTGATGTTCTGCAGTTTCTTCCAGGGAAATCTCTGTTTTGCATCAGTTAGTGTTTAAATTGGTAACTGATTTTGGGCCATGTTTATCAGTGCCTGGAGTCATGTTTCCGGTTTTTGTACAACTTCTTTTTTACATTGACAAAGGTTACTGCTGATAGTGATTTCTTGTCTTTACATTAGTTTAGACATAGCAAGATACTTTAATATCGTATGTAAGTGTTGCATTAAGTTTTTGAAATGTTTTAAAAAATTTTGTCCACACTTAGGCTTTTTTGGGATCCATTTGGGCTCAGTGTTCCCATTGGGAACTTGGGCTCTTCTGGAAAATTTTTTCAAAATTTTTTTTTTTTTTTTGAAAATTATTTTCTTTCAAAGATTATAATGGATTATGTTATATTATGTATCTTTATTTCAAGGGATAGTGCGACTAATATGACTGTGTATTTTTTATTGATGAAAAAATATTTTTTATTTATAATGCGAGGATATCTTCCTCTAATTCTCAGGTTCAATGTATTCGCACTAATTCCTGCTCTGTGTGTGTTGATTGAAATGACAACGTTGGAGGCGTGTGTCACGATATTGTGTTTGCGGGGAGGGGTTCATACCGGTCCTCTCTCCGTAGGGTTACTCTATATTATCATTTTATTTTTCAGAATTCAGAGTGATGTTTTCGTGATGTCTTCAACAAGTGTGTCTCCGTCGTTGCAGTGTTAGGGCTAGCGGCTAAGTGCTCAGGGTAATACGACAATTGCCGAAGAGGTCCCTAGTAGGATCGAAGGCATTGTTCGGCAGCCGGGTTTGTCCGTTACGGTTCTGGGAAGCAGTGTGGGTGATGCGAGCACTATAAACTTGGAACGTGCACACCCAGCAACGACGGATTCGAGGATAGTACGGAGGAAGCCTCTCAGTCTAGTAGCTAGCTCATCCAGGTCTATCTGGACCGCAAGCGAGAGAGGCCCCCTCTCTCTTACAACTACATTTGAGCCGCAATGTTGTTGTATGTTTGTTTGTTAGTCGGAACATACGTCCAATCCTCCTGTTCGGGACGTTCCGTCACATACACAGTCCGAACTGGCTGTGTTATGGGCTTCCTCATCCTCATGTCAACACACACCACCGCACCTTGGCTTGTGACCACTGAGTTTCAGGGGAAGTTCGCATATTATATAAATGCAGGAATGAACGTTCCTAGAGCTCCTGCTTTGCCGACCAGGGAATATTGTCGACCAGGTTACTTCATCTGTTAGCCAAGGATATGAGGTCTTTCCTGATGGGACGTTCGCATATTATATAAATGCAGGAATGAACGTCCCTGGAGCTGCCAGTGGATATTATGTAAGTCATGGCTCCTCAGGCCTCATTCAGGAATAAGAATGCGGTGATTTTCTGTGATGTCTTCAAAAAGTGTGCTTCCGTCGTCACAGTCAAATGAAGAGCTAGCGGATAAATGCTCATGATATTACGTCAATTGCCTAAGAGGTCCCAAGTAGGATCGACGGCTTTGGCGTCCGCCTCGCCCGGTGTAGCGTCCATTCATCAAATGGTTCGGTAACCGGGTTCGTCCGTTGCGGTCCAGGAAGGAGATTTGGGTGATGCGAGCACTATAAAATATTTTACGTGCACACCCAGTGACGTTGGATACGAGGAGGGTACGGAGGAAGCCTTTAAGTCTGGTTCCTAGCTCTTCCAGGTCCACCCGGGCTGCGAGTGAGAGAGGTCCCTCTCTCGTACAACAACATCTGAGAACAGATGTTGTGGTACAAATGTTTCTCATTCGGAGCATACGTCCACCGATCGGGACGCTACGTTATATAGACAGTCCAGAGAGACTGCTGTAATGGCTTCCTCATCCTCACGGCAGCGCACACGACCGCACCTTGACTACATGACCACTGCTATCTAGCCAGTCTCACCGACCAAGGATTTCACGGCGACCAGGTCATGCCATCCGGTAGTCAGGAATACGAGGCCTATAGACTCCGGACGTTCGCATAAGAAATATGCAGGAGTTAACGTCCAGGGAGTCTTCAGCAGCTAAGTAACGTAAGACCGCTGCTCCACAGGTCTCCGTAACGGACGTGCTATTACAAATAGCACAAATTATCGCAGCAACCCAGCAGGTGAGAGAATCTCTGTCGGAACAGGATTTATCCGACGACGCTGGGTCGGTACGCTCTGCTGAAGCATCAGGTACGGACGACCGAGAATTTCAAGTGGTCCGACAGGATGGCAAAGGGATACCGAGGAGTTGGTTTTTTCCCTTTCGGAACAACATAAAGTTGCCGTAGATATCATCCGGCATTATCTTTCAGAAGTTGTTCTGTCGGACCAAAAGGCTGTGATGCCAGATAAGAAACTGTTAGCGTCACTGGACACGGAATAATTTTATCGGTTTAGGGACATCGTCCCTGAGTTTCCGACACAGTCCAATAATGTCACAAGAACATTTGAACTATTGTAGGACGCTATATATAAGCTTGCTACCAAAATGAGCAAGTCAGGTTTCTTATCGGCGAATGCTCTACATCTGCCTTTCATCAATTCAAGGAATAATTTCGAAACGGCAGGACAGGGCATACCGAGAGTTCCTCTGCGTCCAGACGATCAGGCCGAAGATCTAGAATGATCTATACCGTCGTCTATGTTAATTTCAACCGCGATGTTGGAAACGACAATAATGTCTAACAGAGTTATCTTAGATGCATTATCGTACGCAGATCACCTTACTAACGCGCTTTCATTACGCCTTGAAAGGAAAGAATTCCAGGATGTACTATCTTCCTTGAGAGTTCTTTCAAGGGCAATAGCTTATTCCACGTATAACTCTGCCCTTTCAGTGGCAAACCTGGTGTTGGTTAGACGTGACGCGGCCCTAGCTACATCCACGCACGTGGATGGTAAGGTGAAAAACTCTCTCAGAGTCGCTTTGGTCTCCGGAGAGCTTCTCTTCGACGGTAAGCTTTCAGCAATCTATGATCAGATAACTAAGAAAGCTTCGGATTCTCTGCTATTCAAATCCGCTTCTAAAAAGTCGGATACAGCAGAAAAGAGTAAGACAGGCACTTCTGGGACAAGTATGCCCAAGAGAAGTTCCTGTAGAGGTTCCTATGCGTCCTCTAGGTCTTATTCTAGAGACTGTCAAGGCAGCGACTCACATGGAGGACGTTATTCTGGCCGAGATAACCGGTCAGACGTCCCTTGGTCGACGGGGCGAGGTGCGGGTCGTGGAGGAAGTAGTTTCTCCTTCCGCAAGCCTCGCAGGTCCAGGAGGTGATGGTATGAACCTCTATTGTGTTCCGGTAGGCGGAAGATTGTCAAGTTTTATAAACAATTGGGCGTCAATTACGGACGACCCCTGGGTTCGAGGGGTATTTTCGGAAGGACTAAGAATATCCTTCAAACGAAAGCCTCTATTAACTCGAAGTCCAAAATGGACTCAGCTTCCGTCAATCCGCAGAAAAGAGACGCTCTTCTATCAGAAGTACAGTCTCTTCTGGAGAAGAACGCGGTAGAGGTCGTAGAAGACCAGGAATCACTGGGTTTCTACAGCCATCTGTTTCTGGTTCCAGACGGCTCGTTCTGTCCAGTCATAGATCTGAGCTGGATAAACAAGCTGATCGTCGCTCCGAAGTTCTATATGGAGACAATTCGATCAGTCAGAGCGAGTATTCGGGTGAACGACTATGCTACAAGCATAGATCTCAAGGATGCGTACTTTCACGTCATGGTACATCCGACATTCAGAAAGTATCTACGCTTCGCAGTCCTAGGAGTTGTATATCAGTTCCGAGCGATGTGCTTCGGTTTGAACCTAGCGTCCTGGGCTTTCACTGGAATAATGAACTTGGTAATGATACATTTCTGAGCTCATTCGTCTGTGGTAACGTCGGCCTACCTGGACGACATTCTTCAGAGGTACGGCAACGAGTTAACGCTTCAGAACGATGTGCAGAATCTGCTTCTATTACTCCGACTTCTCGGTTTTATAATAAACGAGGAGAAGTCGGATCTGGTGCCGTCCAAGTCATTCACCCACTTGGGAATGAGCTTCGAGACGCACAACAATCTCGTTCATCTGCCATTAACCAGAGCGAAATTAATCAGTTGTTACGCTCGCTATTGTCTTCACTCAGACAAAGTTTCAGCGAGAGAATTCATCAGACTGATAGGGTTGTGTGGCGCTGCCGCGGATTTTATTCCAATGGGGCGGCTACGCCCTTGTCCTCTCCAAATCTTTTTGACTCAAAAAGAACAGAGTTGGAGGGTGAAGATTCTTTCGCTGGTTATGTACATCCTCTTGTAAGTCAAGTGAAACAGATTCAGACTTGGGCAGATATTCAGTGGTTTATTCAGGGAAATAACTTCCACTGCAATTGCCAGATCCGAGTTTTACAGTTTTGACGGATGCCAGTTAAATAGGTTGGGACCCAACATTGAGCCCAACGGTTTTTAAGTGCCAGGGTCCTTGGGATCCGTAGTTCCTAATCAAGCACATAAACATCAGGAATTGATGTTATTTTGGCTTGCGTTACGTCATTGCATGAATGTTATCCAGAATGCCCACAGGCAATTCTGTCCGACAATTCGACGGTATAAGCGTATTTTCGGAACTAGGGAGGTACTCATTCCATTCTGTTATTCACTGTAACGGAATGAATCCTTCTGTTGGTACTAGAACATCAAGTTCTCCTATCGGTCCGTCGTATTCCGGGTCGTCGGAACGTATTAGCGGACTCCCTTTCACGGAAGAGCCGCTTGTTGCAGTCAAATGGACTTTTAATAACGAGTATTTATATCAGATTTGCTACCTATGAGAGCGGCCAATGATGGACTTTTTTGCGACGCATCTCAACAATCAGTTGCAGGTGTATGTGTCAACATGTTCGGATTCTCGAGCGTTTGCAGTTGACGCTCTATCCATCTCGTGAGACGGGATAATAGGATATGGGTATCCTCCAGCGCCGTTGATTCAGCAGATATTGCTTAAGTTAAATAATCTCAATGCAATTCTGTTGGTACCACCTCTGTCTCCACAAAGACCGTGCATTAATCTATTCAGGTGTCTGTTGTGGCTTATGCTGTGGAAGCTTCCTCCACATTTCGGTCCATTCTATAGCTAGATGGATTCTATTAGCTTTCAGTACTGCTTATGATAATATCTTCAACACAGCAGTCTGCGATTAAGATTTTAGCTCTTGAAGTAAGAGTTCTTTCTACTTCAGAGGCTTATGCTAATAGCGTTGCTATTACAGTTCTAATGATGGCTGCATATTGGTTTTAGCCTTTCACTTGCACGAATTTATACCTCAGAAATATTGAGTCCATTTCTAGAGACCGGCATTGTTTAGGTTCGTTATCTGTTGCTCAGAATGTCGTCCACTAAGCAGTTGCAACTATAGTTGTGTAGGCTTTTGGTTCCGGCAGTGACTCTGTGCTGCCGCCTTCTTCGCTCTGGGATATTTGACCCAGGGCAAGGGGAAGGGGGGGGGGGTGTTCCCTTAGGTCACCTGCTTTATAGTGAAAAGCAAGGGAATACCTCCCCTAGAGCCAGTAATTCTAGTCGGTACCGGGACGATTTTTAAAGTGTAAAGATAATCTTTTTACTCATCCATGTAATATTTTTAACTGTACCTCGGTGTGTAGTATTTGTATATGTCACATATCATGCAGACGTTAATATACAATTAACGGTCACTTTTAATGAATTTAAGAGTCTCATTTATCTGGACTACTTTATTTATCGGCTTTCCTTTAAAAATAATTACCATAATTACCATGGATTATACTGGAGGTTAATAGACATCAGTGATGGTATTATGCTCAAGTACAGAATGGTGTTGTGTCTTTCTCGTTTTGATGCAGAATAGAAAGATAAATGTAAAGCCTATTTCTCCTTGAGGGGATAATTCTGTATATATATAGTTGAGTTATTGGATTGCTTTATGTCCTAGGCCCTCCAACCTTTTTACTATTCAGCTAAGTCTGGGTCATTGGTACAGTATAAAAATGTTAAAAAATATATAGTAATTTATATATTTTTTATATTTACCAATGACCCAGACGGGGATGGCCCTCCCATGAGTTGGGAACTCATACCTCCCTGCTGAGTACATAACGCTTTTCCAGGTACTGCTTGTAAGAATGACTTTTGGCGCCAATTTCGAGACCTCCTTGACACTGCGCATGCGCACTGGAGAAAAGGTATGGAGGACCATATAGGACATGTAATTTTCGGTTTTAGATGCAAATTTTGGGGATTGGGGGGTAAAATTTGTGTTTGGCCCTAGAATTTAAGAGTTAGCACCAGCTAAGTCTGGGTCATTGGTAAGTATAAAAAATATATAAATTACTATAAATTTTTTAACTTTCACAATGAAAGATTATTGTTCAAATTGTAATGCGAGGAAATCTTCCTCTGATTCTCATGATCAGTGTATTAATTGTAGTCAGTGTACTCGCACTAACCCTTGCTCAGTGTGTGTCAATTGGGATGATAAACGTTGGAGATGTGTGTCACTGTATCTTGTTAGCTGGGAGAGGTCCATGCGGGTCCTCTCTCCGCAGGGTCACTAGTTTTTCAATCTCTTTTTCAGAGGAACAAGAACAGGGTGATGTTTCCGTGATGTCTTCGAAAAGTGTGCTTCCTTCGTCACAGTCAAATGAAGAGCTAGCAGCAAAAGTGCTCATGCAGATACGTCAATTGCCAAAGAGGTCCCAAGTATGATCGACGGCTTTGGCGTCAGCTAGCTCGCCCAGTGTAGCGACCATTCAACGAATGGCTCGGCAGCCGGGTTCGTCCATTGCGGTCCAGGAAGGAGATTTGGGTGATGCGAGTACTATAAATATACAACGTGCACACCCAGTGACGACGGATACGAGGATGGTACGGAGGAAGCCTGTTAGTCCGGTTCCTAGCTTGTCCAGGTCCATCTGGGCTGCGAGCGAGAGATCCCTCTCTCGTACAACAACATCTGGGCCCAGATGTTGTGGTACATACGTTCCTCAGTCGGAGCATACATCCACCGCTCGGGATGCTCTGTTATATAGACAGTCAAGAGAGACTGCTCATCCTCACGGCAGCACACACGACCGCACCTTGGCTACGTGACCAGTGATATCCAGCCAGCCTCGCCTACCAGGGATTCCACGGCGACCAGGTCACGCCATCCGGTAGCCAGGGATACAAGGCCTTCATACTCCAGACGTTTGCATAAAAGAAGTATGCAGGAGTCAGTGTGCAAGGAGCTTCCAGCGGCTAAATCCCGTAAGACCGCAGCTCCACTGGTCTCCGTTACGGACGTGCTATCGCACATAGCGCAGATTATTGCAGCATCCCAGCAACCGGCAGAAACTCTGTCGGATCAGGAATTATCCGAAGAAGCTGGGTCGGTACGTTACGCTGCAGGTTCAGGCACAGACGACCGAGAATTACAAGTGGTCCGACAGGATGGCGAAAGGGATACGGAGGAGTAGGATGTTTCCCTTTCGGAACAACATAAAATTGCCGTAGAGTTCATCCGGCATTATCTTCCTGAAGTTGTTCCTCCAGGCCAAAATGCTGCGTTGCCGGATAAGAGACTGATAGCACCACTGGACACTGAATTCTTTAAACGGTTTAGGCATACCGTCCTGAGTTTCCGACACAGCCCAGAAATGTCTCACGGACATTTGAACTATTGAATGACGCTATATATAAACTTGCTACCAAAACGGGCAGGTCCGGTTTCTTATCAGCAAGTGCTCTACATCTGCCTTTCATCAGTTCAAGGAATAAATTTGAAACGGCAGGACAGGGCATTCAGAGAGTTCCTCTGCATCTAGACGACCAGGCCGAAGACCCAGAATTATCCATGCCATCGGCTATGGCAATTCCAACCACGACGTTGGAAATGACAATAACGTCTAATAGGGCTAACTTAGACGCATTATCGTATGCAGATCACCTTACCAGAGCGTTATCATTATGCCTTGAAGGACAAGAATTCCAGGACGTACAAACCTCCTTAAGAGTTCTGTTGAGGGCCATAGCATTCTCCACGTATAACTCCGCCCTTTCAGTGGCAAATCTGGAGTTGGTTAGACGTGACGCGGCCCTGGCTACATCCACGCACGTGGATAGTAAGGTGAAAAACTCTCTCAGAGTTGCTCCGGTCTCCGGAGAGCTTCTCTTCGATGGCAAGCTTTCCGCAATCTATGATCAGTTGACTAAGAAAGCTTCAGACTCTTTGCTATTTAAATCTGCTTCCAAAAAGTCGGATTCAGCAGAGAAGAGTAGGACAGGCACTTCTGGGATGAATACGTCCAGGGGAAGTTCCTATAGAGGTTCCTATGCATCCTCTAGGTCTTACTCCAGAGACCGTCAAGGTAGCGACTCAGGTAGGGGCCGTAATGCTGGCCGAGACAACCGGTCAGACGCCCCTAGGTCGACGGTGCGAGGTGCGGGCCGTGGAGGACATGGTTTCTCCTTCTGCAAACCCTACAGGTCCAGGAGGTGATGGTATAAACCTCTATCGGAAGACTGTTGAGTTTTTCAAGCAATTGGGAATTAATTACGGAGGACCCTTGGGTTTGAGGGGCGATTTCGGAAGGACTAAAATTGTCCTTCAAAGGAAAACCTCCGTTAACGCGAAGTCCAAGATGGACTCAGCTTCTGTCAAATCCACAGAAGAGAGGCTTGCTTCTATCAGAAGTCCAGTCTCTTCTGGCGAAGAACGCGATACAGGTCGTAGAAAACCAGGAATCTCCAGGTTTCTACAGCCATCTTTTTCTGGTTCCGAAACCAGACGGCTCGTTCCGTCCAGTCATAGATCTGTGCTGGATAAACAAGCTGATCGTGGCTCCAAAATTCTATATGGAGACCATCTGATCGGTCAGAGCGAGCATTCGGGTGAGCGACTATGCTACGAGCATAGACCTCAAGGATGCTTACTTTCACGTCATGGTACATCCGGCATTCAGAAAGTATCTTCGCTTTGACGTCCTAGGAGTCATGTATCAGTTCCGAGCAATGTGCTTCGGTCTGAATCTAGCGTGTGGGCTTTCACTCGAATAATGAACTCGGTAATGACTCATTTCCGAGCTCATTCGTCTGTGGTAACATCGGCCTACCTGGACGACATTCTTCAGAGGTACGGCAACGAGTTAACGCTTCAGAATGATGTGCAGAATCTGCTTCTATTGCTCCGACGTCTCGGTTTCATAGTAAACGAAGAGAAGTCAGATCTGGTGCCATCCAAGTCATTCACCCACCTGGGGTTGAGCTTCGAGACGCACAACAATCTCGTTCGTCTGCCGTTAACCAAAGCGAAATTAATCAGTTGTTACGCTCGCTATTGTCTTCACTGAGACAAAGTTACAGTGAGAGAATTGATGAGACTGATAGGTCTGTGCGGAGCTGCCGCGGATCTTATTCCAATGGGGCGGCTACGCACTCGTCCTCTCCAAATCTTTCTGACTCAGAATTGGAGGGCGAAGATTCATTCACTCGATACGGACATCCTTTTGTCAAATCAAGTGAAACAAGAGATTTAGACTTGGGCAGATATTCAGTGGTTAACTCAGGAAGTTCCACTGCAATTGCCGGATCCAAGTTTTACAATTATGACGGATGCCAGTCAAACAGGTTGGGGCACAACACTGAGTCCAACAGATTCGAAGTGCCAGGGTCTTTGGGATCCGCAGTTCCTAAGCAAGCACATAAACATCAAAGAAATGATGTCAATTTGGCTTGCGCTACGTCATTGGATGAACGTTATTCAGAAGGCACACGTGCAAATTCTGTCCGACAATACGACGGTAGTAGCGTATATTCGGAATCAGGGAGGCACTCATTCCATTCCGTTATTCAATTTAACGGAAAGAATCCTTCTGATTGTACTAGAACATCAGGTTCTCCTATCGGTCCGTCATATTCCGGGTCGTCTGAACGTATTAGCAGACTCCCTTTCACGGAGGGGTCGCTTGTTGCCGCCAGAATGGACTTTCAACAAATGCGTATTCAATCAGGTTTGCTACCAATGGGAGCGGCCAATGATAGACTTATTTGCGACGCATCGCAACTATCAGTTGCCAACGTATCTGTCACCATGTCCGGATCCTCGAGCATTTGCAGTAGACGCTCTATTGATCTCGTGGGACAGAATGATAGGATATGCGTATCCTCCAGTGCCGTTGATTCAGCAGATACTGCTCAAGATAAAACAATCTCAATGCAAAATTCTGTTGGTAGCATCTCTGTCTCCACAGAGACCGTGGATAAATCTACTCAGGTATTTCCGTTGTGCGGCCTTCTTGCACGGCAAGCATTTTACAGGACAAGCAGTGGACGCGATTTCTATACTGTAGGAGGACCTCCTCTTCGCTAAATTATGCTACTAAGTGGAAGGTCTTTTGTCAGTGGTGTAGGGATCATTCTGTAGATATTTATGATCCCTCCATTCCAGACATAGCAAACTTTCTAGTATACTTGTTTGATGAGATCAAACTGCAGCCTGTTACCATTAAGGGCTATAGGTCTATGCTATCCGATACCTATGCACACCATGATAGTTCACTGATTGGATCTAATGTCTCTTTATCTAAGTTAGTAAGAAACTTTTCGATAAATAGACCTAGAACCCTTAGATTAATTCCTTAGTGGAATTTAGCTTGGGTTCTTCTTAAGCTAAAAGAAACGCCTCTTGACACGGTGGACTTCAAATTCTTATCTTATAAGACTGCTTTTCTCTTAGCCTTCTCTTCGGCTGGAAGAGTCAGTTAGCTTCATACACTATCTGTGGATGATTCTCACTATCGTAGCGTTGGTAATACTATTACCTTCACTACTAATGTTGGATTTTTGGCTAAAAATCAGGCTCCTAATAAGTATCCGGAACCTATTGTTATTAAGGCTCTTCCATCTTCAGACGGGCATAGGCATTTACTCTGTCCTGTTAGAGCTATATGTATTTATAAATGTAGATCTGAGTTCATCAGAAAGGGATGTAAGCGTTTCTTTCTGTCTCTGATGCCTAATAGAAAGGACATTATGGTCCATTCTATTGCAAGGTGGATTGAATTAACTATCCGTACTGCTTATGACAAATTATCTTCAACTCAGCAGTCTGTGCTTAAGATTTCAGCTCATGAAGTAAGAGCTCTATCAACATCTTGGGCTTACGCTAATAGTGTTGCTATTACAGATCTAATGAAGGCTGCATATTGGTCTCAGCCTTCCACTTTCACAAATTTTTATCTCAGAAATATTGAGTCCATTTCTGGAGATCTGCATTGTTTAGGTCCGTTATCAGTTGCTCAGAATGTCATCCACTAAACAGTTGCAACTATAGTTATGTAGGTTTTCTGTTCCGGCAGTGACTCTGTCCTGCTGCCCTCTTCGCTCTGGAGTATTTGATCCAGGGCAAGGGGAAGGTGGGGGGAGGGGGGGGTGGAGGAGGGTGTTCCCTTAGATCACCTGCTTTATAGTGAAAAGCAAGGGAATGCCTCCCCTGGAGTCAGTAATTCCGAGTTGGTACCGGGATGGTTTTAAAGTGTAAAGCTAATGTTTACTCATCTATGTAATATTTTTAAAGTGCAGCTCGGTGTGAAGCATTTGTATATGTCATGTGTCATATGGGCATTAATATACAATCCTCGGACACTTTTAATGAGTATAAAGAGTCTCATTTCTCTGGACTTCCTTTATTTATTGGCTTTCCTTTAAAAATAATTAGTATAACGGGTTATACTGGATGTTAATAGAGATCATTGATGTTATTGTGCCCAATTACAGAGTGGTGTTCTGTCTTTCTTTTTTGATGCAAATAAGAAAGATACATGTGAAGCCTATCTCTCCTTTTCTCCTCAAGGGGATATTTCTGTTATATGTAGTTGAGCCTATTAGATTTTCCTTTATGTCCTAGGCCCTCCAACCTTTTTACTATTCAGCTAAGTCTGGGTCATTGGTACAGTATAAAAATGTTAAAAAATTTATAGTAATTTATATATTTTTATTACCTGCGTCGCCAGTGGCAGAGAAGGTCTAGTAACCGCTCAACTCTGTCCGTCCGTCCGTCCGTCCGTCCATCCATCAGTCCATCTGTACGTCCGTCAGTCCGTCCGAAAGTTTTCTTGGCTTCTATGAAAGGGAATGATTTTATATTTGGTCTGTTGCTTCATAATGATGAGTTGTATCGTGTATCTAATTTTCAGGTCAATTGCATGCAGCGACGCAGGTCCAGACCCAGTATTGGTCTTGGCTTGTTTATACTTACCAATGACCCAGGCGGGGATGGCCCTCCCATGAGTTGTGAACTCGTACCTCCCCGCTGAGTGCATAACGCTTACCAGGCACTGGTTGTAAGAATGAAAATTAGCAGGAATTTCGAGACCTCCTTGACACTGCGCATGCGCAGTGGAGTAAAAGTAAGGAGGACCATATAGGACATGCAATCATTTTTTGATGCAAATTTTGGGGATTGAGGGGCAAAATTTGTGTTTGGCCCTAAATATTTAAGAGTTAGCACCAGCTTAGTCTGGGTCATTGGGAAGTATAAAAAATATATAAATTACTATAAATTTTTTAACTCTTAGCTCAACTTGACAAAGTCAAGCTGAGCTATTGCCATCACTTCTCATCCGTCTGCGTACGTACATTAGTACGTTAGTATGTTAGTACATTAGTACGTACATCCACAATTTCCTTTGGCACACCTCACAGGTCGCATTTATGATCAGATCGCTTTGAAACTTGGTATGCTTGTTTGGGGTGACCTCTAGATGGGAGCTGTCGATTTTCTTCAATTTCCGTCAAAAAATGTTGCCGCAGCCAACCTTCTTAGAACTCAGTTTAGTCAGACCACATATTTCCCTTTGGCACACCCTACAGAGCACGTTTATGATTGGATTGCTTTGAAACCTGGTATGCTTGTTTAGGGTGACCTCTAGATGGGAGCTATCGATTTTCGTCAATTTTGGTCAAAAAATGTTGCCACGGCCAACGTTCTTAGAACTTAGTTTAGTCAGCCCTCAATATTTCCCTTTGGCACAGCCTACAGGGCACATTTATGATCAGATTGCTTTGAAACCTGGTATGCTTGTTTGGGGAGACCTTTAGATGGGAGCTATCGATTTTCTTCAATTTCCGTCAAAAAATGTTGCCGTGGCAAACGTTCTTAGAACCTAGTTTAGTCAGAAGATCTCAATATTTCCATTTGGCACACCCTACAGGGCACATTTATGATTGGATTGCTTTGAAACCTGGCATGCTTGTTTGGAGTGACCTCTAGATGGGAGCTATCGATTTTCTTCAATTTCTGTCAAAAAATGTTGCCGCGGCGAAGGTTCTTAGAACTTAGTTTAGTCAGACCTCAATATTTCCCTTTGGCACACCCTACAGGGCACATTTATGATTGGATTGCTTTGAAACCTGGTATGCTTGTTTAGGATGACCTCTAGATGGGAGCTATCGATTTTCTTCAATTTCAATAAAAAAAATATTGCCACGGCCAACGTTCTTAGAACTTAGTTTAGTCAGACCACAATATTTCCCTTTGGCACACCCTACAGGGCACATTTATGATTGGATTGCTTTGAAACCTGGTACGCTTATTTGGGGTGACCTCTAGATGGGAGCTATCGATTTTTTTCCATTTCCGTCAAAAAATGTTGCCGCTGCCAACATTCTTAGAACTTAGTTTAGTTAGAAGACCTCAATATTTCCCTTTCGCACACCCTACAGGGCACATTTATGATCGGATTGCTTTGAAACCTGGCATGCTTGTTTGGGGTGACGTCTAGATGGGAGTTATCAATTTTCTTCCATTTCCGTCAAAAAAAGTTGCCATGGCCAACGTTCTTAGAACTTAGGTTAGTCAGACCTCAATATTTCCCTTTGGCACACCCTACAGGGCACATTTATGATTGGATTGCTTTGAAACCTGGTATGCTTGTTTAGGATGACCTCTAGATGGGAGCTATCGATTTTCTTCAATTTCAATAAAAAAAATATTGCCACGGCCAACGTTCTTAGAACTTAGTTTAGTCAGACCACAATATTTCCCTTTGGCACACCCTACAGGGCACATTTATGATTGGATTGCTTTGAAACCTGGTACGCTTATTTGGGGTGACCTCTAGATGGGAGCTATCGATTTTTTTCCATTTCCGTCAAAAAATGTTGCCGCTGCCAACATTCTTAGAACTTAGTTTAGTTAGAAGACCTCAATATTTCCCTTTCGCACACCCTACAGGGCACATTTATGATCGGATTGCTTTGAAACCTGGTATGCTTGTTTGGGGAGACCTCTAGATGGGAGCTATCAATTTTCTTCTGTTTCCGTCAAAAAATGTTGCTGCTGTCAACGTTCTTAGAACTTAGTTTAGTCAGACCTCAATATTTCCCTTTGGCACACCCTACAGGGCACATTTATTAGCTCAACTTGACAAAGCTGAGCTATTGCCATCACTTCTCGTCCGTCGGCGTATGTATGTATTTACGTACACATCCGTACGTTAGTACGTACAGAACGTCCACAATTTCCTTTTGCACACCTCACAGGTCGCATTTATTTTCATTTCCTTTAAAAAATTATTGTCGTTTTCACCAGCCTTTGAACTTACTGCATTTGTGTAGCAACTTATCGCTTTTGCACTCTCTGCAGGGTATATTTATGAATTTCCATAAAAAACCCCAAAAACATTGCCACAAGCAATGACATTCAAACTTAGTGCATCTGTGCATTAACATCTTCCTTTGGCATGCCTCAGAGGGTGCATTCATTATCAGGCTGTTTTGAAACTTTGTATGCTTATGCAGGATGACAAAGATAGGAGCTATTGATTTTCTTCTCACTTCCATCAAAATCTGTTGCTGGTAGCAACAGTCTTTGAATTTATTGCATTTGTGCATCAACATTCCTCTTTGACATGGCCTACAGGCCACATTTATCAGGATTTTTTTTTGAACTTGGTGTTCACATTGGGCGAGACCTTTAGATAAGAGCTATTGATTCATTTCTGTGAAAAAAGTTGCCATTTACAATAACCTCTGAACTTACTGCATTTGTGTATCAACATTCTTCCTTTAGCCAGTCTTACACACATTTATAATTTCAAGGATTACTCTTGAGGTTGTGCACACACAATGCTGTTTTGTTGAAATTTCACCAAATAACATTGGTACCATTGATCTTCAGTTTTGCCATTTCACTTGTAACTTACCAAGTTCAAGTTTGTTAAGCTGACCTACAGTGTCATTGACACTTTCATTACAATTTGTGGTCTACTGGTGATAAATTCATGGCCACTTACATTTTTATGTGTACTCATACTATGTATGGTACACATAATGCCGGCATCCGGGGTGATCATCTGTCGTTCGTCCATCCTTTGTCCATCCGTCTGTCCATCCATCCGTCTGTCCGTCCGGCGTCTGTATCCATTTGTTTGGCATTCGATAACTTGAAAAATATTGCTTGGATTGTCAAGTTACTTTATATTTGTGTTCAGGTTACTGATGTGCCGAGCTGTATAGTTTTTGGTGTAAATCGGATAATTTGATCCTGAGATATTAACCCTTTATCCTTCAAATTGAAAATTTCTCCAATCCCTTTGGCATTCGATAACTTGAAAAATATTGCTTGGATTGTCAAGTTATTTTATATTTTGGTTCAGGTTACTGATGTGCCGAGCTGTATAGTTTTTGGTGTAAATTGGATAATTTGATCCTGAGATATTAACCCTTTATCCTTCAAATTGAAAATTTCTCCAATCCCTTTGGCATTCGATAACTTGAAAAATATTGCTTGGATTGTCAAGTTATTTTATATTTTGGTTCAGGTTACTGATGTGCCGAGCTGTATAGTTTTTGGTGTAAATTGGATAATTTGATCCTGAGATATTAACCCTTTGAGCTGTATAGTTTTTCGTGTAAATCTGATAATTTAATCCTGAGATATTAACCCTTTGAGCTGTATAGTTTTTGGTGTAAATCTGATAATTTAATCCTGAGATATTAACCCTTTATCCTTCAAATTGAAAATTTCTCCAATCCCTTTGGCATTCGATAACTTGAAAAATATTGCTTGGATTGTCAAGTTATTTTATATTTGTGTTCAGGTTACTGATGTGCCGAGCTGTATAGTTTTTCGTGTAAATCTGATAATTTAATCCTGAGATATTAACCCTTTATCCTTCAAATTGCAAATTTCTCCAATCCCTTTGGCATTCGATAACTTGAAAAATATTGCTTGGATTGTCAAGTTATTTTATATTTTGGTTCAGGTTACTGATGTGCCGAGCTGTATAGTTTTTGTTGTAAATTGGATAATTTGATCCTGAGATATTAACCCTTTATCCTTCAAATTGAAAATTCCACCAATCCCTTTGGCATTCGATAACTTGAAAAATATTGCTTGGATTGTCTAGTTACTAAATTTATATTTGTGTTCAGGTTACTGATGTGCTGAGCTGTATAGTTTTTGGTGTAAATCTGTTATTTTGATCCAGAGATATTAACCCTTTATCTAGGGACCTGCGAACCGTTCGAGATTCGGCTCGACTCGAAACCATCGCCGAGATTCGATTCGACTCGATACCTCACCGTCCGATTCGTATTTTTCGAACCGACCTCTGTTCAAACGGCGAATTATATGTGCACTCGCTCGCATCAAGAACACGCCGTCATACGCTAACGATAGTGTAATAAATCGCTCTCTGAACGTATTAGCTCTCCAATTTTGTTGATTATTAAACCCCCGGGCTACCGTACGATCTCTGAGGGTCAGGGAAGATTCGTCCCCGGGAATATCCGTCCCCGGGTTTTTGAGAATATTGTATGTCTATCTTCACTATTAGTGCGCGAGAGACTTTGAGTTTGAGATTTTTTACCATATTTTCCGACATGCCTTGTTTGCTTTTATAATAATGGTATTTGGTGCTGATGAGGCTGAGCACGAGCCACGACCACCAAGTGGGTAGAATAAAACTGCGAGTCTATGAGTTCAGAATCAATTGGTCTGGAATCGAGTATTCTCGCAGTGCGAGAATACTCGATTCCAGACCAATTGATTCTGAACTCATCCAGCATGCAGAGTACCGGTATTGCAGACTATGGAAGCACGAATGTCGCCGTCGTGCCGGTTTCAAGGTTCGAGATTCGACTTGACTCGATACCAGAGGGATGATTCGGCTCGAGATTCGGCTCTAAGTTTTATCCCCGGCTCGCAGGTCCCTACCTTTATCCTTCAAATTGAAAATTTCTCCAATCCCTTTGGCATTCGATAACTTGAAAAATATTGCTTGGATTGTCAAGTTATTTTATATTTTGGTTCAGGTTACTGATGTGCCGAGCTGTATAGTTTTTGGTGTAAATTGGATAATTTGATCCTGAGATATTAACCCTTTATCCTTCAAATTGAAAATTCCTCCAATCCCTTTTGCATTCGATAACTTGAAAAATATTGCTTGGATTGTCTAGTTACTTTATATTTGTGTTCAGGTTACTGATGTACTGAGCTGTATAGTTTTTGGTGTAAATCTGATGATTTGATCCAGAGATATTAACCCTTTATCCTTCAAATTGAAAATTCCTCCAATCCATTTGGCATTCGATAACTTGAAAAATATTACTTGGATTGTCAAGTTACTTTATATTTGTGTTCAGGTTACTGATGTGCCGAGCTGTATAGTTTTTGGTGTAAATCTGTTGTTTTGATCCTGAGATATTAACCCTTTATCCTTCAAATTGAAAATTCCTCCAATCCCTTTGGCATTCGATAACTTGAAAAATATTGTTTGGATTGTCAAGTTACTTTATATTTGTGTTCAGGTTACTGATGTGCCGAGCTGTATAGTTTTTCGTGTAAATCTGATAATTTAATCCTGAGATATTAACCCTTTATCCTTCAAATTGAAAATTCCTCCAATCCCTTTGGCATTCGATAACTTGAAAAATATTGCTTGGATTGTCAAGTTACTTTATATTTGTATTCAGGTTACTGATGTACCGAGCTGTATAGTTTTTGGTGTAAATCTGTTATTTTAATCCTGAGATATTAACCCTTTATCCTTCAAATTGAAAATTCCTCCAATCCCTTTTGGATTTGATAACTTGAAACATATTGCTTGGATTGTCAAGTTACTTTATAATTGTGTTCAGGTTACTGATGTGCTGAGCTGTATAGTTTTTGGTGTTAATCTGATAATTTGATCTGGAGATATTAACCCTTTATCCTTCAAATTGAAAATTCCTCCAATCCCTTTGGCATGAGATAACTCAAAAAATATCAATCCGATTGTCATGTTACTTTATATATTTATTCAGGTTACTGATGTGCTGTGCTGTATAGTTTTTTATGTAAATCTGATAATTTGATTCAGAGATATTAACCCTTTATCCATTAAATTGGACACTCCTCCAATCCATTTCTTTTCAACCTACTCACAATTGTTTACAAATGGCTGTAACATAAGTGCAAGCCCTACTTCGGAACTAACTCAAGCTTTTAGAATCTTTTCCAAATGAGTTGGAAAAGTACTAGAGTGCAAAAGCACGAAAAAGATCGAAAAAAGGGTCAAGCGAGACCAGCGCTTGAAATTACAGGTACTCTCTCTGCACACCTCTTGCGTTTACCGAGCGCATGCGCAACAACCGTGACGTCAATTCCTTTATTTTCCGCCATTGTACATGGTCGGATTTTTTTGTGACTCGTGCTAAATTATGCTGTTTATTCTTCGTGAACAACTTATTCTACATATTTAGTGTGCTAGTGGATTGTATCCTTTTATCAAGCTACCAAGTTATTATTATTTAATGTTAATTTGTATTTTTATTGCTTGTCTCTTCACACTTTATCTTGTCTTTCCCCCACGTGTGAACACGACCTTAGTGCTGTTTTCCGTCGGCGGGAAGCTTGATTATTATTTTGATATAATGCCTAAGACTATTCCTTGTACCTCTTGTTTGCAGGTGAAACATGTGGACGACTCTCATGCCACATGTGTCACATGCAACAATTGCACTCAGGCCCAATCATGTGGTATTTGTGGGGTTTGGTCCTCTAAATTCTGGGCTTCTGTGAACAAGGTGGTTCTTTCCAGAGCTAGAACCCCTCGTTCTCGGGGTAAGGGTAGCCGTGCCGTAGCAGACATTTCTGCTGGTGCACGTGGTGACTCTGTCACACAGGATTCGGATCTGCCTTCTGTGGCGAGTTCCTCTGCAACTGTTGGCGGTGTTAGTTCAGTGATACCTGACGAGGAGACCGTGGTCTCTTTGTCTTCTGATGTCACTATTGAGGCATCTGTTTTCGTTGAGAGCTTTTCTGAGGTCAACTCGGTGACCCTCTCCGATCTGCCTCCTACACCGTCGACCGTTGTTGATGAAGTTGCTACTCCAGATCCTATTCTGTCTGATGGCGGCTCTTCCATCTCCTCTGGGGATGGTCTACAGTCTCGGGGGGACCGAGGCTGGCTGTATCTGCTGGTGTGTCTGTGTGTTCTCAGCCTCCCCCAGCCTCGCGGTGGGGCTGTGCGGGTTTGCTGTCTGCTCCGTCTCATCTGGCTAGGTTTGCTCCTAGCCGGTTGAGCCGGCCAGTCGCTTCGGCAGCGATTCCTCGTCCCTCGAGTGAATCATTTATCGTTCCACCTTCCCCTGCTAGTGTGCCGACTAGCAGGATGAGGTTGGCATCCAGGGCCTGCTGTTCGGCAGCGGTCAGTGACAGCCCCTGTTAGCTGTCACTCTCGGAACCTTCCTCCGGTGATTCCTCACTGTGTTCCGAGTCTGGGTGTCTATCGATGCTTGCCGTCGGTCTCAGAGGATAGGCAGTTGGGGCCGTCTGCTGCGCAGAGGCCAATGACAGGTTCCTGTCATTCTTGGGTTAATCCTCCGGTGTCTTCTCACCGTGTCTTAGGTCCAGCTACCGATCGACGTGCACCGTCGGTCTCTTTAGAGGATTCGCAGGCAGGACCTTCTGTTTCGCAGAGGTCAGTGATGGCCCCTGGGCGTCACAATCGGGACTATCCTCCGGTGTCTTCTCACCGTGTCGCTATTCTGTCTGCCGATCGACGTTCAACGTCGGTCTCTTCTGAGGATTTGGGTTCTTCTACCAGAAGGGTCCATTGGGAGGACACTCCGTCGGGCGATTCTGCTGCGACGGATTCTCAGGGTGACCTGCGACAGGCCGTTTTGGCGCTCACCCGGTTGCTTTCTGGCAACCCTCAAGTTGGCCTCCCTGTGCCTCCTGAGGCACAACCTCCTTTGGTCGGTCGCCGAGCTGTCTCGCCTGGCCCCTTGGATACTGCACAGTATTCACAGGAGGTTTCTGCTGGTCAGCCCGAGTTGGGCTACGTCTCCTCTGCTACGGAGGATGACGAGTATCTTGAAGGTGATGGGCCCCCCTCGTCAGTCTTGGGGCAGGCTTTGGATTTCGTCTTTGGCTTATTGCCAGACGTTCAACCTTCCGTCCAGCCTTCTGTGACCATCCGGCCGCGGTCCACTGTGGAGCGCCGTAACCCTGTTGAGCCTTCTAGCTCAGGGGCTTTGCGTCCTCTGCAATCGGCTCAGGTTGTTCTAAGGCCCTCAAGGGTTCCTTCTTTTCTAGAGCTGATGCCTTTCTGCCTCCATCGCGGTTTCGTGTGTACGATTCCGTCTCTCCACCAGATTCCAAGTAGATGAGGATTCTTCCCTCGGGTTGACTAAGCCTAAGTCGGCAGTTCTCCCGATGTCGGTAGTTGAGTCTATGGTGGGCCTGTCCCGAGAGATGCTGGGTATGTTATCTCTCGCGGACCATGTCGTCGCTGCTTTGGCTGAATATTTTCCACCAGGGGAGTTTGATGATGCTCAGGCACCTTTTCGCGTTTTGTCACAGGCTCTTATGAACCTGACACACGCTCACACCTGTAACACGGCTAATTTGGAGCTGGCACGCCGGGATGCGGTGTTGGATTCTTTACCATCCCTTCCTTCTGAGCAACGTGCTGTTCTGAGGTCTGCCTCTTTGGTGGGACCTCAGTTGTTCCATGGTTCCGTGGAAGCTGTTTGTTGCGAAGTTCTTTGTCATTCGAAGGACCAGCTTTTGCTGAGACAGCTTGACCAACCTGCTGCTGCGGGTGGGGGTTGTTCCAGGCCCGCCAAGCGTGCTGCTGCATCTGCCTCGTCGGCGACGTCGGCTAGGCCTTCGGCTCCGTCTGCTCCTTCTGCTCATAAGAAGCGCCGACGTGGCCAGACTCGCTGGCAGCCTCAGGGTGGAAAGTCTCAGGGCTCTGTCACTTCCCGAGGTGGTTTCTCCTCTCGGGGGCCTTGTCGAGGCCGCAAGTGAAGGTTCTCACCTCGATTCGCCTCCAGTCAGGGGAAGGCTGTCGCTGTTTTACGACCGTTGGACAGAGTTAACGTCGGACTCTTGGGTCCTCGACGTCATTCAATCCGGTCTGCGACTGTGCTTCCATCGGCACCCCAGTTTATCTCGGGTGCCCCTTCCGACTCAGGTCCCTTCCGATTCTCTGCGTCGGGACCTTCTGGTGCAGGAGATCGACAATCTCCTCACCAAAGGGGCGATCGAGGTGGTCAGGAACACCCTTTCACCGGGGTTTTACTCGAGACTTTTCTTGGTGCCGAAGAAAAACGGCCAATATCGTCCTGTCATCGATCTGAGTACCCTGAACGAGTACATCATAGCTCCTCGTTTCAGTATGGAGCCTTTCCGGTCGGTTCGACGTTCAGTTCATCAGGGCGATTTTGCGGCCAGTATTGACCTGAAGGATGCCTACTTCAATGTACCCATTCATCTGGCGTCACGGAAATACCTTCGGTTCTCGTTTCGGGATCGAGTTTTTCAATTCAGAGCTCTCCCGTTCGGTTTGAACCTGGCTCCTTGGGCCTTCACCCGACTGATGTCACAGGTGATTGCTTTCCACCGCACTCAGTCGGCAGTGACTTCGTCAGCCTACCTAAACGACATCCTCCAACGGCACCACGATACTGCTGTTCTGGAGTTCGATGTCTGGCAGTTTCTTTGCCTTCTAGCGTCGCTAGGTTTCCAAGTCAATCGCGAGAAGTCGGATCTTCTTCCTTCTCAGCGATTCCGTCATTTGGGGATGGATT
The DNA here is from genome assembly GCA_031216915.1 of Pictodentalium vernedei. Taxonomy (NCBI): domain Eukaryota; kingdom Metazoa; phylum Mollusca; class Scaphopoda; order Dentaliida; family Dentaliidae; genus Pictodentalium; species Pictodentalium vernedei. The sequence continues at coordinate 121,089,237 of CM062297.1, read as the reverse complement.
TCGACACTCTTCACAGTGTAGTGTCAGTCCCCCAAGTTCGGGCGACGATTCTTTCCGCCTTGACTCGGGACCTGCTTCAATCTTCCTCGGTCTTGGCCAGGACTTTCCTTCGGATGCTGGGACTTTGCGGTTCGGTGACAGATCTCATTCCGCTCGGTCGCTTGTTTGTCCGACCTCTCCAACACTTCCTGTTGGATCATTGGCGTCCGAATGTAGATCCGCTGGACTTGGAACTCACTATTCCTCGGTCTCTGCTTTGTCACCTCCGCCCTTGGGCAAATATTCCCTGGCTTACACAGGGTGTTCCGTTGGATCTTCCTTTGGCCGATCGCATCCTTACTACGGATGCCAGCGATCGGGGCTGGGGCGCGACGTTGGATCCTCTTGGTCTGTCTACTCACGGAGAGTGGGACAGCAAGCAAGTGGGCCTTCATATCAACCAGAAGGAGCTCCTTGCTCTTCTGTTGAGTTTTCGGCTTTGGATCCCTCATCTGTCGGACCATGTTGTCCTACTTCTTTTGGACAATTCGACAGTAGTGGCCTACATACGGAATCAAGGAGGCACACATTCGATTCCCATGTATCGGCTGTCTCGGGATCTTCTTCTGTTGGCGCGGGGTGTGAACGCTCGGGTGTCCATTCGACACATTCCCGAGCGTCTCCGCGTCCTAGCAGACTCCCTGTCCCGACGTGACAGTGTCCTTCCAACCGAATGGATGCTACATCGGTCGGTGTTTCAGGCGATTTGCGAGCAGTGGGGCCGTCCTCAGGTCGACCTTTTCGCTACTCTTTGGAATCATCAGGTCGAGACCTTTGTGTCCCCTTGTCCAGATCCTCTGGCATTTGCAGTAGACGCTCTGTCTCTGGACTGGACAGGTTGGATCGGCTATGCCTTTCCTCCTGCACCGATTCTTCCTCAAGTATTAGCGAAGATTCGCGCTTGCAGTTGCAGGATCATTCTGATCACACCCCTGTCTCCACAGAGGGTGTGGATCAATCTGCTGCGGCCTCTATTGGCCGATCGACCGATTCGTCTACCTCTACGTCGCGATCTTCTTTCTCAGGGTCGTCCAGGAAGTATCACAACAACCTGGCGGGCATGTCCCTTCACGCCTGTCTTTTATCAGGTCCAGTCTCCGACGTAGAGGTTTTTCGAGACGATCAGTGGAGTGCATTTCTGCATCGCGGCGACATTCCACTGGAATGACTTATGCCGTCAAGTGGAAGGTTTTCTGCCGCTGGTGTTCAGATCACAATGTGAATTACCGTGATCCGTCAATCGCTCAAATTGCGGATTTTCTGGTTTTTCTTTTTGACTCCAAGGGCCTCCAGCCTATTACGATTAAGGGCTATCGGTCTATGCTCTCTGATACTTTCTCTTATGTGGGAAAGCGGCGCATCGGTCGTAATCTTTTTCTCTCCAAACTTATTCGGCACTTTTCTTTGAAGAGGCCTCGAGTTTTGCGTCTTACACCCAAGTGGAACTTGGCATGGGTGTTGCACTGTTTGGAGGGGGCGCCATTCGAGCCTTTATCTGAGACCGACATGCGTTTTCTCACCTATAAGACGGCTTTTCTTCTAGCGTTTGCTCTGCTCGTCGAGTCAGTGAGCTTCAAGCGCTATCTGTTGATTCTGCCTTCTTCCGAAATGAGGCTAACAGTGTCACCTTCACTACTGATTGCTCTTTTCTGGCTAAGAATCAACTTCCTGATTCAGTACCTCCTCCCATCTGCATTCGGGCTCTCCCTGCTGTAGATGGCCGGGGGCCTCTTCTTTGTCCTGTTCGTGCGATCAAGACTTACATTACTCACACTCAGTTCATTAGGAGGGGTCGGAAGAGATTCTTTCTGTCTCTCATTCCTAAGAGGCAGTCTATCTCTTCCCATTCTATTTCCAGGTGGATCTGTCTTGCAATCAAGCTGGCTTATTTTCGCTTGTCTGCGTCGGATCTTGTTTCGAACCGGCTTAATGCTCATGAGGTTCGTGCCATTTCTACATCCTGGGCGTTCTCCAATTCTGTTTCGCTCCGTGATGTTATGAATGCGGCTTACTGGAGGAATGCTTCTACCTTCTCCTCCTTTTATCTCCGCCACCTTCAGCAGCAATCTGAGGACCTTTATTCTTTAGGCCCTCTCGTTGCTGCTCAGACTGTTGTGCACCCTCGTTAAAATTGTTTTTGTCGTGGTTGCGCTTCGCTCAGCCTTGTTCTTTTCAGGTGCCTTCTCTCTATCTTCTTTACAGGTTTTCGTTTTTGTTCTCTGCCATCCTTGCTTTCGTTCTGCTACTCTTGTTGGTATTGGTTATGTGATTCACCTCCTCCTATTGTTTATTCAGCCATTTGTAAACAATTGTGAGTAGGTGAAACGGAGGCCCACCCTCCTTGGGGATATCTTTGATATTGAAGCCTCCCCGCTAAATCACAAACTTCTCGTTGGCGGAAATACGGAATTGACGTCACGGTTGTTGCGCATACGCTCGGTAAATGCAAGAGGTGTGCAGAGAGAGTACCTGTAATTTCGAGCGCTGGCCTCGCTCGACCCTTTTTTCGATCTTTTTCGTGCTTTTGCACTCTAGTACTTTTCCAACTCGTTTGGAAAAGATTCTAAAAGCTTGAGTTAGTTCCGAAGTAGGGCTTGCACTTATGTTACAGCCATTTGTAAACAATTGTGGTAGGTATGTTAAGAAACAAAATTTACTAAAAAATTTAAATTTCTATATGTACCCATCCCTTGTATGGTGTACATAATGTTGGCATCCGTGGTGGCCCTCCATCATACAGCTTTCTACTAGTTGCACGTATGGGTACACATCTGACGATTTCATCAGCCTATTTTTTAGTTTAATAGGATTTTAAATGTGATAATTGTTGTCCATTGATGTGCAAAAAATAAAACTTCTGACACATCTCAAGAATTTCAAAACTGTGTCACTGTGAATAATGTTCAGAAAATCAGCAATTAAACAATGAAACAGAAGTAACAATAATGGTTGAGACTTGTATTGAAAACCCAAGTGATGGAGTATAGAATGCTTCAAGTAGTTAAGTGCTTTAGCCCATGTACTGTATCAGTTCTCATAGTCAGGTATGGTACCACATCATAAAGAGTTTGTCTTCTGTGAAAGTGCTTCACATTATCTTTTAATTTGGTCCAATTATAATTTATAGGAAGGTGCCTTTAAGCACTATAAATTGTAACAAAGCAAAGGATATTATTTAAAAAAATGACAATCAAAAATAACTTAGCATTCTGCCAGTTAAAATACATACTGGAAGTGGGGTGGATGGGATATTTCTGTCAGGGTAAAGCAAAGGAATAGGAACCAACACCAGTAATTATCTAATTCAGGAACATTAAGTCTGTGTTGAAAGATGAAAAGAGGAATGGGGGGGGGGCTATCTGCTGGAGCTATTTTCCTCTTCAAGGACACAACGGTTTGAGAGTCTGTGAATCAGATTAATGGATAAAAGGTTTCTTGGCAAACATAAAGTATGACTGTTCAGCATCCTTACAGGGTGCACTTCAAGATCCACAATTCAGAATATACATTTGATTTTTGTTTGCAGCATCATTTGTAGGTTCTGCATCAAGTCCCTGAGTTGATACTTGAGCTTTCTGTGGGAATCAGAATTTTAACTTCGTCCAATATACAGACAATTCTTAAAAAATCTTTTTCTTCAGTTTCACTACATTAAAGCCTGTCGTGAGAGACCATCTGACTTGAGAGAACACTGTGGCCATGTACCGATTGGTTTTGCTCTGTAATGGACCTTCTTTGAGAGACTGGAAAACCAATTTTTGGCAATTTCAGAGTATTAAAATCATTTAGGATCAATGCAATGCGTATAGTAGTCAATAGTTCAAAAATGTAACCAGGACATTTGCCCAACAATGAAATCGTCAGTCAAGACAACTGTCCCCTGAAATATTAATATCTGAAATCATACACATGCATGACAAATATCTCTCACTTTAGATTATCTGAAAACAAAATTAATTGGCTTTCAAATTGTATTGTTATTCAGTTGTATAACTCTTTAAGTCTGAGAATTTTTTTTTATCAAGATCTCTGTGAAAAGATAAAGATTATTGTTGAAAAAACATGGATTTCTTTTACTCAAAGTGTGGCTGAAATTATTTGCTATTAAAACAAAACCTGACAGACATAAAAACATTGACTTTTTAAGATATAACTGTAAATTATTATATAAAAATAGCTCATTTGAAAATATTGATACAAAGAGGAGAACACTTTGTTTGGTTTTCTTTTCTCTTCTTCCCTTAAATTTGCTATCGCACAACATTATATTCTGACTCTCCTCCATGGTGGGACTCAAACCTCTACCATCGCTAAGCAGGAACCGAATAGAGCCCACTCTCGAATAGTCTTAATGGCATTGAGGGATTGATTATTGACAATCTATCACTCCAACATGAACTGCCGGGAATTCTAACCGCATGCATACCCCCTCAGACCCCATTTGAGGCAATAGCAAAGCTTGGCCTGTGTGATCCAAGTGAAATAAAAAAAGATTAACCGGGTCGCAAGGGATTTGTAAATCCCACATCGTCCCTGCGTGCCTTCGGTGCGCTAAAACCTTTCATTCATTCATTCAAAAATAGCTCATTTGAAACTATTAACATAAAGAGGAGAACACTTTGTTTGTATAAAGTAAGAAATAACTATTTTGGATGGACCAGCCCCTTCACATCATTATCTCAAAATGTTTTTCAGTATATGTACATTTAATTGTAATTTATTAAACAGTGCCTTTGACTTGGCACAATATTTAGGCTATTCATTTAAAAATCTTGTTAAAATCAACCGGGCAAAATCTTTTGATAATCAGTGTGCAGAAGCATTAGAGGAGTCAGATTAAAGTTTGTTCAAATCAAGGCCTAAGGTTCATAATTGGGCTCTCTTTGGCACTGCTTTTATTACCCCCCTCCCCCACCTCTCCCCCTTCCCCACAATAAAAATTAGTTGGTCCGATGCGGGTGGGAAGTGAGTGGTGGGGGCATTGGGTACCTTTGTTGTCTTTCAATTTGAAGTAAATTTTGAAGGGTTTTGAGTGATTTTTAGCAAAATTGAAAAAAACAAAATTCAACCTACAGACCCTTCTCCCAAATTCCACCTCTACCTCAACTCCCCTACCTAAATTAGATTTATGAGATAAATATGTAGATGGTGAATGTGACTTTAAATCCTCAACTTTCTTAGGTGAGCAATTAAGACCTCTTGGTGTTTTTTTTATCCACGCAAATTCAGTTTGAAGATACTGAATTTTCACCATATCAACACATTAGTATCTAATGAGATGTTAGCTTTGTTGAGATAAAACAAAATGGTTAGCAAATTATAAGGACGATTAAAAATGATATCATGATAAATTTATTTTCTCCTCTATGTAGTTATTTCTGGTAATGTTTGTTTTTACAGAAAGTCATCAGCAGACATTTTGTTTACGGAATTTGCCAGATATTTCATTCTACTCAGGTAAGTGTTATGTCAAAAACTAGAATAAAAGATCTGTCTGTGATACATAACCATTCAAACCCATCCATTGTCACACTTACCCCTGAAAGGTTCATTTTTAAAAGTTGTGGGTTCATTCAGTACTCAGTACAAAAAAGCACTTTATAATATGCAATCCTCAATGCATGTGCTTTCAAATTACAATGACAATGTAAACTTGATAAAAGAAACAGAATGAATCAGCTAACTAGCTCCAATTGAAAAGTTTGCAAAATATCTGGTATCCTCAGAATGTTGTCTGTTCCAAAATCATGGAACTCGTTCTCACAGAATATCCCAAATATTAGTGTCGCAGAACAAGATTCACAGGAAGTGTAATGAGGAAATGGGGTGGGATATTCATTGCCAGGTGATTATTAGATTATATTAAAGAGAGGGTTAGTGGCATAGCTGGTGCTAACTCTTAAATATTCAGGGCCAAACACAAATTTCGCCCCCAATCCCCAAAATCTGCATCCAAATCAAAAAAACTAATGTCCTATATGGTCCTCCACATTTTGCATACTGCGCATGCGCAGTGTTAAGGAAGTACCGAAATTGGCGCCAAAGCCTCATTTCTTTGTTTGGCCCTTCTGTCAGTAACATCTCTCTGACTTCTGTGCTTATAATCTCAGTTAAAATGATGCCAGACACAATATCATGATGGAAATGGTGGATCCAAGGAAGCAAAAAGAGGATGAGAGGAAGAAACAGTGGATGGATGTGTTCAGGGCTGTAACTTATAATTTTTTAAACAAAATTATTTCATATTCCCTAATTTCGGGGCATGGGCCTGACGTTTCATTCTTGCTATGAAATCTCCACTGTTTGTTAAGTGTTTCCTCTCTCCCTTTCCTTGAAACCCCCCTAGTTAATCTCCCATGCTCTCGGAATAATTTTTTGAAATTTTTTTTCTGGAAAATTTCTTGGGAGTCAACTTAGTTACAGAATGTTTATTCTGTTATCCCCATGGTTACGTCCTCATTCTTTGGTTGTTTAGGCGTTGTTAGTCATGCATCTACCATCTGATGTATTTCAGTTTCTTCGGATGAAGATTCTGTTTTCACATCGGATAGTTTTTAAGAATCTGTTACTGACATCGGGCCGGGTTTATCAGTGCCTGGAGTCTTGTTTCCGTTTTTTATTATTATTTGTTTACGTTGACAACTGTTACTTTCCTTAAGTAATTTCTTGTCATCTGTTACGATATATATGTAGTCAGATACATTAATTTACTCCATAAGTGTTACATTAAATTTTTAGATGGTTTAAAAAATTTTTGTCCACACTTAGGCTTTTTTAGGATCCATTTGGGCTCATTGTTCCCATTGGGAACTTGGGCTCATGTCAAAATTTTTTCAGAAATTTTTTTTTTTGGAATTATTTTTCTAAATTTTGATATGGATTGTATTATTTCATGTGTCTTTGTATTATAAAGGTTAGTGCGAGTACTACAGCTTTATAAATGATGAAAGAATTTTGTTCAAATTGTAATTCGAGGAAGTCTTCCTCGGATTCTCATACTCATTGTGTCTGCTGACTGTAGTCATTGTACTCATACTAACTCTTGTTCTGTTTGTGCCAATTGGGATGACAAACATTGGAGACGTGTGTCACGGTACATTTTTTAGTGGTGAGAGATTGATGCCTGTTCTCTCACCACAAGGCCACTCAAGTTTTTCAGTTTGTTTTACAGAGGAACAAGAACAGGGTGATGTTTCCATGATCTCTTAAGGAAATGTGCTGTCATCATCGCAAACTAATGAGGAGCTAGCAGAAAAAGTGCTCAATGAAATTAGACAAGTGCCTAGGTCCCAAAAGGGATTTACGGCCTTGTCACCAGCTAGGTGAACTGGCGGTTGCATCACCCCTCAAATGGGTGTGTGGCGTCTGGTAAGTCTGTTGTGAGAGGAATATGGGTGTTGCGAGCACTATAATCGCGGATGACGCACACCCTGTGATGGCGGAACGGAGGATGGAAAGGAGGAAGCCACTCAGTTTGGTAGTAAGCTCGTTCAGGTCTTCACAGACTGCGAGTGAGAGAGGCTACAACAGCATCTGGGACCAGATGTTGGTGTTCATAACGTTTGTCAGTCGGAGCATACGTCCACACCTCCTGTTCGGGACACTCAGTCGTATAGACAGACGGCCTTGGCTAGTCTATCGGCTTCCTCTTCCACACATCAGCACACACGACCGCACCTTGGCTTCATGACCTCAGATATCCAGCCTGCTTCGCCGACAAAGGATTCCATGTCGCTTAGGTCACGCCATCCAGTAGCCAAGGATTCGAGGCCTCATCAGTTGGGACGTTCACATAAAAGAATTATGTTGGACACACCGTCTTAGGAGCTTCCAGTGGCTAAGCAACAGAAGACCGCTGCTCCACAGGCCTCCGTGATGGACTTGCTATCACAGATAGCACAGCTCATCGCAGCATCCCAACATCCTGCAACGGTTTCAGATCAGGAACTGACGGATAAAGCTGGGTCGGTTCGTTCCTCTGCTAGGTCAGACAGGGATGACCGAGATTCTCATCTGGTCCACTTGGATGGAGAAAGGGAAATAATGGAGCTGGATTTTTCCATTTGGTAACAACATAAGGTGGCGATGGAGTTTATCCGTCAAAACCTTCCTGACGTTGTTCCATCGGACCAGGTTGCTGCGACAGTGGATAAGAGAGTGATAGCATCACTGGATACTGACTTCTTTGGCCGGGTTAGGGAAGATGTTCCTGAATATCCGGTCCAGCCCAGTAATGTCTCACGGACGTTTGAATTGCGGAATGACGCTATTTTTAATTTAGCCTCTAAGACAGGCAAAAACAGTTTCTTGTCACAAACTGCTCTACATCTGCCGTTCATCAATACTAATAATAGATTTGCAACGGCAGGACAGGGCATACCGAGAGTTCCTCTGCGTTTGGATAGTCAGGCCAGGAAGCAAATTGTTTTGAAAATTTTGCATAACAGTTTTTTCTTGATGGTCACAGCAGATGATGCGAAGCATCATCCGAACCGGGAAGCGGTTCGCTGGGGGTGAGCCCGAGAGGGGGTGTCCCCCTCTCGGTGGGGAGGGGAGGGGGGTGGAGGTCCTCCCCCTGGAAAATTTGAAATTTCAGAGGAAAGGAGACGCATTGTGGTTGATTCTGAGAGCATAAAAAAATGTTACGTGATCAGATGAGAGAGGAATGAATCAACTTTATTAGGGATTCAGGCCTATGCGGGAAAGGTGCACCATTGCTCTCGTGCCCCTAAACGTGCCTGCAGTTAAAATGGGGCGAGCAATTTTATTCACGCCTCGATAATCATTTCGACGAGCACAACTCAGATTGCAAACACATCAGGGATGCCGCAAATTAGTTACTTCCAAAGTTGATCCTATTCTCTAAAATTTTAACGTTCACATTACCTCGGTTTTTCGATAAATAACCCCTTGAATCAAAAGAATAGTTGCTCCATCGATTTAGCTGACTGACTCAATATTTGGTAACAGACACAACTGCGCATGTGTTACTGTACAGGCTGTACACATGCGCAGTTGTGTCTTTTACCAAATATTGAGTCAGAGATTTCCCAAAACGTGCGCGCGTTTTTGGAAAATCCTGGTCAATATTTGGTAACAGGTGCAACTGCGCATGTGTATTGCACAATTGTCTCTTAGAGGGGGTCTGAACAAATGAATGACATTCACTCATTGATCAATATTGTTCGTGTCACCGTGTGTATATATGCATTTTCAACTCACTGCCCGCGTTACGGGCAGTGAGTTGAAAATGCATGTATACACACAAGCGGAGTGTCTTTGGTTTTGTCTCATGTAATTTGTCAACATCTTCTAATATGTAGTACTGTAATTAACTTAAGGTGAGCGAGCAGAGCCACTAAATGGTATTACAATTCACAACCACCGTGACTTATTATAGGTCACGGTTGTTGTGAATTGTAATACCATTTAGTGGCTCTGCTCGCTCAATGTGGCTTCAGACAATTACTACGTACTACATGACCATGTTTACAAATTACATGAGACAGAACAATATTTCGTATTTTCGATGAAAACATTTGGACGCAGAAAGTGAAAAAATGGATTGACCTAAATTACTGTGAGGACGGGTAACGGGGTCATTACGTACCTTTCCCGTTCGTCTCCGGGTCGTTTCGAAAGCCGTACTTGGCTTTTTAATAATAAAGCTCCATTTGCCATTGAAGCGTGGCAATGCGGAATTTCCGAATGTATTGATCAGATGAGCAGTAAGTAGTCCATCATGTCCTCATCAGCAAGTAATGCATACCCAATGATTAACCTTTTTGAAATTATTCATTTTCACTGTAGTGGTGGTGGTGGGGGGGGGGGGGGGTTATATCACAGATCATGGTGCAACATTAGGTACCGAGCACAATCTTCAATGACTACCATCCATACCATAATGAATGGTGATCAGGAAGTGGTGCCCCCAGACTGTGAATTGTCACCCAAAAAGCCACCATTTCAGAACCCCCTACAAAAATTATGAAATGTGCCATCAAAATTTGATAGCACATTTCAATTTTATTCTTGGGGAGACCCCCCCCCCCCCCCGACCCCCTTTAGTTGATGGATGAACAAGGTGGCCTAAGTTTCAATTTAATTCAGAGAACAGTTTATATGTATGTAATAAAACACATTATGAATTGTCATCATCATTATTGTATGTATTGACAATTTTGTAATAAACACTTTAATTTATTTATGAAATTGAATTGTCGTCATCATTATTGTCTCTTTCTTTCTTTTTCCTGGGCCCATATGGAGCTACATTAGGGTGACGCCTCTTTGAGAAAAATTTACTTCCATATGGTGTTGCATCAAATTCAGTTGGTTGAACACCCTCCAAATCAATCCTTATCAGATGTGCAAGTGTGGTGGCTTTCAGGCATGATCTCCAGTCACTCTTGACCCTATTCACAGCAGAGAAACCCCTCTCCACTTTAGCATTTGATACAGGGTATATTCTTATAATCTTTATGACGTGTACTAAATTTGGATATGTCTCTGCTTTTTTTGTTAGAACATACTTCCACATTTCTTCGGATGGAAGGTGATTGATGCTTCCACTCCAAACAGCTTTGAGCTGGTCCCATTCTGGTATAATTTGCTGGTCGTCAACATCATTGAGTTTAAGTAGATCACTGAAATGTTCGATAAAGTGACTGAGCTGTTCGTGGCCAAATCCCGAAAGTGAATTTTTGTCCGTCGGCCAAAGTGATGAATCAAGAAGTTTTAAAACAGAGTAATGAGACTGAGTGTCGACAATTCCATCTTTTAAGTCGTCAAAACGCCTGTCAATGCATTCCGTGATCTTCTTCACAAGTTCAGATTGAGTGGCTTCGAAATTTCGCAAACCAGGGTTCACGTGTGTCAGTTTGACGCCCCTGAAAGAAACGTTGGGTGTGGCAGTTTCATTGCCGACTGCAGTGCATTCAGCCCTTGCTGTTGTTGAATTCGAGATATTCCCCTTTGAGCAGTCCGACACAGTCTCCGACTCCTTAACAATCGGCTGAGATTTCGCATCAGAAAGAAGTTTATTTAAACCCGAATAGAACTTAATGCCACTGGCAACAGTTGAAACTTCCGTGTTACGCTGTATATCGTCTAGATTTTGGCAAGTTCGTTGCAGTGCGGCTATTGCTTCAATTAAATTGATACTGTCTCCTTGCAGTGATAGAGAAAGTTTGGATATAGGTTCTAATATCTCCGACAGAAGTAGCAATGTAGCATCGAAATGAAACTGTTTCATCTTGGATAGGTAGCCTTTTATTCTGGCTTGTTCATCGGGTCTGGTTGATGAGTCCTCTGCTAAGTTTTCCATGTGACTTGTTATGGCAGAGTATGACTAAATCAGAGTTGAGCAGGCCCTGCGCTTAAACTGGACCCACCGTGTACCGTTAGCTCTCTCTGGCTTTCTCACAGTCTCATCGAGGATATCCACTAATTCGCTCAACTCCCGCAACCTCTTCGGGCTATACTGGTAAAATTTATACAGGTTCTCAAGCATGTCGGTCACGTCTTTAAATTTCGTTCCACAAAATGCGTCCTTGGCAGCGAGTTTGAGCCGATGGTTAAGACAATGAATGCTTATGAGCCATGTCATGTTATTCTCCTGTTTCAGCAATCCGATAAGTCCCGCTTTCTTCCCCATATTAACACTAGCCCCATCTGCCATGGAGCCCACCATTTTAGTTTTGAAGTCTAATCCAGCTTCCGCGAACACAGTTTCCAACGCTTTTTTAATTCCATATGCCCTGGCATTTTCGACATCAGTCACAGAAAGTAACATGACTTGGATCTCGGCAGTCTCTGGATCATTGAATCGACAAAAAATCATCTTCTCATTTTCAATAACATGTTTGTCTGTTGCTCCTGTCAATAAGTATTGTGAAATAACCACTTTCACGCAGTTTGGACACAACTTGTTCCCTCATGCCCTCGCCAATGATACTTGTGAACTCACTGCACATCATTTCATTTACATACGTTGTCCCAACATCAACGCCGTGTTTTCTTTCCATTTCAGCTATCGTTTTAAATTTCGTAAAAGGCAATTCTTCTTTTGCTAACATATAGGCAATGTCAATTAATTTGCAGACTCTTTCTTCTTCAACAGTTTTGGAATTGCTTATAGACTTGCCGATCGGGGTTGTCTTATATATCTGATCCAAAGTTAACACCGAGGCTTGGGATTTCATCAAACATGCCTTTTTGTGCGGTTCTGTTTGCGCATGTTTCACAATATTGTCTTTTTTAAGCCCCGGTCCTGTTATCCCTTCTATTGCTGCCCTAGAGAAATTCCTTATTTGATTAATTTTGCCCTCGAACTCAGTACACAACGAGCAAGTTATCTTTGTTACGCGCTTCTCATCGGCCGTTATCTCATATTTCAACCACTGCCCCTCCGCGTCCACCTCCCGTTTCCAATTCTCAACTGTGCTTACTTTTACTCCTTTCGGCATGATATTTATAATCGTTTTGACAGACGACCGAAAACACGTTCAGGTCATGAGTCATATTCTAATACATCTGACGTCAAATTACTCTATATAGTCTATATAGAGTAATTTGACGTCAGATGTCTCATTAAAAATAACCACAATACGTCATGGAGGAGACTCTTCCGGCTTTCCCGCTGGTGAATGCGACAGCGTGCATAGTTAACAGATTTCGGAAATGCGATTCATAGACCTAAACTTGCATCGCTATGTGTGAATATTGCATCGCATTTTGCATTGCGATTCCGGTCATTTTGCTCCCTGCAGGCTGAGGATTTGGATTTATCTCTGCCTTCATCTTTTTTGATCCTCCCTAGTACTATGGAGATGACGATTTCATCTAATAGGGCGAATTTAGACGCACTATCTTACGCAGATCACCTTACCAGAGTGTTAGCACAACGTCTCGATGGTAAAGAATTCGAGGACGTTCGTTCCTCATTAAGAGTTCTTACGAGGGCTATTGCATTTTCCATGTACAACTCTGCCCTATCAGTGGCTAATTTGGAGTTGATTAGACGTGATGCGACCTTGGCTTCATCCAATATAGTGGATTCAAAGGCGAAAAACTCTCTTTGAGTCGCTCCGGTTTCTGGGGATTTTCTCTTGGATGGAAAGCTTTTGGTTATCTATGATCAGATTACCAAGAAAGCTTCAGATTCTCTGCTTTTTAAGTCGGTTTCTAAAAAACCTGACGTAGCAGAGAAGAGTAAGACAGGAGCTTCTGGTGCGAGTACGTCTAATGGAAGCTCCTATAATGGATATGAAAAATCCCCTAGCTCTTACTCTAGAGACCGTCAGAGTAGTGACTCAGGTAGGGGACGTGGTTCTGGCCGAGACAACCAGTCAGATGCCCCTAGGTCGACAGGACGAGGCGCTGGACAGGGAGGACGTAGTTTCTCTTCCGTAAGCCTCGTAGGTCCAGGAGGTGATGGACAGGACCTCTATTGCTGTCCAGTGGGTGGGAGACTGACAAAGTTTTTGACCAATTGGTTGTCAATTACAGATGACCATTGGGTAAAGGAGGTTATCTCGGATGGCCTAAAGCTATCTTTCCGTGAAAAACCTCCGCTAACACGAAGTCCGCGCTGCACTCAGCTTCCGTCAAATCTTCAAAAAAGAGATTCACTTCTAGCAGAGGTGCAATCTCTTTTGGAGAAGAATGCAATAGAAGTCGTGGGAAACCAGGAATCCCTGGGTTTTTACAGTCACCTGTTCCTGGTACCAAAGCCAGACGGCTCGTTTGTCCAGTTATAGATCTGAGCTGGATAAACAAGCTGATTGTGGCTCCAAAGTTCTATATGGAGACCATTCGATCAGTGAGAGCGAGCATTCGAGTGAACGACTATGCATCAAGCATAGATCTCAAGGATAAGGATGCTTACTTTCATGTCATGGTACATCTGGCATTCAGAAAATACCTTCCCTTAGGAGTTGTTTATCAATTCCGAGCGATGTGCTTCAGACTCAATCTAGTGCCCTGGGCTTTCCCTCGAATAATGAACTCGGTAATGGCTTATTTCTGAGCTCATTCGTCTGTGGTAACGGCGGCTTACTTGGACGACATTCTTCAGTGATACGGCAACAAAACTATTATTCAGAACGTTGTTCAGAGTCTGCTTCACTTCTCCGACGTCTTTGTTTCATAGTAAATGAAAAGAAGTCGGATCTAGCTCCGTCCAAGTCATTCATTCACTTGCTTCGAGACTCCCAACAATCTAGTTCGTCTTCCGTTACCCAGAGCGAAGTTAGTCCGTTGTTATGCTCGCTTTTGTCTACACTCAGACATAGTAACAGCGAGAGAATTCATGCGACTGATTGGATTGTGCAGAGCGGCGGTGGATCTCATTCTGATGGGCCGCTTGGGCACACGTCCACTCCAGATATCGTTGTAACGGACCAAGCAAAACTAAGAATTCAGACTTGTGCAGCTATTCAGTGGTTAACTCAGGGAGTTCCACTGCAACTGCCAGATCCGGTTTTTACGATTATGACGGATGCGAGTCAAACAGGTTGGGTTGTGACATTGAACCTAACAGACTCCAAGTGCCAGGACCTTTGGGATCCGGAGTTCCTAAACAAGCAAATAAACATCAAAGAGATGATGTCAATTTGGCTTGCGCTACGACATTGGATGAACATAATTCAGAATTCACATGTTCATATACTGTCGGACAATTCGACGGTAGTAGCGCACATCAGGAACCAAGGAGGCACTCATTCGATTCCGTTATTCAATCTAACGGAAAGAATTCTTCTGTTTGTTCTAGAACATCATGTTCTTCTGTCGGTCTGTCATATTCTGTGTCGTCTGAATGTTCCAGCAGACTTGCTCTTGACGAAAGGTCGCATGTTACCGTCAGAATGGACTCTCAACAAGCGAGTGTTCAATCAGATTTGCTACCAGTGGGATCGACCAGTGATAGACTTGTTTGCGACACATCTCAACAATCAGTTGCAGACGTATGTGTCAACATGTCCAGATCCCCGAGCGTTCGCTGTAGACGTTCTATCAATCTCTTGGGATGGAATGATAGGATATGCATATCCTCCAACTCCGTTGATTCAACAGATCTTGCTAAAGATCAAGCAATCGCACTGCAAGATACTGTTGGTAGCATCTCTGCCCTCTCAGAAACTGTGGATAAATCTACTCAGGTGTCTGTTATGGGATGTTCCTCGGAAGGGGAAATCTCGCACACTGCATCACAGCTCGCAAGGTCTCAACCTTCACGTGTTTCCGTTGTGCGGTCCTTCTTGCACGGGAAGTGCTTTACAGGACGAACAGTTGACACAATTTCTAACTGTAGGAGGACCTCCTCTTCACTAAATTATATGGCAAAGTGGAAGGTTTTTTCTCATTGGTGTAAGGATCATTCTATTGACATTTTTGATCCTTCCATTCCAGACATTGCTAATTTTTTTATCTACTTGTTTGACGAGATCAAACTGCAACCAGTAACCATTAAGGGTTATAGGTCTATGCTATCGGACACATATGCTCATCATGATAGCTTACAGACTGGTTCGAATATTTCTTTATCTAAGTTAGTAAAGAACTTTTCGATAAATAGGCCTAGAACTCTAAGGTTAATTCCTAAATGGAATTTAGCTTGGGTTCTATTGAAGCTTAAAGAAGCTCCTTTTGAACCACTTAACTGGTAGAGTGCTGGAAGCCCATATTTGGTCTTTATTATAAAGTGCAGGTGCCACAACTGGAAGTCTTCATATTCTGTGGATATGCTTCATATTTTATTTTAAGTGCAATTATATAGTCTGCATGGAGTTGCCTTGTTACAATTTATGGGAGAGTGCCTACAGGCACTCTCCCATAAATTGTAACAAGGAAAAGATATGTGAACAACTTTTAATGACTGAAAATAATTTAGCATTCTACCATTTAATACTGTACACTTCAAATTCTTGTCATATATGACAGCTTTTCCATTAGCCTTTGCTTCTGCAAGAAGAGTTAGTGAGCTTCATGCTCTGTCTATTGAGAATTCTCATTATCGTAGTGTTGGAAATACTATTACTTTAACTACTAATGTGGGATTTTTGGTTAAGAATCAGGCTCCAAATAAGTATCCTGTGCCTATTGTCACCAAAGCTCTTCCGTCTTCTGATGGCTCTAGGCCTCTACTGTGTCCAGTTAGAGCTATGCACATTTATAAACACAGATCAGAATTTATCAGAAAGGGGCGTAAACGCTTCTTTATGTCTTTAATTCCCAATAGAAAGGACATATCTGTTAAATCTCTTTCTAGATGGATTCAGTTAGCTATTCGTACCGCTTATGAGATTTTATCTTCCAATCAGCAGTCCGTGCTTAAGATTTCAGTGCATGAAGTTAGGGCGCTGTAAACATCTTGGGCTTATTCTAACAGTATTGCTATTACAGATCTCTTGAAGGCTGCTTACTGGTCACAGCCTTCTACCTTTACTAAATTTTACCTTAGAAATATAGAGTCTATTTCTAGCGACCTTAGGTGTTTAGGTCCGTTATCTGTTGCTCAGAATGTCGTCCACTAAACAATTACAGCTATAGTTATGTAGGCTTTCTATTCCAGCAGTGACGCTGTCCTGCTGCCCTCTTCGTTTGACCCAGAGCAAGGGGAGGGAGGGGGGGGGATAGTGTTCCCTTATATCACCGGCTTTATAGTGAAAAGCAAGGGAATATCTCCTCCTGAGTCAGTAATTCCGAGTCGGTGCTGGGATGGTTTTAAAGCGTAAAGCTAATGTTTATCTCATTTATGTAATATTTTTAAAATGTAGCTCCGTGAGAAGCATTTGTATATGTCACATGTCATACAAGCACTAATATACACTCCTCGGACACTTTTAAATGAGTATAAAGAGTCTCATTCTCTGGACTATCTTTATTCATTGGCTTTCCTTTAAGGAATTAGTATAATGGGTTATACTGGATGTTAATAGAGATCTAGAGATCATAGATGTTTGTCGGCTCAATTATTGATTGTTGATGTGTCTTTCTTAGTTTGAATAAACAAGAAAGACGTATGTAAATCCTTCTCTCCTTCTCTCCTTTTCTCCTTAATTCTTTATGCATAATTGAGCCTATTGGATTTTCCTTTATATCCCAGGCCTCCAGCCTTTTTTCTATTCAGCTAAGTCTGGGTCATTAGGCACAGTATAAAAATATGAAAAAAATTATATATTTTTTATACTTACCACTGACCCAGATGGGGATGGCCCTCCCATGAGTTGGGAACTCATACCTCCCCGCTGATTATATAACATTTAGCAGGCACTGGTTGGAAGAATGAGGCTTTGGCGCCAATTTCAGTACTTCCTTGACATGCGCATGCGCAGTAGGCAAAAGTATGAAGGACCATATAGGACATCAGTTTTTTTTATTTGGATGCAAATTTTGGGGATTGGGGGCAAAATTTGTGTTTGGCCCTGAATATTTAAGAGTTAGCACCAGCTAAGTCTGGGTCATTGGCAAGTATAAAAAATATATAAATTACTTTAAATTTTTTCATTTTTTCTATGTTTCATACTTATAGAAATTCTGTATGATAGCATTTAAAAAACTGAAAATTAGAAATGTACCTCATCTTATATGTCACTTTAGTTGCTAACTAGCAGATGCGCAGACAACAATCAATGCTTAAAAGACATTTTTATGTGTCTGGAAGATAGAGCTGAAATGGTTAACTGATTAATCAATTAATCAATGTAACTGTTATGCATTAGCACATGAAAATCAACACATAACAAATGCAATTGTAAACATAAAACATCAGAAAAGCAACTTTGTAACTTAATGTCAGGATCCCGGGAAGAGAGAAGTGTTTTACTTTCGTTTTTGAAGAAATTTTTAATAGACGATACTTCATTGAAACAAGTTTTGCCCCATGTTAGTAATTCGATATGTACAGGTATTTTCTTCACTCATATAGCAGTAACAAAATCTACTTTGTTTTAATTGTAACAAGGCTATGTCTGCCTGTTGGCCTTTGACCAACAGGTTTTTAACATCAACAACTTTAAAAATATTTGATGGAATACATCATATTTGTTATGCAGGTGTATCTTATTGAAATGTAGCTCCAGTTTTATGTCAATTAGTGTTCTTTTGTCAGTTATTGCCCTTGATGGAACTGGAATTGATATTTTCATTTTTTGTATTTACCCATGGCCATTTGTCAACCCTTTTGGTGCAAACTCTCAATTTTGTCACTTTAACTCAATAAGAGTTCCTTTGCACTGATACACATGTAAACTTTAATGCATCTGACTCCTCCTTCTAAGTCTGTATGAGGGGTCCCTGGTACAGAAACAGGAAGCTGTTGTTAACAAAACAACAAGTCATTTTGAAATGATAAAAAAACCCTTCACCTTAAATAAATGAACCAAAACTTAAGCATGTCTCCTTAATGTCAAAGTCATGGTTGGGAAGTTCACATCCTTTAAATGAATCAGAATGATTTACTGATCAAGAATATATAAATAATTTTAGCATTTTATACATATAGATTAATTTTAGACGAGTTATGACGACGTCAAACTCGACTTATAGTTTGATGAAATCCATAAACAATTGGATTCTGGACGATGACTTTAAAATGATTCAACCCATGTTCATGAAACTTCATAGGTAGGCTGGAATAGGTGAGAGGAAGAACCCCATTTATTTTGGATTCACTAGGTCAAAGGTCAAGGTCACAGTGACCCTGAACATAGTAAATCAAAACAATTGGTTTCCAGATGATAACTTGATAATGGTTTGACCCACATCCATGAAACTTCATAGGTAGGTTGGCATCAATGAGAGGAAGAACCCTTTTTATTTTGGACTCGCTAGGTGAAAGGTCAAGGTTACAGTGACCTTCAACATAGTAAATCGTAAACAATTTGTTTCCGGATGGTAACTTGATAATAGTTTGACCCACATTCATGACACTTCATAGGTAGGTTGACCAAGATGAGTGGAAGACCCATATATATTTTGGACTCGCTAGGTCAAAAGTCAAGGTCACAGTGACCTTGAACATTATAAATCGTAAACAATTGGTTTCCGGATGATAATTTGACAATGGTTTTCACCCACGTTCATTAAACTTCATTCCACTACATTAGAAATTATCTAAACAATGCATATTCAGTGTTGGGTATGTTATTACAGGTAGAGGTTGAAAAATGTTTGAATATTTTGTAGTTAACATTAATTTTTCTCATCACTTACAGATAAATACTCATCTTTATTTTATTTGCAGAGACAGTTGTTAAGAGTACAGAAAACTCATTTGTGTGCTGCTGGTTGATCACAGATTGCAAGTGAATGTTTTTCCAGCTGGGATCTCATCTGTATTACAGTCTTGATTTTACTTTTCTCTTACTTGTAATCATGTCCTTTATGAGAATGGATTTCATGCTCAGAGTTATGTCGTGCACAGAGTTGATCATGTAGATGAGGTCTATAGTGCACGGTTTGGACTGTTGGGTGCACACAATGACAGATTTTGAAAATTGGTTGGATATGTATTGATTGAATAACTTGTTTCAACATGTCCAATACATGTATACTCCATTCATCTAAAGATGCATCCATATTTTTATACTGTACCAATGACCCAGACTTAGCTGGTGCTAACTCTAACAAAACCAGGGCCAAACACAAATTTTGCCCCCCAATCCCCAAAATTTGCATCCAAAACAAAAAGAAATCATGTCCTAAAGGACCTCCATACTACGCCTCTACTGCGCATACGCAGTGACGCAGACGTCCCGAAATTGGCGCCAATTATCATTCACTGTTTGGCCCTTCATCAGTCAACATCTCACTGATCTTTGTGCTTGTAAATCTCAGTTTAAAGGATGCCAGACACGTAATTTTTGGAGAAAATGTGATTCTAAGGAGGATAGAAGGAGGAGAGGAAAAAGAAGTGACAAAAAATAATCAGGGCTGTACTTAAAATTTTTTGATGAAATTATGTTAAGTTGCCTATTTTCGAGGCATGGGCCTCTTGTTGTCATTCTTGCTAAATGTTGCACTGCTTATTCAGTGTTTCCTCTCCCCTAGCCTTCTAAAGTCCCCCCTTGCAATTCTCCCATGCTTTTGGCATATTTTTGAGAAATTTCATTTCTAAAATTTCCTGGGAGAGTTGCTTGGTTACAGAATGTTTTCTGTTATTTTCCCCATAGTTACGTTTTCACCCATGGGTGTATAACGTTTGTGTTCTGCATCTACCATCTGATGTTCTGCAGATTCTCCCCTGGGAGTCTCTGTTTTGCATCAGATAGAGTAATTTGATGACTGATTCCGGGCCAGTTTTTTCAGTGCCTGGAGTCATGTTTTCTGGTGTTTTTACACTGTTTGTTTACATTGGCAACAGCCTTTTTTGAGGGGGGCTGTTTGCCTTTGCTGTAGTTTATCTCACTATAAGATACATTTATATTATCCGTAAGTGTCTCATTAATTATTTAATATAAATTTAAAATTTTTGACCACACTTTGCCATCGGATCCATTGGGGCTCAACGTTACTTTTCAGCAACTTGGGCTTCGCTGAAAAAATATTTTTTCAAAATTATTTTGATTTGCAATTGTTTTTTCATTTATTAATGGATCATGTTATTATGTATCTTTGTGTCAGGGGTTTTTGCGAGTAACTAGGACTTATTGTTGTTCTTTCACAATGAAGGGACATTGTTCAAATTGTAATAGGAAGAAATCTTCCTCTGACTTTCATGATCATTGTATTAATTGTAGTCAGTGTTCTCGCATTAATCCCTGTCCTATATGTGAATATTGGGATGAGAAACATTGGAAACGTGTGTCACGATATGTTGTTTCTGGAGAAAGGGCTATGCCGGCTCTTTCTCCGCAAGGTCACTCTACTCTCTCAGTTTCTATTTCAGAGGAGCCAGAACAGGGTGATGTTTCCATGTTATCTTTTACAAGTGTGTGTCCGTCGTCACAAATGAATTCAGAGCTAGCGGCAAAAGTGCTCATGGAGATTAGACAAATGTCGTCCGCTAGCTCGCCCGGTGTAGCGTCCATTCACCGAATGGTTCGGCAGCCGGGTTCGTCCGATGCGGTCCAGGAGGAAATTTTAGGTGATGCGAGCACTATAAACATAATAGATGCACACCCAGTGACGGCGGATAGTAAGCGAGAACGGAGGAAGCCTTTGAGTCCGGTTCCTAGCTCGTCCAGGTCCAGCCGGGCCGCGAGCGAGAGAGGCCCCTCTCTCGTACAACAACATCTGGGACCAGATGTTGTGGTACAAAATGTGTCTTTAGCGGAGCATACGTCCGTCGCTCGGGACGCTCCGTTGTATAAGCAGTCCGCGGAGACTGTTAAGGCTTCCTCTTCTCGTCAGCGCACACGACTGCACCTTGGCTGCGTGACCGCCGATATATTACCAGCTTCGCCGATCAAGGATTCTTCGGCGACCAGGTCACACCATCCGGCAGCCAGGGATTCGAGACCGATGGACTCCGGACGTTCGCATAGGAAAAGTATGCGGGAGCCATCTGATGCGGAGCTGCCCTCGGCGAAGCAGCGAAAGACTGCGCCTCCGCAGGTCTCGACGCCGGACATTCTTGTGCAGATAGCACAGCTTATCGCAGCATCCCAGCAGCCGACAGAAACGGTGTCGGATCGAGAATTATCCGACGGCGCTGGGTCGGTACGCTCCGCCGAAGCATCGGGGGCGGACGACCGGGAACATCATGAGGTCCGACCGGATGGTGAAAGGGATACGGATGACTTGGAGCTATCCCTTTCGGAACAACATAAAGCTGCCGTGGACTTCATCCGGCACTTTCTCCCTCAAGTTGTTCCGTCGGGCCAGACTGCTGCGGTTCCGGACAAGAGAATTATAGCGTCATTGGACTCTGAATTTTTTGAGCGGTTCAGGGACATCGCTCCCGAGTTTCCGTCGCAGTCCAATAATGTTGCAAGAACATTTGAATTATTGAACGACGCTATATTTAAACTTGCTTCCAGGACGGGGAAAGCAGGTTTCTTGTCCACTAATACTCTCAACCTGCCTTTCATTAATGCAAGGAATAAATTCGATACGGCAGGACAGGGTATACCGAGAGTTCCTCTGCGTATGGACGACGAGGCGGAAGACATAGAGCTATCATTACCGTCGTCGGCTTCTATTCCAACCGCGGTGTTGGAAACAGCTATTGCGTCTAACAGAGCCAATTTAGATGCCTTATCTTACGCAGATCACCTTACTAAGGCGTTATCACTGCGCCTTCAGGGGAAAGAGTTTCAGGATATACAATCCTCTTTAAGACTTCTTTCAAGGGCAGTAGCTTATTCCACGTGTAACTCCGCCCTTTCAGTGGCAAATCTGGAGTTGGTTAGACGTGACGCAGCCCTAGCTACATCCACACTAGTGGATACTAAGGTGAAGAACTCTCTTAGAGTCGCTTCGGTCTCAGGAGAACTTCTCTTTGACGGCAAGCTTTCTGCTATTTATGATAAAATTACAAAGAAAGCTAAGGATTCTCTGTTGTTCAAATCTGCTCCTAAGAAGTCGGATACAGCAGACACGAATAAGACAGGCACTTCTGGGTCTAATACGCCCAAGAGAGGTTCCTATAGAGGTTCCGGTGCGTCCTCTTGGTCTTATTCGAGAGACCGTCAGGGTAGCGACTCTCGTTCGGGACGTCCTTCAGGCCGGGACAATCGGTTGGACGCCCCGAGGTCGACGGGGCGAGGTGCGGGCCGTGGAGGACGTGGTTTCTCCTACCGCAGGCCTCGCAGGTCCAGGAGGTGATGGCTTAAACCTCTATCGTGTACCGGTTGGCGGAAGGTTGTCGAGCTTTTCACAAGAATGGGCATCGATTACGGACGACCCTTGGGTGAGAGTAGTGACTTCGGAAGGTCTAAAGATATCCTTCAAACGAAAGCCTCCATTAACTCGAAGTCCAAAGTGGACTCATCTTCCGTCAAATCCGCAGAAAAGAGACGCTCTGTTATCAGAGGTGCAGTCTCTTTTAATGAAGAACGCGGTAGAGGTCGTAGAAAACCAGGAATCTCCGGGATTCTACAGCCATCTGTTTCTGGTTCCGAAACCAGACGGCTCGTTCCGTCCAGTCATAGATTTGAGCTGGATAAACAAGCTGATCATCGCTCCGAAGTTTTATATGGAGACGATTCGATCAGTCAGAGCGAGTATTCGGGTGAACGATTATGCAACGAGCATAGATCTCAAAGATGCGTACTTTCACATCATGGTACATCCGACATTCCGAAAGTACCTACGCTTCGCAGTCCTAGGAGTGGTGTATCAATTCCAGGCGATGTGCTTCGGATTGAATCTAGCACCCTGGGATTTCACTCGGGTAATGAACTCGGTAATGATTTATTTCCGAGCTCATTTGTCTGCGGTAACGTCGGCCTACCTGGACGACATTCTTCAGAGGTACGGCAACGAGTTAACGCTTCAGAACGATGTTCAGAGTCTTCTTCTATTGCTCCGACGTCTTGGTTTTATAGTAAACGAGGAGAAGTCGGATCTGGTGCCGTCCAAGTCATTCACTCATCTGGGAATGAGCTTCGAGACGCACAACAATCTCGTTCGTCTGCCGTTAACCAGAGCGAAATTAGTCAGTTGTTACGCTTGCTATTGTCTGCACGCAGACAAAGTCACGGCAAGAGAATTTATGAGACTGATAGGTCTGTGCGGAGCCGCCGAGGATCTCATTCCGATGGGGCGGTTACGCACACGTCCTCTTCAAATTTTCTTGACTCAGAATTGGAGTGTGAAAATTCATTCGCTCGATGTAGATGTTCTCTTGTCAGATCAAGTGAAACAAGAGATTCAGACTTGGGCAAACATTCAGTGGTTAACTCAGGGAGTTCCGCTGCAGTTGCCGGATCCGAGTTTTACCATTATGACAGATGCCAGTCAAACAGGTTGGGGTGCATCATTAATCCCAACGGATTTGAGATGCCAGGGTCTTTGGGATCCGCAATTCCTGTGCAAGCACATAAACATCAAGGAAATGATGTCAATTTGGCTTGCGTTACGTCACTGGATGGACATTATTCACAATGCTCATGTCCAAATCCTATCCGACAATACGACAGTAGTGGCGTATATACGGAATCAGGGAGGCACTCATTCAGTTCCGTTGTTCAATCTAACGGAAAGAATCCTTCTGTTTGCGCTAGAACATCACGTTCTTCTTTCGGTCCGTCACATACCGGGTCGCCTGAATGTGCTAGCAGACTCCCTTTCACGAAAGGGTCGCTTGTTGCCGTCGGAGTGGACTCTCAACAAACAAGTATTCAATCAGATTTGCTACCAATGGGAACGGCCAATGATAGACTTATTTGCAACACATCTCAACAATCAGTTGCAGACGTATATGTCTCCGTGTCCGGATCCAAGAGCATTTGCAGTAGACGCTCTGTCGATCCCTTGGGACGGAATGATAGGATATGCGTATCCTCCAGCGCCGTTAATTCAACAAGTATTGCTAAAGATAAAACAATCTCAATGCAAGATTCTGTTGGTAGCATCTCTGTCGCCACAGAGACCGTGGATAAATCTACTCAGGTGTCTGTTGTGGGACCTACCGCGAAAGCTTCCTCCACGGGAGGATCTTCTTTCGCAGGGGAAATCGCGCCAACTCCATCACAACCCGCAAGGTCTCAACCTTCACGTTTTTCCGTTGTGCGGTCCTTCTTGCATGGCAAACACTTTTACAGGACGAGCAGTGGACGCGATTTCTAACTGTAGGAGGACCTCCTCTTCGCTAAACTATGCGGCTAAGTGGAAGGTTTTTCGTCGTTGGTGTAGGGATCATTCTGTAGATATATTCGATCCCTCTATACCAGACATTGCAAACTTTCTAGTATACTTGTTTGATGAAATCAAACTGCAGCCTGTTACTATAAAGGGTTATAGATCTATGTTATCTGATACCTATGCACATCATGATAGTTTACAAATTGGATCTAATGTCTCTTTATCTAAGTTGGTTAGAAACTTTTCGATAAATAGACCCAGAACTCTTAGATTAATTCTTAAGTGGAATTTAGCTTGGGTTCTTCTTAAATTGAAGGAAAAGCCATTTGAACCTCTTGGGACAGTAGATTTCAAATTCTTATCTTATAAGACAGCTTTTCTCTTAGCTTTCTCTTCTGCTAGAAGAGTCAGTGAGCTTCATGCACTGTCGGTGGATGATTCTCACTATCGTAGTGTTGGGAACACTATCACCTTCACTACTAATGTGGGTTTTTTAGCTAAGAATCAGGCTCCTAATAAATATCCGGAACCTATTGTTATTAAGGCTCTTCCATCTTCAGACGGGCGTAGGCCTTTACTCTGTCCTGTTAGAGCGTTACGTATCTATAAACAGAGATCTCAGTTTATCAGAAAGGGACGGAAACGTTCTTTCTGTCTTTGATGCCTAATAGAAAGGACATTTCGGTCCATTCTATTGCTAGATGGATTCAATTAACTATCCGTACTGCTTATGAAGATTTATCTTCTTCTCAGCAGTCTGTGCTTAAGATTTCTGCTCATGAAGTAAGAGCTCTTTCTACTTCCTGGGCTTACGCTAATAGTGTAGCTGTTACAGATTTAATGAAGGCTGCTTATTGGTCTCAGCCATCC
The DNA here is from genome assembly GCA_031216915.1 of Pictodentalium vernedei. Lineage (NCBI taxonomy): Eukaryota > Metazoa > Mollusca > Scaphopoda > Dentaliida > Dentaliidae > Pictodentalium > Pictodentalium vernedei. The sequence continues at coordinate 121,063,578 of CM062297.1, read as the reverse complement.
ACATTTACGAATTTTTATCTCAGAAATATTGAGTCCATTTCTGGAGACCTGCATTGTTTAGGTCCGTTATCTGTTGCTCAGAATGTCGTCCGCTAAACAGTTGCAACTATAGTTATGCAGGCTTTCTGTTCCGGCAGTGACTCCGTCCGGCTGCCCTCTTCGCTCTGGGCTATTTGACCCAGGGCAAGGGGAAGGGGGGGGGGGGCGGGTGTTCCCTTAGGTCACCTGCTTTATAGTGAAAAGCAAGGGAATGCCTCCTCCAAGTCAGTATTTCTGAGTCGCTTCCGGGATGGTTTTAAAGTGTAATATTAATGTTAAAATTCATTCATGTCTTATTTTTAAAGTGTAGCTCGGTGTGAAGCATTTGTATATGTCAAGTGTCAAACGGGCTTTAATATACAATACTCGGACACTTTTAAATGACTATAAAGAGTCTCAATTCTCTGGACTACTTTATTTATTGGCTTGCTTTAAAAATAATTAGTATAAGGGATATATTGGATGTTAATAGAGAACATGAATGTTATTGTGCTCAATTATCAAGGGTAGTGTATCTTTCTAATTTAATATTAAATAAGAAAGATACATGTAAAGCCTAATACTCCTTTTCTCCTTAAGGGGTTACCTCTTTACTATATAGTTGAGCTTATTGGATTTTCCTCTATGTCCTAGGCCCCCCAGCCTGTTTACTATTCAGCTAAGTCTGGGTCATTGGTACAGTATAAAAATGTTAAAAAATTTATAGTAATTTATATATTTTTTATACTTACCAATGACCCAGACGGGGATGGCCCTCCCTGGAGTTGGGAACTCTTGCCTCCCCGCTGAGTACATAGCGCTGACCAGGCACTGCCAGTAAGAATGATAATTGGCGCCAATTTCGGGACGTCTGCGTCACTGGAGGTCCTTTAGGACATGATTTCTTTTTGTTTTGGATGCAAATTTTGGGGATTGGGGGGCAAAATTTGTGTTTGGCCCTGGTTTTGTTAGAGTTAGCACCAGCTAAGTCTGGGTCATTGGTAAGTATAAAAAATATATAAATTACTATGAATTTTTTAACTTTCTATCATCCATCAACACCATATTTTGGTCTTCTCCTCCAAAACCACTGGGCCAAGTCATAAAATTTTTCTGAGTGATGGTCCCAAAGGTTGCATTGCATTTTTGTTAGACTCATCATGCCCAGCCCCATAGGGGGGAGGGGGGAGGGATGAGAGAAAATTCTCCCAAATATTTTTAAAATCTTCTTCTCATGAACCAGTGGGTACAGTGACTTGATATTTGTTATGGCGCTTCCTTTTGAGATGTAGAATCAATTTTTTCAAACAAAGTTCGTGAAGCAATATTTGGCATTGCAGTGGGAAGGGTAAGATTTTTGGTGCTGCCCAAAATTTCTAATTTCTCAACCGATGGTCCGATTTGAACCAAATTTGGTATGCGGTATTATTGGGTTATAAGTACTTGACTCATGCAAAAAAATATCTTGCATACCCATGAAAAAACCCCAGAAGCTAAAAATAGAAATATTTTCAAATGCCCATATTTACCAAACCATACAGAACAAAGAACAGAGAACTGTTATGTGGTACGAAGCATCCTTAGGACCAGTAGAATTGAAAAGTAAAAAAAATTGCCATCGGTTATGTGAGGGTGTTCTGTAGAAAGCATCAAAAAAATGCTGAGTCAGCATATTTGCAAAATTTGTTTAAAATCTTTTCTGCAGAACCAATAGAATCTTTTGATATTTCATATACAGCATCCATAGGGGGTTCAGATACAAGTTTGTTAAAATGAAGCCCATTGCTTATTTATTTGGGCTCAATACAGGAGCCCAAATTTTTAACTTAGGGCAATATGGGGAACATTCTTGAAAAATCTTCTGAAAAACCACCAGTCAGAATCTTTTAATGTTTGGTTTTCATCATTGCTGGGAGGGTCAGATTCATGATTGTTCAAACCAAGTCCGTAGGTTAATATTTGGGCTTCCTATGGCACTTCTTCAAAACACTTCTTCAGATCTAATTTTTAAAAATCTTCTTCAGATCCACCAGTCGAAATGCTTTCATATTTGGTATACAACATCTCTATGGGGTCAGATTAAAGTTTGTTCAATTTATGTGCCTATTAATATTTGGACTCCATATGGGAATCTGAAATTTAACTTAGCACAGTGTGAGGGAATCTTCTTCTTCAGATTCACATGTCAGAATCCTTTCATATTTGGTTTGCAACATCTCTAGGGGAGTCAGATTCAAGTTTCTTCAAATTCGTTCCCTGGATTAATATTTGGACTCCCTGTGGTAGCCTGAATTTTAACTTACAGTAGTCAAATATAAGGAAATTCTTTTAAAAATGTTCTTCAGATCCACCAGTCAGAATGCTTTCATATTTGGTATACAACATCGCTAGGGGAGTCAGATTCAGGTTGTTCAAATTGGGTCTGTAGGTTAATATTTGGGCTCGCTATGGTAGCCCAAATTTTAACTTAGTGCAATATGAGGAAATTTCTTTTAAAATTTTGTTTTTCAGATTCACAAGTCAGAATGCTTTCATATTTAGTATACAACATCTCTAAGGAGGTCAGATTCAACTTTGTTCAAGCCGAGTGCCTAGGTTAATATTTGGGCTTCCTATGGGAGTTGGAATTGGCCATGTAGCTGAAAAATTAGAAATTTTGTATTCAGTACCCTCTAGAGGTGTGTAACGAAGATTAATGTACATAGGTTCTATCAGGGGCTTCAGAGGGGAGCTCCACATTTTACATTATGATCAACTGAAGAAAAGGCATGATGCTTGGAATATTTTTGTCACTCCTGAGGGCCTCAAGGATTGACAATGTATCCTATGGAGCTGGATTGCTTAATGTATATTCATTCATGGACTCTGTTTATATCATGTTCTGTTCAAGGTGAGTGCTTTTTAGGCCCTGTGGGGCCTCTTGCTTAACTGTGTTCCCGAAACACCAATCTATCAATTACATCATCAAGGCATGCCCTCAAAGAAGGCCAGCCTTGATGGCGTGATTGAAATATTTGAGCAAGTCAGGCTTTGGGTCCTCGCAGTCAGAGTAGGCTGGGTTTACATCAGATTACATGCCCACTGAGACATATTTGCAATGCCCTTTTTCCTCAATACCATGACCCTTCTTTATGACCCTTTTTGTTGGAACTCAGTATTGTCTGATAAAGACTTTTTTAGAGTGATAACTTGAATATAATTAGATTTTTTCAAAACTTGATAAGGGCATTCATTTTAAGAAATCTTGGTCAGGTTCATTGCTCATGAAATTTCCAAGGCTTTCGTGAGATTTATGCCCCTTTTTGTTGGGAACTTAGTGTTTGTCTGATGATGAATGTGAATGTGATAATGTGAAAAAATGTTATAAGACTTTTACAAAACTTGCTGCAGGCATGCATTCCAAGAAGAACTTGTTTTTTTTTAGCTCACCTGACTGAAAGTCAGGGTGAGCTTTTCTCATCACTCTTCGTCTGTCGCCCGCCGTCCTGCGAGGGGGTGGTGTTTGAGCCTCTTTCTCCTAAACCACTGGCCACATTTTAATTAAATTTCATGTAAGTAGTGGTTATATAGGGCATTTTGATTTTTATACAAATTAGGTTTCGGCTCATATTGAGCAGAGGGGTGGGGAAAAATTGGCCAAATTTTGGTGAGCGTCTTCAGGCCCCCAGGTTCCTCTTGTTTCATAAGCATTTACATCCACTTCTTTCTTCATGGGCAGAGGATTTTGCCATCTAATGCCATATGTTTGTTAAAACTTGATTCCATCGTACTGGTTACCAAGTACCAGAGTACAAATTTTCAGTTACGAGTGAATTTGGAAAATACAGCATAATTTTTATGGATATGATACTTGGATTCGGCTTTAATTGCTCTCACCATTTAGCAAGTCAGAGTTTGTTGCTAAGATTATTGATCTTGTAACTATGTGCCTGGAAATGTTGATATAATATACAGTGCGAATGTCTGTATCTCTGTCTCTCTTTATCTGTCTTTGTTCCGGTTGAACTCCTCCATTTCTCGACCTGTCGATCTCAGATTTTGTACATGGGGGTAATTCGTCCCCGCGAGTAACATGGGATGGGTGCCGTGCAGGGTGACCTTGACCTTGAAATTGATGAGCTTGATCTTTCATTTCGAAAATGGCTGGGCCGAGTGGGCTAAAATTTCATATGTGCAGGTATATTGACCCATCGATCATTTTGACTTTATCAGGGTGCCTGTGTGCGGTGACCTTGACCTTGAAATTGGTGACCTTGACTTTTTATTTCGAAAACAGCTGGGCCGATTGGACTAAAATTTCATATGTGTGGGTATATTGGCCCATTGATCATTTTGACTTTATCGGGTTGACCTTGACCTTGAAATTGGTAACCTTGACCTTTTATTTCGAAAACGGTTGGGCCGATCGGGCTAAAATTTCTTATGTGTGGGTATATTGACAGATCGATCATTTTGACTTTATTATTATTTATTTTCTCCCGTGCAATGCCGGCTATTCACCCGCTAGTAATTTCATATTGTTATGACACTTTTCATGATGGTGATATAGGGACATGCAGTGATATGAGTATACAGCATAGTAAGACACCTTGGCAAAAGGCTGAACATTTTTATCATGTTTGGCAGAATTGAGCCATCTGTACTGCCACCCTGATCAGTCAAGTTCTAGTGGATAATTTTTCTGAATTGCTTTTGTTAACTGTATTTGATGTGTATGTTTTTCTCAAATATCAAGTATTTGCAGGGCTGTATTCATAAATGTGGAAGTAGCAAATTAGGTTTATTGATAAGAATCAGGAAATGGGGGAGTACTTTGTAAGTGTGTTGAAATACGAATGCACAAAATATTAAATGTATTTGAATATGAATAATTTAAATGGAAGGAGCCTTACAAGGACTTTTGATAAAATGTCACATTAATTGCGTGATCCATAAGTTACTTTGCAGTTGACTACATGATGTAGTTATACAACAATCTAAGATAATGTTATTGAGTATTGTTTGATGTTCATTGATTTAAAAGCACTTTATAACAATGTGTCACTCAACTAGTGAATCTGGCAGGTAGAAATTGCCCCTCTTTATATCTATGTTCAGTTTTAAAAATAACTCCTAGACTTACATTACTCATCGATTAATATTAAAGTACTGAGTGAGTCTGGTAGAGGGAATTGTTTGTGCTTTTATCAAAAAATGTGAAAAATAATTAGTATTATTACCACTCTAGCAGGAATTCCAGGTATTCGAGTCGGGTTGACGGACAATAATGAAGCTAGTCTTTCGTTATTGTCAGACGACGTGGTGCATACATTGGGCTTCTATTCCCCACTAAATATTGATTTTTAGCTCAAATTTGACATCAGATTTGAGGTTATGTCATGGCCATCTGTACATCAGTCCGTCCATCAACAATTCAATACGGCTCGGGCTAGAGGCCATATTTATGAATCGATCTTTACGAAACTTCTTGGGTATCTTTTTGTTATCACCATGGGACATGAAACAAGTGTTTTTGGGTGTGGTCCGAAATTCAAGATGGCCATTAGCAGCCATTTTGTACCTAAGTTTGTGTGATCAGTTTTTTTTACAGAACTACTGTATGAAAGTTTTGATTTGAATAAATTTTTGTCTGAATTTTTAGTAACATGGAATACATCACATATAATCTGGGTTTTTTTCTCGTTCAGAAATTCGGCAAATTAGGTGAACTTTGATTTATTCAGTGCTACTTACACACAATAAGTACACATGTCAGTACAGCTTGGGATTAGGGCTGTATTTATGAACCGATCTTCACGAAACTTCTTGGGCACCTTTGTTATCACCTTGGGACGAGAATGAGTGTTTCTGGGTGCAGTTCAAAATTCAGGATGGCTGCCAGTGGCCATTTTGTACCAAAATTAAGTACAATCAGTTTTTTGGACACCATTTCTATACAGCTCAAACTAGAGGCCGTATTTATGAACCGATCTTTATGAAGCTTCTTGGGTACCTTTGTACTTGAATTCAGCATGCCTAGGATGTGTATATTAAAGTGTGTTGAAGCCAAGTTCCTGTGTTAATATTTGTTGTTGTTTGGGGAGGGTAAACATTATTAACACAACCCGATTTTCTATTTACAATGAGAAAAATAAAACCTCCTCACCCATGGGAACCCAGTGAGCTAAAGATAAAAAATTCAAATACCTATATTTTAAGAAGGACTGGACAAATTTTTATTAATTAGTATGAGTCAACCGTAGAAGGGTTTGAATCAAACAGGCCAAAACAATTGCTAACATTTGGCTTATGGTGCGCCATATCCCTATTGTAATAATAACCCCATGAAGATTTCTTTTCTAGTTTAGCATCTAACTGTTGCCTACCTTTACAATACTTTACCTTTTCATTTGTAACAGGCTACGATCAGTATTTATGTACAGACCTTTACAATACTTTATATGTACCTTTGTTATCAGGTCACTACCTAGATGTGTGTCATTTCTGTGTCACATACTATACATGTACATGTCTTACATAAGTTGAGCTGCAGTGTCACTGACACTTTCATTTGCTTTGAATTCATGGGTTTCAACCATTGATCTGTATACAAATGGGTCACCAGAACAATTGTTGGTTACGTACAGGAAAGTGTCTCCATCGCTTCCAATGTGGGAGGGGAAGGTGAGTGATGGAGGTAAGAAATTGCTTTAAATAAATAATGGTCCCAAAAAAAACCCCAAAATTTTCAAAGGTTTTTCCATTTCCTGACCCCTTGCAATAGCTGATCGCTTTTTTAAAAATATGCTTTGTTGTCTGCAAAAATTGAATATGTTCATGCTGGGCACATTTGTAGTGGTGAAGTGAACTGAATATTTGCAACATATTCATTTTGTCATTATTGATCCAAACAAGAGCCGAGATGGGGAAAGTTTATACAGTGTTAGTACTTTTCATTAAAAGTAAACAAACACAGTAATGTTTTATGAAGTGAAAGCTGTTACTTTGTGGCATAACATCTTTCACATCATCAAATGTTATGGCCTGGGATGAGTTACTGTGTTGATTGGGAGAGGGTGGCAGTTGAGAGACTACATTTTTCGCTGATGTTCCAGTAATCCAGTCATATCATGGAAGCTGTAGGTGGTTTGAACACATTAAATGGCACATGTGTTTAATATTGATGTCCCAACAGTTCCTAAAAGTAACTCTTCAAACTCATTAAACACTTATAATAATTTCATTCAAACTTCCTATCAACTGGCCCAATTGGTTAAAAATACAATGCCAGGAGCTTCTTTCCATTAACATGAACTAAATCATCATTTCATTTTATTGTTGGATTTGAATTTATAAATTTTTTTTTGATGTTCTCCCATTAGATCTATTGGGTAATTGTTTCTCTGTACATGTTATGTAGTTGCTGGAATTAATAGAAATAACATGATTTGGTCAGGCTTTATGGTTTATTAACAGCCCTACAAATATGATTAGTAGTACTGTCAATTAACTATTAATGACTATTAGCATCCCAAGATATAGTTGAGGGTCATTAATGGGCCCATTAACAACCATCTTGGGCTACTGATAGTCATTCCTGTAGGGGCATTTATAAACCATAACATGTTGCAAAATCATATTATTGTATCAACATGTTAAGCAAATGATATCCAGACAATAATTTCACATAACCACTGCCTTTGGTGGAAGTCCTCTAAAATGGATAACATGGGTATAAACAATTGGCAGTACTTGGCTTTATATCCATGTTGCGGTCACGATTAGACATTGTGCAGAAATAAGTGTGATCTGACAAATCTTATCATAAAAACACATTTTTCAGAATTTTCCCCAGTATCAGAGGCTGAGGTGTCAAAGTGCATTTTCTCATCACCAAACAAATCAAACAACCTTGATCCAATTCCCACGTCGCTCCTGAAGTCTGTTTCTACATCGCTCGTTCCTATCATCACTAACATTGTTCAGGCTTCATTTTCTGAAGGACATGTTCCTGATGATATGAAACTAGCCTTAGTGTCACCACTCATTAAAAAACCATCACTCGACCCCAATAACTTGAAGAACTGCAGACCTGTCTCAAATCTGGCATTTGTGTCTAAAGTCATTGAAAAGATCATTGTCAGTCAACTAAATAGGCATCTATCTGTTAACGATCTAGTAGAACCCTTTCAATCAGCATACAAATCCAATCACAGCACAGAAACTGCCTTATTATGAGTACACAATGACATCATCTGTGCCTTGTCTGGTGGAAAAGGTGTTCTCGTACTTTTGGATCTTTCGGCAGTATTCGATACAGTAGATCATGCTTTTCTAATTGATATTCTGAATCAAAATGGGGTAAATAGAACTGTTCTTAAATGGTTTCAGAGTTATCTAGAACATCGTTCCCAACAAATTCACATTGAAAACACCAGATCCGAAAGTGAAGCATTGAATTGATGGAATGACTTTATATTAGGCATGTAAGTGTATCTTATTGATGTCTACCCACTGTTCAATGCATGTGTTGTTCCGAGTATTTTTCTTGGAGTTATGGCCCGTCGGTCGGTCTGTCGGTCAGTCTGTCTGTGACCAACGAGTTTCAAAACTCAATAACTTTTGAAATACTTGATGGAATGACTTTATATTTGGCATGTAAGTGTATCTTATTGATGTCTAGCCACTGTTCAATGCATGTGTTGTTCCAAATATTTTTCTTGGAGTTATGGCCTGTCGGTCGGTCTGTCTGTCGGTCGGTCGGTCTGTCTGTCGGTCGGTCGGTCTGTCTGTGACCAACGAGTTTCAAAACTCAATAACTTTTGAAATACTTGATGGAATGACTTTATATTTGGCATGTAAGTGTATCTTATTGATGTCTAGCCACTGTTCAATGCATGTGTTGTTCCAAATATGTTTCTTGGAGCGGTCGGTCTGTCGGTCGGTCTGTGACCAACGAGTTTCAAAACTCAATAACTTTTGAAATACTTGATGGAATGACTTTATATTTGGCATGTAAGTGTATCTTATTGATGTCTAGCCACTGTTCAATGCATGTGTTGTTCCAAATATTTTTCTTGGAGTTATGGCCCTTGATGAACTTAGAATTTTGTGAGATTGCACCACCCATCGCAGCTACGGCGTCGATGTCGTGATTTTTGGTATGTTAGTCTGACATGGTGGCCTACAGATGAAGTTTGCATTTTGTTCCGCTCCACTGATTTTTACCGAAATTACGGTCCTTGAACTTTGAAAAGTTCATCAAAATTACAGTTTTGCGGACATTTTTCCTACACACTTCCAGATATTGACCTGATTTTTGGTATGTTAGTCTAACATGGTGGCCTACAGAGCAAGTTTGCGTTTTGTTCCGCTCCACTGATTTTTACCGAAATTACAGCCCTTGAACTTTGAAAAATGCATCAAAATTACAGTTTCCCGGACTTTTTTTCTACACGCTTCCAGATATTGAGCTGATTTTTGGTATGTTAGTCTAACATGGTGGCCAACAGAACAAGTTTGGGTTTTGTTCCGCTCCACTGATTTTTACCAAAATTACGGCCCCATAGACTTGGAAAAGTTCATCAAAATAACAGTTTTCTGGGCTTTTTCTCTACATGCTTCCAGATATTGAGCTGATTTTTGGTATGTTTGTCTAACATGGTGGCCTACAGATCAAGTTTGCATTTTGTTCCGCTCCACTGATTTTTACCGAAATTACGGCCCTTCGACTTTGAAAAGTTCATCAAAATTACAGTTTTCCAGACTTTTTTTCTACACGCTTTCAGATATCAAAATTACGGCCATTTTAGTATGTGAGTCTACCACAATGACTTACAGATCAAGTTTGCGTTTCGTTTTGCTCGGCTGATTTTTGTGGAAATTACGGGCCCTGGACTCTGAAAAATACAAGTAACAGATTTCTGGGTCATTTTCCTAAAAATTACAGTTTTCCGAGCCTGAAATATCGGGGCGCGTGGGGTATGTGAGCGTGCTCACTAAAGTTCTATATTTGGGCTCACTGTGGGAGCTCAAAGAATTGTAACTTTGTTCAAAATGAGGAATTTTCTTAAAAAATCTTCTTCTTCAGATCCAGCAGTCGGAATGTTTTGATATTTGGTATGTAGCATCCTTAGGGGGTGAGATTCAAGTTTGTTCAAGCCATGTCCCTAGGTCCATATTTGGGCTCTCTGTGGGAGCTCGAATTGTAACTTAGTTCAAAATGAGGAATTTTCTTAAAAAATCATCTTCTTCAGATCCAGCAGTCAGAATGTTTTGATATTTGGTGTGCAGCATCCTTAGGGGGTTGGGATTCAAGTTTGTTCAAGCAAAGTCCCTGGGTTGATATTTGGGCTCCCTGTAGCCAGAATTATAACTTCATTCAATATGAGGAATTTTCTTTAAAAATCTTTTTCAGATTCAGCAGTCGGAATGTTTTGATATTTGGCATGCAGCATCCTTAGGGGGGTGAGATTCAAGTTTGTTCAAGCCATGTCCCTAGGTTCATATTTGGGCTCACTGTGATAGCTTGAAGAATTGTAACTTTGTTCAAAATGAGGAGTTTTCTTTAAAAATCTTCTTCAGATCCAGCAGTCGGAATATTTTGATATTCGGTATGCAGCATCCTTAGGGGGTGAGATTCAAGTGTGTTGAAGCCAAATCCCTGGATTCATATTTGGGCTCCCTATGGGAGCCTGAATTATAACTTAGTTCAATATGAGGAATTTTTCTTTAAAAATCTTCTTCAGATTCAGCAGTTGGAATGTTTTGACATTTGGCATGCAGCATCCTTGGAGGGAGAGATTCAAGTTTATTCAAGCCAAGTCCCTGGGTTGATATTTTGGGCTCCCGGTGGGAGCTTGAATTATAACTTATTTCAATATGAGGAATATTCTTCAAAAATCTTGTTCACATCCACCAGTCAGAATCTTTTGATATTTGGAAACGGCATCCCACTGGAGGTGAGATTCAAGTTTGTTCAAGCCAAGTCCCAGTGTTCATATTTGGGCTTCCTATGGGAGCCCGAATTCTAACTTAGTTCAATATGAAAAATATTTTTTAAAAATATTTTTTTTTTTAGATCCACTGGTCTGAATCTTTGGATATTTGGTATATTTTAGCTTTTCTAAGGAGGGGCAGATGCAACTTGTTGAAATCAATTCCCTGGGTTTTATATTTAGGCTACCATGTCAAGTGAGCGCCCTCAGGTCCCCTGGGGCCTCTTGTTTTATATAATTATATCTTTAACTATTTATATACAGAAATTAAGATTTTATTTGTGTTTGACATTATTTTTTAGCTTTTGAATATGATAACCATGGAAAATGGATATTATTGGTAAAAAAAAAATTCAATTTGCCAAAAAGTTGACGGAGCGAACTGGTATGGGTTCAGTATCGAGTATGAGACCCATTACTGTTAATTACAGCTTGACAACGCCTTCTCATGCTCCCAATCAGGTTCATGGTGGTCCTTTATGGAGTGTTGTTCCATTCTTGGACCAGCATGGCACCAAGCTCCTGGACACTTCTTGGCTGGACTGGACGGGCTGAAATTGCAAGCTGCAACTCATTCCAGACATGTTCGATTGGATTGAGGTTGGGGGATCTTGGTGGCAAGTCCATACGCTCAATCCCTTCCCTCTGTCGGTACTCTCTGACTGCATGGGCAACATGAGGACAGGAATTATCATCCCTCAGAATGAATCTATCACCGACTGTACCTGCATACAATCTGACATGGACATCCAGGATCTCCTCAATATACCGCTGTGCAGTCTATGTACCACGTTCAAAGACACAGAGCTCTTACGCTGCATGGAATCGTTCTCCTCGTCTTCTCCATATTTAGAACGCCTATCTGTGTGGTCAAGGCAGTACATTGACTCATCTGTAAAAAAAGATAAGTTTCCAGTCTTCTCTGGTCCATCCAACGTGGCCCATTCATATCGTGCCTGGCGGTGGTTCTGGGACAGCGGAATGCGAATACATGGCCTTCTCGATTGGAGACCACCTTTGTGCAACCTTGCCCAGATAGTCTGGCCTTCTCAAATACATGGCCTTCTCGATTGGAGACCACCTTTGTGCAACCTTTCCCGGATAGTCTGCGTCAAAACATTTACCCCAGGTGCATTCTGAAGGTCACTGCGTTGCTGGGTTGCTTTGGCAAAGCGGTTTCTATGGGCCTGAATGATCAAAAACAGGTCTTCAGCTGCAGATGTTGCCCTATCTCTGCCACCACCATGCCATCTTACTGGTGGGCCATACTGCTGAAATCATGCCCAGGCTCTGGTGATCACTGTATGGTGCACACCAAGGTATTCACCAACCTGACAATGGGTAGCCCCTTGCTCTACCATCCCTACAGCCCGCCACATTTCTGCTTCAGACAAATGCCTTCTTACATTTGCATTTGCCATATTCAATCATTAAATCACAAGGGTTTGTGTTGAAATGAAGATTGAATACCCTACACATGTCATTTACATGTAGACAGTACACGAAAACATCATGAAAATGAAGGGGTACTTGCTTTCCATGAAAGTCACAAAAAGTCTGCCTGTCAAGAGACCACCTCAATACATTCCTCAATCATATCCACCAAAAACATCGGAAATATGTCACAAGGAAATTTCACAATGATGTGTCAAATATGTGGTGCTTAGCAAACTTTGAGTAGTATATAATTCTTGAGTAAACTTGCAAATTACATTCAAATTGCTTTGGCAATTGTTTTTGGCAAGTCTTTGTTATCTTTATTGGTAGCCCAGACTTGAAACAACTGTAAAATCACATGATTTCTTTTGTCCTTTCAAGAAATATGTACATGATTGTACCAATATTTAATTTGACTTTTTTATGGTTTGTCTGTGTTGTTTATATGTAAACTGCTCATACCTGTCACAAGCTAACATTTGGGAACAGGCTCCTGGAAGGGGAGGTGATTAAATTTGACTTCAGATTAAAGTATTGGGAATGTGCATTGTACAGCTAATTTATTGCCTAACAGTTTGGGATTCAGTTAATTAGTTTTTAGCTCACATGACTGAAAGTCAGGTTGAGCTATACTGATCACTCTTCATCTGTCATTGGCCATCATCGCCTTGCATCAGTCATCACCTGACGTCTCTTGTGAGGATGATATTTGAGCCTTCTCCCCAAATACTGTTTAACCGATCCCAATAAAATTTCATGTGAATGGTGTCTAGGATTGGCATTTCAGTTTGGTTAAACATGCTGAGCTTCCCTCTATGAAGATAGTGTGAGGGCAAATTGACTCAAATTTAAATAAAATCTTCTTAACATTGGATGGATGTAAAAACTTCATATGTTATATTCAGTTTTCTTTTGAGGTGTACACTAAAGTTTGTTAAAGGTAGTCCGAGGAGCAATATGTCTGGTTGTTCTATTTGCTAGTGCTCAAAATTCCTACTTTCTGATCAAAAAGGCTGATTTAAATCAAGTTTAGTTTGTTGCATTATTTGGGTCATGGCTACGTCATTCATGCTATAAACTTTTTCACCACACAAGTCTGGGAACCCTAGAAGATCAAAATAAAAATTACACCAATATTTCCAGAACCACACAGAACAGAGAACAGTTTATTTAGAATAAGCATACTTAGGACCAGTATTGAGTGGGGTACTCTATGCAGAATCAAAATAAATTGTGGAGTCAGCATATTTTCTAAAGCTAAAAATCCTTAGGACAAGCACTCATCAAAATATTTTGATATTTAGTATTCAGCATTCTATGGGGATTAGATTCAAGTTTGTTCAAATCAAGTCAGTGGCTACATATTGGGGCTCCCTATGGGAACCCAAATTGTGACTTAGGGCAATATGAGGAATATTCTTTACAAATCTTCTTCTTCAGATTCACCCCACAGAATGTCATGATATTTGGTATACAGCATCCTTTTTCAGGCCAGATTGAAGTTTGTTCAAATTAAGTATATTTGGGCCTGTTATGCAGGCTGGAATTTTAACAATTTTTTGCACTGTAAGACAATTCAGTAAAAAAAGTCTTTGTCCTTGTTCAAAATCTTTTTATACAGCATCCATTGGGGATGGAGGGGCAGGGAGGGGGTTAGTCAAATTCTGTTTTGTTGAATATTTGTTCAAATCAACTCCCTACGTCCATATTTGGGCTTCCTGTTGGAGACCGAATTGTAAATTGGGGCAATTTGAGGAATATTGTTTGAAAATCTTCTGATCCAACAGTTAAAATCTTTTGATACACCATCTTCATGGGGATCATATGCATGTTTGTTCCAATTGAGTCAATAGATTCATATTTGGGCATCTTATCAGAGCCCAAATTTTAACTAAGTGCAATATGAGGAAAATTCTTAAGAAAATCGTGTGCAGATCCAGCGGTCAAAACTGTCAAAATTTTCTGATATTTGTTGTATTTCTATTTATCCTTGGATGGGGGGGGGGGGGGGGGGGAGGGGGGGGGAGAGGGGGGGGGGGCATATATAAATTTATTCAAATCAAGTCCCTGGGTTTATATCTGGTCTCTTAATGGGATCCTAAATTTTAACTTGGTTGAATATGGGAAATATTCTTGAAAAACCTTATTATTCGGATCCACCAGTCAGAATTTGTTGATATTTAGTTTATGAAATCCTTAGTGATGTCAGATTCAAGTTGATTCAAATCAAGTTCTTACTAATCAGGTCCTCAGTCATTTTATCTCTTTAAACTTTATTTCTCTGTATTTTATGGAAATGTATTTTTCTGTTTCTGAAAAGTGTTTGTATTAATGTAATTTCCTTTTGTATTAAGTTTGAGGAAAGTATAATATGTACATTGGCATCTCAAGACAATTAATTGCACTAAAATGTAATAATTTGTCATTAACAAATTCTATTTTGAATATTGAAATATGTGCTATAACTTTTGTGTTTGGTACGGCCAATAAGGATGAACTTGTTAATAAAATACATTTCATTATGCTTTTGTTTTTACTAGTTTATTTCCCAGTCAGAATAGCCAACCAAAACTGTCCATTGGACACTACCACTATCTACACTTCACCATAATCTTTATGAAGCCAAAATGAAAAAAACAAAATCGGTATATGAAGTCAAACTTCAGTTACCATTCAAAAACCTTATATTATACTCTTTTTCACAAAGTCAAGGAGAATAACTCTAATATAAAAATGTGAATGTGATCAAATGCAATTTTGAGTTGTATTTTGTCGTTGAAACAAATTTGTAAAGTGTATAAAAAAAATTTTATTATTATTTTTCACCAACTCAAGGGGAATAACACAAAAACAGTGAATGCAAAAAGACCAAATGAGAACTTGATCAGTATTTTGTCATTCCGTAAAACATGTGAAATGTTATATTCCAGTAACTCGAGGGGACTGACTCAAGAACAGAGAATGTAAATATGGTCAAATTAGAAAATGCTCAGTATTTTGTCAATCTATGTGATATGTAAAAGTTTGGAATTTTTTTTTTATTCCATTCTCAAGGTATGATTAGGTATCAAACAAAACCCCAAAAGCTCTTTGGTTAGTCAGACTGACAGACAAATCAACAGGGGTAACATCTAATGCTCCTCCACCTATGGGAGATTTCTCTTTTATTGCTCTGAAATTTTCAAATGATTTGAAATCAATTTATGAAAAGAAACTTCACCCACCTGACCTGTGTAGGAAGGTTGGGGGCAAATTTGTGTGTGGTTGTGTGTCTTGAGTCAATAATTTGAATAATATTGCGGCTGGTGTCATGAAACGTAACAGAATCGTAAAGGGTAATTAACATATGTGTACACAATAGACAGCGTGTAACTTGAGGGTCAAGGTCACACTGCATTGCATTGCATTACATGTTCACATTTAAAATTGGTCATTATTCATGTGTAGGAACAAGTCGAATTGTAGTAAACAGAACTTAATAAAAATGTTGAAGACAGACAGTATGTCACATATTTCAGCTTGCACATCTTCAGAGTGAAGGTGATGCCTGACTGTCTGATGTTCAAGATCACAAATCATGTTGTCAAGCATCCCCTGTGGGAATCCCACAAACTGCTGAAGTGCCTGTTAACTGTACTAAATAAGCTCATTTCTACAGGTAAAGTGGTGGAAGTCCTCTGAAATGGGCAACATGGGTAAAAGCAATTAACTAAATTTGACTTTATGTCATGATTAGCCATTATGCAGAAATACGTTACCTTAATCACCAATAACTAAATAAATATGTCTTGGGTATATGTATTTATTTATTGGTGTTTAAGGTCACATATTTCAGCACAATGGCTAATCATGATCTCGACAGTTTTACGGGTGGAGGAAGCCGGAGTACCCGGAGAGAACCACCGAGCAATGGCGAGCAACTGTCAGCTCCCCAACATACGAAGTCCACACAAGCAGGGTTAGCATTGGTTGAAGACAGGTGCACCATCGATGTGCAGTACACCTTAGTACACAACATCACCATGCCCCCACGTGGGAAATGGGGGTGAAGTGTCTTGCCCAAGGACACAACGCGGTTGCCGCAGGTGGAATTCAAACCGTGGACCTTTCGGCTTGCAGCCTGCACCACTACCAACTGAGCCACCACACCTCCATGTCTTGGGCATAACTCAATAACTATTGGGCTACAATCATCATACTTTACTCAATCCTAATAGACAATGGGAGGATGTGTGACAAACCACAGCTTGGTCAGTTACTCAAAGGTCAAGATCATGCTTGATCGGGTCTCAACCATAACTCAGAAAAAAAATCAAAGTACTATTATCAAACTTCCTACAAATGTTATGAACAGTCAACGGGTGTGTAGAAAAAATTAACTTTCCCTCAAATGTTCAAGTCAAAGTTGTACATACATTGAAGGCTGCATGTCATTCTAAGCCATAACTCAGAAACTGTTTTGGCTATGATCATCAACCTTTGATATCAATTCCATTTAGTGTATTTTTTTTTTGAGAGGGGGTGGGGGGGCTGCGGGTACATTGCAACTTTAGTCACTATTGGTTTTCTCTGTGCGAAGTTCCTAAATTAGACTCTGACCACTACTCTGTGGTTCTCTGGTTGTACTCTTGGCTTCCTTCACTGTTTTACTTTCCAACCCAATGTGGGCCTTGCTGTTGAAAGTGTCATTAAATGTCAATAAACAAACAAGTAAACATGATGCCCTTAGACCAGAAGCAAACTGAGAGTAGCATTCATTTACATGTCAGAAGAGTCCCATGATAAATGGAAAAAGATAATTCAAAGAAAGAGAAGCAAGTAATTTTGTTTTCTAATATTCAACTCCATTTTTTGGAAGAATGAAAAAAAGGGGTGAACAAATTGTTCTAGATTTATAAATGAACATCATGAAAGCTGAACTTACTTTTATCAGCCGGACAAAGGAAACATGATGTTACCCTTATTTTGGGTACCAGAAAAACCAACAAGACAGTACTACTCTTGACAATCATAACATCACTTGCTGTGTTGATGGCATGTGCAATAAGAAATGGATTTATCCGTGCCTCTTTTTCTACTCATATGCTTCTCCCATAACACCCTATACTGAATGAGGGGGGGGGGGGGGGGGGGGTGGAATCATAGTAAAGAAAAATGTGTGTAAATGTAAGATGAGCTTCAATTTTCATTTCTGTTTCAACACTCTGTGCCGGATGAAAACATGACCAAGAAATGAGACAAAACATGAAACACTATTACATACATGCGTTTATTAAAAATATCTGTTGCTCACTTAGTGTCTCTGTGCTGACCAACATAAGCTACAAGCTTTTCATCAAATCCCTCATTTACCTTGTTTCATCTAACTGGTTATTGCGTTATATTGTCTTAATGTTTATTTATTTTTGAGTTGATAATACACTGATGTCTCTATCTAACACTTATTGTATAAAATATTGTTTAAACTAGATACCGAGTGGTGGTTCAAGAGAATAAGATTATTAAAGAATATTCCTCACATTGCACTAAGCCCAAATACATACAAAGAGGCTTCATTTTAGCACATTTGAATCTGATCCACCTAAGGATGTTGTATACCAAATATCCAAACGTTCTGTTCGGTTGATGGTTCTGGAGAAAAAAGATTTTATTTTAGTTTTTAAAATATGCAAAAGATTGAAAATGGTGGAAGAAAGATTTTAAAGACTATTCATAATAATGGAGTAAGTTAAAATAAAAATGCACCCATAGGGAGCCCAAATATTAACTGAGAGATTTGATTTCAACAAATTTGAATTTGGCTCCTCTGAAGATGTTGTATACCAAATATAAAGATTCTGACTGCTTGGTCTGGAGAAAAAAGTGTTTGAAGAATATTCCTTATATTGGACAAAGTTAAAATTTGGGCTACTGTGTGGAGCCCAAATATAAAGTGAGTCCTTGATTTTGACAAACTTGAATCTGATCTTCCTAGGAATGTTGTATACCAAATATTAAAAGAATATGATTGGTGGTTCTGGAGAAAAGGATATTTAAACAATTTTAAAATATGCCGAATAAACATTTTTTTTCATTTTTCCCTACTGTAATTTATGACACAAACAATTGCAATTTTTTACATTTCTCTGTCCTGGGCAGTTTGGGAAATACAGGCAAATATGTATGATGATTCCACGAGGATAAGTTAAATTTTTATTCTGAATTAAGTACTTATGACCCAACAATACGAACCTGTTATCTTGCCCCACCCCCACCTCAAAAAAATGGAGATATATTGCACTACAAACATCATTTGAACAAATTTTCTTCAACACCTCAAAAGCAAGCACAGTACCAACTATCAAGGCATTGGATCAGTAGAAATGTAAATGTGGAATCATATTCAACCAACCCCTCCCTATTGGCTGGTTCAACATAAACAAAATCACATTCCGACACAACAAACAATATCCTCAAATCTCACTGAAATTTGTTCAGGGGTTTGACGTGAAAGTCGCAAATAACATGTTCACAGGCAACGAGCAACGGACAGACAAGAGATAGCAGAAAGGGAGTTCTCACAAGTGTGCCGCCTCACTTTCAGTCATTTGAGTTAAAAATTGTGAGGAAATATGACAATGACAATGCATGAAGCGCTTATTATGTCCTCAAAAATCAAGTTTTTAATTAAGAGGAAAATTTTTTGTAAATGAAAAAAAACAGAGATGCAGAAGAAAATGTTACAGCTTGACAATAGACAAAGGCATAACAGATACACATATTTACTATTGTAAAATTGTATTCCAAGTTCATGGATTCTGTGCAAAATGAGGAAATAGAACAAAATATAGCAATGCATGTCATAGCATGAGACATGCACTTACTCAAGTTACTTGGTATTGTAAAAAGATATTCCAGATTCAGATATTCTGTGCTAAATCAGAAAATAAGGACAAACTGGTAATGTCCATCATAGAATGACAGATACACTTACTTTTATCAAAATGTATTCCAGGTTAAGACACTCTGTGCAACATGACAAAATATGAAGAAAATCTAGCAATACCTGACATAACATGACTGGCATGTTTACTGAGTAGTGTTAAATTGTATTGCAGGTTCAGAGACTCTGCTAAATGACAAAATATGAAGAAACGGTAGCAATAACTTTCATAGCATGACTGGCATGTTTACTGAGCAGTGTAAAATTGTATTCCTGGTTCAGAGACTCTGTGCTGCATTACAAAATAATGACAAAATGTATCAATACCTGTCATAGCATGACTGACATGTTGGCTGAACAGTGTAAAATTGTATTACGGGTTCCGAGACTCTGTGCTACATGGCGAAATATGGGGAGAATGTAGCAATACCTGTCATAGCATGACTGACCAGCATACTGAGTAATGTAAATTGTATTCCAGGTTCAGAGACTGTGCTACATGACAAAATATGGTCAAAATATAGCAATACCTGTCATAGCATGACTGACATGTTTACTGAGTAGTATAAAATTGTATTACAGCTTCAGAGACTCTGTGCTAAATGACAAAATATGAAGAAAATGTAGCCATACCTGTCATAGCATGACTGGCTTGCATACTGAGTGATGTAAAATTGTATTCCACTCTCAGAGATTCTTTGATAAATGACCAAATATTGAGAAAAAGTACCAACACCTGCCATAAGATGACAAACATATTTACTGGGTAGTGCTAAATTGTATTCCAGAGATTCTGTGCTAAATGAGAAAATATGGAGAAAAAGTAGCAATAACTGTCATAGCATGACTGGTATGTTTACTGAGTAGTGTAAAATTGTATTGTGGCTTCAGAGACTCTGTGCTAAATGACAAAATAAGAAGAAAAGGTAGCAATGACTGTCATAGCATGACTGTCATGTTTACTGAGTAGTGAAAAATTGTATTACGGATTCAGAGACTCAGTGCTACAAGACACAATATGGAGAAAATGTAGCAAAACCCATCATTGCTCAACTGGAATGTTTAATGAGTAGTGTAAATTTGTATTCCAAGATCAGAGACTCTGTGCTACAAGACAAAATATGGAGAAAATGTAGGAATTTTGTCATTTAGCACAGAGTCTCTGAATCCATAATACAATTTTACACTGCATGACTGGCCTGCATACTCAGCAATGTAAAATTGCACTCCAGGTTCAGAGACTCAGTGCTACATGACAAAATAAGGAGAAAATGTAGCAATATCCATGATTACTCTGCTGGGATGTTTACTGTGAAGTGCAAAATTGTATTCAAAGTTCAGAGACTCCGTGCTACAAGACAAAATGTGGAGAAAATGTAGGAATACCAGTCATAGCATGACTGGTCTGCATACTGAACAATGTAAAATTGCATTCCAGTTTCAGAGACTCGGTGCTACAGGACAAAATATGGAGAAAATGTTGGAATACCTGTCATAGGATGACTGACTTGCCTACTGAGTAATGTAAAATTGTATTCCAGGTTCAGATATTCGGTGCTAAATGACCAAATCTTGAGAAAAAGTACCAACACCTGCCATAGAATGACAAACATATTTATTTGGCAGTGCTAAATTCTTGTCCAGGTTCAGAGATTCTGTGCTAAATGAGAAAATATGGAGAAAATGTAGCAATAACTGTCATAGCATGACTGGCATGTTTACTTAGTAGTGTAAAATTGTATTCCAGGTTCAGAGACTCTGTGCTAAATATAAAAATACAGAAAAACTGTAGCAATAACAGATATAGCATGACTGGCATGTTCACTGAGTAGTGTAAAATTGTATTCCAGGTCCAGGGATTCTGTGCTAAATGAGGAAATATGGAGAAAATGTAGCAATACTTGTCATAGCATGACAGGCACACTTACAGAGTAGTATAAAATTGTATTATGGATTCAGAGACTCTGTGCTAAATGACAAAATATGAAGAAAAGATAGCAATGCCATAGCATGACTGGCATGTTTACTGAGTAGTGAAAAATTGCATTCCAGGTTCAGAGACTCTGTGCTGCATGACGAAATATGGGGAAAATGTAGCAATGCCCATCATTGCTCTACTGGAATGTTTAATGAGTAGTGTAAAATTGTTTTACGGATTCAGAGACTCTGTACTAAATGAGAAAATATGGAGAAAATGTACCAATAACTGTCATAGCATGACTGGCATGTTTACTGAGTAGTGTAAAATTGTATTCCGGGTTCAGAGACGCTGTGCTACATGACGAAACATGGGGGAAAATGTAGCAATACCTGTCATAGCATGACTGACCTGCACATTGAGTAATGAAAAATTGTATTCCAGGTTCAGAGACCCTGTGCTACACTTCGAAATACTGACAAAATGTAGCAGTACCTATCATAGCATGACTGGCATGTTTACTGAGTAGTGTAAAATTGTATTACAGGTTCAGAGACTCTGTGCTAAATGACAAAATATGAAGAAAAGGTAGCAATGACGGCCTTAGCATGACTGACATGTTTACTGAGTAGTGCTAAATTGTATTCCAGGTTCAGATATTCTGTGTTAAATGACCAATTATTGAGAAAAAGTACCAACACCTGCCACAGAATGACAAACATATTTACTGAGTAGTGCTAAATTGTATACCAGGTTTATATATTCTGTTCCAAATGAGAAAATATGGAGAAAATGTAGCAATACCTGCCATAGGATGACAAACATATTTACTGAGTAGTGCTAAAATGTATTCCAGGTTCAGAGATTCTGTGCTAAATGAGAAAATATGGAGAAAATGTAGCAATACCTGTCATAGCATGACTGGTATGTTTACTGAGTAGTGTAAAATTGTATTACAGGTTCAGAGACTCTGTGCTAAATGACAAAATATGAAGAAACGGTTGCAACTCTCATAGCAAGGCTGTCATGTTTACTGAGTGGTGAAAAATTGCATTCCAGGTTCAGAGACTCTGCTACAGGACGAAATGTAGCAATACCTGTCATAGCATGACTGACCTGCACACTGAGTAATGAAAAATTGTATTCCAGGTTCAGAGACCCTGTGCTACAAGAGATAATATGGAGAAAATGTGGGAATACCTGTCACAGCATGACTGGCCTGCATACTGAGCAATACAAAATTGTATTCCAGATTCAGCGATTCTGTACTAAATGAGGAAATATGGAAAAAATGTATCAATAACTGTCATAGAATGACTGGCATGTTTACTGAGTAGTGTAAAATTGTATTTCGGGTTCAGAGACTCTGTGCTAAATGACAAAATATGAAGAAAAGGTAGCAATGACTGCCAGAGCATGACTGGCATGTTTACTGAGTAGTGAAAAATTGCATTCCAGGTTCAGAGACTCTGCTACATGACGAAATGTAGCAATACCTGTCATAGCATGACTGACCTGCACACTGAGTAATGAAAAATTGTATTCCAGGTTCAGAGACCCTGTGCTGCACTTCGATATATGGACAAAATGTAGCAATACCTGTCATAGCATGACTGACATGTTTACTGAGTAGTGCTAAATTGTATTCCAGGTTCAGAGATTCAGTGCTAAATGACCCATTATTGAGAAAAAGAACCAACACCTGCCATAGGATGGCAAACATATTTACTGAATAGTGCTAAATTGTATTCCAGGTTCAGAGATTCTGTGCCAAATGAGAAAATATGGAGAAAATGTCGCAATACCTGCCATAGGATGACAAACATATTTACTGAGTAGTGCTAAATTGTATTCCAGGTTTAGAGATTCTGTGCTAAATGAGAAAATATACAGAAAATGTAGCTATACCTGTCCTAGCATCACTGGTATGTTTACTGAGTGGTGTAATATTGTATTAAAGGTTCAGAGACTCTGTGCTAAAAGACAAAATATGAAAAAATGGTAGCAATGACTGTCATAGCATGATTGTCATGCTTACTGAGTGGTAAAAAATTGCATTCCACGTTCAGAGACTCTGTGCTACAAGACAAAATATGGAGAAAATGTAGGAATACCTGTCATAACATGACTGACCTGCATACTGAGTAATGTAAAATTATATTCCAGGTTCAGAGACTCTGTACTACAGGATGAAATATGGACAAAATGTAGCAATGCCTGTCATAGCATGCCTGACATGTTTGTTGAGTAGTGTAAAATTGTATTACGGGATCTGAGACTCTGTGCTAAATGACAAAATATGAAGAAAAGGTAGCAATGACAGCCATAGCATGAATGGCATGTTTACTGAGTAGTGCTAAATTGTATTCCAGGTTCAGAGATTCTGTGCTAGATGACCAAATGTTTAGAAAATGTATTACCACCTGCCATAGGATTACAAACATATTTACTGAGTAGTGCTAAATGGCATTCCAGATTCAGAGATTCTGTGCTAATTGACCAAATAATGAAGAAAAGTACCAACACCTGTCATAGGATGACAAACATATTTACTGAGTAGTACTAAATTGTATTCCAGGTTCAGAGATTCTGTGCTAATTGACCAAATATTGAAGAAAAGTACAAACACCTGCAATAGGATGGCAATCATATTTACTGAATACTGCTAAATTGTATTCCAGGTTCAGAGATTCTATGCTAAATGACCAAATATTGAAGAAAAGTACCAACACCTGCCATAGGATGACAAACATATTTACTGAGTAGTGCTAAATTGTATTCCAGGTTCAGATATTCTGTGCTAAATGACCAAATATTGAAGAAAAGTACAAACACCTGCCATAGGATGACAAACATATTTACTGAGTAGTGCTAAATTGTATCCAGGTTCAGAGATTCTGTGCTAAATGACCAAATATTGGAGAAAACAAACACCTGCCATAGAATGACAAACATATTTACTGAGTAGTGCTAAATTGTATTCCAGGTTCAGAGATTCTGTGGTAAATGATCAACTATTGAAGAAAAGTACCGACACCTGCCATAGGATTACAAACATATTTACTGAGTACTGCTAAATTGTATTCCAGGTTCAGAGATTATGTGCTAAATGACGAAATATTGAAGAAAAGTACCAACACCTGCCATAGGATGACAAACATATTTACTGAGTAGTGCTAAATTGTATTCCAGGTTCAGAGATTCTATGCTAAATGACCAAACATTGGAGAAAAGTACCAACACCTGCCAAAGGATGACAAACATATTTACTGAGTAGTGCTAAATTGTATTCCATGTTCAGAGATTCTGTGCTAAATGAGAAAATATGGAGAAAATGTAGCAATACCTGTCATAGCATAACTGGTATGTCTTCCGAGTAGTGTAAAATTGTATTATGGGTTCAAAGACTCTGTGCTAAATGACAAAATATGAGGAAAAGGTAGCAGTGACAGTCATAGCATGACTGGCATGCTTACCGAGTAGTGCAAATTGCATTCCAGGTTTAGAGACTCTGTGCTACATGACAAAATAAGGAGAAAATGTAGCAATAACCATCATTGCTCTACTGGAATGTTTAATCAGGAGTGTAAAATTGTATTCCAAGTTCAGAGACTCTGTGCTACTAGACAAAATATGGAGCAAATGTAGGAATATTTGTCACAGCATGACTGGCCTGCATACTGAGCAATGTAAAA
The DNA here is from genome assembly GCA_031216915.1 of Pictodentalium vernedei. Lineage (NCBI taxonomy): Eukaryota > Metazoa > Mollusca > Scaphopoda > Dentaliida > Dentaliidae > Pictodentalium > Pictodentalium vernedei. Next base: position 121,038,612 of record CM062297.1, on the reverse strand, counting down.
TTGCTCTCCAGTTTCAGAGACTCTGTGCTACATGACAAAAGAAGGAGGAAATGTAGCAGTACCCACCATGCTCTACTGGAATGTTTAATGAGTAGTGAAACATTGTATTCCAAGTTCAGAGACACTGTGCTACAAGACAAAATATGGGAAAAATGTAGCAATACATGTCATAGCATGTCTGACCTGCATACTGAGTAATGTAAAATTGCATTCCAGTTTCAGAGACTCGGTGCTACATGACAAAATATGAACAAAATGTAGCAATGCCTCTCATAGCATGACTGGCATGTTTACTGAACAGTGGAAAATTGAATTACAGGGTCAGAGACTCTGTACTAAATGACAAAATATGAAGAAAAGCTAGCAATGACTGCCATAGCAAGACTGGCATGTTTACTGAGTAGTGCTAAATTTTATTCCAAGTCCAGAGATTCTGTTCTAGATGACCAAATATTGAAGAAAAGTACCGACACCTGCCATAGGATTACAAACATATTTACTGAGTAGTGCTAAATTGTATTCCAGGTTCAGAGATTCTGTGCTAAATGACAAAATATTGAAGAAAAGTACAAACACCTGCCGTAGAATGACAAACATATTTACTGAGTAGTGCCAAATTGTATTCCAGGTTCCGAGATTATGTGCTAAATGACCAAATATTGAAGAAAAGTACCAACACCTGCCATAGGATGACAAACATATTTACTGAGTAGTGCAAAATTGTATTCCAGGTTCAGAGATTCTGGCCTAAATGACCAAATGTTGAAGAAAAGTACCAACGCCTGTCATAGGATGACAAACATATTTACTGAGTAGTGCTAAATTGTATTCCAGGTTCGGAGATTCTGTGCTAAATGACCAAGCATTGACGAAAAGTATCGACGCCTGCCATAGGATGACAAACATATTTACTGAGCAGTGCTAAATTTTATTCCAGCTTCAGAGATTCTGTGCTAAATGAGAAAATATGGAGAAAATGTAGCAATACCTGTCATAGCATAACTGGTATGTTTACCGAGTAGTGTAAAATTGTATTACGGGTTCAGAGACTCTGTGCTAAATGACAAAATATGAAGAAAAGGTAGCAATGACAGTCATAGCATGACTGGCATGTTTACTGAGTAGTGAAAAATTGCATTCCAGGTTTAGAGACTCTGTGCCACATGACAAAATGAGGAGACAATGTAGCAATACCCATCATTGCTCTACTGGAGTGTTTAATCAGGAGTGTAAAATTGTATTCCAAGTTCAGAGACTCTGTGCTACTAGACAAAATATGGAGCAAATGTAGGAATATTTGTCACAGCATGACTGGCCTGCATACTGAGCAATGTAAAATTGCTCTTCGGTTTCAGAAACTCTGTGCTACATGACAAAAGAAGGAGGAAATGTAGCAGTACCTACCATAGCATGACTGGTATGTTTACTGAGTAGTGTAAAATTGTATTGTGGGTTCAGAGACAATGTGCTAAATGACAAAATAAGAAGAAAAGGTAGCAATGACTGTCATAGCATGACTGTCATGTTTACTGAGTAGTGAAAAATTGTATTACGGATTCAGAGACTCAGTGCTACTAGACACAATATGGAGAAAATGTAGCAAAACCCATCATTGCTCTACTGGAGTGTTTAATCAGGAGCGTAAAATTGTATTCCAAGTTCAGAGACACTGTGCTACAAGACAAAATATGGAGAAAATGTAGGAATACCTGTCATAGCATGACTGGCCTGCAAACTGAGCAATGTAAAATTGCTTTCCAGGTTCAGAGACTCTGTGCTACGTGACGAAATATGGACAAAATGTAGCAATACCTGTCATAGCTTGCCTGACATGTTTACTGAGCAGTGTAAAATTGCATTAAGGGTTCAGAGACTCTGTGCTAAATGACAACAAAATAAGAAAAGGTAGCAATGACTGTCATAGAATAACTGGCATGTTTACTGAGTAGTGAACAATTGCATTCCAGATTCAGAGGCTCCGTGCTACAAGACAAAAAGGAGAAAATGTTGCAATACCCATCATTGTTCCACTGGAATGTTTACTGAGTAGTGTAAAATTGTATTCCAGGTTCAGGGACTCTGCGCTAAATAAGAAAATACAGAGAAAATGTAGCAATAACTGACATAGCATGACTGACATGTTTACTGAGTAGTGTAAAATTGTATTCGAGGTTCAGAGACTCTGTGCTAAATATCAAAATATGGAGAAAAGGTACTAATGACTGTCATAGCATGACAGACATGTCTGCGGAGTAGTGGAAAATTGCATTCCAGGTTCATAGATTCTGTGCTATATGACAAAATATGGAGGAAATGTAGCAATACTTGTCATAACATGACTGACCTGCATACTGAGTAAATATGGAGAAAATGTAGCAATGTATGTCTTAGAATGACATGCTTTATGAGTAATGTAAAGTTGTGCCCCAGGTTCAGAGATTCTGTGATAAAGGACAAAATACGAACCCCCACCAATGGGCGGGCCATACCCACTCCCACCTAAGGCCTACGGTTTCCCTCTTCCACTGGTACCTTCAAATCAATACCCTCAGGGTGAATCTGGAGCCTCATCTTTCCCAAATATGGGGGGGGGGGAGTACTATAATTTTTAGGTGGATCCCCCCCCCCCCCCACACACACACACAGGGCTACGCTACTGCTATCTGGTCCGCTAACATTTGATTGATTTGTTTTTTTTCAGCGGTCTGCGCCTACAGCACGCGTATCTACTTTTAGCATAATATTGTTGTTGTCTCCTGAAACTACTTATCAGAATATAATGCGCTTTGTTTTCAAACTAAATCATCGAAAAGCATTGCCTTTGTGTGTTACAAGGAACAGTTTTAAAGCGCCGAAGTGAACCGCAATGCGATATCAGTCGATAACGTTTGATAATTTCAAGTTTCTGCCTTTCTGGCATCGCTCGAAACGCTCAGATCTCGTCCAGCGTGAACAAGCCCAGGCAGCAGAGAAACAATATGAAAATTATTACAGTCTGGGTGATATCAATATTAGCACACAAGGACGACGAATGGAACAACTTCAACACAGTAGTGGAATGTTTGTATTTTGGGTGTTTACGTTTAACAACCATGGGCATATTGAGTCGGAAACAACACGGGCGATAGAAATAACTGTGGTAACACACAAATAAATAATTACCAAACATAATAAATTCTACGATAAACAACAGCAACAACAGAAGTAAAAAACTAATCAGGTTTTTTGTCAGGGTCGGCGCCGTCGGCGAGAGAAGGGGGTGCTCGTGATTTTCACACCCAATATCCCACCCGCAAATGACACACAACAATACACATCATGTACCGTTAATCATTACTGCAAGGACTAACTTACCTTTTCTTTATATATATATACAGTAGGCCTATGTGGCTATATTACAATGTCACCAAAACGGACTGTACCACCTGACAACATTCTACAATGCTCTGTCGATTTTGGAAGAATAATTATATTTACCGATCAAGTTTGGTGTGCTTTCAGTGAAAATAGTTCTCTGATATTGCAACAATACGAGTAATAATTATATTGGCATGATAATACATCGCGGAAGCGTTTACACGTAGTGATCAAGGGCGAATACGGGGGGGGGGGGGAGGAGGGGGGCTATTTTTGCCAGAGACAAGTAACAATACAGCATTTATTATTCGAATGAGAGCTCAGAGTTGAGGAAAACGCGTGTTTTCTGGTGCATTCTTTGTGAAATATTCCCGGGAGGCCCCCGCATCCCCGCCGGCGAGATGGGAACACCCCCCCCCCCCCCCCCCCCTCTCACGCGCCCATCTACCTGCGGCTCGGGTGATGACCATCGCATCATATGATCAAATAGCGCCCCCTCCCTATTCCAAATTCCTGGATCCGACCTTGATGATGCGAGCCCAATTTTAGGCACAACCTAGGATGGGTGCCTTTGAAGACCACGCCAGGTGTTGTAGAAACGCTCTATATGGCTCTCAGGGCGTCCAGATTTGACATTTTTGCTGATGGAGACTTCGCAGACATGTCCCAGTAGGAGGAACGCACGTACCTCACCTATTCCCCCCATCACCCCGAAGAAAACAATCTTACTTAGCCAGCCCCCCCCCCCCCCCCATCCCCTCCCTAAATCGAAATCCGGAGCCGCCACTGCTTTTTGTATAGAGATTCGTTCAACGAAGAGTGTTAAATTCAAACGAAGTAAAATGAAATCCAATTTTGTTCTCCAGTGAGCTCCCCTGATGTTTTTCTCCTTTTTCATCATTTTGCTCGACAAACTCGATGTTAATTCTCCAGTAATCTCCCCTGATTTTTCTATTACATTCCATAATTTTGTTACGTCTCCGGTCTCCAGCCATACCCTTCTCGCGTAACTAATGATTTGACGGGAAAGGAACTAGTATAAACGGTGCTGGGAAAAATGTTCCGGCTTGTACATCACCATTTGGTACAGAAACGTTTATGTCATAGCAGCGATTGCATTAAATACAAGGATTTAAAGTTTAATGAATCTGTAATAAAGGTATTTTTCTACATTCAAAATGTTCAATGAGCCCAAAAAAATTGAAAGTGGGCCACTCAGTTACCTTAAGAATGGTTTGACCCACGGGACTGAAACCAACACCAAATAATGAAATTTTTTTTCTGTTCGTGCATTTTCAAGCAAAATGATTGGCAAAAAAATTTTTTTTTTCTTTTCATAACACAATGAGCCGAAAAAAACGCATTTAGATTCGCCCCAAACCACGTCAGCCAATATCTGTCTTTGAAATTACGTTGCACAGCGTGAATGGAAAATAACTCCTGCAAGCTCATATTGCTTCAACATGAAAAGTAATTAATATTTATCTCATAACATTAAAAAGACTTTCAAAATAAACTTTAATAAACAATGAAATCCGTATCATGCTATTTATTCCATGTTCAATTTGTTTATACCCAACAGGTGATCGTCTGCGTTCATCGTTTTACCCAAATCAAACGTAAACAATGACCGGTCATAATAATCCACACACGAAACTCACGCGAACAAAACTTTCCAATTTCCAAATAGCCTGAACAAACTCTTTCTGGGACAAAGTTCAACCAACTTCATGCCATCTGGGTTTATATCAAAGTCCACATTTACAAACTGTGTTGTCGGTTTCTCAGGAAATGGTGAACATCAGAATTAAATTTAACTCAGTGTTGTTTTGATTGACAGCACCCTCACGTCAAGTGGAAAAGGAGATCCAAGTTGTGTGCGAGCGTGGCCTATGACCTTCCTTTTAACTTACGAAATTACACAAGAACATGTTTCAGTGAAATGCATCGTTATTTCAAACAGAATTTTAGAAAACTATGCCGTTTTATTCCGTTATCACCAGGAACCATGATACGACCTGGTTTTTATTTTAACTCCGCAAAGTAAAGAGTGTTTAAATTTATTGCCCCTCAAGTTTAATTATAAGGAATGATCGTTTGTTTTTGTCTGTTTCTTGAGTTACATGTATGAACAATCCCCAAAAACAAAGGCCAAACTGTGTAAATGAGCGTAGCCCATTTACATTATGTTTGGCCTTTGTTTTTTGGGATGTAGAAAACACGAAATAGACAGAAACAAACTATCAATACTTACATGAGTCGCAATTATCCGGAGGTTCAAAATACAGGTCAAATTCACTGGGATCACCAAGGCGTTATTCAGTGTTTTTAAAAATTGCTGGGAAAAGCATTTGCATTTCCAAAGTTTATACATGTATTTCTACACTAAAAAAAGCGGGCAAACTCAAAAAGAAAAGTTGGTCACGCCAATATCCAAAGTATGATATGACCTATGGACCTGGTACCAACACCAAATCGTGTGACATATTGACTTGGGACCAATGCAAGGTATACAAATTTAAATGGTGTGCCAATCTGTACAGATTTTTGAAAATCATTTCTGTTTTTTGCATGAAAATCTTCAAATTCTGTACACAATAATGTATTTCTGATTTCATCTTGGGCCAGTGGAACCGAGGAGCTCCCAGGGTGCAAGTTCCCCTCAACCTTTTTCCACAGACATGTTGCGCGGTTACAAAATGAGTGCATGCAAACGTGATAATATACAGGCATTCCTGTAATATATTATTTGAAAATACAAACAAAATTTGGCCAAAGAACCCCACCTTCGATCGCTTCTGTTTATTTCTTCTACTTATGCCATCTTCCAACCCGAAGACTAGCCTTTAGGTTGAAAGATGATTAAAGTAGAAGAAATGGACAGGGCAGTATCCACACCGCGGCATGCTTATCTAAACGAGAGATTATAGTGGGCCTTGGTATATACTGTCCAAAACAAGTTAAATTAACCCAAGTCAACTGGGTTGAGTAAATATGAACCCAATCGGGTTCATATTCACTCAACCCAATAGACTTGGGTTAATTTTTAACACTACTGATTTTAGCGTGTGATAAAAACTTACAAATAATTAGAAAAAAACGAGTTTGAGATAATTGGATTTGTTGTAAATATGTAATTTAAACATAATCATGTCCTTATAACAGGTCGAGTGAGAACGTGGAATCCCGTGTGCTCAAAGAGCTTTAAATATATGATGAAAAGGACCGGCCTCCCGTCTGGACTCGTAAATATGATGCAAATATTTGTTTTTAAACTAAGACCTTCTCGCTCGCTAATATGAATCTGCAAGGAACAGACATGCTAAGCAATGCACGAATCGTATCCTTTTTTTTTTTTGTTTCAGGGAAATTAAATGCTGCAAAAATAAATCGTCTAATTGTTAAGACTTCGCGTGATGAAGTGCCTGAACACAATTGCGCATTGCGAATTCACTTGCGTAGTAAATTAAATTTTCTGCCATCAGCGATAATTCTGCAACGCTGATGGCGCATAAAACTGTGCAATATTAAAAGCAGAAAAGTCACGAAAACTAACAAATGCCCTGTTAGATATGAGAAAAATTTTTTTTACAACGAATGAATGAAACAAAAAGAGTCTGAACGTCTAGATAATTATTTTTTTCATAAATTGTTTTAACCCTCTCATTTTTAACCTCCGAAGCTCCAAACTAATGCATATTAGAGGGCTTCCGAACAAAAGCATCCAGGGTAGATGTGGTAACCGAGAGTGTCACTCGTGATATTCTATGACCTTGGCTAAAGTTCGCAAGTGGAAGAATGTACACCAGTTTCCTCCAACTCGAAGTGTGTTCACCACTTTATGCACTGAAACGGTAGAAACAATACGGCATCAAACGCAAATGAATGTTTTAAGACGTACCAAGACAGTCCCGCCAAAATCACACTATTATCGGAGGCAACGTAATATGGGGTGGGATGGTGGGATATATGGCCCAACAACTATCAGTTTATGCTGAAACGCATTTAACTCTTTTACTGCCACGCCTGCTTTATCCATACATGGAGGGCTTCTATGTACACCTGTATGCGAGGAAGTTTAATAAAATTCATGACATACTTGAATCTCTATCATCTGATTAATTGTTGGAAAGGGCTCTCTGACAAGTGTAATGTTGACAAGTGTAATGTCGCGACACTTAAAAGGAAACAACGCCGATGACGCGGATCAGGTTTCGAACTCTCGAGCCTGATCCGCGCCATCTGCGTTGTGTCCTTTTAATTATGTACCCACCAAGCGCAAATGAAATTATGGACTATTCTGGAAGAACCACCAATGCTAGACACATGGGAAGTGCCATCCATTCAAGTTTCAGATGTCTGACGATTGTAATGTCTAAGTGCTTAAAGCATTGCACTTTGAGTGTTAAAATCAAACCCTAAGAGTTAGAATGGGTTTAACACCATGAAAGTGTCAGCCTGTAGGCAACATGGATAAAGTGCCTTGCCCAAGGGCATAACGCGGGTTGTCCCGGACAGGGATCGAACTCGGTACCTCTATCATAGAAGTCCAACAGTCTACCACTGAGCCACCTCGATCCCAACTTCTTTTTAAATTGTTGTGTTGTTTTTGTTGTTGTTCTCTGTGACAAACAATGAAAAACATATCCCCACAAACCGGGAAGACAAATCTTCAACAAATTGTTTTCTTTGCAAGGGCTAGGGGGAATCTTTGTGGGAATCTGCCCATTAATGTCTACAGTTGAAACTAGAAGTCATGTCACAATTGTAACAGCAGTCACCGTACACAAATAACTGAGGCTGAAGTTTGTTAACGTGGGTTCATTTATTTTCAGCTAAAACAACTTCATCACTGTACACAGTCAATTCGCCATACACACTCACAGTATTTATGGACTTTCTCAGTTTGATGAGTTCAATGAGGCACAACAACAACTAGTGGCGACAACATATCCACCCTTGGTCATCAGTTATTGTGACTAACAAGAATGATCCAGTCCTGAGCGATCCTATCTTATTCTGAGAAATCCTCCCAGAAACAAAGAATTACTGAATCTCCAATCACATTACAGTACGTGGAGAGTGGATTGTAACTAAATCACCCGCAGAGTGGAGTTATCACCCAAGCTATAACTTTCAAATTTTGTATATATCGACAAAAAAAACACAAGCAATGTTTCAGCCAATGGACCTCCGGGTTTAACCCGGAGGTCCATTGGCTGAAACATTGCTGGTGCTGGTGATGCTTTGCATCAAATTGCTCTGCGGGTGATTTAGTGATAATACACTCTCCACGTACTGTATTTACTTTTATACATTATAGACACCTTTTTTAAACAAACACAGTTTCAAAAATATATTTATATTGATAACTTTTTGGTCAAGAACAGAACACAGCACTGAAAAACACTAGATCTGAATTAATTACATTTGGTCACTGCAGATAAGATAATGATTGGATTGTCCAATCGAGAGTCAGTTTAACAATGTTCTCTGCATGCAGTTAATAGGACATGCAATGTTGTGGAAAAAGTGAGCAGTAAATTAGCTGTAATAAAACAGAATTGTAAAGTGTCCCGTATTAATCATCACGATGCTGTGTCGGGAATATTTGTTCTACTCTTAACGCATATTTGCTAAAAACAACAACAAAACATAATTACCATAGGTAACTCTGCCGGCGGCCACTGTATTTGAGAAATTGTAGATGACAGTACATCAATGAATATCTTTGAGAAACAAAAGCATACAGCTCATTTGCAATAACAACAGTAGAAAAAAAATATATATATAATGCTCAATTCGTACTGCGGATAGGCTAAGGAGACAACTGCGCGCCACCCAACCAGAAAAACCTGTGCAGGTAAAAACTCTGGAGGTGCACCGACCCGAATGCAGCAATCTCTGTGTGAGTGTGTCGGGTATTAAAACGATCCGCATTACAGTCCTAAAGACAGTGACACTGATAACAGCCGGGTCAAGTCATCTTTGACATACATATCCTTGGCTTTATCAGAGACCCAACGACCGTGACGTTTGAAAAGGCGATCCGAAACATTGTGATTAGCAGCGCTGGTGGCTCCACCAGCTCTCAAACTATGCGTGCCGAAAAGCTTAACATCGAGACCTATCTTAGAAAAAGCTTCACGAAAAAGCTCTCTAGTACGAGTGTAAGAAAGACAAGTATTACCCGATCTCAGAACGTAACGATTTTCCGATTTCGCATAAACAACACCACGGAAGATGAAATCCTCACTGGAATCGCTGATGCGAAATTCGTCAAAATATGTACGCAGGAATGAGCAAGGACACGTCTCAGTAGAAGTTTTACCAATGATCACCCAATTACCATCCCTGTAAACATCGTTCTTTGCTCTTTCAATGAAAATGTGGACAAACGTGTCTTCGAAAATGACGTCACAGCCTCGAAGATGAGACAATTCGTCAAAACGGAAAAAACCAGCGTATGCAATTAAACACATAGTGACTGTTCTCAAGAAATACCCCGAGTGGCATTCAGTGTGATATAAATTAACCAACTTGCACAACATTTCGGGAGTGATGGGATCTTTACGTGAGCTGCATCGCTTCAACGTGCGAGCTGCGGCCTCTTTGACCATTTGAGGCAAAGGATATGACGTTGGGTCGTCCAATAAAGCAAGCTTATGTGCCCAAGCAATACTATACACTGCGGTTTTAACCGAGGAGAAAGAGTGTGTGTGTTGCATTACAGTCAATAAATATAAAGCTACATGAAGCGGGGAGGCAGGAAAAGAGCTGATTTCTTGAAATGCAGAACACCATTTTTTCCACTTTAAAAATCCATACATGTAAGTCCGAACTGTACCATCTTGTCTGGACTCCAACACGACAGAAGGCAAACGTTTTGCAAGAAGTTTTAGAGTCGAGTCCGTTAGATTCAAAGAGTCTTTCCAAACATCAGAAGCAAAAACATCTGAAATTGAAAAATGGAAAAGACTTGGTTACAAAACACGAAACCAAATTGTCAAAGATGGGATGGGAGGGTGGGTTGGTGTTAAACTGATGATAGATGTGACTGCAGTGACCGCCGAACCGAGAATGAGCTATCAGCTCGTGCTGATCTAATTACTGTAACAATACTACCGTTATGTTCGAATTAGAACCGAGCAAATATGCGAAGAGCAGAACCCCTTTTCATTCTAATTCGTCTGCTCAAACGAATGAAAATCCATTTTTACCATCTGAGTGGAAAGATACCACACAGAAAATATACAATAAAATCTAAAAATATATTATAACCCCCAATAACCCTGAAATAAAATCTCATCAATCTAAATAAAATATCATTGTACAAGTTAACCCTGTCACACAATTAGAACCTAGTATGCTCGTTAGTTAATTCACTCCTTAATGCAGAAGAATGAAGTTGTCTAACTGAAATACACAAGAATGTTTGCGCCGAGCAACGCGAAATATAACGCGCTATTAGCAAGGTCTGTAGTGAAATAACAAACTGAACTGATCAAACGGAAAAAAATAATAACAATATTAAGACTACAGTATGTGGAGGGTGGATTACTACTAAATTACTGTGGGATAGATTTTTCACTTTCAATTATTTACAATTTCTGGGACAAAACACAAGAAGCACCTGCAAACTTTCATCACATGGACCACCGAGTTGCACCCGGTGGTCCATGTGATGAAAGTTTGCAATTGTTTCTCGTGCTATTATGAGGAATAAAAAAATACTTTTCTTTTCAAGTGAAGAATATATGGCGCTGCGATTCAGTCGTAATCCGCTCTCTTCATTCTGTGAAAAAAGTAATGTTACCAAGACGTTTACTGATAAGTCTATGTGTCAGTAGCTGTTATAAAATGAGGCTCAAAATAACCTGTACGATAATCGCAAGACAAAGTTGAACTGAAAGTCATGTTATAATTAGCGTAAGGTATGCACATTAGTTAATGGTATCGCGGAACTAAATATTGAAATTAGAGTGAGCCGCCTTAAAATGTTGCACTCGGAAATGACGCAATCTCTAAAAATAAACAGCCTTGGGAAAATCCGTTGTTTCAATAAAAGTTTGAAACATTCTATTGACATCTTGCATTATTGTTGAATATTCCTGATAAAAAAGAGGGTGATTTGATGACTTTTGGACCTAAAAAATACAATTTACTTTTTGTGTGTTTTTGTAGGGAATTCCCTGAAAAATATGTGCACGTGACCGGTACTTCCCTTTGTGCCAGTTTTTCTCTCTTATTTGTTGCATGACCCCCTGTTTTCAGATCAGAAAAAGTTGTCTGAAGGGCTATACTTGACAGAGATATTTGAATGCCAAAATTAAAGTGATGCGATCATATTTTTTTCCACCTGAACGTTATAATGGTCGCCTATGGGAAAATATTTAGTTCTGTGAGACCTATAGGAAATATGTTTTTTGGCTTCCAGACTAGATTCAATTATTATTTTGGGGGATTATTTCACATTTAAATATTTATTTGGGGACCATACACCTTACCAAACCATTTTATTGTTTTGAGAAGTTACATTTTTGTCACAGTCAGCAATTAAAGCTATATATTTCCAAAACTAAGGCTGTTCATGCAAGAAAATTCACATCTTGAGAAAGTGTATTCCCCAGGAGCACACTATAACCTCTGGCAGCTGCTAACTAACAGCCTATCTTACCCTATTAACATATTTATTTAAACCATGGTTTCTCCTCATATTTCTAGGGGCAGGGAGGATTCCAAATCTTCCAACCCCCTCCCAAATCACCATTCAAACACAGACAGAAAACCTACACTGCCCTTCTATTCACTATTATTTAGAAGTTTTTCTCTTCTATATTATGCTCTTCAAAATGTTGGAAAACAATTCCTTCATTGAAAGAGTATCCTGGAACACAAATTTGAGGAAGGGGTGGGGCTACAGTGGAAAACAACATAATAAAATTACAAATGTGAGTGAATGGCATTTGTGCATAGCTACCAATATAGTTGTCTAGTACTAGTGCTGGCATGGTTCCCCTGATGCAGCATAAATTTACAGTGACAGTTGTGAAATATTGCTCTTTCCCTGAACCAAGTCCTCTCTCCCACACATATTTAACCCTTCTGCTGATGATAAACATTTGGAAGACTGAACAGCATGTTTTTAAAGACTGAAGTTAGTATCATACACTTTCAGTTTTTTAAGATTTACTTTGAGGCTTCAGCACTCATGGTCCACTGAGTTATTTTTCAATTTAACAACCTTGCCCTGGCTCTTCCACTATATTTTTCATTGTATGCCATTCAGTACCCTCATGTAGACCTCCTACATGTGTGACTGCAAGCCTATCTGTCTGTCTGTCTGTGTGTCTGTCTCTTCATCAGACATGGTGTTTCTTTGCTTTTCACTTGCCTGGATCTACATTTTCAATAATTGGCAGCTGACTAACCCCCCCCCCCCCCCCACACACACACACAAGTATATTAAACATCAAATACCACTATATTCTTGAAGCAAATGTCTGATTCATCCTCTTTGGAAACATGTTTTCAACAATTTCAATCTTTTTGCCAGAATGGGTGTCTGTGGGGATTAAAACAAAGGTTATGAAAGTGCACTTATGGGAACTTGCAGCATAAGCATAGCACTATAGAATCAATATTTGATGGTTTTAGGCATCTTACCAGTGTTATGAGATATCACAGTAGCAGGTACTGGTCATTCGTTTGGAAAAAAACACTGTTTTATGTTTTGTCAGTGCCATACCAATGACTCTATGTGCCTTTACTGAGAAAACTGAGGCTTTTCCTTTACAAAAATTGCAAAATATTCATCAATACAATGTGAATTGTCTTCAGAAGCCAGACTGTGATTTAAAAACTATTACAGATGGGAAAGTTCATATCACAGTAGGTTTGTTTTGGGTCAATATCAATTAAATTATGAATTATATCACATATTTTGATGAAAAGGGGCATACCGGGGGGGTCCTATTCAGGGCAAAATTTTACTACTTCAGATGGTGGAATAAAATTTGACATCAGTTGTTAGGATAAACTGGTAGAGTCCTCTCATATTGGTGAAATATATAGCTGCATCCCCAGTTTTGGAAACAAAATTGACATCCATATTGTTCCATGGGGGTTGGGACACTGTTTTGCTTGCAGTATGGTTAAATGAGACAGATGTTTTCTAAAAATAGTTTGTGCTGATGCAGATGATAGTTTTATTTTGGGATCAGGGTAGTTTTTTAAAGAAAGCTGTAAATTCTCATCCTTCTCAGTTAATTTATAAAGTAACAGGATAGAAAAATCTTTTGGAGGCAATACCAGTTTTCAAGCCCACTTGACAAAGTTTGGACACTTTTCCTTAAAAGAGCAAATTTTCCATGTTTTTGACTCAGCCAAAGCCAAAAGTTGGATTCTAATGCAGAAATGACTCTTTTATCTCATGGAAGTGGTAAAATGTCTCTTTGGTGGGGTTGGGGATGATTATAGGTATCGCGGAACTAAATATTGAAATTAGAGTGAGCCGCCTTAAAATGTTGCACTCGGAAATGACGCAATCTCTAAAAATAAACAGCCTTGGGAAAATCCGTTGTTTCAATAAAAGTTTGAAACATTCTATTGACATCTTGCATTATTGTTGAATATTCCTGATAAAAAAGAGGGTGATTTGATGACTTTTGGACCTAAAAAATACAATTTACTTTTTGTGTGTTTTTGTAGGGAATTCCCTGAAAAATATGTGCACGTGACCGGTACTTCCCTTTGTGCCAGTTTTTCTCTCTTATTTGTTGCATGACCCCCTGTTTTCAGATCAGAAAAAGTTGTCTGAAGGGCTATACTTGACAGAGATATTTGAATGCCAAAATTAAAGTGATGCGATCATATTTTTTTCCACCTGAACGTTATAATGGTCGCCTATGGGAAAATATTTAGTTCTGTGAGACCTAATGTGTTCTTTACAGCAGAAGAATGAAGTAAACTAACTGACATGCACAAGAACGTTTGCGCAGTGCAAAGTAAAATGTAAAGCGCTATTAACGAGGTTAGTACTGAAATCACGAACTGAACCCATCAGACAGAAAATTCGATTAAAATGGCGGAAAGCTGAAGTGAACGCTTTTCTGTGTCTTGTTTTAAATATCATTCTCGCATTGATTCAGTCCTTGTGTTTCGTTAAATCTCAGAAAGGATTTTTAATTCATACCTGGCAAAATGTGAGTGCGAAACAAGGCAGTTTAGTGTTGTCGCTCTTAATAATTTTTCTTATTTTGTAAATAGTTTCCTAATAATAACACTTTGGCCAGCCGCTGATTTGTCGCGGTTCTCGGAGGAGAAGGCCTTGGTTACCCCTGAACTCCCAACTGCCTCCCTGTTCCCACGCTTCTCCTCTCCTCCCAACATTCGGAGACGAACTGCTTGATGACATCCCTTGCCCCATTCTTCCCAATCTCTCCGATTAGCACATTAACCCTCTCCTTTGAGTCTCCCCCTAACCACATGTCCTTCATTCTCCCATTCCACTTCCCCATTATACTCCCAGTGAATCTCATTCTTTTAGACTGATACTTTGGGCATTCTAGAAGGAAGTTTTCCAGGGTCTCCACCATGCCCAAGTTACACATCTGGCACTCCCTTTCACCGTCTTTCCCAATTTTTCCCCTCAGCTCCAGGGATCGCGACCTCAGCTTGAACAGCAGTGACCCCCCAAAGGTGCCATCAAGGTACTCTTCAAAACCTGGCCTCTCTTTATCACGCAGGCCACCCAAAGACCTCTTTGATTTGACCCCCTCTCGCCAATTACGGTTACAATCCTCCATGACCCTTTCTCTGACGATTTTTTTACCCTGGTTTGCCCCAACGTCCAGGTCCGAGATCTCCAATGAGTAGTTCTCTACTAGCTCCCTCACTTGGACCATCCACCCCGTTTTGATATTTGAGTTGGAAATTCGCAGGAACATTACTTTACACCATCGGCTGTCGGGGAGATTCACCAAATAATTAAGATAACCGAGTTTCAACAGGTCTATCCTGTCCTTGATCCTCATCCACCCAAGCTCACCCCTGATTGCTTCTAGCGCTGCGGCATTACTCGACCCCGTTATCCATCGGCCTGCATCGTTCTGTAAGATTTCCAAGCTCTTTACGGCCGTCTGGTTTAGGGGTACCACTTCCGTACCGTATGTTATACTTGGCAGCCCCACCATTTCCCAAATGGTTTTCCTCACGAAAACCTTATTGAAACTGTTTCTCCCTATAAGTTGCATTTGGTTAAGGATTCGCTTCCCCTTCAGAATCAATTTATTTGTGTGGTTTCGGTAGATGCCTCTTCCTGTAATGTTTATATTTACCCCCAAATACTCGTAATCACCTGTCCCTCCTACACTGAGAAGTTTGCTGCTCCCTTCCGGAATGCAGAACTCACCCACTCTCCACCTTCGAGAGGGGTCCACTTTGCGGCCCACAGGTATAACTTTGCTCTTGCTTTCATTAAGTTCGAGTCTCCATTTGCTCCCATATTTCCCAACAATTCCCAGCATTTTCGTTAGCCCCTCTTCACTTTCTGACACTAGAACCATATCGTCTGCAAACAATAGCCCTGGGATCTTCAAGTCCCCAACTGCTACCCCCCTCGTCGCGCCGCAGGATTCATCTCCGAAACCTTTGATGTACAATGCAAACAGGATTGGCGAAAGGATACACCCCTGTTTTAGGCCTATCTCCATAGGCACACGTTTCGTTGTAATGTTTCCCAGGCTAAGTTCACTCTGTACATCTTTATATAATGCTTTCATAATTCCAACAAACTCGCCTCCTAAGCCCATAACCTCCAGCTTGCGCCACATACCTTCCCTCCATACTCTATCGTATGCCTTTTTGATATCCAAAAAGGCCATAAACATCTTTTTCTTTTTTGCTTTCGCGGATTCTATCATTTTGGGATAGTGTGAAAAGATGGTCAGTAACTCTCCTTCCCTTCCTGAAGCCATTCTGGATTTCTCCCAAAAAACCCTTCTCCTCAATCACCTCCTCTAGTCTTCCATAAAGGACTTTACAGAAAACCTTTCCAATGTTGCTACTGACAGAGATCCCTCGATAGTTATCCAAAACGTCTTTTTCCCCCTTTTTGTGAATAAATGTCACTTTGCTTTCCCTCCACTCCTTTGGGACCTCTTGTTTTTCTATGGCTAAATTGAATAGGGCAGTTAGGCTTTCCAAGAGTTCCTCTCCCCCTTTTTGATAAACTCGTTAGGAATTTCGTCCACCCCTCCCGCTTTTCCATTCCTCAATTTTGAGATCACCCTTCGCACCTCCTCAGTTTTGATTTCGCTGCACACGAAGTCCGAGAGATTTTCCTCGACCTGGTTCGGACACTCCGGTGGGTTCCCCATGCCCCATCGCTTATCGTTTACCTTTTCCCAGTGCTTGACTAGTTCTAATACGATTTGATCTCGCTCTTCTGTAACTCTGCCATCTACTTTAATGCTCTGTTGGTTATTCCCTTTGTTACGTTTGTTCACCCATTTCCAAAATACGCTCGAACTCGACCCCCCCCCCCCCCCTGTCGTTCTTATCGTCCTAATAAGACTGTTATTTCGCACTCTCCGGTTGTCGTCTTTAATCTTGTTTACTTTATTTCGTGCTTGTTGGTATTCTTCCTTAGATATCATGGCCTCATTCCTTTCCACCCCCTTAAGTTTTCTACTTCTCCTGTATGCAGCACATTTAGCTTTTCTAACCTTTATGGCCCTTTTCAGTTCTTCGTTCACTCTGTACCCAAGTTCCCGTGTTGGCACCCTAATCTTTCCTACACTTTCCTTCCTTGCCTCCACTAGGCTCGCAACTATGGCGTCGGCCATCTTCTGGACACAACCCCCCCCCCCCCCCCCCCCTTGTGTACGGCTGCAAGCTTTGGTTTCAGTTTTTCTTCGAACTTCGCCCAGTCGGCATCCTTTTTGATTTCCCAAATCTCCTTGAAGCTTCCTTTCCTTTTCTCTAGGTTTTTGGCCCTCATCGTCACTGTAATCAAGTTGTGATCACTATCCAACTTCATTTTGCCCTCATCATCCACTTCTACCCTTATCACCTCCCTCCATAAATTCATATCTGTGAGAATGTAGTCAATTATTGCTTTTCTGTCGTTTCTCTCCCAGGTCCATTTCCCCTTACATCTAGCGTCCCTGTTCAGAATCTTCAGACCGAGCTCATTTGTAAAGTTCAACAGCTTTCTTCCATTCCTGTTGACTTTCTTGTCCCCACCCTCTATGCCTTCTTCCTTGTCACCTATGTGTCCATTAAAGTCGCCCATCAGAATTATACCGAGCCCCCTGTTTTCTAGTTCAGTGATATTGGACCTTAGTGTTGAGTATATCGAGTCATTCCACTCGGGTTTACTTCCCTCCACCACACAGTACACAATCCCAAGGGCAATACTTTTGTTTCTCAGACTGATCTTTACCCATCCAATTTCTTTTGACACATCAGCCGAGGTGATGATATCTTCCAGATCTGTAATCAGCGACGGTTTTAAATCCTCTTTAATGTACATGCCTACCCCTCCCCCTTTTTCTGGCCTTCCGTTCGCCCTACACCTATCCACACACACCCGCTTACTTGGTCTACCCGTTCCTCGTGTCTTACCCACGTCTCGCTTAAGCCCATGACATCAAACTCCTCTGCCGCGATCAATTCCTGTTGACTTTATTGTCCCCACCCTCTATGCCTTCTTCATCATTACCTATGTGGCCATTAAAGTCACCCATCAGAATTATACCGAGCCCCTTGTTTTGTAATTCGGTGATATTGGACCTCAGTGTTGAGTATATCGAATCATTCCATTCGGGTTTGCTTCCCTCCACCGCACAATACACAACCCCAAGGGAAATACTTTTGTTTTTCAGACTGATCCTTACCCATCCAATTTCTTTCGATACCTCAGCCGGGGTGCTGATGTTTTCCAGGTCTGTGATCAGTTCACATCATGATATGTTCATCAATTTTGTTTGCTTGTTAATAATTTTTTATCATATCTAAGTGCTTATTTGTTTTTTTGTTTTTTTTTTGTACAATGTTCATCTCTAAGTGCTTATTTTTTTTTATTGTGTATGTGTTCATAAATGTATTAATTCCGCTTTTCAATATGTCTGTATATATGTTCATTAATTTATCGCTACCATTCGAGTCGACGTTCGGGGAATAAACCTATTCTTCAATAAAATATTTTTAATTAGCCAGTGTTATGTTGTATGTTGAATAATTCCCCCTAAGTCACCTCTTAATCCGCGAATTTGGTGAGATTTTGTTTTAGTCGAGTCGACGTTCGGGGAATAAACCGTGAAGCGGCGTAGTGTGACGTCACTTAGGAAGCTACCGAGGAAACTTTCTCGATATCTATCGAGTAGATAGGTATCGAGAAATATCTTTTTGATGATTTGCGATAATTCACAGACTAGCATATAATACTGATTTACTTCGTTTAATTAGTTTATAATTTTTACTATATTACATCAGGTCTTCCAGCCAATACAAGACTAAATTTCCTATCATCATCCAATATGGCAGACCTAGACGCCATCTTAGATACTTTTCAAATGGCCTGTCTTGCACATTTGACATCGAAAATATTTATTTATTTATTGGTGTTTAAGGTCACATATTTATGCACAATGGCTAATCATGACCGTGACAGTTTTACGGGTGGATGAAGGGGGAGTACCCGGAGAGAACCACCGAGCAACAGCGAGCAGCTGTCAGCTCCGCAGCACACTAACTCAATACAAGCAGGGTTAGCATTGGTTGAAGACAAGTGCACCATCGACGTGCAGTACGCCTTAGTACACAACGCCGCCATGTCCCCACACGGGCAGTGGAGATAAAGTGTCTTGCCCAAGGACAAAACGCGATGCCGCAGTTGGGATTCGAACAGAGGATGACATCGAAAACACGTGTTCTTTGCATACTAGTTACGAATGAGAAATACCATTAACCCTTTACCCAACGCAGAGAATGAAATTTTATTATTTGAATTACTATTTTTATAAATTGTTCCAAAACTTTTAAAAAAAACATAACATGTGACCCCTCATTGGAACGAGCTCGATGAGCTCGTTCCAGTGAGGGGTCGCATGATATGGTTTTGTTGAAATAATTTGAAAAAATTAATATTTTCAACTGTTCAGTTTCCAAATTACGTGGACGGATGCGGACGATTCGTTAGGTAAAGGGTTAACTCGAACGAGAAGCTGGGTTTGTTAATTTTCAAAGCACAAACACGTAGGTAGATCCAAACATTTGACAGCAGGTAGCGCTTATATCTCAAGCATGGTCTTAGATGGGACCAAGACCAAATGAGTAAAAACTCGTTAGGGGTTGCAAGTATGGGTTGGATTCACTGGAGTGTCATTGAGTGCATTTCTCAAAAATGCCTGACAGGGACCGACCTGGGCATGCGCCAGTGCGTATTTGGTTCTGAAACATCAGGACCTGGCTCTTAAATCTCAGAAATAGGCTTCTCAGTTGGCGCGTACCTTCTCAGATCAAATTTTGATATTCTTTCGATGGATAATCGAGAGAGACACTCTTGCATGTATTATATATATGATTATCATTTATCATTGTTGTAGAGTGCTTAAGTTAATACTTCAAGTCTTAATTACCAAGCATTAATCTTCACTGCGGTTTCTGATCAAGTCTTGGCTGCCTAAATAGTTAATGTTTGATTAATGTTTGCTATAGTGTACTAAATGAAAATGATGAGAGCTATAAAATACTTGCAGTGTGTGTTACAAACAGCAGTGTGACTCCGTAAATTGTAATCTGGCGCATGAATTGAAGAAATAGGCTCCGAGGCAAGACTGTATTTTAAATAGTCCTGATCGGTCCCTGCCTGAAATAGCATTTCATAATCCTCTAATGCACTCCACAAGTTCATACAAGTATTTCAACATTCAGAAAAGTGGGCGGAGACAAAACTTTTGAAAGTGAGTCACCCTCACATTTCAAACGTGGCATGAGGCCAACACCAAACGACTCGAAACTCGCAGGAGCTTCGAAATATTGGTCAAGGGCACTAGGGTTACCCGGTGGTCATCGGGTGCATTTTCTGAAATGCTGGAAATTGCATTTAATGACCCACCTAATGCATTCAAAAATAGACAGAAGGCGATGTGTGTTTGAATCGGTGGGTGTTTTACAGAACGAGCTGGAATGGAGTAGTCATATTTCGCGAGAGCCGTAGTCTCGAGTGAAATGTGACTACGCCATTCCAAAGAGTTATGTAAAACACTCACCGATTCAAACACACATCGCGTTCTGTGTTAATTACATTAAAATAAACAAATTTAAATTCATTTAAATAAACAAATTTTAATTCCGATATTTAAACCCAAAGGTGAAGAGTCCGTTTATTTTGTTTTCGGAACCAGTCTAAATTACATTCGTTGTATTTTTTATTGGGCGTGTTTGTTGAAATTCGTATCGCTGCTTCTCTTCGGCTGGTGTCCATTCACGCCCAACCATTTGGTGGCTATTACTGTTAGTAAAATTACAAGCACAAATCTGGGCAGCTTTGCAAAACAGCTGGCTGAAACTTTTTTTAACAGAGGTTCGAGGCATGTCAAGATGTCCGAAGATTTACCGAAATAAAGTTGACCAATTTAGATATAATGGGATCCGCAGACGAGATGGCCACAGGACTGGGTTAATGTTGTGGTTGGAAATATTTTTTTTTAATATTATCTCATTTTTGGTTAACTATTTTTTTGTGAACTGACTTTATTTTGATTCGGACGTTTTCATTTTCACGCTAATCGTCTACGCGACAGACGATCGATAATTGTTTTACGAAATTTGGAAATTTTTCGTGGCGTAACTAATGATTTGACGGGAAAGGAACTAGTCTAAACGGTGCTGGGAAAAATGTTCCGGCTTGTACATCACCATTTGATACAGAAACGTTTATGTCATAGCAGCGATTACATTAAAAACAAGGATTTAAAGTTTAATGAATCTGTAATTAAGGTATTTTTGTACATTCCAAAAGTTCAATGAGCCCACAAAAATTGAAAGTGGGCTACTCAGTTACCTTAAGAATGGTTTGACGTACGGGACTGAAACCAACACCAAATAATGAAACCTTTTTGCTGTTCGTGCATTTTCAAGCAAAATGATTGGCAAAAAAAATATTTCTTTTTTTTCTTTTCATAACACAATGAACCGAAAAAAAAACGCATTTAGACCCGCCCCAAACCACGCCAGCCAATATCTGTCTTTGAAATTACGTTGCACAGTGTGAATGGAAAAGAACCCCTGCAAGCTCATATTGTTTCAACATGAAAAGTAATTAATATTTATCTCATAACATTAAAAAGACTTTCAAAATAAACTTTAATAAACAATGAAATCCGTATCATGCTATTTATTCCATGTTCAATTTGTTTATACTCAACAGGTGATCGTCTGCGTTCATCGTTTTACCCAAATCAAACGTAAACAATGACCGGTCATAATAATCCACACACGAAACTCACGCGAACAAAACTTTCCAATTTCCAAATAGCCTGAACAAACTCTTTCTGGGACAAAGTTCAACCAACTTCATGCCATCTGGGTTTATATCAAAGTCCACATTTACAAACTGTGTTGTCGGTTTCTCAGGAAATGGTGAACATCAGAATTAAATTTAACTCAGTGTTGTTTTGATTGACAGCCCCCTCACGTCAAGTGGAAAAGGAGATCGAAGTTGTGTACGAGCGTGGCCTATGACCTTCCTTTTAACTTACGAAATTACACAAGAACATGTTTCAGTGAAATGCATCGTTATTTCAAACAGAATTTTAGAAAACTATGCCGTTTTTATTCCGTTATCACCAGGAACCATGATACGACCTGGTTTTTATTTTAACTCCGCAAAGTAGAGAGTGTTTAAATTTATTGCCCCTCAAGTTTAATTATAAGGAATGATCGTTTGTTTTTGTCTGTTTCTTGAGTTACATGTATGAACAATCCCCAAAAACAAAGGCCAAACTGTGTAAATGAGCGTAGCCCATTTACATTATGTTTGGCCTTTGTTTTTTGGGGGGATGTAGAACTCACGAAATAGACAGAAACAAACTATCAATACTTACATGAGTCGCAATTTTCCGGAGGTTCAAAATACAGGTCAAAGTCACTGGGATCACCAAGGCCTTATTCAGTGTTTTTCAAAATTTCTGGGAAAAGCCTTTGCATTTCCAAAGTTTATACATGTATTTCTCCACTCAAAAAAAGCGGGCAAACTCCAAAAGAAAAGTTGGTCACACCAATATCCAAAGTACGATATGACCTATGGACCTGGTACCAACACCAAATGGTGTGACATATTGACTTGGGACCAATGCAAGGTATAAAAATTTAAATGGTGCCATTCTGTACAGATTTTTGAAAATCATTTCTGTTTTTTGCATGAAAACCTTCAAATTCTGTACACAATAATGTATTTCTGATTTCATCTTTGGGCAGTGGAACCGAGAGGCTCCCAGGATGCAAGTTCCCCTCAACCTTTTTCCACAGACATGTTGCGCGGTTAGAAAATGAGTTAAAATGAGTGCATGCAAACGTGATAATATGCAGGCATTCCTGTAATATATTATTTGAAAATACAAACAAAATTTGGCCAAAGAATTCCACCTTCGATCGCTTCTGTTCATTTCTTCTACTTCAGCCATCTTCCAACCCGATGGCTAGCCTTTCGGTTGAAAGATGATTAAAGTAGAAGAAATGGACAGGGCAGTATCCACACCGCGGCATGCTCATCTGAACGAGAGATCATAGTGAGCCTTGGTATATAACTGTCCAAAACAAGTTAAGCACCCCCCCCCCCCCCCCACCCCATAATACCGGTGGGTATACGGATAGCTCATATTGTGAAATTCTGCATTCCTCTATCGGATCGGGCATACATTCTTAAAACAGGTGAATATTTGCTGGTTATTGACTACTTCACTGCCGTGTGATTATAGAGAAATGAGACAACATCACAGTGAGAAAAATTCGTAGGTCATGGACAGGATGCCACGCCGATTAACCCTTTACCCAACGTAACGGCAAAAACCGACCAGCGCTATTCTCAAAAATCGCCAATTAATTTTCATTATTTTTTCATTTTTTGTCTTAAAAACATAGGCTACGACCCCTCGATGAACGAGCTAGTTCCAACGAGGGGTCTTAACCTATGTTTTTGAGCCAATAAATGAAAAAAGTCCGTTATTCGAGAATTTTGTTTGCAAGTGTCGTCTGCTTTTCATGTCAGGTAAAGTGTTAAGGTGAGTTAGATATGCTCGAGGCTGTTCCATCAGGTACTGAACAAAGTGACGTTTTTTAACGTTGTGATGACGTCGGCGGGGCCTAATATTCATTCAATAAAAAAGAAAGCTCTAGAAACCCTTGCTTCACTAATAAGGCACATTCCCCCTACTGCAATAGCAGGTTTTATCAGGAAAATTTACCCATTTACTGTATACCCACTGGTATTATAGGGAGGTGGCGGGGAGGGGGTCTTAATTTTTTTTTGGACAATAATTTACTGATATACGATTGTAACTTCTCTCTTACCGGGCTGAGCTATGTCTGCCTTGATTAGTTGTGCCCCCCTACCCCCCCCCCCCCCCCCCCACACACACACACATTTTTATTTAGCTTCCGCTGCCTCTTATTTCCGCAATATATTTTTAAATCATTTTTTATCTCATTAAATGATATGCACAGAAGTTATTTCTGATTTCTTGAAAATTGTATTGGTTTCTTGGATGAGAATCTCCAGTAAAATTGCAAACTTAGAATTTGGGTATTCGGGTGCAAGTGTGGGCCCGCCGAATTGGCAAATATACACTTTAAAACCAGTTGGGTTAAAATTAACACAAGTCAACTGGGT
The DNA here is from genome assembly GCA_031216915.1 of Pictodentalium vernedei. Lineage (NCBI taxonomy): Eukaryota > Metazoa > Mollusca > Scaphopoda > Dentaliida > Dentaliidae > Pictodentalium > Pictodentalium vernedei. The sequence goes on along the minus strand of CM062297.1, from coordinate 121,014,359 downwards.
TGAGTAAATATGAACCCAATCGGGTTCATATTCACTCAACCCAATAGACTTGGGTTAATTTTTAACACAACTGATTTTAGCGTGTGATAAAAACTTACAAATAATTAGAAAAAAAACGAATTTGAGATAATTTGATTTGTTGTAAATATGTAATTTAAACATAATCATGTCCTTATAACAGGTCGAGTGAGAACGTGGAACCCCGTGTGCTCAAAGAGCTTTAAATATATGATGAACAGGAATGGGGTGCATCTCGCTACCGGCCTCCAGTCTGGACTCGTAAATATGATGCAAATATTTGTTTTTAAACTAAGACCTTCTTCTCGCTTGCTAATATGAATCTACAAGGAGCAAACATGCTAAGCAATGCACGAATCGTATTCTGTTTTTTATTGTTTCAGGGAAATTAAATGCTGCAAAAATAAATCGTCTAATTGTTAAGACTTCGCGTGATGAATTGCCTGAACACAATTGCGCATTGCGAATTCACTTGCGTAGTAAATTAAATTTTCTGCCATCAGCGATAATTCTGCAACGCTGATGGCGCATAAAACTGCAATATTAAAAGCAGGAAAGTCAGGAAAACTAACAAATGCCCTGTTAGATATGAGAAAAAAAATTTTCCCAACGAATGAGTGAAACAAAAAGAGTCTGAACGTCTAGATAATTATTTTTTTCATAAATTGTTTTAACTCTCTCATTTTTAACATCCGAAGCTCCAGACTAATGCATATTAGAGGGCTTCCGAACAAAAACATCCAGGGTAGATGTGGTAACCGAGAGTGTCAATCGTGATATTCTATGACCTTGCCTAAAGTTCGCAAGTGGAAGAATGTACACCAGTTTCCTCCAACTCGAAGTGTGTCCACCACTTTATGTACTGAAAAGGTAGAAACAATACGGCATCAAACGCAAATGAATGTTTTAATACGTATCCAGGCAGTCCCGCCAAAATCATACTATTATCGGAGGCAACGTAACATGGGGTGGGATGGTGGGATGTATGGCCCAAAAACTATCAATTTATGCTGATACGCATTTAACCCTTTTACGACCACGCCTGCTTCATCCATACATGGAGGGCTTCTATTTACGCCTGTATGCGAGGAAGTTTAATAAAATTTATGACATACTTGAAACTCTATCATCTGATTAATTGTTGGAAAGGGCTCTCTGACAATCAGATGGTAGGTTTGGTCTGCGCATACCAGAACGTACAAATAATCAGCATAGCATATGTGACAATAGTCGCTTTCGGCAGCGAAAGTGTTAATAAATAGAGGGTTTTGAGTGATTACTGAAAATTATCTTATTCGTGACCACCACAAAAATTGTATTTTTCGTTCGTGGCCATTCTCTCTAGCTGAGCTTGGTCAATGAATTCAACATTTATCCGGTTCTTTCCATTTCTCCTACTTATATATTTATTCATTGGTGTTTAAAGTCAGAAACGTTTGCGCAATGGCTAATCATGGCCACAATATGGAAAAATAAAAAGGTCAGTCAATCGTTTATACCCCATGTTGCCTATTTTAGAGGACTTGCATTAGTGACTGGGTCCTATTTTACCAGTGTGAACAAGCACTGCTTCACTTCCCGGGGTTCCCACAGGGGATTTCTCTCACTTCCACTACTTCATCCAACCAGAAGGCTAACCTTCGGGATGACAGATGGTAGGAGAATACGTACACCAAACCATAACATACACATCAAAAAACGAAAAAAGAATTGCTAGAGAGGATTTGCACATTTGCCGACAAATTAAAATATCACGGTTACGTGACACAAAAGCACATAGTCAAGTCTTTCGGAAGTATAACATATAATGACGCCCCCCCCCTCCCGCCCACACACACACACTCACACACATACATGTTCACCCCCACCCTCACAGGTACTTACACAGTCTTGTTTAACCGTTTCTTTGGAAACTTCTTTTTGTTTATTTATTTATTTATTTATTTTACTGGTGTTTTAGGCCACATACCTATGCAGAATGGCTAATCGTGATCGTGACAGCTTTACGGGTGAAGAAAGCCGGAGCACCCGGAGAGATCCACCGAGTATCGATCGACTAGCAACTGTCAGCTCCTAAACAATTTAACTCTGTTCAAGCTCCGCTCAAGCAGGGTTTAGTCCGGTTGAAGACATGTGCACCGTCAACGTGCAGTACGCCTTAGTGCACGACGTCATCGTGCCCCCATGTAGGCAACCTGGATAAAGTGCCTTGCCCAAGGACACAACGCGGGTCGTCCCGGACAGGGATCGACCTCGGTACCTCTATCATAGAAGTCCAACAGTCTACCACTGAGCCACCGCGTTCCCAACTTCTTTTTAATTTGTTCTGTTGTTTTTGTTGTTGTTCTCCATGACAAACAATGAAAAACATATCCCCACAAACCGGGAAGACAAATCTTCAACAAATAGTTTTCTTTGCAAGGGCTAGGGAGAATCTTTGTGGAAATCCGCCCATTAATGTCTACAGTTGAAACTAGAAGTCCTGTCACAATTGTAACAACAGTCACCGTACACAAATAACTGAGACTGGAGTTTCTTAACGTGGGTTCATTTATTTTCACCTAAAACAACTTCATCACTGTACACAATCAATTCGCTATACACAATCACAGTATTTATGAACTCTCTCAGTGTGATGAGTTCAGTGAGGCACAACAGCAAGCAGAGGCGACAACATATCCATCCTTGGTCATCAGTTATTGTGACTAACAAGAATGATCCAGTCATGAGAGACCCTATCTTATTCTGAGAAATCCTCCCAGAAACAAAGAATTACTGAATCTCCAATCACATTACAGTACGTGGAGAGTGGGTTGTAACTAAATCACCCGCAGAGTGGAGTTATCACCCAAGCTATAACTTTCAAATTTTGTATGTATCGACAAAAAACACAAGCAATGTTTCAGCCAATGGACCTCCGGGTTTAACCAGGAGGTCCATTGGCTGAAACATTGCTGGTGCTGGTGATGCTTTGCAACAAATTTGCAATTATTGCTCTGCGGGTGATTTAGTGATAATACACTCTCCACGTACTGTATTTACTTTTATACATTATAGACACCTTTTTTAAACAAACACAGTTTCAAAAATATATTTATATTGATAACTTTTTGGTCAAGAACAGAACACAGCACTGAAAAACACTAGATCTGAATTAATTACATTTGGTCACTGCAGATAAGATATTGATTGGATTGTCCAATCGAGAGTCAGTTTAACAATGCTCTCTGCATGCAGTTAATAGAAAATGCAATGGGGGTCTTCCCGTTTCGCCGATGTGATTCTAATGGGGTAGGTGTCAGTAATCCGCAGATCAAAGAAGTGCCGCGATAATTTGTTAATTTGGATGTTGGGAGATAATTTTTATCAATTTAACCCATGTACCACAGGGAAACTCACAAGTAACGACGAATTGATTGAATGTAATGTAATTTTTTTATTGATTTATCAACGCAATAAACGAATTTCGACTGACTCTGTCTAAAAATGACAGTGCGTCAATCTGACCTTCCCTAAAGAGTCTTTTATAATAAGATAAAGCATTGTCGATGGCACGATACTTGTTGTCATCTTGCTTGTAATCGTCTCTGAGGCTGCACTTTTCTGTTGCATACTTGTACACTGCTTGGGCGTAGTGGAAGTGACAGCCTTTGATGGTCGCAGAAGAGAAAACTTGTCGTAAAGCATTTTGTGCAGCAGTTTCGAAATCAGTAAAGATTGTTGCTGGTTGTAGGTGAATGTCTAAAGATGAAGCCTTCTGGTGCTGAAGAATTTTATATAAGTTGACTTGGTTTTATTAGGCAGCAAGCCATAGACTAATGGCAACATCTTATTGTCGACGGAAGCATGGATGGTATACAGCTGATAAAAGAGTTTCGGTGATTTCTCAAATGTCCCATCACAGAAAAACGAAGTCGCTTCGTCGAGGAGGTGTAAGTTTGACGCTGTGCTGAAAATGAGGCAGTTGACGTCGCTTGGATCTGACAGTAAAAACTGATCTCCCGCAGTTGTTTCCATGTAACTATCAGGTAAGCTGATTGCTGAGCGAGTTTTCGGAAGAGCCGGTATGGTTTTCGCACGAGACCTGTATAATGCTGATTTGATGCTATAGAATGTAGGAACTTTAGCAATGATGAGTGGGTCGGTATCCGATCTGAGAGAACCAAGCTCCTCTTGGTAAAGTGCGCTCACTGATTTGCTGTCGTGTCGAACGGTTTTCTTTAAATCTGCTAGGAAAGCATCGGCTACAATCTGCTCCATATCTGGTGGATGATTATGCTGCCCCATCGGCGAACTGATAAAATCGTTTTTCGTGTTGATAGTTGACCGACATCCTAAAGAATCTTTTTTAACGCAGTTCCAATGTATATTTGGTTGATTCTGAGACTTCACACGAAATTTATAACCACCATAAACTAAGTGTCTACCACCTCTCTTATTAGGGATGAAAGAAACATTTACTTGTTCACTTGCCATGATGAATTGAAGGAAATGTGTTGATGTACAGCATGAAGGGTCATATTATATACTATTGAGATGTTTGAAGTTGTTTAGTTGTTTACAGTTGATCAATGTTAACTGATTGTTAATCACTTTGGGACCATGAACTCAGCCGGTGAAGAAGAGTTAATATCAATCAGTGGGATTAACAACTTGTTCACACCTCCACCGGCGATTAGTTTTGGTTTGTTTATTTAACCTCATCGGCGAAACGGGAATAAACCATGCAATGTTGTGGAAAAAGTGAGCAGTGAATTAGCTGTAATAAAACAGAATTGTTAAGTGTTCCTTATTAATCATCACGATGTTGTGTCTAGAATATTTGTTTTATCATCTGAGTGGAAATATTGTGGATATCACACAGAAAATATACAATAAAATCTGAAAATATATTATAACCCCTAATAACCCTGAAATAAAATCTCATCAATCTAAATAAAATATAATTGTGCAATTTAACCCAATTAGAACAAAGTAGTTAGTTAGTTAGTTAATGCGCTCCTTATTGCAGAGTAGTGAAGTAGTCTAACTGAAATATACAAGAATGTTTGCGCCGAGCAATTCGAAATATAATGCACTATTAGCAATGTCTGTAGTGAAAAAACAAACTGAACTGATGAAACAGAAAAAAATAATAATATTGAGACTACAGTATGTGGGGGAGGATTACTACTAAATCACTATGGGATAGGTTTTTCACTTTCAATTATTTACAATTTCTGAGGACAAAACACAAGAAGCACCTGCAAACTTTCATCACATGGACCACCGAGTTACATTTTCCAACTTCATCCATATTAATTACAGTTAATTACAAGAAAGATAGAAAACGTTTTTTTACAGCAAGTCAACGCGTTCACAGCGATTGCTTACCTTGGATACGGTAGTCAATGACTCCAAATGGAACGACAATAGAACGCCCACGAATACATCTTGAATTTCCTGAAATAGTTTTTGAAAACACAAACTTTCCGACAGGTTACGCCGATTTTACTGTCGCAAATTTTATTGATTAACCAATCACATTTTGGAGATTCATAGTAATCGTGTCAGGCCATAAAATAATGTAGAGTACAGTGACAGGGCTTCTAGTTTTAACTGTAGGTTCTGAAAAAAATTAGGAAGACAGACCCCCACACCCAAAGTTTTGTTTAACGGCTTTTATGTGGACTTCTGTTTTTCTTTGTCCTCGGTGACAAACAAGTTCCCATAATGTTAGGGAGATAATCCTTCACCCATTGTTTCTTTACACGAACTCGGACACATCAAGGAAATTGTGCTCTGTGGGAACCGAAAACCAGTCTCTTGGTTCTTCCAAAATATGGAGGCAGACCCCCATCGGACTCTCACACAGACACAACAGGCAGCGTGTTTCATACTTTCATATATGTAGCTGTTGTAAGGAAATGAACCAAGCAAACATGACAACTGCAGCTAAAATACCCGATAGAGCCATCGTTTTTTTTTTGACGGTGTGCAACGGTTTGGTGATTTATGTGTTGGTCTTCTAGTTGCCAGGCTGAGTTGCTGTGGTTCCAATTTCGGTGTGAGATTAAAAACCAGATCAGATCAAATGAAACGGGAGATACTAAAACATCATGTTAGTCCCTAAAACCATACACCATTGAAAATATACGTTATTATCTTCCTGAGTTGATGTCAAAAAAAATATTGTTTTTTCAAATGTTAACTTGAATTATTTTGTCCACACAGCGCCATAGTAATCTATTTTTTAGCATTTCACAATACAGATTTTCGGGCATGCGTCCCAAGAGGATAACATAGTTGGTCATGGCTTTACGCCAACACTGGGGTCTTTAAAATTAAAAATGTCAATTATTCGGTTGCAGTACTCTGTCCCGCAAATGCTAGACGTGACAAAAATTTGTTTTTCTTTTTTGGGGGAGGAGGGACACACCCAACCTTCCCCAGTATTTACAACCCTGGCGTCAGTTGGCTATAAATAGCGACGATTGCTGGCGTACATTATTCCTCTCGCAGTCGAGCGTTGGTCGTGTTTGCCATATTGTCGCGATAGTCGGTTCAGGAGTCAACTATCGCAACAAAATGATTAATGCTTTGGCCAACGAACAAATCAACTCATCCACTGTTACCTTCAACCAGAGCTCTGCGAAGATGACCGATTGGAGATGGGGAGGGGATTCAAAACGTGATTTCTCCCAAATGTGATGACTCAAGTCTTGACTGATAAAATATTCCAACTACATCATTAAGGCATGCCTTCGACGAAGGCATGCCTTGATGATGCAGTTGGAATATTCGTCAGTTGGGATTGCAGTTAAAACATTTATGAGTTCTTGAAAATTAATTTGTGTTTAAATACATGTAGTAATCGTTACGAACAGGGTTGGGGTAGTCGTATTCAGTCGTATTCGAATGCAGTTTATCAAGTATTCACATGTATTCAGTATTCACTGAATGTTATGAATACATGTATTCGTATTCAAATACATTAAAATTTGAGCTGTATTCATGAATACATTTTGAATACTTTCTATATTTTGGAATTTAAGAACCATATACTGAATAAAAGGTTTTCACAGATCAAGCCCATGGACTCCAGACAACAAATTCACACCTCATATCAATATTAAAGACTTAATAATCCCTGATATTATTTATATACCACCAAACACCTTGTCTGAAATTTATGCATTGAAAGCAGACAATAGACTTAATTATCAATTAACTTGTCACAATACAACCTATTAATGTAACAATGGCCACATATCCCCATGGCTTTTTAAATTGTTGAAAACATGGACAATAAAAATAAAACAAAAAAACTTGTGTTATTGGACACAACTCAGTTATTCAATGATATTATATTCTAAACTTTTTGGATTTATTTAAAGTTTTTCAATTTATCCATTATTTCACAGTGAAAACACATATTTATTTATTTACTCCTGTTTAAGGTCACCTTTGTACAGCTCAGTATGTCTAATTATAATCGGCGAAAGCACGTAAATATTATAAAAGAAAATACTACTGCTGTTAGTAAACTTTCAGCCAACAGACCTCCAGGTTTAACCCTGAAGTGCATTGGCTAAAACCTTACTAGCCTTCTTATGCGGTGTCATTGCAATTGATACTTAATGTTCTGGAGGAAACGCCAGTCTGTGATTTTTTAAAGATAATCCACTCACATTTTGTGATGTGTTGTCCATGGAGAGTAGTCTAATTACTATGACACCCATAGAGTGGATTTCCCGTCAGGTAATTACTTTAGTTTTCCAACAAAGCATGCTAAGCACAATTAAAGCTCCAGCTAAAGGACCGTCAGTTTAAAAATGACTTTTAACCCAACAAACAAAAAACTTAAAGGCCTTGCTATAAATACTTCTAATTTAAAAAGTATTCAAATATTCAAAAATGTATTCATGAATACATTATAATGTATTTGTATTCGTATTCAAATACATTCGAAAATTTGTGTATTTGTGTTCGTATTCATGAAATTTCAACGTATTTGTATTTCGTATTCGAATACATTTACACCAAGTATTCGCCCCAAGCCTGGCTACGAATGGGCTTCCCAAATTCATATTTAGTTAGCGAGTGCCGTTCTCCAAATTGTTTAAACTGGGCACCCAGCAACCCGAATCTGATCCACAAACTGTCATGTGTATGACCAACTGTTTGTATGACATAAATTTAAGTATCAAATTTAGACTGATAATCACCAAAAGTGAACCGATGTCTAAGACTGCAATTCAGACGAAAATGTCCCGATTGGAAAAAAATGTTAGTGATACTTCGACATAGATTTGATACTTGGGCATATATCACACACTCAGTTTGTCATGGAGGTCTTAAACCTTGATTTGGGCCCGCTACATGACCAATTTGAAGTACTGCTACGGTACGTGTTAATTTAATAAGATGTTGTGTCACGACTATTACGTGTATATTTTATATATCCAAAATACATTTCAAAGAAGTTTTCAGTTTTGTTTAACTTTATCCTCGATTGACTAATATTCCTACTACGTCTTCATGACATACCTTCAAGGAAGGCATGCATTGATGACATAGTTGGACTATTTGATCAGTCGGAAACTGAGCTATCACAGTCATAAAAAATCAGGATTGCTACCCCTCCCCATCTGTCTTTGCGACGTCAGGGTTAACAGTATTTGTGTTTAAAGTTGGTATTCCTTTAATATGGTTTTACTGTTCTATTAATGAGTCTCGCGTAGCTTTTCTACCCGACGGTAATTGGCATGTTTAAAAAAGAGTCCTTAGGGGACTTGAAACTCTCACCTGACAAAGGCCTATTGATTCTTCACAAAGGAATTTAAGGAATTTTTTAACAATAATTCGTCACTTATTATTTACTTTTATTACTTTCCAAAGTGTGATTTACTGGTATTTCGGGGTTTGATTATAAACGATAATTTAACAAGTGAATTATGCAATCAACAATTGTGTCATGTATCCGTGCGCGCAAACGAAGACGCTTTGTGGTGGATGTAATGGGGACTTCATTATTTTTTTTTTAAAATAATATAATTATCGTTAATAATATGAAAAGTAGTAAACAGAGTAATCGCTTGACTAGACTGGTTACGTTAAATAATTCCTTCGAGACGAAGGACTATATTGTAAAACACTCGTGCGCATTACCAGTTATAATAATAATAATGATAATATCAACAGATTCTGACTTGTGGTTTTCAGTAAGAAGACTTGTAAAGAGTTATATCCATATTGCACTCAGGTAAAATTCAGGCTCCCAAATAGGAACTTGGGAACTTGATTTGAACACATTTCAATCTGATTCCCATGAAGATGTTGTGTACCAAATATATAATGATAGTGACTGGTTATCGGGAGAAGACGCGTTTTAAAGATTTGTTCTCATTTTTCACAAAGTTAAACTTCGGGCTCCACGCGGAGCCCAAATATGAACCGATGGACTTGATTTGAACACATATGTGTAAGACCTCCATCGCCGTACAACGAATATCAAAAGAGTTTGGATTTTGGATCTGGACAAGAAGAATTCTAAAGAATGTCCCCAATATTAGCTCACAAACTCAATTTCAAGAAACTTGAATCTGCAACCACAAAGATGCTGTATACATAATATCTAATGTTCCAGTGAGACTAAAATCCTCTTCCTCTGATTGAACGAGAGCTCGTTTAGTATATTCTATGTTTACGGCTCAGGTGGCAAATGTTACCGTCTGACGTCACAACGCGAAATATTTGCAATGGCGTCGTCCGTTTCGTAACTGCTTCATCAACGGAGTGACTAGCAAGCCGTTTCATTTTTCTGGATGTTTCACGTGTGTTCACAGCAGACGGTGTTCCGGGTGAAGTGTTGTTTACATTACAAACTAATTTACGATTTGAACTAAGATGGAATGAGTTTATCTGGTTCAAATTATTATTTATCCAGTGCCGTTGTGGATACATGAGAGGTTTATTTACGAAACCTGTGATCGTTGAAAGTTGCCTTGTACAAGGCAATTTTTAACGATCACAAGTTCAGTAAATAAGCCTCTCGTGTTTCACGGTATAGGTTTTGGGCTATGGGTAGTGTCTATTGGAACATATACGTTATTGTGATGAACTGACGGTAACATGGTCCGAGGTTTGTTGCTCAGAGCGTATGTTCAACCTCGACGCTTCGCGTCTCGGTTGAACATAAGCTCCGAGCCGCAAACCTCAGACCATGTTACCGTCAATTCATCACAATAACTAATAAAGATTTTGACAAGTGTATCTTGAGGACAAGATTTTCAAAGAATACTAGGCCCACTCATGTTGACCAAGGTAAAATTCGGGCTCCCATGGAAAACCCAAATATGAATACATGGACTTGATTTGAGCAAATATGAATCCGCCCCAAAGATGCTGTGTAACAAATATCAAAGTATTTTGTATTTGGATATGTACAAGGAGACATTTGAAATATTTTGTTTTTGGATGTGAACAAGAAGATATTTGCAATATTTTCCTCATAGTGCAGTAAATTAAAATTAAGGGGCCATAATATGAACTTACAGAGTCGATTTGAAGAAATTTGAATCTGACACCCATAACGATGCTGTATTCCAAACATAAAAAAATCTGATTGGTGAGGATTTTTAAAGAGTATTCCCCATGTTGCACTGAAGTTAAAACTCAGGCTCCCATTGTGACCGCAAATATGAACTCGAGGACTTGATTTAAATAAACTTCAATCTTGCCCCCATAATGATGCTGAATACCAAATATTAAAAAGATTCTCACTGGTTGCTCATAAGAAAAACGTGCTCCAAGTTAAAATTCAGGATTCCATAGGGAGCTCAAATATGAACCACGGAATTTGATTCTGAATCTGATCACCAATCCAACCACAACCCAAAGGATGCAGTATAACAAATATCAAGAAAGTTTGGCTTGTGGAGCAAAACAAGATTTTCAAACAATATTCATCATACTGCACAAAGTTAGAATCCGGAGTCCTACAGGGAGCCCCAATATGAACTCATGGACTTGAGTTGAACAACTCATAAGGTTGCTAAATACAAAATATCAAAAGATTCCCACTGTTGGATCCAGAGAAGATTTTTAAAGAATAGGGAGCCTAAATGTGAATCCAGGTAGACTAGTTTTGAACAAACCTGGATCTGCCCCATAATGCTGTATACCGAATATCAAAACATGCTTGTTGGTGGCCCGGATGAAGAAGATTTCCAAACAATATTTCTCATACTGCATTATGTCAAAATTTGGAATTTCACATGGAATCCACTTACATTGTATATCAAATATCAAGATTCGGACTCGTGCTTCCGGAGACGATTTGTTTTTAATTTTTGAAAATAGGCTGACTCAGTATTTTTTTTATTTCATATAGGGTGCGGTATGTTACAACTGATTGTATGTTTTTAGGGGATTTTCTTTGGAGGGGAGGGGGTGTTGTTTTTGTTTTGTTTTTTTTGTTTGTTTTTTTTTTTGCTTATGCGATATTCTAGTGGTCCAAATGATGTTTTATTCCAAATAACAGTTCTCTGTTCCACGCGGTTTTGGACATATGGGCGTTTTAAAAAACAACTAAATGAGCCAATAATGCAACATGCGAAATTTTGTTAAAATCGACTTATCGGTTCTAAAATTAGAAATTTCGAGCGGGGCCACAACTCCTGCCCCTCCCAGAAAAGTGAAAAATATTACCCTCAAACTTCTCTTGCACAAACGTTAGAGTAAATACCATGTATCAAGTTATTCCATCCATCGGATCATGAGATTAAAATTTTGTTTTTAAATTTGGACCAATGTTACCCCACTTCCTCCCGTTTGAGGTGGGGGGGGGGGGGGGGGGGGGCTGCAGCAGCATATCAATTTTCCCAAAACGGAATTGCCCATCCACAGCCATCATTCACATAAAATGTTATTGGAATTGATCCAGCAGTTTGGGAAAAGAAGACCCAAACACCACAATTTACAACGGACAACGGACGGAGAGTGATCAATATATAGACAGAACCGCACAAGCGTTTGAATGGGTTAATGTTTGTCGCACGAGTTTGGTTGGGCGCAATAATACCACGAGAGGCGAAGCCTCGAGTGGTATTCTGCGCCAAACCAAACGAGTGCGATAAACATTAACCCATTCAAACGCTTGTGCAGTTCTGTATTTATTACACACCTTCGCAATTTCTAAAACAGGCCTTCTACAGTAATACTAAGTGAGAATTAACCTATCCTTCTGAGAAGTAAAGGAAATAAAATAAGACAAAAATCCAAATTATTCTTCACAAGCACGAGACCAGTCTTATTGTTATTTCGTACGCTGATTGAACTTTCATTCATAGTTTCAACTTGTTACTCCACTCATCAAGAAGCCATCTCTTGATCCTGACAACCTGAAGAATTATCGATCAGTATCGAACCTCTCTTTCCTGTCTAAATTGTTGAAAAAGGTTGTTGCTTCACAACTCAAAAAACATCTGCATGAAAATGATCTTTTAGAGCCTTTCCAGTCTGCATACAGAGCCAATCACAGTACAGAGACAGCTTTACTGCGAGTCAACAACGACATTGTTAAATCAGTGTCTGAGGGTAAGGCTGTACTGCTTGTTCTCTTGGATTTGTCAGAAGCATTCGACACAGTCGACCATGATATTGTTTTGCAGACATTGACACGCCATGGCATATGTGGAACTGTCTTATCATGGTTTGCATCATATCTAGAAGGTCGCAGTCAACAAATATATATCAACAAGACCAGTTCAGAAAGCAAGATGTTAAAGTGTGGTGTTCCTCAGGGCTCAGTTCTTGGTCCACTTTTGTTCACTCTGTACACTTCTTCTCTGGGTCGTCTTCTTAAAAGGCATGGCATATCATATCATCTGTATGCGGATGATACCCAACTGTACATTACATTTAATTCATCTCTTCAAAGTGACTCAATCACTGCAGTCAGCAACATGGAAACTTGCATAAATCTGGTGCGGGAATGGATGATAGGTTTTAAACTGAAAATGAATGACTCTAAAACAGAATTCTTAGTGACATCCGGGGTTCGCATGCCTACACCCACTGTTACATCAATTCAGGTTGGAAACAACATCACCATGAAAAGTGAATCGCCCAGGAATATTGGACTGATTATGGACTCAAATTTAAAGCTAGACATCCATATCAATAAAATATGTCAAAAATGTTACTGGCAGCTTCGGAATATTGGAAGACTGAGAACTTATCTTAACCAATCAGCACTTGAAAAACTTGTGCATTCCTTCATCACCTCACAACTAGACTATTGTAATTCAGTGTTAGTGGGGCTGCCGCAGTATTTGATTCAGAAGCTTCAAAAAGTACAGAATATTGCTGCAAGGATAATTACTGGTACCAAATGCTCTGAACACATAACACCTGTTTTAAGACGATTACATTGGCTTCCAGTTAAACAGAGAATCAGTTTCAAAATATTGATCTTAGTATTCAAATGTATCCACAAACTGGCTCCAGTTTACCTGCAAGAGCTCATCACTGTATACACTCCATCACGCAGTCTGAGATCTAAAGATCAAATTCAACTAGTCACACCTTTTAGCAGAACTAATCTGGCTAATGATCGTGTGTTCTCCACCGTGGGTCCAAGATTGTGGAATGCGTTGCCTATTAGTGTCAGAAATTCAGAAACTATCAACATCTTCCAAAGAAATCTTAAAACTTTCCTATTTACTGAAGCATTCTCCTGAACCTCCCTAGAGGAAACTGAAACATGTGACTCTTTATTTTCAGAAAAGTGTATTTTATTTCTGTGAAGCGTTTTAGGGCACTCTTCGTGGTTTTACGCTTTTACAAAATCAATCATTATTATTATTATTATTATTATTATTATTATTATTATTATTAAATTGTAATGCGTCACCACTTCGATCGATGAAACACTCTTCATCTGAAATACAGTTCACCGTCTTTTTGTGCCTCAATTTTACAGCGCGAATTCTGAACGGTTGATGTGATCCCCACCAAAAAAGTTACCACACATTTACAAAAAACAATAGGTGTAAATTCGGAAAATCCATCAATGAGAAATTATAAAAAAAAAACTCACATGTTTATCTGACTTCAAAATTCCCTGCGACTGTTGTTACTCGACTTGTCGACAGACCGGTTAAGATTTTAGTCAAGATTACAGTAGTCATTGTCAATTCATCCCACGTAAATTAAATTTATATCCTTATTGTCCAAGAGAAATTATCGTATTGTTCACTATTCCTGCTCAAAATGTATTAAAGTTCGTGTTATAGCCTTTAACAGGGGTACAAAATCCATACGAATTCAAGTGAATATCGACAGGCAATTTGTTTTGGATTTGGTGACCTAGAAACTTGCTCGCGCAACGTCATTCATTTGAAATGACGTCACTCATAGACGCTTTCATATTCTGTTTACATTGTTCTTTAGTTTGAACTGTATGTGAGTCATTTCCATCTCATACTTTAACCCATCGGGTTATTTAGTCAGCCAGTATTGTTCACGTTAAGAAAATAAATTAGAAAGTTTCTTTTGATGGTCGGACAGTCATTACTAGATGAGTTTCTTCAGAAACAATATAAACGTAGATACTATAGACTGCGAACATCCACTTTATAACATCAAAATAAATGACCCATCGCATGGAAACGGGCCCATGTACTGTATCCCCAGAAATATGACTGGTTCCATTGTTACATTAAAAAAAGTGCCAAAATCTGTATCCCACACGTGTGCAATAAAAGTTTATTTTTATCACACATCCCAGAATGCCGTGGACAAACCTTAATTTTAAATGGGTGTGTAATAAAAACCCCGACTCACGACCACCCAGTTACGTGCTATAAATTTTCTACCATTTTAGTATTTTTATCTAACTATTTGTTCTTGTAGTTTGCATCCCTGGCTTATATTGTCAATGACTATCTACTTTCGAAAGAAATATCTCCCTTGAAATCATTGGATGTGGCTAGGAAGGTCTGATTAAAAATCAAGTAATTATTGAGAAAACATCTATGGCATCAGAAGAAAATAGAGCCAACTTTCTTTTTGTTACTTTTGATAAATGAAAACAACAGACAGCTCTCGGAGCTGTTTGTTGTTTTGGTTTATTAAAAATAACAAAGGAACACTTGGCCTTTTATGACAAGCTAATTAGAAATAACTACTTCACAGATAATCTATCACACTAACCAACACTGAATGTCCACTTCTTTTTGTTTAGCGAAAATGGTTTTCAGTAATTTGCAAGTGCTTATTTTTCCCAGCAAGAAAATAGCAAATTTCACCTCCTATACTTATATATTACTGGAAATGACAGTGCCTGTATTATATGTCACGAT
Organism: Pictodentalium vernedei; assembly: GCA_031216915.1. NCBI lineage: Eukaryota > Metazoa > Mollusca > Scaphopoda > Dentaliida > Dentaliidae > Pictodentalium > Pictodentalium vernedei. Next base: position 120,998,994 of record CM062297.1, on the reverse strand, counting down.
GCGCACACTCTTGATATAATGAACAGAAAGGAAGTTACAGAATATCAGAGGGTAGTGAAAATGTCGTTTTCTTAATTTTTAAGGGGTTTCCACAGAGAACAACAGTAAAACATTCAAAATGATTGTGAATGAATTGTACAAAGACACCTTTTGTATTTTTATTCTAGTCTACAGGAAAATGTCTGAAGGTTGTGAAGTGATGCGAGTAGGTAATAAAGGAGAGTTTACTATCGCTTTGTACATGTACGTGTACAACATACGTATACGATGCGTTCACCAACGTGGAATTCAGTGTTAAATCGCACGCTTGTTCACAAAAATGTACAGTGATCTTGAATCCCCCATGTTTTTTTTTGTGACTCCTAGATCGCACTTTTAACGTTCAAATACTCGTGGTGAACGCGCGTTTTTTAAAAAAAAGGTGAAATTGTACATCTTCACTTTTATCTTTTACTTTAAAAAATTTTGTCGACGTCCCATCGCAGATCAGACCATCGATCCATCGTTGGTGAACGCGAGCAAAAAATTCTAGGCTATCATCAAAAAGCGGTCTGCGGATTTTGCATCAGTGATCCAGAACTCTCAATTGTTTTGAGGCGGTGGGTTTTTCCCATTTATGACGTCATTAGGGGAATTCCCCACTATGGGAATTCCCAAACTCAGCTAATCGACCGATCGGATCGCTCGATTCTCCGCCAATTGACCGATCGAATCGCTCGATTCTCATAAACTCGATCTGAACAAAGAGTGTTGTCGGTGTGTTAGAAATTCGCGAGCCCGCTGTCACGTCTTCCTGAAGTAAAACTATCACATGTTATCGTTATGATTGAATGAGATTTTTGTTCAAAAAGTGTCGATTATGAATATGGTCTGTATTATAGACATTCATGTTTTGTCTTGATGAGACGGATAGAAATTGAGTTTTGGAGGATATTGTTTGAAGGAGTCGATCTGTAATAGATATTCGCGTTTTGTCTTGAATGAGACGAATAGAAATTGAGTTTTGGGGGATATTGTTCGAAGAGTCAAACACTTAGTGGAATGTTTAATACGCATTTTCCGCTCAATTAGGTTTTTGAGTGGTAAATTTTTAATATATTCATGATAGCAATCAGAGAGAGATGAAATAAGTTCTCAGCGTTAAAATTAGTTTTCTTTTGTGTGTTGAAACTGTTTAACAGTCATCAAAGGGATTCTCTCTTAATTCGACAATGAGTGAATGGTTGTTTGATGTGTGAATGGAGATCTTTTGACAAAATGTAAAAACTACTGTCAAAATGCGTTAAATCAGAAACCGGTTTGTCATGTACTGTTTAAACGTATTCTTAAACTTCACCAATTCAATTAACAGTCAGTTTATTATATTAAAGACGGAAAGATTTTTATTACTTAAAACATAAAAATATAATTAAACATTTAATTTTGAAAATAATAAAAACAATTAAAACGAAAGATGTTTTTACAGATGGATCCTAGACATCGAGATCTAATTTTAGGCGAGTATGAACGTGCTAAGAAGGGTATTCAGTCAGCTGATAGGAGCAGATGTCTTGGTGAGATGGAACTCAAACGCGAAGCCACAAAAATATTTAAACCCGTGACGGAGGGTCAAGAGCGAAGCAGGAAGGAGATAGTCGAAGAATTGAGACCCATAAAGGAGAGTTCTTTGAGAATGGGTTCGTTGCCTCCTAGGTTTGGAAATCGGTATTCCGTTCAATCTACACCGGATTACGTTCCCACGGGAATTCAAACAGATATGAGCGAGAGCGACGATACAGCTTCGACTATCACCACTAGTAGCGTCGCATCGTCCGATGATGATGGCGGTAAGAGAGATCAGTCGTATGGATTTTATAAGGATTCGGAGGGAAGGATTTTTGTAGGAGACACAGAAGTAGAAATTGACGATGATGAATTGATCGTGGGTTCGAACAAATACGAATTGACCGATGGTCTGCGCAGATTGCTCCTTTACGACAAGCCTAGCGATTACACGGATCAGGATTTTGATAATTACGGAGACATTCTGGTTCAGACCCACGCCATGAAGAGAAATAACGATGCCAGAGAGACGAGACCCAAAGCCAACAGAGGTTACAAGTGGACGAAAGTGGTGAAACCCATATGGGATATGAACAAGAAGTTCGTCGAATCGGTGACTGGCAAAGGGGTGAAAACCACTTTTCTTCCGAGCGATTCTAACGCTCTGTCTCAGAGATTGAGTTTGTTGATGGCGAGCAGACGGGCTGGTAACACAGGATTAGATAATCAGATAGTTGCTATATCTGACGAATTGTTAAGACAGAAGGTTTTGAATAAAAACCAGTATAAAAGGCTGATGAACGAATTGAAGGATTGATGTGTATATAATAAGTAGAGAGAAACAAACAAACAAACAAAAAAATAAAACAGTAAATTTTTACATTAAATAATAAAAGTATTTAAACGGCAAAAACGATTTACCAGTGAAAAAAACCCAAAAATATATCATAAAAATAAAATATGTTGGTGATAAAGAACAGGGGATACGTCAGGACTTACGTTCAAGGCGGTTCTGGCATCGTCGATTCTATAATGCGAGCGTTCACGGGCGATGCGGGTAGAAAACTCGCATCGACCGCGTTTGAGGTCGGTAAGAAGACGGCTTTGGATGCTGGTAAGAAAGCCGCTTCCGAAGCCAGTGGTAGGGCAGCTTCTGTGGCTGACAAGAGGGCAGCCGACGAGTTGATCGACAAGTTGATCAGTCCGCCGGCGAAGCGAGCTGCGTTAAAGCGAACGCCGAAAAGTTGGAAAGATTTTAAGGATGCTGTGGTGCCCATACAAGATTTAGCCAAAATGACGAGTGGATCCGGATTGAAGAGAACTCGCGACGGTGCGATATAAATAAATAATAACATTAAAAACAGAGATTGAAAAACATAAAAAATTTGCGTTTGAAAAGAATCTAAAATAACAAACAAACAAAATAAAACAAAGATGAACATTAAAGATATGTCTTGGAACGACGCCGCGACCAAGAGGTCGAATAAGGAGTTCTTTCCCAAGAGCATAAGAGGCTTGATAGTGGGAAAATCGAATTGTGGAAAGACCAATCTGTTGATGAATCTGTTGTCCCGACCCGACTGGTTGGATTACGACAGATTGTTCGTGTTTGGCAAGAGCTTGTTTCAACCCGAATACAGATTGCTTCGAGAGTGCATGGATCGCAGATTTCCCAAGGACGTCATAGCCAGAATTTTTGACAGTAGGGAGGAATTCGACAAGAGCGAAGCTCCACTTTCGACCATTTTGGACGGTGCGGCGATGGAGCTGATGAAGAGAAATGCATCTTCGAACGTCGAGTGTCGATTTTATGAGAACGCTAGCGACGTTCCGGATCCTAGAGAAATCGGAAGATAAGAATCTCATGATTTTCGACGATCTGCTTTTGGAGAGACAGAACCGATGCGAATCGTATTACGTTAGGGGTCGACACAGCAACGTGGACTGTTTCTACCTGTCGCAGAATTATTTTCGATTGCCCAGACAGACGATAAGGGAGAACGCTAATTTTCTATGTCTCTTTCGCCAAGATCTCAAGAATCTCAATCACATCTACGGCGATCACGTCGCAAACGACATGAGCGCGGCGGAATTCAGGAGATTCTGCTAGAGGGTTTGGGATGGTGAACTTTACAATTTCGTCGTGATCGATTTGACAAGCGAATTTAATCGCGGGAAATATCGGTGCGGATTCGACAAGTTTTATGTTTCTGATGATAATAATAAGATAGAGCGTGAAAATAAAATTTAGAAAATAATAAATCTTCAAATAATTAGTTTTGAATAAAAAAAAAATAAAATTAAATATAATGTTCGAACATGGAGAATTGTTAGGATGGATAGCCGAGAATACGGCTGCAAAACAATCCATTCAAATCGTGGTGAGTGGCGATTCGCTACGAAATTCGAACCTTCCATCGAATTGAATAGAGAGAAAAGTTACGAGATGGCTTTGGTGAATCTGGAGACTTATTATTCCTTTCCCAACGTCACCGAAAAGAATAACTCGTTCAAGTATTCCGACGGAACGGATTGGTTGGAGATTCGAATTCCCAAAGGGAGTTACGACATAGACGATTTGAACGATTACATTCAGACGCGAATGAAGACGGATGGAAAGGGAAGCAACAAGATCAGACTCGCTCCCAATCCTAATACCTTACAGACGATGTTGGATTTGGAAGATAATTTTTGAGTGGATTTCAACACGGACGATTCTATAGGCAAGATGTTGGGATTCGATCGAAAGATGTATCGAGGCCACGCGGCATCTGAAAATACGGTCGACATTCTCGCAGTCAATAGCATTCTGGTGAACGTGGACGTGATTGCTGGAAGCTACGTGAATGGTAGCGCTCAACTAACGATCTATTCCTTCTTTCCAAACGTGTTGCCGGGTTATAAGATCATGGAGCCACCTCTAAATTTAGTTTATCTACCAGTGATTTTAGACACGTTGTATAGTCTCAAAACCACGTTGATGGATCAAAATGGTGAACTGTTAGATCTTCGCGGAGAGAGAGTGACGATACGATTTCACATAAGAGAAATATAAAAGCCAAAAAAAAAAAAAAATATTGTTTATATATATAGATAACAAAAATAAAATAAACGCAATATTAATTTTACAAAATTATTTTAATATAATTATTAAACAAGAAACAATTGAAGTAAATAATTAAAAAAAACAGAATTATGACAGAATATGTGGTTAAAAACGTGAACATATCCGCAGGACAGAGGAAGAAACTTAAGAGAGCGTTAACAACTCGAGGCGAGGCGGTGAGATTCAAATTCACTCATGAAGATCTGACGAGAGGTGGTCAGGATTCGATCGCCTGGACCAGAAGTCAAATCAAAAGGATGGAGAAAGTGATTCGCGATGGAAGAGGGTTGACGGTGAGAATGAGTCCCGCTCAATTGAGATACAATTTGAGAATGAAAGGTGGTTTCCTACCGCTATTGGCAGGAATAGCTGCAAAAGCATTACCCTTCGCCGCAAAGGCACTACCCTTTCTCGGAAAGACTCTCGGCATGGGAGCTCTCACGGGACTCGCTAGTTCAGCAGTTGAGAAATTAATGGGTGGCAGTGGACTGTTTTTGAAGAAGGGAGGAGCCGTGTAAAGCGGTAAAGGATTGTATCTAGAACCTGTTAGAGGTGGCAACTCTCTGAGAGGAAACGGTCTCTATCTGAAGGGTGGACGGAACGTTGAGCGACTCGGCAAGGGTTTGTTGCTTGGTGAGAATTTGCCGTTTAAGAACATACCGATTTTGAATATGTTATTATAATATAAAATTATATAATTATATAAAATATAAATCATAGAAAGTATAAAATAATATATTTAAAATGGATAAAAAGGTGGAGAAACAATTAGATGATAATGACGAATATCGAGAGACAGAGTGCAAAGAAACAAAAAAAAATGAGATGAAAAGATGATCTCATTACTTTTTTTTTTCATTTTTCTTCGCTAAAAATCAATCACTCTATTGTTTATATTTCCAGGTCCGTTATTAGCATGTTGACACTCGTGTCTTCTCCTTTTTCGAAAAATGTGTTGAATGTTCATCTGTACTCTTTTGAGTTTTTTTACATCGGTCAACTCGCTCTCACCACCAAATTTCTCTACGAGTTCGAATGAGATGTTTGGAAATATGTAATTTCCATAGGGCAACGACAAATCGTCCTTGTCGAATTCTCTATCTTCGGTGATGACGAAGTTCTGCAGATCGCTTTTGTACTCGTAAATCAAATCGAGCGCGGCTTCGTCCAATTTCAAAGGCATCTTATATTTGTCGTATTTGTGCTCTAAGCCCTTCGTCTCGACCTCGTTCAATTCGATGGGATCGTGTCGTTGTAATCTATAGATTTTATGACCAAATTTCTTATTCGTTTTGACTTGTTTCAATTTCAATTCGCATCTTTTAGGTGTTGTTGTCCTCATGATCGATTATTTGTTTTTTTGTTTTTACGAATTCTTGCAAATAACGTATATTTTAAATTTTTTATTTTAATAATTTGTTTAAAAAAAGTTTGTTTATTTTATTTTTGCTCTTTATATATATATAAAAATGTTGTTTTTTTAATTTTTAATTTTTTTAATGTAAAATTTTTTAGTAAAAAGTTTTTTTTCTCTCTATATATATATATAAAATGTTAAATTTTAACATTTCAATCTCTCTATTGTTTATATTTCCAAGTCCGTTATTAGCATGTTGAAATTCGTCATTTTTCCACTTACAAAAATGGTTTGAATGTTTATCTTTACTCTTTTGAGTTTTTTTTCATCGGCGAATGCGCTCTCACCACCCGATTTGTTCATGAGTTCGAGTGAGATTATTGGATATATGTAACCTCCATAGGACAACAATAAATCACCCTTGTCGAATTCTCTGTCTTCGGCGACGATGATATTATTCAGCAGATCGCTTTGGTACTCGTAAAACAAATCGAGCGCAGCTTCATCCAATTTCAAACACATTCGATATTTGTTGTAGTAGCTCTCTAAGTCCACCATCTCAACCTCATTCAATTCGATGGGATCATGTTGTTGTAATGTATAGATATTAAAACCGAATTTCTTATACGCTTCATCTCGTTTCAATTTCAATTCGCATCTTTTAGGTGTTGTTGTCATGATCGATTATTTGGTTTTTATGAATTCTTGCAAATACTGTATATTTTAAATTTTGTATTAAAAAAATTGAATTTAATATTTAACTTTTTTTTTTTTTTTTATTATATATATAAAAAGAGTAAAAAAGCAAAAACTTTTTTAACAAATTATTTAATACAAAATTCCAAAAAAAATATTCTTACAAATGAAGCAAACAGATAAAACAATGGTAAATTTAAATGAGAAAACCATACCTCAGTTAAACGAGATTTGTAAATTATTACAAATTTCAGATTTCAGAAATCATAGAACTAAATCAAAAAAAATTGAAGTCATACAAGAATATTTGCGAAATGCTAGAAAGGCAAACAAAATGTCGATAGCAACGAAGTCAAAAAATGCATCAGTTGTGAAAAATGAGAAGATAGTAAAAGGAATTGAAATGCCAACGTCGAAAAAAACCAAAAACGTTTCGATTGTGAAAAATAAGAAGACGACTAAACGAAAAGCCGTTGAAGAACATCAAGTTTCCAAAGAAAAGAAAAGAAAAACTAAAACGAAAACGAGTGATGCACTTCAGATTCAAGACAAACGAGATATATCGAGCAAAATTCAACGAGCAATCGACGAAGAGAAAGGAAAAGAATATGTAACACGACTCGTTGTGGAACTATTCCAATCAAAACCCATAGAACGGGAGAGTGTGATCAAAGGCATTTTTAAAACTTTCGACGTGGTTCCCTCGTTCAAGAAAATCGATCCAAAATTGTTCATGGAATGGGTGAAGAGAAAAGTATTGGATTTGTTACGCGAATACATGAACGTGGGATTAAAAATTAAGATGATACTCCATTGCATAATGAATAAAATTGACGTGAAGTCCGGCGAGAGCATCGTGAAAAATGCATATTTCAGATCTAACGTCGAACCCGTATTTCGAGGTTCAGATTTATCGGACGTTTTCGAAAAGATGAAAGACAAGATGTTGACGTCTCTCGCGAATTATCAACATGAAGGTAGTAATTGGACGTTTGATGAGGTGTTGAAACTCGAAATTCACATAAATAAAAACGGTCCGTTGAAAGGATCTTCCTACTTGGAATTACCGTATTTCTTGACAAAGAAACACGCCGTGGTCAACGTGAGAAATAAAGATGATCAGTGTTTTAAATGGGCAGTCACCTCCGCTTTATACCCTGTCGAAATAAACTCTGATAGAGTTTCTCGTTACGAGGAAACTTCTAAAAATCTCGATTGGACCGGAGTGACTTTTCCAACAGAGTTAAAACACATCAAACGTTTCGAGGCTCAAAATCCCACCATAGCGGTGAATGTCTTGGGATACGACGAGGAAAAACAAATGATCTATCCTCTTAGACAGACTTCGTATCTCAGAAGAGAAAACACGATTATTTTATTATTGATTTCAAATGGTGACAATCGTCATTACTGTTGGGTTAAACATCCGACCTGATTACTGTCGAAACAAAATAATAATCATAACGGAAAGATATCTTAATGTTACAATTGCATGAACATATTTAAGACCAAAAAATCATTAGCGAAACATCAGGAATATTGCAACGAAAATCAAGGTGTCGCCATCGAAATGCCAAAACCCAACACCATCGTGAAGTTTGAAAATCACAATAGAAGGTTAAAAGTACCATTCATCGTGTACGCTGATTTCGAATGTTTCACCGCAAAAATGAGTTCCTGTCAACCCAACGCTCTTCACAGTTATGTCGAAAGATATCAAAAACACATACCTTTGGGCTATTGCATTTACGTGAAATGCGCTTTCGACTCGCAACATGACATGGGTCCCTTCACCTACACGAAACAGTGTGAAGACGACGGCATGGCTCAAAGGTTCGTGGAAGAGATAGAATCGAAAATTCAAATGTTATACGACAAATTTTAAACTCCAGCAAAAATGATCATCACGCGAGAGCAGCAGAACAAAAATAACAGAGCCACCGAATGTCACATACGCAGACAATCGTTCGAGGAGAATTCAGAGGAAAATAAGAAGGTCAGAGACCACAATCATTACACGGGTCTGTATCATGGTCCGGCTCACAGCAAGTGTAATTTAAAATATCGAGATGCCGCTTTCTATCCGGTGATGTTTCACAATCTTTCGGGTTATGACAGTCATCTGTTCATGAAAAATCTCGGCACCTCACACGAAGAATTAAATTGCATCGCAAACAGCGAAGAAAGATACATTTCCTTCACGAAATGGAAGCTCATGGAGAAGAAAAGAGTAATCGACGGAAATACGTTGAAAGAAAAAACGAAATCCATTCGTAGATGCATACATTTCATCGACAGTTTTAAATTCATGTCGACCGCTCTGAAAAAATTAGTCGATAACATGAGCAAGGATAAATTTAAAATCACGAGCGAACATTTCGGAGAACGAGTACACGTCATGTTGAGGAAAGGAGTCTATCCTTACGATTACGTGAACGATCTAAAGAGATTCGAAGACACTGCACTACCTTCGAAAGAAGATTTTTATTTGAAATTATACCAATCTGACATTTCCGATGAGAATTACAAACACGCCAAAAACGTGTGGAAATCATTCGATATGAAAACCATGAGAGATTATCACGATCTCTATCTGAAGACCAACGTTCTGCTCTTGGCAGACGTGTTCGAAAATTTTCGAGACGTCTGTTGTCGAAATTACGATCTGGATCCCGCTTGGTATTTCACCACACCCGGTCTGGCATGGGACGCTCTGTTGAAGACCACCGAAGTCCAATTGGAATTATTATCCGACGTGGACATGTTGCACATGTTCGAAAGGGCTGCGAGAGGTGGCGTCTCGATGATCTCCCACAGATATTCTGAGGCTAACAATCCCTACATCAAAGAAGGTTTCGATTCGAAATGGTCGACTAAATACATACAGTATTGGGACACTAATAATCTGTACGGTTGGGCTATGAGTCATCCTTTACCGATTGGAAATTTCAAATGGGTAACGGAACCGAAAGAGATGCAAAAATGGAGAGACTATCCTTGCATTTTAGAAGTCGATTTGAACTATCCGGAAGAATTACACGATCCACACAATGATTATCTGCTAGCTCCCGAACGAATGGAACCAAATGAAGGAGACGAGGAAAAACTCATTCCCAATTTATTTAACAAACGTAACTACGTCGTCTACAGCGAGAATTTGAAACAGTACGTCGATTACGGGATGAAATTAGTCGACATACATCGCATCATCCGATTCGACGAAGAGCCTTGGATGAAAAAATACATCGATCTCAACACGAATCTCAGAACTCGAGCCAAGAACGATTTTGAAAAAGATTTCTTCAAACTCATGAACAACTGCGTGTACGGCAAATCAATGGAAAACATCAGGAAGAGAACCGACGTTTGACTCATCACGTCTGAGAAAAGAGCTAAAAAATTAGTGGCGAAATCCAATTACAAACACCAAACCATATTCGACGAAAATCTAGTGGCCGTTCACATGCAAAAGATGCACCTGAAGTTCGACAAACCATATTATCTCGGACCGATCATCTTAGACATCAGCAAGCGATTGATGTACGAGTTTCACTACGATTACGTCAAACGAAAATTTGGTGATAAAGCCAAACTACTGTTCACCGACATGGACAGTTTAGTTTACGAGATAGAGACGAAAGACGTCTACCGATATATATCTCCGGACATGGCCGAGTGGTTCAACATGAGCAATTATCCCGTCGATCACCCATCCAACATTCAATCAAATGACAACAAGAAGGTGTTGGGTAAATTTAAGGACGAGAGCGGTGGTAAACAGATCGTCGAATTCGTGGGCTTGAGACCCAAACTGTATGCTTATCGTCTAGAAGATGATGAAGAGATCAAGAAGTGCAAAGGAGTTAAAGCGTGCGTGGTGAAGAAAAACATCTCTTTCGAAGAGTATAAAGATTGTCTGTTAGGAAGTGGTCCGGTATATAAGACTATGAAATCGATTCGAAGCGAAAATCACGATTTGTATACCGAAATAGTCAACAAGATTTCGCTGATGGCCGACGACGATAAGAGATTCGTGTTAGACGATAAAATAAGCACTTTGGCACTTGGACATTTGACTGTGGATCTAATTAGAGATGATATGAATATGGATGCTTGGATTCTAGATACGATTGTGGATGATAAGATTCCAGATACGATTGTGGATGATAGGATTCCAGAAAATCAAGAAGAATTAGATGAACACAAAATTATAGAAAGCGATAGTGACATCGAGAAAGTTAGTTTAAAAAGAAAAAGAAAAATATAGAAAAAAAATAACGTCATTTTTAGTAAATTATAATAAAATAAATAAAAAAAATATATACGCATTTATGAATAAGAAAATAAAGATATCCATAGAAGGTGTCGTCTTACCTAACGAACCCCTATCCAACATCGATCTGTTGAATGTGGCAAAAGATTTGAAAATCAAAGATTTTCTAGGAGTGTTTTCCAGAGATGCCTTGCCGAAGAGAAGACCTCGACAATCGGAATGCGGAATTTTAAATCGAGACGATTCATCGGGTTAAGGCACTCACTGGGTGGCGTGGATGAAGAACGGGAAGAAGAAAAATTATTATTTCAACAGCTACGGAATCTCACCACCAAAAGAAATAAAGAACTATTTCAACAAATCGATGGTTCATTACAACACGGAACAAGTGCAATCACCACTTCAAGTGTTTTGTGGTCACCTGTGTCTCTACATTCTCAAGAGATGGTCTGAAGAAGATCGATTTCAAGACATTCTCAATGATTTACATTAGAGAGAGATTTTTTTTTATAGTATATATAAAGATAAAAAATTATTTTAAAAATTTTTTAATCAAATAAAAACGAAAAATAAAATAACATAGTTCATTTTTAATAAACTGCGTTTTGAACATATTTTTCTAAAAAACAAAAAAATCCCACAACAACATGCCAGTCAAAAAATTTGGTAGAAGTGACGACGAAAAAGTCAACCCAAGAAAGAAGAGGAAGACGTTCGAAGTCGACGATGGTTACGATGTTGCCAACTTGGTTGAATGTTACGTTCAGAGATACGAACCTCGAGAAGAACCTTTGAACATGAACGATAAGAAGCTCTACAATCTTCCCGAGCCAATAGATCTCGCAGATGCTGCGACTAAAAAATACGTCGACAGGGGGAATGCCGATTTTGAACGAATCCTGCTAGATAATTACGTGGATAAAACCATGAACGACGATCTCGATCTGAAATCCAAACATTTGGTGAACGTCGCGAATCCCATAGATCCCACTGATGCCGTGACTAAGAAATATGCGGACGACTCTCACGCGAGATTCAGTGAACACCTGAGAAATAGATACCTTCAGAAAACGATGCACTCGGAATTGAATGCCAATTCTAACAAGATAACGAATGTGGCCACTCCCACGAATCCCAAGGACGTGGCGACCAAACACTACGTAGATCTGGAACAGAGAAAGTCTGACAGCCGAGAAATGAAATCGGATCTGAATGCAGGATTCCACAAGATATTGAATCTGTCAAAGATTGACGACACGGATGCAGACCCAACCGCGGTCAACAAGTGCTACGTAGATTCTGCCGTGATACAATCACAAGAATACCTAGAATTGCAAGTGGGTGATCTCAACCTGAACAAAGAATCAGGCGGAACCATGGAGGGTGGCATCAACATGAATGGTCACAATTTATTTGGTCTCGTTCATGATCCCGAATTCGATTCCAGCACAGTCAGCAGAAAGTACGTGGACGACAACTTGGTCTGGAGAAAGGGCGACATCATGGAAGGTAAACTAGACATGGGTGGACACGCGCTCACGAATCTACCAGATCCCGTGAACATGACGGATGCCTGCACCCTGATTTCGGTGGTGGAGAAAGTAAAATATGCTAGACAATTGATCACTGTGGCCAGCACCTTAGATGAAGGAAAAGCTGAGTGGTCTTTCGGAAATGGAGGTAGCGGATCGAAACATGGTCAGGTGGGATATCCCATGCCGCTGGGAGGTGAAATCCTTCGAATGAGTCTGGCTTCCTCGGATTTGAATAACAGAGCGGTCGTCAATCTCATGGTGAATGGTGTGGAGAGCGATAAGAGATACAGCGTCGAAAAGACTGAGAATCAACACGCGAATGTTAGCACATTCAGCATGCCTCTCAAAGTGAACACCGGAGACAGGATTAATTTTGTTACAAAAACCAATAATCCCGAAGCCGCCACTTCCGTGGTGAGTCTAATGATCGAACTAGTTCCTTTGAACAAACAGTGAACGCGTGGAAAATAATGAATTAAAAAAAAATAATGTGTGATTATTAAAAACGAAAATACAAAAAAAAAATGTAATGAGATCATCTTTAGATCTCTTTTTTTTTGTTGTTTTCCTTCTTCTTCACTATCACCATATATTATAATAACGTTTCCTTTTTTCTCAATTTTCAGCGTTGATTCTTCTTTTTCTTTTTATTTGTGATATGATACGTTGATAACAACACTTTTCTTTATCCGAATCATAATTATGAACGAATGTTGTGCATTTCTTGGTAACACTCACATCATTACCGTTCTCTTCAGAAGGTAGTGGTGATGGTGGAAAGCATCTCATTCTTTTCATTTCCAACCGTCTACCCCGCTGTTTACCTAACCATTTTTCCACATCTTTTTTTTTTTTGTTTTTTGGCTTGCAACACAGGATGGAACATCTGACGGAAATGGAGAGACGATCGCACAGGATCGAACAATCTAAGATCTGTTCGAGTTTTAATATCTTTGTCACGAAATATCCTTTTTGTTTCTCTCGAGTGAATAGCACGCCATCTTTTAAATAATTCAGAACGTAATCGTAAAATTCTTCTTTTTTTTTCAAACGCGAATATGGAATGTGTATTTCGATTTCTACGTGACTACTTACAAATTGTAACATTTTGTACGTTGAGAATGTTGAAAAAAGACAATTTTTTCTCGGATGAAACTTTTTTTTGTTAAAAAAATATCATTAAAAACGAATTTATTTTTTTATTTTTTTTTGTTTTTAATAATTACTCATTACTTTTTATTTTTTTTTTGTTTTTTTTTTTTTTCACACTCGTCTCTCATCGAATGATCGACATCTTATTTCCATCTGATTCGAATTGTAATTCTCTGGCCGACAGGACAAGGGTGAAGGCTTCAGTTTTTCTCAGAACGTTCCTATCGAATTGCATCTTGATCTGAAGTCTAACACGCTACTCTTGAGTCGTTCACTCTGTTTACTGACGTCGAATATGAACATGGGATACATCGACTTGTATTCTCCGGGAGACATGTTAGGATTGCTCATCAATTCGTCTAGACCGTGATACTTCTTTCTAAAATCAGCGGCGTCGCCGTACAGTCTGCAGAAATCGTTCTTGTCGAACGACGCATTGTAATCGACTGCTGGATATCTCGTGGCATTCAGAAACACTTGCATGTTTCTCAAACTGCAGTGATCGAAGAGCGACGCATTCTTTTCCTGAGACCCGTCCCTATCATTCTGAAATGCAACCACGATGAAACGCGGTCTCTTGGAAGCGGATTTCACCGTCAATCTCCAATCAAAGTGATTCATGGAGGGAGGAATGCTAGCCGTGTCACACTGTCTCATTCTAAATCCCACTGGTAATTTACTCTTGGATTCTATGATCTTGTAGAGACTCGCTTTCTCCACGATTGAAGGCTCCACGTGTGGAACGAACCACGATATCTTGTGTAGAGTTATCTTACCCACATCGGTCGCAGTGAGTCTCACTATTGCGTCGTCGTTTCCTTTTCGAATCAACGTCAGATTGTGTTTGAATCCATACATGATCTTGTTGTAATCGTCCACAAATCCGAAGATGTGTTTCAAAGGTATCCTGGACGAAAACGTTCCTTTAGGTTTGGACGTCTTGACGATGTAGTCGAATATCAAGGCGGCGCCTGCGCTAGCAGGGCCTACGGTGTCTTTCACCCACAACTGATTAAGTCCTCTGGATTTCGAAAAATCATCAGGATACGTCAAGAGTCCGAACATCGTGGTGGTCTGACCGGGATGAAACACAGATTCTATCTCTTGTCCGGATAGCATGTATTTTATGTTACTGAATAGATGCATGATGCCATTATTGGCTAGAGTAACCGTGTCGTCGTCGGCGTAGTCGCTCCCATCTTCCTTGGTGAGACGTCCCTGCACCACTATGTAACTCTCGCTAGGATGTATGAATAGATCTTGAGTTTCGACGTTGATTCTTATCTCTCCCGCATTGTTCAAACTCGTTCCGGTTACCAGTTTGTATTCGTGAACCTCATATTCTTGAATACTTTCATCTTTCACTGTGCTTTGTGCTATATCTAGTATATTTGTCATTTTAAAGGATTTTTAATTTTTTGTTTATTAATTAACTTGCTTTCTTTATCTAAAAATAGTTTTTAATTATTTTTTATTATTATTTTTTTCTCTCTTTTATATATGTGTGTAAACAAGAAAATGTTAAAGTGAGTAAATAAAAAAAATTTTGTCTTCTTCATCAAAACTTCGTCTTCTGTAATTGTTGTTCATAAGACTTTCCAATGATCTCTTCTCCATCCAAAGCTTCGATTTCGTAATTCACCGGATCGGTGTGAAATATTTTGATTATCACGAAGATTTCCGAGGTCCATCGAGGAGTATAACCCTTTTCGAAGTGCTTCTTATAAGCGTAAATTCTCACTCGATCACCGACCGCAAATTTCGGCGTTCCAGACTTCTTCCTGATCTTAGATCTCTCAGGATATAGATTCGCGTAGACCCGTTTTTCGTTTCGAGGATTGCTAGCTTCCGTGGGAGTCATCTTGATCGATCTGTGTCGCATGTTGTTGTAATCTTTGACCAGACCGCTCAGAGCGTATATGTATTTCTTGGTCGAATTCGCCGTGAAGTATCTGTGCATCTTTTCCTTCATCGTTCGATTCCAATGTTCCACCACGCTGGGTTTCTCTTCGTTTTCGATCGAGTAGAGGTCTACCAATCGACGAACGTGCTTGTTGTAGAATTCCTTTCCCTTATCCACCCACAATTTACTCGGTTTTCGAGAAGACGAGTCGAACACGCTCTTCAGAGCCTCAGCGACGCAAAGTCCCGATTTATTCTTCAAAGCTCTGATCCAACTGTATTTGGAAAACACGTCGATGACCGTCAATAGATATTTGATGCCCTTGTTCCACCTCGAAAACGATCTCATGTCGACCAAGTCGGCAGACCAAATATCATCCAGACCCTTCACGAACACCCTTCTCTTTCAAAATTTACGCACTATGGGTTTGTGTAACTCCTCGGCCAATTCGCTCGTCAATAATCGTTTCTTCTTCTTTTTAGATGCGCTTTTTTTTTTGAACGCCCCATCCGAATCGACGTTTCGCACCGATCAGATTGCCGACCAGCTAATGTTCCATCTTCTCTCTCCTGGTCGGATTCGATATGCCTCTCAATTTCCCCAACATGTTTTTATCGCAGACGTCGTTGCGATTCTTGGTGTCGGGATGTCCGGCGTAGCACAGATCGTGATCATACGCGGCCGCGTCCACCCTATTCACAGGTTTGCTCCAAGATTTGGGAGTCAGATCGACGTTGAGTCTCTTGTTCAATTTCGTTCCGGGTTCCGTGAAACTGTGACCGGGCAGATGCATTTCGAAAGGTAGATTATCGATCATTTTATTCACGGTGCCTTTACCTTTGCTCGCGTTCTTTTTTTTGACGAATCGTGTCTTGACAGAACCACACACTTTGCAAATTCCGCGAAGCATCTGTCTATCGTTTTTAGTTCGCACTTCTCTAGAATTACTCGTCTCGGTAACTCTCTTACACTTTACACAATACATTTTAAAGAGTTATTTAAATTAATTTCGCGTTTTTATTTTATATATAAATTTAATTTTTTTAAAAATTCTGTTCTTATTATATATATTTTTTTTCAATCGCTGCTCTTGAGTTCTATCATCTTACTGAATTCCTCCCTAGCCTCTTTCCTCCCCTTTTCCACGAGAGAATCTTTCATCTCTTCCTTGATAATCTGACGAGTCTTGATTCTCATGGCTTCTTTCATGGCATCGTATTTCGTTTTCTCGCTCAATATCGCGAAGTATTCTCCGTCCGATATCATACCGTCTTTAAACGCCATAGAGATCATTTCGGATATCGTGTCGATCTTGGAGTCGGCCAAGACGCGAATCTTGTCGTGTTTCCTCGCCTTCAGATATAATTTCCTACTCAAAAAGTTTCCGAGCGTGCTGAACAATCCGGCGGCGAGGGCCACTCCTTCTACGGTCAACACGATCGGAACGGCGACCGCGGTCGACAACAATCCGATGCCGGCCGCGTGTAAACCCATGGAAATCGTGATGAGTGTCGTGTCGATCGCGTTGACGAATGTCACGAAACGCGAATACTTCTTCTTGAGAGAACGGCGAGAATCTCTCTCTCGAGTTAGATACTCTTGGATTCTATTGATTTGATCGATGCGATACCTCTCTCCTCTTTCTCTTTCTTCTAGCGACGGCGCCGTCGGCAAAACGTCCATCGGCTTCTCGTCCTTGTCGTCCACTAACGTCGGATACAATTTATTTCTGGTTCTCATTTTTGTATTTTTTTTCTTTCTAATATTAGATAAAAATTTTATGTGTGTATTTATTTTCTATTTTCTATTCTCCCTTATTTTATATCAACGAAAAAAACTTAGACGTATGCTTCATTCAGCAATAATTTCTTGATGCATCCCTTGTCTTCTAAAGTCAGACTTCTACGCGCCAATTTCAGTTCTTCCGAAACTGTAGGCTTGTCTTGATTCTTGCAGAAGACTAAACTCTTCCAAAACGTGATCACATCGTCGAATCTAACGCGTTCGAACGCCGGTTCGAAATACATGACGATCATATCTTCCCTTTCCATCGTCAGACACGAATGATTCTCGTGATCGAAGTCTAGATGATCCCGACATCCGACGCATCGTTCTAACAAGATGGAACGTAGTTCATCGTTCACGCAGATTGCGTATGCTCTCATCAGCATGTTTAAAAGAATCCTCGCTCTAATAGTCTGGGAAGCGCTCATGATTTACGTATTTTTTTATTATCTATTCGATTTGATATATTTAATTTTCTAAATAACTATTATTTATATATTTTTTTCTCTCCTATATATATCGATCACTTTTATTTATTTCCTAGGATATTCCCCCACCCCACGACGAGGGGAGATAACTCCGTATAATCGAGTTTATGAGAATCGAGCGATCCGATCGGTCAATTCGCGGAGAATCGAGCGATCCGATCGGTCGATTAGCTGAGTTTGGGAATTCCCATAGTGGGGAATTCCCCTAATGACGTCATAAATGGGAAAAACCCACCGCCTCAAAACAATTGAGAGTTCTGGATCACTGATGCAGAATCCGAACACCGTTTTTTGATGATAGCCTAGAATTTTTTGCTCGCGTTCACCAACGATGGATTGATGGTCTGATCTGCGATGGGAACGTCGACAAAAATTTTTAAAGTAAAAGATAAAAGTGAAGATGTACAATTTCACCTTTTTTTAAAAACGCGCGTTCACCACGAGTATTTGAACGTTAAAAGTGCGATCTAGGAGTCACAAAAAAACATGGGGGATTCAAGATCACTGTACATTTTTGTGAACAAGCGTGCGATTTAACACTGAATTCCACTCTGGTGAACGCATCGTAAACGTATGTTGTACACGTACATGTACAAAGTGATAGTAAACTCTCCTTTTATACCTACTGATGCGCGCAGGGACGTGGCGATGGGGGAGAGGTGTCACCCTACACCCACCCCATAAACCCTGGTCAAAATTTCCTATAGTTGGAAATTCGGAGGGCAAGTCATGAGTAGTTGGAAAGTCCATCTATGTGGATTTTAGAACCTCTTTGATGATGCTGATGTCTCGTTTACTTCCCAAAACTCGGTTTCAAATCGGAAAAATTCCAGCTGTTACTACTTACAACTGCAAGTTACGCTATATCGTGCTTCATAAGGATGACTGATGTCAATCGGTATGAGATTTCTATAGTACGTTTACTTATCGTAACAAAAAAAAATCCTCGAAATGCACTTCAAGGAAATCACATCATGTAAAATCGTTATCCTGGGTTAATTCCATCATTCACAGTTACAAAATGATGAAACATCAAAAATTGATCATTCCTGCATAAGATCTGATTTAATGTTAAGACAGTGTGAATTGCTCAAAGGTCTCAGCTTGAGCATTTGTTTAGCACATATTCAATTCCCAGAATAATACCAAATAATAATAACCTGATAATTCTATCATAAATGTGTTGGCATTTCAATTACTGGAATCAATTTTATGCCCCCTTTCATAGCTGCAATTTAAAAAAAAATCTCGGTAGTAAATTTCCAACTAGGGGAGGGACCGGGAGGGGGCTCCCCCTCCCGGCCCCTCCCCAGTTGGAAATACACTACCCTATATACACCCCCAAATCGGAAACATCTTGCCACGTCCCTGATGCGCGCATCGATGATACAAATTCGCTAACATTTCGAAATTTGAATTTTTATATGAAATCCCAATACTCTTAATGTTAAAATTATTGACAGCTCCAGGAAATTAAGGGAAGCTAGCTTTCCTGTAAATCTCTTCCAACAACGAAAATCGTCAGCCATGGTCTAATTTTATTGTTAGAGTATTTTATTGTTTGTCTCACGTTCTCCCTGTTTCTTTCCTAGATAATATATAATTGCGCTGAGGGCTCCGAGGAATAAAGTAGTGTAGCCTAGACTATCTACCACGAGGGAACAACATAATGTTGGCAGCTGTAAAACAATTAGCAGGGCACCCAAAAGCAATTACTGTCCAATTAACTGCAAATAAAAGCGACAAATGTACTCACAATAAGTAATCAAGAGATAAACACAGATTAGCAATGCGACGAATGTGATCAATTTCCATTAACGTTATCAGGAAAATGACCACAAACACCAAAGGATTATAGATAAATGTGTGTTTTATTGACGTCGCTTACCGGACATATAGGAGGTTTTCTTTATGAATATAGGTTATTTATATCACCATGTGCGTTTCCGAGATTGTGTATTGAAGTCGTCGAAACCGCAATTTGGGCATACATCGACGAGTCCGATAGGACAATTTCAATAGAATAGTTCTCGTTATTTTTTACTTGTGCGCATATAGTTTGCAAATCTTTCAGTGTCTGTGAATTATTTTTTGTGAATTAAGATCATTACGAAGTGGTATTGCGTTCTTGCGCTTTGCGTGACGTAAAACCTATTCATTGTTCCACTTGTACTTTAACGGCCGAAGTTTATAGTCGTGTTTTGTTTTATGATTCAGGTTCAATGAATGGTAGGTCAATATAAAAATGTCATCAAGGAACACAATTGACTTGTCGAATTTATTTTGTAGAGTTGGTGATTTATTTGTCATTTAACCATTTACCCAACGCAGACGATATCAAAATTTATTATTTTAAATATAATTTTTTTTTTAATTTTTCAAAACATTTCAACAAAACCATATCATGTGGCCCCTCGTTGGAACGAGCTCGACGAGCTCGTTCCAACGATGGGTCACATGATATGGTTTTGTTTAAATATTTTGAAAAATAATATTTTTTTCAACTGCTGAATTTGCATATTTCGCGGGCGGATGCGACCGATTCGTTGGGTAGAGGGTTAATTATTGTTATCAAAACGGTGGCCTCGACTTGTGTAATCATTTTTTTGATGAGTGCAGGTATAAAACGTTCTCTTTCTGAATCGAATGACCGCATGTGCTGTCCCCACTCTCAATACAGATTTGTATTTTGTTTAGACGTTTTAACCCGTATTGGTGGAAATACGTAAGATAAAATATTTGAAGATGCAAGCTTTTAGTACCATTTTCAAGATTCTTTACTGAAAATACAGAATACAATCAAACAATTCACAAAACAGAATCAACCAAGAAATTATGAAACGACATTTTTCTGCGTCGCTGATATGCAATACAAAACAGTTCGAACCTTATAAGGACAAATTTATCATTCAAAAGTAAATAAGACCGGATAAATTGCCGTGACGTAATCGCTGAGCCCCGACCAACAATGGAATGCATTGAATGCAAAAAGGTTTACCTGGAACTATTTACAATGGCATAGCGGGGGATCGAACCCACGACGAGAGAGTTTTCTTCGGCACCAAATGCCTAGCGAAACTATACTGAACGACGAGCGCCACTCGACCACCCTGTCAGGGTGTGTTGGTGGCCGAATGTTGTGCGTGGTTCAGTAAAGTTTCGCTAGGCGTTTGGTGCCGAAGGAAACTCTCTCGGCTTGGGTTCGAACCCCCACTATGCCACTGCAGAAAAAGACAGCGCCCTTTCGTGATTCTATAGCGCACTAGAAATTTGAAAAAGAGGCGTTCTCCTTGATTTCCATGAGATGACGTATGTAGAATTAACCCTTTACCTAACATGAAAAGAAGACGACACTTGAAAAAAAGATTCTTGAATAACTTATTTTTTTTCCATATTTTGTCTCCGAAACATAGGTTATGGCCCCTCATTGGAACGAGCTCGACGAGATCGTTCCAAGGAGGGGTCATAACCTATGTTTTTGACACAAAAAAGTAAAAAAAGAATGAAAATTAGTTGGTGCTTTTTTGTGAATAGCGCTGGCCGGTTTTTTCCGTTACGTTGGGTAAAGGGTTAACTGATGTAAGTAATGATAAATTACCTATATGACACACGTATGATGGTGGGTTTTATGTAATTGCAATATTAAAAGGATCAAAGGAAATCAGCATGTGTGCATACGTTTTGTCATATCTTATAATACATGTCTCAATATTGCGTTGATCATGTCTCTGTGATATAGAACAGTGATGCTTTGCTACTTCTATCTGACGATGGACGCCATTCCTTTAACATTTCGAGATGTGGAATGGCTTGACCTTGACCATTAATAATTCCAATACAGAGAGAACTTACTAATCGTGCTAACCACACTAAATCCATTTTAAGAATTAATAATAGCTGCTTTTAGAATAATATTAAACTGGCATCATTATTCGCGTGAGAAAAAAAAACCAGGTATTTCCAATTACTGCCCAACAAGCGTGGAATGAGGACAAACGTATTCAGAATAAATTGCTTTGGGTGCTTTCAAACGAGAACATGATATTTAACAAAGTCCTCCTGTAACACGAACTATCCCCGTGTATAGGAGAAATTATCGCATAATGACTTCTCTGCCTGCGGCACTGAAATTTTAAATTTGGCAAATCATTACAAACGCTTGTATTGCACTTGTAGCTGCACTTGCAATTTTACAAAACTGTGATGCTATTGACTGACAGTTGACCCGATGTACAGTACGTGGAGAGCGTATTATCACTAAATCACCCGCAGAGTGGAGATTCCACCCGAGCAGTAATTGCAAATTTGTTGCAAAGCATAACCAGCACCGGCAAAGTTTCAGCCAATGGACCTCCGGGTTAAACCCGGAGGTCCATTGGCTGAAACATTGCTTGTGTTTTTTTGCCGATATATACAAAATTTGAAAGTTATAGCTTGGGTGAGAACTCCACTCCGCGGGTGATTTAGTTACAATCCACTCTCCACGTACTGTAGGAACATTTACTACGACTCATACTAATACTAGTATAATATTATCTACAATTACTACTACATCACTTCTACGACTTTTACTCCTTTAGGACCGCGATGACTCATGTGTTAGCGGTATGGAACTTCGGATTGGGAGATACTGTATACATCGAAATAGACGAGTTTATCTTTTAGTTCTGGGGAGGTCCAGTAATAATTCAGTACCCCAATAGGGCTGTAGAATTAACCCTTTATCTAACGAATGGGCCACATCCACCTGCGTAATTTATAAATTAATCTATTGACAAGAACAGAATTCAAAACTTGTTTAACAAAACTATATCACGTGACCCCCTCATTTGAACGAGCTCGCTGAGCTCGTTCAAATGAGGGTGATCACTTGATGTGGTTGTGTTGACATTTTTTGAGAAAGTTTGAAAAGAACAATAATTAAAATAATAAAGTTTTATATAAGATGTGTTAGGTAAAGGGATAAACTATCACTGAACATTCTGACCATTTAAGTGTCTTCGGTGTTGTCAATTCATTGACCGCCAACGTTTTCTTTACGCACAATGTATGCATACTCTATTGGAAAAGGTTACCTGCTCTAGTTCGTGAGGGCGGTAAGAAGTACGGTCAGGTATTTGCACCCTGATGATTCCTACAATCTCATCCAATGCGAATCAATGTTTAGGTTAGGTTGTGATGGACCATTAAGGTCGATAGTCCAAAGGTTAATTACTCGCTGTCTCCAATATTCTGGTCCCACAGCGCCGTAATACTGCCTCGTACGATATGGTCCGGGATGAAGTAAAGTTGTTGAATCCCAATACGGTAGCGAACAACAACTCCTCGTGAGTTACAGTTTGCTGACAATAATTTTCTAGAAAAAAAAACAAAGTCAAAATGCAGACAAATATTGTCTGCTCGTGTGAAAATGCCTTTCACAGAAACGAATGGAGATTAAACTCTGCTTTACAGCAGTTATTAAGTTTGGATGCTTAACTTGACAGTCACTAATAGTACTGCCGCCATGGACTGTCACTTTCGATGGGTGGGCAATATTTCCACGCACGCAATAATATTAGATTTCAAACACTAATTATAGGAATAAACATCAGAAATAAAATTGATGAAGGGCTGGATACAAGCCGGTGCTTCATTAATTAAAATTTTGCCGATGATGATTTTTATTACCTGGTAAACGCATGCGTGGACATCACTGTCCACACGTGGATTACGTCCAGTCCACGGCGGCTGTACTGCACTCCTTGGCGGATTTATTTCAGTACTTTGTCTTTACACAACCACCAGTTGCCAGACACGATTTATTTATTTATTTATTTATTTATTTATTTATTTATTTATTTATTTATTTATTTATTTATTTGGGTTTTAACGATATTTTCGACAGTCAGGGTCTCCACGTGTCGTACAGTTTTACGGGTGGAGGAAGCTGGAGTACCCGGAGAGAACCACCGAGCAACGTCGAGCAACTGACAGACACCACCCCCCCCCCCCCCCCCACACACACACACCCCACACGTACTAACTCCACTCAAACAACAGGGTTAGCATTGGTTGGAGACAAATACACCATCGACGTGCAGTACGCCTTAGTACACAGCGCGGCCGTTCCCCATGTGCGCAATCGGGATGAGGGGCCTTTGTAAGAGTAGATTCTATCCCCTGGAAATATTATCCACCCAGATAAAATTTCCTAGGAAATATGATTCCCCGGTTACTATTTCCTGAGGATAGTATACGGGGCATCATATTTCCTAGTAAAGTTTATTCTGAGAATAAAATTTCCTAGGAAATATGATGCCCCGGATACTATTTTCAGGGGGATAGTATTTACTGTTACACCTTTCCCAAGGACACAACGCAGTTACCCCTGATAGCCAGACACGATATAATCAAGGCTATGGTACATTACTGTGGCCACAAAAGTCGACAGAGGATTTCGACTGGATCCTGAACCGGTAGAAATTATTTGTCATCGTTCCTTCTCAAAACACTGTTGATTCTCACGTGTCAAAAATAAACGTGAAACGAGCTCGTTCCAAAGAAGGGTCATAACCTATGTTTTTGCGACAAAAAATGAAAAAAAAAGAAAATTAATTAGCTATTTTGTGAATAGCGCTGGTCGGTTTTGGCCGTTACGTTGGGTAAAGGGATAAAAGAACACTTTTGCGACCACTGTACTCCAAACGTCGTTGTACCCAACGCACAAACAAGTTGTATCCCTACACACATTGGTCGCCTGATGCAGACAAATTCAAGCAACAAATAACCCTAAGTTGTTAAATTTGTATGCGCGTGTGGATGAACTCTACGGAAGTTCTTTGGGTCCAACATGTGTATCGGCGGGATCAAGCATTGCGAATATTCGCAATGTAAAAATACGACAGTGAGCCAACCCCACCTTTATGTTGTAGCATATAGGCAGTAAATGGCCATTGTGAGTAAAAATTATAGAGTTTTCGAAATACAACGTCATGCCGAATGGATTACGTTGGACAAAAATTGACAATTCGCGGAAAGTAGTCCTTTCAGTGGATGATTACGTGAATGTGGTTGCATGGATCTGAACGAATTATACAGTACTTGGAGAGTGGACTGTAACTAAATCACCCGCGGAGTGGAGTTATCATCCAAGCTATAACTTTCAAATTGTGTACATATGGACAAAAACACAAGCAATGTTTCAGCCAATGAACCTCCGGGTTAAACACGGAGGTCCATTGGCTGAAACTTTGCTGGTGCTGGTTATGCTTTGCAACAAATTTGCAATTATTCCTCGGGTGGAATCTCCACTCTGCGGGTGATTTAGTGATAATACACTCTCCACGTACTGTATACCAAAAACTGCAGAAAACAATTGGGCACACAAATATATCAATTCTGTTGATGCAATAAAATATTTAACACGCATAATTGTCATTTACTTAACCCTCCCCTTATTTTTGGATAAACCAATTGGGACGGGATGAGTAAATTTTATGGGATTATTACTCCAGTAATGAATTTTTTCTGCCATGATAATGAGCTACAACTCCATGTAATATGTATCATTCACATACCTTTTAGGCCACGAAAAAGCGCAAACAAACGGTCCCGGCTCTCGGACAAATTGGAGATGTTGTGTGCAATTCTAAAAAATTAAAATAAAAAACCCGGGTGACTTTATTAGTAGATTTTAACATGTCAATGTTTTTGTCCTGAATAAAGGGTAACTTTTTATTGGATCTGGTTGCAATTTTCCATGATTTAGGTAAAGCATTTATAATATCCTGAAAAACTGTAAATGTGGTGTTGATGTTGAACTTGTTGGAGAAATCAGCGAAGGTTAGGAGGCCGTTGTATTCATCTAGAAAGTAAATGCTTTTATAACACCAAGTTTTATTGAAAAAAAAGTTGTCCGTTAACTTTTATTTGATTATTTAGGAAAATAGTTTCACCTTGTGTTTCTGCGAGGGTTGTTGTGCTTTTATTGTCCAGGAGAGCCCAGGCCAAAAGAACATCCTTCCAGAATTTCGTCTTTCATTAGGAAATCCGTACCCATGCTCCGATCATTGTCGGCGTGGGTAACAAAGACTTCAGAGTCAATGCTATGCATCATATCGACTCAGTCCTGTAAACAGTTCATTCACAAATATTTTGAAGCGATCAGCCACCACTCTTCCATCATTCTCTGCAATGGTATTAAAAATGCAAGGCACTTAATCCCGATTGCCTGCGTGAGAATGGTGGTGCTGTGTACTAAGGCGTACTGCACGTCGATGGTGCACTTGTCTTCAACTAATGCTAGCCCTGCTTGTGTGGAGTTAGTATGTTGGGGAGTCTGGTGGTTGCTCGCCGTTGTTCGGTGGTACTCTCCGAGCAATCCGTCTTCCTGCACCGTAAAAATGTCCGATACGAGGTGACCCTAGCTGTCGAAAATGTCGTTAAACTCCAAAAAATAAATAAATATAAATGGGATTAACCGTTTACCTAACCTGAAAAGCAGACGACACTTGCAAAAGAAATTCTTGAATAAGTAATTTTTTTTTCATTTTTTGTCTCAAAAATATAGGTTATGACCCCTCGTTGGAACGAGCTCGACGAGCTCGTTCCAACGAGGGGTCATAACCTATGTTTTTGAGATAAAAAATGAAAAAATAATGAAAATTAATTGGCGATGTTTGAGAATAGCGCTGGTCGGTTTTGACCGTTACGTTAGATAAAGGGTTAATACCACAGCAAGTTTTTATAAAATGTATCAAAAATATGATGAAATATGTTGCCATATGTGTACCATGTAGAAGACATTTAATACACATTTAACCTACTGTTTGCATAAATGTAGAAGAAATCTTTTGTTACTTGATTAACACTGACTGTGAAACTTTGAGAACACAGAGCAACAAAATCCATCAGCACTGTACAGACGTGTTTGGCATCAGTCCATCCAATGTAAAAATTTCATCCATTACACTATTTTTGAAAGAACATTCGGTAAAGGTTTAGAAAAGGGGACTTTTCGTTTTTTAAAAAAAATAACGCTTTTTTCGCTATTTTTTCTCTGTTTTCTTAAAGTAAACTATATTTTAAACAAAACCACATACTTTTATCGTTCTTTTAAAAAAAAATAAACGATTTTATTGTGACAGCGCCGTCGAACTCACTGCAATCGCTCCGTTCCATTATCGCTATCATAGGGGGAGAGTTTAGTAATTGAAATGCCGGCTGACAAACCCTGCTCCCTCACTAAACTTACCCTAGATCAAATTTTAGGGTCAGACTAGTAAGGGCCAGGGTTAGCTTTCCGATTAGCTCACCCTGGTCCTAACTGAACTGATCTTAAATCGAGGAACACGCACACAAGCGAAGCGCACCTGCTAAAATGCACACAAGCGAAGCGCACCTGCTATCATATAGAATGATTTCTCCCCAGTGACGTCACTCGTAACAACGAATGAAAACAACAGATGCTGCGAAATTTTCAGCGGTTGAAACAAATGGCAACTGAGAAACTAGCAATTCAACGGGATTTTAAATCTATTCTCTGACATGT
The DNA here is from genome assembly GCA_031216915.1 of Pictodentalium vernedei. Classification (NCBI taxonomy): domain Eukaryota; kingdom Metazoa; phylum Mollusca; class Scaphopoda; order Dentaliida; family Dentaliidae; genus Pictodentalium; species Pictodentalium vernedei. The sequence continues at coordinate 120,971,625 of CM062297.1, read as the reverse complement.
CAAAACATGATAGAGGTACCTAATTTTGTGTCATTTTGTTCAAAATATAGTTTTAAGAAAACAGAGAAAAATAGCGAGAAAATCGTTATTTTTAAAAAAAAACGAAAAGTCCCCTATTCTACACCTTTACCGAACATTCGGATACTCACATTATTAACCAATATTTGGCAGTTATATATTTTAGCGTAACTGTCGCATAGATGCGACCTCTATCGCTAGCGCCACGCGAGGCGTCTAGATTCGATTTGAAAACCTTCCACTGATTCGATTCGATTCGATTCGAAATCCGTTGCCATGGCTGACAATTTTCGTCACTGTAAGTGATTTATACGAAAGTTATCTCCCCTTAATTTCATAAGGCTGTCAGTTTGTTTTACACTGAGGGTATGGGCATTTCTTATAAAAATTGAAATTCGCAGGCGTAAGAGAATGTGTATCATCGGTTTGCATTTCAGAAACTTCAGGCATTTTCCTGTAGATGCGTATAAAAATACTGAAGCTGGCTGTTCACATTTCTTTCCCAATCAGTTTGAACCTTTGACTATTAATTTCTGTTGACACTTATTTAAAAATAAGAAAACGACATTTCACCATCTTTTGATATTCTGCAACTTTTTTTCTGTTCATTGTACTAGAGGTGTGAGCATCGTGACATATAATACAGATGTTGTCCTTTACATTAATATACAAGTCTATGATGTGAGATTTGCTCACTTTTTCTTTCTTGGGAAGCATAAAGGTTTGCAAATTATTGTACAGATATATTCGCGAGACAAAGGGTCAAGGAGGGCACTTACTTAGTGTTGGTAGATTTGATAGTGATCGATATTCTTCCTACTTTTAATAAGCAAAAACAGCAGGCAGCTCTATGAGCTGTCTGTTGTTTTCGTTTACTAAAAATAACGGGGGTGGGGGTGGGGTGGGGGCGGTGGCTCAGTAGGTCGAGGAGCAGGCTGCAAGCCGAGAGGTCCTCGGTTTGAATCCCACCTGCGGCAACCCTGTTGTGTCCTGGGGCAAGACACTTCACCCCCACCGCCCACGCTGGGGCACGGTGGCGTTGTGTACTAAGGCGTTCTGCACGTCGATGGTGCACTTGTCTTCAACCAACGCTAACCCTGCTTGTGTGGAGTTAGTGTATTGGGAAGCCTGACCGTTGCTCGGTGGTTCTCTCCCGGTACTCCGGCTTCCTCCACCCGTAAAACTGTCGTGGTCATGATTAGCCATTGTGCAGAAATATGTGACATTAAGCACTAATAAATAAATAATAAAAAAATAAATATTAAAAGTAACAACGGGTAACTTGGCTTTATTTTTTATTGATGTCATAGGTTTTTCTCCATAATTACTTGCTTCTTAATTGAACCTTCCTCGCTCATCTAATTATTTCAAGGGGGATAACTTTATCGAAAGTCCATTTTCATGATGATATAAGTCAGGGGTGGTTATTCGAGAAGTATACAAATCTCTGCAAAATTCTTAACATGTCATAAATGGTGACGTAATTCCTTACAGATCAGGTAATATCTAGTATAAGAAATGCATACCAGGCTATTGCGTACGATCACACGTATATAAGAAGCGAACAAGTTGGCTTCATTCGGACGTGTGGGGTACGACACGCAATAGTCCAGTACACATACCTGACATGTATATTAGATAGCGGCTGTTATACAGGGGAGATACTTCCCTATAACTTGTACCACAGACGCAACACTGAAGATGCAATTCCATTCGAGGTTCTACTCAGTGTAAAATCTTTGTCTGATTTGAATCGACATCATATTGGAACACGAAATTACGATTCACCGGACCCTACGTAACGTAAACCCCGAACTGATGCAGTAAGAGCAGTTGGACCCAACGCTGATTGTTTGTTGGCAAACGCTGAATACATCACAGCGATAGTGAGGCTCGTGACTAACACCCAGAAAGATGCTGAATACCAAATATAAAAAAAATTCTGATTGGTGAAGATGTTCAAAGAGTATTCCTCATATTGCACCGAAGTTAAAATTCGGGCTCCCATGGTGAGCCCAAATATGAACCTGAGGGCTTGGACTTGATTTGCATAAACTTGAATCTGGCCTCCACAATGATGCTGAATACCAAATATGAAAACATTCTCACTGGTATCTCATCAGAAAAAAACTAAAACTCAGTGTCCCTCAGGGAGCTCAAATATGACCTGAGGAACGTCAGTCTACCCCCAAGGATGCTGAATAACAAATATATCAAGAAATATTGACTGGTGGATTAAAGAAGAAGTTCTTCAAACAATATTCCTCACACTGCACTAAGTTAAAATTCGGGGACCTACAGAAGCCCCAATAAGAACCCATAGCCTTGAGCTGAACAAACTTTGATCTAACCCCACAAAGCTGCTAAATGCAAAATATCAAAAGATTCTCACGTTTGGATGAGAAGAAGATTTTCAAAGAATAAGGAGCCTAAATATGAACCCAGGGAGTAGATTTGAACAAACCTGGATCTGTCCCCCATAATCCAGTATACCGATTATCAAAAAATGCTTACTGGTGGCTCGTAAGAAGTAGATATTCAAACACTGTTTCTCATACTGCACTAAGTTAAAATTTGGACTTCAACAATGGGACTTGATTTGAACAAACTTGAAGCTATGTTGATTCCCTATAGGGTACATTATGGCAAATTGCCTCGTAGTAAGTAGAACAATATGACTTTTTCTAATGATTGTATCGCAATTTTGAATCCTCAGAAATTAATCAAAAACAATCTTTATTTGTATAGATGTATTAATCCTCTGACAAATTTGGCACAGCAGTGCATATATCGTAGTACATTTTCGACTCGTACGGACACACCTGAAAAGTTCTTCAGGTGGCGCAATCTGCTTCATTGCGCCAATTTATTGGAGATGATATTTTGTTGTAGTTTGGGTGATTGGTGGTATATCACCACTTCAGTGCACCAAGTGTCAGCTGCAGTGCTGAAACATTGTAGATGTTCCTTGCTGCACTCATAGGTCGATATGTCATCCATTTAATTTTGTTTATCTACAGTTTTCAATTAATATGATCTTGGGAAATTGGCACACTTTTATTGCACTTGACTGTATTTACTGTTTTACTTTTGTTCTCTTTTCTAGACTTTCTGCTTCAGTATGATAAGCAAAGCTTTCCTTAAAATTAATTTGAGCCATTTTTAGTTATACAAACACCAAAACAAAACGCATCACACACACTCTCAAAAAGTAACATCATAAATAAATTATCCCTACACGAAGCACATGTATTTTTATTTTCAGTAAAATATTTGTGTAATAATTTACTTCAAAATATTCAATTAACCACCTCTTTATTTTTTCAAACATATAAGTGAGCTAGTAAATAAATATTTATAATAATATAAATTAACAGGACTATTTTTCATCCTTTTTACCAGTTATTGTGTATTCCCTGTTTTTGCACCGTACAGTTAAAACAAGAAGTCCTGCCATGAAATGTGCACAAATGGCACGTCGATCTGCGCGTTAATCTACGCGTTTTTAACCATAGTGAGTCTTTAAAATTATGTACATATAGCCTGTGCACAAGCAATGTTTCAGTCAATGGACCTCCGGGTAACCCGGAGGTCCATTGGCAGAAACATTGGCTGTGTTTGCTATGAGAAATCCAGGAGAACCTGCTGTGCTTTGGATGCCATTCGATATGGCAGTTGCGCGCAATTAAGCCTAGATATGGGCACATTTAGTGACATGACTTCTAGTTTTAACTGTAGTCAAAATTGTTTTGTTTATTTACAGTGCTACTTCCTGTTTAGTAGATATTGTTTATGTTCATAACTGATCCCTGTTTGTAGGTGGAATGTTGGTCAGTCCGGAACCGTCAAAAGCGGTTTAATAATTCGACCGTCATACGAGCTTCAAAATACAGCCCATCTGTAAGATTTCGGTTAAATTATTTTATGTTATGGTGACTGTTACTCGTTCATCACACCACGGATGATGCTGTTCCACCTTCATTATGAGAATCAAATAGGACGGTAGCTGAATGACTTATGACTGTTACTGACAGTTGAGATAATTGTGTTTGAATCGATATGCTTGTTTCGTTTTTGCTGGTATTCCTGGTGTTGGGTATCGGTATATATAAAAATACATCACAGAGTGCGACGCGATACCACTTTCATTGCTGCCAGATAATGGGTTATAAGCTATATTTGGGACGATAATGAAAGGTGAATGCCGATTTTTGTGACTAGCACTGACCGTGTGCGTCTATTATTTTAGGTAAAGTAAAAAAAGGCGATACCATTTCGGAAAACGATGGTTCAAAGGATTAAACGAATCTGACGTTGTTATGACCTGAAACCCGCTTCGGATTTTATTTTTCTACCAGCTGACGTGCAGTATGGCCGTAAATTCAAAGTCCATTGCGCTACTCCAGTTCGTTCCCTCGTTTACCACTGAAACGCCGGAATTTTCGACCCAGTGTTTTCAATTTGAAAGTCCTTTGCGCTACTCCATTTCGTTCCCTCGTTTACCACTGAAACGCCGGAATTTTCGACCCAGTGTTTTCAATTTGCGTTCCTCAAGCCACAGTAATCCATTTGATACTAAAGATTATCACCCGAATCCAGGAAGGGGGGGGGGGGGGCTAACGCTGACCTTAACTAGAATAACTGGAATTATTTCCTTCCATTTTTACTCTTAAGTTCTCTATCATTAAAAGGGATAGAAGATAACCTCACACACAAACGTTTTTATTCATACTCAGGGCGTAGGGCCCTGGGTTGCTTCGAGATTCGATTCGATTTCGAATCTTAAGTAGACATTCGGTTCGGTTCGGTTCGGTTCGAAATTGGTTGCCCGATTCGTTTCCTCTCTAATATTTTATCATGGGAGAATAGCTTAGTATTAGCCATCTTTATTGTCTCACAAAACGTTCAGCTGGAAATCTTACATAAATAATAACGTAATAAAAGACTGAGTGCAACTAGATTAACATAAACAACATTTGCACTCATGCCACCAGCAATGCTAATTTCAATATCACTAGTCTCTACCACTGCTAAATGCATATTTAAGGTATCCAAGCAATTTCGACGATGAACTATAATCCTTACAGGGTAATATTCCAACTACATCATCAAGGCATGCCTTCGACGAAGGCATGCCTTGATGATGTAGTTGGATTATTTTATCAGTCGAAATTTGAGACATCACAGTCGGAACAACAAATCAGGTTTATGGTACCCCAATACACATTCGTTATCTTCATGACGTCACTGATTCCCTTCGAAGTTCGATTCGATTTCGAATAATAGACGTGGTTCGATTCGAGATTCGACTCGAAACGAAAATATGTAATTCGCTGGGCCCAACCAGAGTGGTTTACAGTTGTTTTTTCTCGAAACCCATCGCTATGATAATTTTAACGACAGACAAGGTGCGAGGTGGATCGTTGAGTGAAGCATTGGACAACAATTAGGTCGGTTAGGTCCTAACCAGCGTCATCTGGGTTGTGTCCCCTTGTATTGGGCGAGACACTTAATCCTGATAACCCACGTAGAGCATGGTGATACTGTGAACTAAGGCGTACACCACGCGTCAATGTAGCACTTGCTTTCAATGGCTGGTAACTCTGCGCTAGGGAACGCGGTGGTTCAGTGGTTACGGCATTTAACTTCAAACTGAAAGGTCCATTCGACCCCTCCCCCACACCCCAGGGGTAACTACGTTGTGTCCATGGACAAGGCACTTCATCCCGATTTCCTTTCTATTTGAAAAGTTATACAAAAGTAAGGACAGAAGCTACACTATATTTTAGAATGTCTGTTTGTCTGTCTCTCTCTCTCTGTGTCTCTCTCTCTCTCTCAGTCTGTCTGTCCGTGGTAGAAATGAATAATGGGCATCCAGAGTGCCCAAAATGGGTCTAGTAGGGGTACTTTGTTAGGGCGGAGGTCCTCGTTAGGTTTAAAAAAAGTGTTCGGTATGGGGGTGGGGGCAGGGAGGGGCACCGAAAGTTATGACCACATTTTTTTCACCGATATAGGTCTTCAAAGGGGTCTACTTGGGGTAACTTTTTATCAGGAATCTAATGGCGGTGTTTAAAAAAGTGGCGGGGGTGGGGATGCGGAGGGGCAAAATTGATGTATTTCACCGATATATGTCCTCAAAGGGGTCTAATTGGGGTAACTTTTTATCAGGGATCTAATGGTGGTGTTTAAAAAGGTGGCAGGCTGGGGTGGGGGTGGGGTGAGGAGGGGCAAAATTGATGGATTTCACCGATATAGGTCTTCAAAGGGGTCTACTTGGGGTACCTTTTAATCAGGAATCCAATGGCGGTGTTTAAAAAAGTGGCGGGGTGGGGTCGGGAGGGGCAAAATTGATGGATTTCTCCGATATAGGTCTTCGAGGGGGTCTACTTGGGGTAACTTTTTATGAGGAATCCAATGGTGGTGTTTAAAAAAGTGGCGGGGTGGGGGTGGGGAGGGGCAAAATAGATGGATTTTACCAATATAGGTCTTCTAAAGGGTCTACTTGGGGTAACTTTTTATCAGAAATCTAATGGTGGTGTTTAAAAAAGTGGTGAGGGCGGGGATGGGGATGGGCAAAATTGTTGGATTTTACCGATATTGGTCTTCAAAGTGGTCTACTAGGGGTAACTGTTTACCAGGAATCTAATGGTGGGGGTTTAAAAAGTGACGGGATTGAAGGCCCCGCCCGGAGGGCGTGAGCCGAGTGGGGAGGGGCAAAATTGGGGTGGAGAGGGCGTAAGGGAGGGGCAAAATTGATGGATTTCTCCGATATAGGTTTTCGAGGGGGTCTACTTGGGGTAACTTTTTATGAGGAATCCAAGGGCGGTGTTTAAAAAAGTGGCAGGGTTGCGGATGGGGGTGGGGAGGGGCAAAATTGATGGATTTCACCGATATAGGTCTTCTAAGGGGTCTACTTGGGGTAACTTTTTATCAGAAATCTAATGGTGGTGTTTAAAAAAGTGGTGGGGCGGGAATGGGGAGGGGCGAAATTGATGGAGTTTACCGATATAGGTCTTCAGGGTGGTCTACTTGGGGTAACTTTTTATCAGGAATCTAATGGTGGTGTTTAAAAAGTGGTGGGGTGGGGAGGGGCAAAATTTATGGATTTCACCGATATAGGTCCTCAAATGGGTCTACTAGGGGTAATTTTTTACCAGGAATCTAATGGTGGTGGTTTAAAAAGTGACGGCATTGAAGGCCCCGCCAGGAGGGCGGGAGCCAAGTGTGCCGCCCGTAGAGCGGGCTGGGTCGAAAAATACGCGGCCCCTATTTTTGTTTTTTTGCGGGGTACTTTTTATATGACCCCTAAATTTTCCCGTGCAACGCAGGGTAACCCTGCTAGTATCTAATAATTTGGACAAGGTACTTAATCACAACTGCCCACGTGTGAGCTCGGTGGCGCTGTGTACTAATGCGTACTGTACGTTGATGGTGCAGTTGTCTAAGTTGTCTTCAGCGAATGTTAATCCTGCTTGCGCGGAGTGAGTACGTTGGGGAGTCTGACAGTTTCACGCCGTCGCTCGGTGGTTCTACGGGAATACTCCGACTTCCTCCGACCGTAACACTGCCATATACCAGGTGACCATGTCTGTCGAAAGCGTCGTTAAAACTCGAATAAATAAAAAAATAAATAAATAAATAAATAAATAAATAAATAAATAAATAAATAAATAAATAAATAAATAAATAAATAACTGCGCTGGGGCTGGGTTTGTAAGTTAAAGAGTCTTACACATAGAACACATTGGAACTCAGGGGACGAATTGCTCGCTGCTGCTCCGTGTTATCTCCGGGTACTTCGGCTTACTCCACCGTTAATCTGTCCGACATGATATGACTCTAGCCGTTGAAAGTGTCGCTAAATCCAATCAAACAAAGAAACCGACAGACCACAGAAGTTAAAGAGAAGAAATGAATTGCAGAAATAGTTAAACTGAGGCAGAATGGGTGACAGCTTTCAGTTGCATTGGGTGACATTTAGATACCGTCGCCGTAGACTGTCGTAATCCACGCGTGGGCAGTGATGTCTATAAAAATCATCGTCAGCAGAAATGTACTCATTGAAGCACCGGCTTTACCTCTAAGGCCATAGTACATTTTGACCAACTTGAGCTATGCCACCAACAAAGTGAGCAGCAAAATTACGCAACTCGAGTATTCGTCTAAAGGTTGTGATCTGCAAACGTCTTGTGGTTGTTGAACTCGAAACATCTCAAAATCTGGAGCTGCAGACTCGGCAGATTAGAATTCACTCCAAGCATAACAGTCACCGTTGTGGCCGCCATCTTAGATTCAGGTGACCATCTTTATATTCAAATGGATTGAGGCCCCCGAAACACAAATTAAATACTGTGTCGTGTTCTCTGGCGTTTAGTGGTTAATTAGGAAGCCGAAATGACCTATTGCGAAATTTGTTGAATTGGCAGCCATATTGGCCGCCATCTTGAATTAAAAAAATCCTCAAAGCAGTTTTCCGCGGTCTTCAGATATATTTTTTCTGCCACCAAAATTAGCTTGTTTCCAGTTTGTTCTGGCTCAGAACCGTCATCGCCCAGACTATTGTAGTCGAGGATACGGACTCATTTGAAGCTCATTTTAAAATTGTGGTGCGTTGAAATTATACACGATTTCCCCTACTGGACATAACTTTATTGAAATCCCAACTATCATTCAGACAGTAGAAGAGAAAATGAGAGAAATCCCGTTATGGTCAGTCTTCGGGGTGTCAAGCAGTGGCTTCGAAGTTGTTGCTTTTAAGTATTGATCACTTCGCTTTGGTTTAGTTTGTAAAGTTAACATCCCTTGCAACATATAATAATGCATTATTCACAATTAATTTAGTTAACAGAGAGTTTGGATATGAAATTTTATTTGAGCTTCAAAAAATAATTAGACTGGATGTAATTGTCCCAACATGCCAATTCTAAATAGCTGCATATCCACAAACAATGATTTGAACCAAGAGGAGATGTTATCTTTTGTCCACGGGGGGCGCGGTGGCTCAGTGGTAGACTTTTGAACTTCTATGCTAAAGGTCCCGAATTCGATCCCCGTCCGGGACGACCCGCGTTGTGTCCTTGGGCAAGGCACTTTATCCCGGTTGCCTCCATGGGGGCACGCTGACGCCGTGTTCTAAGGCGCACTGCACGTCGATGGCGCACATGTCTTCAACCGCTGTAAACCTGCTAAGAATGTTGAGGAGCTGAGTTGTTCGTCGATGCTCAGTGGTTCTCTCCGGGTACTCCGGCTTCCTCCACTTGTAAAACTGTCACGGTCAAGATTAGCCATTGTGCATAAGTATGTGACCTTAAACACCAATAGATAAATAAATAATAATCTATTGTCCACGAACTATGGGGTGTTGGCGGTTCATTTACCAAAGTAGAGCATGTAAATAAAGAGTATCAATATAGAGAAGTTTTCTGATGCGCTGTGTTACTTTGTTGAAAACCTTCAACCAAACAGTATCGCACGAGTCGGTGTACGACACCAGGTACACGGGAAATAGAAATCTTGTGGATTGGATCACAGCTACTATCGCTTAATGAAGTGAATGTAAGCCCAGGTAACGAACGGACAAACAAACTAACACTACAACTTCCGGCCACATGTGGAAAATTGTGAACACCTGTCACGAAATGACGAGCAGCAAAACTAAAAGAACCAACACATTACTTCTTGGCTGGCCACCTTACAGTCGTTGCTAAAATCAGCTGAGCATTAAAACACAGCGATAGTCTTTCATTTGCACTTATTTATCAAATTTAACGTGTGTTTAACCCTTTCCCTAAAATGAAAAGCAGCAGGCACTTGCAAACAAAATTCTTGAATAACTAATTATTTTTTCATTTTTGGTCTCAAAAACATAGGTTATGAACCCTCATTGGAACGAGCTCATCGAGCTCGTTCCAATGAGGGTTCATAACCTATGTTTTTGAGACAAAAAAAATGAAAAAATAATAAAAATTAATTGGCGACGTTTGTGAATAGCGCTGGCCGGATTTGGCTGTTACATTGGGTAAAGGGTTAATGAAAATTATACCCAGTTATTTTTACAAACAAACTAGTAGTTTTTATTCCCTCTTTGATACGGGGTTATCCACCATCATATTTACCCTGTTTTAAAATTGTTAGTGATAATACAATACATATTTTGACAACATGCTGACTCCATAGTCAAAGGGATGTAACTCTTATCAACGGAAACCAACAATAATTCTGAAAATGGCAGGAACTTTTTTAAACATTGAGCCTCGCCCTTTCTCATAGCAAGGATACGATTCATTGTATTTACTGATATTCCCTGTTTTTTGTGTTCTTTTACTGTGGATGAGGGATTATAAAAGTCAGAGGAGTCGGCAGATAAAAGTGTAGCGTGAATGATAGGGGCTGCACAAAATATTTTTCAGCTGCCTGTGGTGGAAGAAAAATGCTTTCCCCGTACTTCATTTCAACTCGTACTGGTTAATCTTTACCCAACGAATCGGCCGAATCCGTTCGCGTAAGTTACAAATTGAGCAGTAGAAAATTTTTATTTTCTACACATTTTCAACAAAACCTCATGTGACCCCCTCATCGGAACGAGCTCGTTACAATGAGGTGTCACATGATATGGTTCTGCTGATTTCCTTTGGAAAATTTTAAAAAAAAGAATTAAAATAATAATTTTGTTATATCCTGTGCGTTGGGTAAAGGTTTAAGATTGTTTGTCACTATATCCCTGTAAATTCTGTATTTTGATTGGCCAGAATGCCTAGGACAAACAGCCATGGCAAACAGCGAACCCAACATCCAAGGTATATGAGAGCGTGCAACATCCGGGGTATAAGGGCATGCGAAACATCGGGGGTATATGGTTTTCGCATCCGCTCGCCTTGATATAAAAATCGAACCAAAAAAACTGAAAATAGTCACAAATATCATCAGATTTCTGACAATTCGATCATATTTTTCTGTTATAAATTAAATAGTTTGTCAACAAATATTTAGTTTCCGATACGTTTACGTTTCCAATAACAACCCAAGGGATGTAACTCTACATGTTGTCTTCTGCGTTTGTTAAAACAAAACAATTATTCACGAGTTTGGGCCAACGGATTGCGGAGCGTTAGAAAGGCGTCCACAAATTTGTTTCCATTATGTTTCTATTGTGTTTCAAACTGGACTAAAACGTTATCTCCACCAACATGTATGGTATATGGAGATTTGATAAGTACTCAGAATCTGTTAGATTACCGCGATTGTCGTTGGACCCGTTCCAATGAGGGGTCATAAGCTAAGTTTTGACACAAACAATGAAAACAATACGTTATTCATGAATTTTGTTTGCAAGTGTCGTCTGCGTTTCCTGTTAGGTAAAGGATTGTGGAAAAGTAGGAGGCCGATTTCCCATCCTACTCCAACTCCCCCGGCGACTACGACTCCGATAAAAGTGAACACTCCTTGCCGTTCGCAACGCTTTCGATCAGGACAAAAACAAATAATGATATCCGATCGAAAATGTCAAACACTAATCCTTATACAGTACAGCCGCCCTGGGCTGGTCGTAATCCGAGTGTGAACAGTGATACGCATGCGTTTAAGAGGTAATAAAAATCATCATCAGCAAAATTTTATTTAATGAAGCACCGGGTGATAACCGGCGCTTCATTAATTAATTTTTTATCATTATTCTTGTAATTAGTGTTTGGAATCTAATATTAACCCTTTACCAACACAGACGATATCAAAATTTATTTTTTTAAATATAATTTTTTCAAGTTTTTCAAAACAATTCAACAAAACCATACCATGTGACCCCTCGTTGGAACGAGCTCGACTAGCTCGTTCCAACGAGGGGTCACATGATATGGTTTTGTTGAAATTTTTTGAAAAATAATATTTTTTCAACTACTGAATTTGCATATTACGCGGTCGGATGCGGCCGATTCGTGGGGTAAAGGGTTAATGCGTCCGCGGAAATATTGCCCATCCGTGGAAAGTACAACGGCCGTACTGTACCAAGTTCCTTGCAGCGAAACATGTTTGAAAAACGCGCAAAATAAATATACATTTAAAACAATAGAACGGTTACATATTGATTTTGTTTAAGTTTGTTCGGGGCGTGTTCACAACAACGTCGCGCAAAGTCTGTTATTTTCTCTTAATGTAAATGAAATGTATTGCTCGCCAACGTACAGTAAGTGGGAAGCACATTAACATTAAAACACTCTAAAGTGGAAAAGGTGTCGGACAATATCGCTCGAATTCCTTGGAGATCTGGTGATAGAAACTGTGGTAATGTTTGAGCTCAGCAGACAGAACAAGTATTTTTATGATCCGTGACCAGAGGCTAACCTGAAATGGACGGGGGATAATATTAAGTCCTTAACGACAAAACCAATCGCATCTACCTGCATTTGTTCACATATCTCTTGTAGTATCTCTCAATACTTTGATAGAGATGTGTCCAAAAACGTTTATGGTATGATGATAGATTTATAACGGTTTATCCTAGTTATAGTGTCAATTATCTGAATGTGTTATGGGTGACCTTTTTCGCCATCTATGCAACCTTTGTGTTGATGTTTGCATCCAGATTCAGACCATTAGACTGCTTTGTCCCTGGCACAACGGAAAGAACACGGACCCCCTGGGCCTATAATGATAAGACATAACTGAAACGACACAAACGCTAATATTATTAGGTAAACAGTTTGTTGGTGGCCTAATATGGTATACATGGTGTCAGTTAATTTCACATTGGACGAGAGTGAAGCTCGAGTCTAATATGGAATTAACTGACAACATATATACCTTATTAGGTCACCAACAAACTGTGTAACGAATATATCTTACCGACTGCTGCATCGATGCACAGAACTAATAACAACAGCGATAAAAATTAAATGAGAGAATCCTCACAACGTGTTCACGTGTCTTTGCCTTGTTACAATTTATGGGGGAGTGCCTACAGGCACTCTCCCATAAATTGTAACAAGGCAAATTCATACATACCAAACAGTTTCATTTCGAAGGTCACATGACACACATAATATGAAGCCTTTTAAGTTGCCTAACCTGCACTTCAGACCAAATATGGGCTTCCAACACTCAATCTTTCAACTTGAAGCGTTTATCGGCTGCCGCCATGTTAAATAATCAATGAACAAAGGGGAGATTACCCATAGCTGTCAGCGTATATTGATGTTGACAGGCAGTATATGGTTTTATATGCAGTCTGCATGTGACGTCTTTGAACCAATGAAATTCCCAGATGCTTGTAGGAGGTGAGATATTGTCGCATGTTTGGTGTATTTGTAACACAGTACAGGCGCGGTGGTTTGGTCATTCACACGGGTTGGACAGTATTTCCACGGATGCAATAATATTAGATTCCAAAAAATGATAGGAACAATCATCAAAAATTTAATTAATGAAGCACCGGGCACAACCCGGTGCTTTATTAATTACAATTTTCCTGATGATGGTTTTTATTACCTGGTAAACTCATGCGTGGACATCACTGCCCAGGAGTGGATTACGACCAATCCACAGCGACTGTACTGCACTTCTTCCATCGTAATGCTTCAGTTAGTAACATAGCCCGTAACGTCCGTGTACTTGTTTTTGGTCAGGCCATCAGTGTTGTTGATCTCCAACTCGCACTCAGTATTTCAGATCGGGTTTTTACTTTTCCTTCATTACACAGCGTCTAATTCAAAGGTAACCCTCTGCACACTGCTGCCAAAAATACCTAAATTTCGAGCCGCGATTTTTCCAACGATGCAACTGGCCATTTAAGCAACTCAATCTTGTTTTTACAAATTCCAATGAGCTCTACTCAAAAAGACTGAATTGGTTAAAAATGCCTTTTTTATTGAGAAAAAGTTGCAGTTTTAAATTTTGATGTTTTGACATCCGCGTGTAGAGGTTTTAAAGGTTATAGTTAAATGTACAAGAGAGTGTAACATATATACAGGGACCGACCTGGGCATGCGCAGTGCGTATTTGGTTCTGAAACATCAGGACCTGGCTCTTAAATCTCAGAAATAGGCTTCTCAGTTGGCGCGTAACTTCTCAGATCATATTTTGATATTCTTTCGATGGATAATCGAGAGAGACACTCTTACATGTATTATATATATGATTATCATTTATCATTGTTGTAGAGTGCTTAAGTTAATACTTCAAGTCTTAATTACCAAGCATTAATCTTCACTGTGGTTTCTGATCAAGTCTTGGCTGCCTAAATAGGCAGCCAAGACTTGATCAGAAACCACAGTGAAGATTAATGTTTGCAACAGTGTACTAAATGAAAATGATGAGAGCTATTACATACTTGCAGTGTGTGTTATAAACAGCAGTGTGACACCGTAAATTGAAATCTGGCGCGTGAATTGAAACAATAGGCTCCGAGGCTAGAGCGTATTTTAAATAGTCCTGATCGGTCCCTGATATATATCTACATTAGATCACAAACTTCACAACCATCCCCAAACTGAATTTTACAGTGAAGGCAATCTGTGTCGATACAGATTGTTCCACAGTGGGCCTTTGTGGGTTTTTAAACAACCTTATATGCTGCAACGTTTTGATCGGCAGATATCTACAATACATGTATGTGGAGAGTGGATTATAACTAAATCACCAGTGGAGTGGAGTTGTAACCCAAAGTGTCACCTTCACATTCTGTTCATGTGGACAAAAACACAAGCAATGTTTTAGACAATGTACATCCGGGTTCAACCAGGAGGTCCATTGGCTGGAACATTGCTGTGCTTGTCTTGCTCTGCAACAAATTTGGAATTGTTACTTTGGTGGAATCTTCACTCTACGGGTGATTAAGTGATAATGCACCCTCCACACACTGTATTTTGTATCCCACGTACTGCATATTGTATCTAGGAGGAAGCGTGGCTAACCTTTGAGTGGAATATTGCAGAACTTGACAAAAATATTTTATAAATAGAGGGATCTCCAACTCTTCCCCAGTATTTTTCGATATTAACAAAACGAGTGTAGTAAATTAGGTCTGGACCTAGCTTTAGTTTAATAAATTAAAGTACTCCCGCCTATATTTATGTTAACCCCTTGCGCAACGTAACGGCAAAAACCGACCAGCGATATTCTCAAAAATCGCCAATTAATTTTCATTATTTTCTTCATTTTTGGTCTCAAAAACATAGGCCTCGTTGGAATAGGCTCGTTCAAATGAGGGGTCCTAACGTATGTTTTTTGAGACAAAAAATGAAAAAAAGGAGTTATTCAAGAATTTTGTTTGCTAGTGTCGTCTGTTTTCATGTCAGGTAAACAGTTAATACGTGGCCATCTATTACCGTTTTTCATGAATGGGTCCAATAACGGGGAGAAGGGACAGATCATACAACAATATAATATTATTTTGGCAAAATTAATGCAATATGGCCAAAGCGTTCACACCTCACACATTACGAAGAATTCAACCGCCTTCATGTTAGCCTCGTTTGGCCATGTTATCTTCATCAAAAAGGAAGTTTTTTGTAACATTGGAACAATCACTAGAACTAAAGGGAGAAAACTGATAACGACTTTTTACCAAATCGCACCCCAGTCGTATTTATCAGTCTGCTTTTCAGTGCAGGGACGTCGCGACAGGGGGGTGTAGGGGGGGGGGTGTCTCTCCCCCACCCCCCAATATTTGTCAAAACCTCAATAGTTGGAAATTCGGAGGGCAAAAATATCAACAGTTAGAAATTTAAAAAACTACTGAATATACGGTATAATTCACTAACAAACCTGTTTTTCCGACTGGAGGACCATAATAAGGAAATATTCCGACTACCGAGACTTTCGGGTGAAAATCGGGTCAAAGAATTCCGACTCCACGTGGCCTTCAGTCTGAATGCCATCAATTAGAAGAGTCCATAATCACCATTTGGGGTAGATCAATCCATATTCTCAACGTGCAGCCTTTTGGCTGCACGTTGAACATATCGATTGGCCTACCCTACAAATTCACTGAGCAGCCATTCTACCTTTTACATGTATGGTGTGTCATGATCCTGGAACGGAAAAGCGGTCTTACGGGTTCAAAGGGTTAATAAAAAAGTACTTGTTGTCATGTCAAGTGCCTGTGAAATGCTCTAGAAACACAAAACTCCCACTTTCCCAAAGGCGATGTTTCAAATTTGTCCGTCAGACAGTAGGCGTATGAGCCATTGGGAACAATTCGAGCAAAGCAGGGTATTGAAAATTTGTATCCAACTCGAATTCCTACAAAAAAATCACTGAATTTGGAACTGAAAATTAGCCTTATAACTATTACCAGAACCCATGAAAACGCATCTGAGCACATCAATTTTTCAAAATTTTCTAGGGGAGGACCCCAGACCCCCTGCTAAAGATTCGCGCCTTTGGCGCTCGCAGTTTGGCGCCTACCATCCTACGGTGCTCATGTGTCGGGATTCCCAGTTAGAATTTCAAAGGGTCTAACTCCCCCCCCCCCCCCCCCCCCATTAAAAGGCCTCTAGCTACGTCCCTGTTTCAGTGGAATCACATTCTGACATGCAGTGACTTGTTTTGCCCTTTCTGGAGTACTTCTCAGCACATGAATCTAATATGTGAATATCAACAGTCATTTAAAGACAGATCGACACCTATTTGCTTTGCAGTATCCAGTATAATTGAGTCAGTATTTTCATTTGTTGTTTCGGGGATTCCGGTCAGACGTAGGCTGGTACGCCTCCCATACTGCTCGAGGTCATCGATGCGTTCCTCTAGGCTCCGGATTTTGTCGTCTCGATCACTAACTTGGGATTTTAGATTTTCTACCGTTTCATCAAGTTCATCTAATCTTTCCTGATTGGCCCTATTAAAGAGATATTGAACAGTTGTGTCACTTAAGAGTTCAATAAAGTCTTCTTTGAGAAATGATATGAAGGGTGCCCTAACCCTTTGGTTATAACTTTGCACACCGGGCTCGTAGTCAGTCTCTGGAAGCCCGGGAACATCGTAATCAACATATTCGGTTACTCCAGATGCCATGCGTGGGTCTTCACTTCTCTCGGCGTCTTCACCAGCTTCGTCGGATGTTTTAACCGTTTTCTTGTCCAGCGGTGAGGGAGTGGTGCTAAAAGAACCATCCGGATTACGTACTCTTTTATTAGACAAAGGTGTTGCAGGAATTTGATCGTCACTCATTGTGTAGACTTTGTTTGGATTACAGCAGGCCTGCAGAAATGTTGCTGGATAATAAGCTAACAGATTGGGCTATTCTACTGACTGAGAGCTAGTGACACTCAGGCACAAAATTTAGGAGAACATCAAAAAGCACTATAATGATAAGGTATTGACCAACACAGTTAGATAGAGACGGGAACATTCAAACAAATTAAGGGCCTATATAAGTAATGAAATTTTGTTTATTTTGAAATTCTCACCTCTCATATTCCTTAAATTCAGATTAAATATACACAAATTATACATCAAAATGAAGGTTGGGATGTATAGAACACGAAACACATATACAGTCGACTCTATGAGTTGATTACACATGTGTTTCGTGTTCTGTACATCCCATCCTTCATTTTGATGTACATTTTGTGTATATTTAATTTGAATTGAAGGAATATCGGAGGTGAGAATTTTCAAAATAAACAAAATTTCATTACTTATATAGGCCCTTAATTAAGGTCTTTACAGACGAGTGGTTGCATGCTGCAGAGTTGGTGACTGGAAAAATCAATAATCGAGAACACAGGACTTCAAGTCCACCGGCAATGACAAACAAACAAAGGAACTGTCAAACAGTACCGTTGACGACAGCAATGTGTATCTTATCAACGAAAAAACGTCACACGATTGCAAAAGAATGTTTTTTTTTCTGTAGCGTCACAGCAAGTCAATATCTTTACATACTTTGCATACTCTCACTCTGATGAAAATATATGTTGGTGATGTTGAGACTACTGGACACGGTCAATTTTTAAAAATGTTATTGAAGTTGGAGTAAGGATACAGCCTTCTTCGCATCTCATCTCATTTCATTTCGTAACAAAACCGTCGAAATCAAGGTGAAAAAATACATACAGTTTCTATTCCCTCATAATGTAATCAGTTGGCAGGGTGAACCAAATACTTGCTAGCACCATAACAGTCTATATGTACACTAGAACAGAAGTCTCAACATCAAGCCTCAAAACACTAAATGCATTCTCAAATTATTCAGATATTTTAATCCACATAACGAACACCAGCCTAGCCGTCAGCCGCCATGAGAAGATGTTTTGATTACGAATGATAACTGGCTCCTTCTGAGATAAATGCAGGCCTGAAAATAATCCGCGAACGGTCGTTTAGGTTATATGGGGGTGACATCAATCAGAAAATACGCGAACGAACAAGTTAGTGATGTTACGAAAAAATAAAACCTATAAAATTTAATTAAAGTCCTACTCTCGACTGTATCTACATATGGATAGAGTGACATTTCGTTTACATCTTAACCCTTTACCTAACATGAAAAGCAGACGACACTTGCAAAAAAAATTCTTGAATAACTAATTGTTTTCATTTTTTGTCTCAAAAACATATGTTATGACCCCTCATTGGAACGAGCTCGGCGAGCTCGTTCCAATGAGGGGTCATGACCTATGTTTTTGAGACAAAAACTGAAAAAATAATGAAAATTCATTGGCGATTTTTAAGAATAGCGCTGGCCGGTTTTGGCTGTTACATTGGGTAAAGGGTTAAAAGCTTTTCCGCCGAAAATAAATACTAGCTCGCCATCTTGCCAAAGCGAGATCGCAAGTTAGTTGTTGATATTCATTTTCGTGGAAATTCCGTTAAAACGTAAACATCATGGTTGGCTTAGTAATAACAGACAAGTCGAGAATGCATCGCAATACTTTTTTCCAAAAGGTTATCAATGTTGTGCTGAGTAACCTGCCAACGGGTTTGGGCGTAAGGCCTTTATTTGTAGGTCTGTTAATGAAATGTTTGATATTACTATGAACCATTCCGGAGACATTTGATGGGTTTATGGCGTTCGCGTGCGTTTTGTGAATGTCCCATTCCCCATTAGTGATGTGTTGGTCAGTCTGTACAGTGTTATACTTTGACTATTATTATCCCTAGTGGGGTGGGTGTGAGTTGGGGAAATATCACCCGGGGACAAGATATTTGGGCCATACACGAGGCTTGCCGAGTGTTTGGACCAAATATCTTGTCCCGCGGTGAGAGTTCGCCATCTCACCCCCGCCCACATCAGGGATAATTTTTCTCTCTCCACCAAAACAGTCTGAAGTCATCAAAAGTAATTCAGGGGCACGAGCTGCTATATCGAACAATTTTGTTGTCCATTTCTGAAAACCTGGATTGCTTATCGGAAAGAGCGCACAAAAGTTCTGTATATACCACAGGAAAATACCACAAAATTAAATCCGAACGCCGGCAAGACAGAGGTTAAGGATTTGTAGCGAAATGAACATTGATACATTCCGATGACGTCATATTATGAATTCGGCAATGTATTCGCATAACTTTTTGATGGGAATTTCGTGCAATTCTCTCCACTCATAAAGGCGTTCATCCAAAAATTCATATAAAAGAGTCAATTGTCCTTTGGTTTCACGGTCTATGTTTCTATTTCTATTTTCTTCGACAAACGTTCGTCTAATATTTCCGAAACGTGACACCATGTTGTTTGTTTACAGAAGAACGTGCGATGATTGAATAGTCCTGCGCTCATTAAATATGCTAATAAGCCAAGATAGATTGGTCACGTGTGTGGGGTGAGATAGCTGTCTCGTGGGTGGGGTGAGACAGGCATATCTCCCCCAGCTGTCTCACACGTCTTTATATAGGTCTCAGTACCTTAGTGATGGGAGAAAGCATTGTCACACCAGATGCCTTGTTATTCCATGTTATAAAATGTACAAAACATTCCTGACCATCGGATGGGAAGCGTATGGAACTTAGTTTACACAGAGTTCTGCAAATACCACCAGGAAACCACAAAACACGGCCATTGATATGTACTGTAATCCCGACAAATGACTCTATCTCCGCGTGAGAGTTAGTAATAGCAAAATTTGGAATACATATATCATCTTGCATATGCAGTAATGTGTCCTCGCCACCGTATGCATTGTAATTCTACTGATGAAACTCATCTATCCGTTCAAATTCAAGATAACCTACTGTTTTTTTTTATATTATTCTCGTTCATCAATATTCATACCTATAACCAGATGGAAGTGTATGGAAATTTGTAAACTTTTGTTTTTTTTATTTCAATGGTCTAGGCCTTCTTTTGTGTTGCTCTGTTATATTGTTCAATGATCTTTGCGCATCAGTTAGATTGTCTGATATCCTTAGATATCCTCTGAAATAACATGACCACACACTACACATTTATCAGAAAAAGAAGTGAGGCCATAATGACGAGGTACAGTTAAAGCTGGAAGAGCTTATTTTGACATAATTTTGCGTGGTAATTACGCGAAATATCCATATCGAATGGCATCCAAAACACGACAGACCCTCTTGGTTATCACCAGAAAGCAAAAGCAAATGAACCTCCGGGTTTAACCCGGAGGTCCATTGACTGAAACACGGCTTGTGCAGAGGGCATGTGTGCAGACTACTGTCGTCATAGCACACAGATAAACGGTCAGAGTGACGTGCTCTCTGCTGGCAATTCATGAGAGTACTTCTAGTTTTAACTGTATCTGCCCATTAAAGTAACATTCTGTCCGCCCTTATCTGACAGACGATTCTGTATTATTGGCGTGAGAAAATTAACCAGATACAATGCACAATGTGATAGTTGTTGACACACAAAAATCAATCATCATACCTATCTTGAGAACACCAGCCTTTCTTTTTATTTAACACATCTTCATGGCAATTAATCCCATAATTCATATAATCTGCGACGAAGATTGATTACCAATAATCCTGTTAAACAGGGCTAACGATTCATACATTGCAACAAAAAAAGCACTCAACAAAAAAGACTAGAGGCATAACTGAGGGGCATAGGGGTACCATCCCCTTTCCAATAACGTCATTTTCGTCTGCATTTGGAATCTTAGGTACTGGTTCGTTTCAAGTCCATATTGTTGAAGGATTCCTGTGAATGGCGAAGAGCTAAATAAATTAATTTCACACAGTGGGTTATCTTATCTTTGCATTTTCTATTAATTCTTTACCTCTTCCATCCAAAGGGTACTTCACCTGGTCTTCAGTGACAAATGGAAAGGATAGTGTCTGTATTATGTTTTACAATACCCATACTGCTGACGTAATGAACAGGAAGAAAGTTGTAGAACATCCAAAGGTGATGAACGCGTCATTTTCTTATTTCGAAATGTGTTGAAAACATTAGCCAAACGTTCAAACAGAATGGAAAAAAATGTAAAAATAAAGCTTCTGCATTTCAAAACGACTCGGCAGGAAAATGCCTAGAGTTTGTGAACGTACCTACAAGGCATTTCTTTTTGAACAATGTCGTTTGCCCCCGGTGCTTCATTAATTAAATTTTTTTATGATAATTCCTGTTAGTGGTGTTTGGAATCTAATATTATTTCGTGGAAATATTGCCCAGCCGTGCAAAGTGACAATTCCACGGCGGCTTACAGTATGCATCGACAATGCGCCATCATGCATTGAGAAGAATATTAAACCAGAAGTCTGAAAGGCAATTTTGATGATCCTGAACTGATCCACAGCCATAGACTTGAGCACCCGTGGCCAAAATAATTGCATCCAGTTTCAGAACTGTGATTACAAAAATGGTATTTTCCTTGATCACATCTCGATCTGGTTGTGGCATATATTCCTGTGGATAGGGTTTCATAAATACAGTACAGATACCGTCGACTGGTCGCAATGATCTTCACGCATGCGTTTACCAGGTAATAAAATCATAATCAGCACCCGTTGTTTCATTAATTAAATGTTTGATGATACAGTACGTGGAGAGTGTATTATCACTAAATCACCCACAGAGTGGAGATTCCATCCAAGCAATAATTTTCCAATTTGTTGCAAAGCATAACAAGCACAAGCAAAGTTTCAGCCAATGGACCTGCGGGTTAAAACCGGAGGTCGATTGGCTGAAACATTGCTTGTGTTTTTAGTCGATATATACAAAATTTGAAAGTTATAATTTGGGTGATAACTCCACTCCGGGGGTGATTTAGTTACAATCCACTCTCCACGTACTGTAACTCCGATTATTGGTGTTCAGAATCTAATATTACTGCGTCCGTGGAAATATTGCCCAACCGTGGGAAATGACCATTCTCCAGCGGCCGCACTGTAAACTATTCCAAAATCAGAAAAGTATCAAGAACAACAAACAGAAAGAATACGAGATGCAATTTTAGCGCATTTTAGACTGGGAGAGATTTTAAATGGTGTGCAGAGGAAGGCAGAAATACAATTTCGATCAGATCGCGACCCATTTGTCACCAGGTCCGAGTTCCCTTCCCTCTTACCTATCAATCTCAGACAAGTATCATTTTCTAGGGAGTGGAAAAACCATCGGTATAGTTCCTTCTGACTCCAATCACAGACAAAAAGAACCAGAATAGAATCCACAGACCAATGTCCGTTCAATATCCGACACCCACCCCCCATCCTCAAATCAGAATTTGGTGAAATTCTCCACTATTTTTCATATTAAGGTGATAACCTTTTGTTAATAATGCTTCTAAATGTGTTTTTAGTCGACTAAAATATTAGTCGACTAAAATATTCACAACATAATTCATTTATATTCGAGGTTTTTTAATTCTTTAAAATGAAGCATAGTATATACAATACTGTCTAATGAATTCATAATTGCCAGATGGACTGGTTTTTCAAGATGAACAAGAAAATTATACCAATACTCTGCAAATACGATGGGAAAAAATGGCAGTGATTCTCCACTCCGCCATACAGATACAAATCTGGTATCGTGGATATTTAAGTGGTATAATTTGTGCCATTAACTTCGTTATTATCTAATTACAACCAAAGGACATGAATACTGGACGAAACGGCCCAGATTGATTTTGGTCAGAACGGCCCAGATTTTGAGATGGAACGGCCCAGATTTCGAGACAGAGCGGCCCGCAGTTTTGGGCAGAACGGCCCTTGTTAAAAAAACTCATTTATTAAAAAAAAACATTTCTTATGCCCCCATTATTTTATTTTACAAGAGTACTTACGGCGGTATTGAAGTTGATTATTATTATATTGAAGTTGATTGAAGGTCACTTATGAATTTAACATTTTCTTCTTGTCATTCCACAACTTATTTCGACTGGTACTGTAATCCAGTGTTTTGTGGGTAATGTCAGCAGCTTAAGAAACAAGGGACTATAAAAAGGTATTTAACTACTCTGTAATCAGGTATACAAAACAATGGTCAACAATTATCATTTTTCGACATGTGTTTGTATTACAATCATTCAGAGTCAATTACAATTATAATTGCTTTGTTACTGTTAAAGCTTATCGTGCTTCGATTGATGTTGAAATTTCTTGGTCCTGTTTCTATATATTATTTACTTTTTAATTTTTTTTAATAATGTTACATCTGCAAAAGGTTGGAAGGGGTGAATTAAAGATTTTCACTAAAATTTTAAAGGTTTTTTTCAAGCGATACTTGAACTTTTGCCGTCAACTGAAGTGAACACATCTGTTGCTGATTTTGAATTTGGTTTAGCGCAAGGGTTGAGGTCAAGTGTAATGAGCCAACAATACAGGGATGTGAGTTTCGTTGTGTGCAGGCATTGTGGAAAAAGGTGCAGGAGACTGGTTTGCGGAGTGTCTGTTATACCAGAGACAATGTATATAAACTTTTGAGAAAAGTTTTTGCTTTGTCCATGTTACGCGTGGATGACATTAGACCCGCATTTGAAGAGTTAAGACTCAAAAGTAGACCCAGAGGCAGATGAACAGATGTCTGAAACCCGAAGATTCACTTAAGTCCCGCTCAGTAGGTCTCCGTGGAGTGAACCGGTTTCGCGAATTATTCAGTTTAGGAATAATTCGCGACAAAATTTAAGCGGGCACATCTCCGACCCCATTCTAATGATATGTTTTTTTTCTAAATCCAGATTATTTATTTATTGGTGTTTAAGGTCACATACTTATGCACAATGGCTAATCATGACCGTGACAGTTTTACGGGTGGAGAAAGCCCGAGTACCCGGAGAGAATCACTGAGCAACGACGAGCGGCTGCCAGCTCCCCAACATCATAACTCCGCACTGCAGCACAGGCGGGGTTAGATTGGTTGAAGACATGCGCACCATCGACGTACAGTACGCCTTACTACACGGCGTCATCGTGCCCCCATGTGAACAATGGGGGTTAAGTGCCTTGCCCAAATACACAGCGCGGAAGTCCGAATCGATCGCTCAGATGGTCACCCATCCGAGGACTAACCGGGCTCGATGTTGCTTAACTTCGGTGATCCGTCGAGAACCGGTTACCGAAACGCCACCGCACCCCCTCTAAATCCAAATAAATTTATGTGAAAAAGAAATAATGGGCGCATAAGAAATAAATTTTTCAATGAGAGCCGTTCTGCCCAAAAATGTGGACCGTTCTGTCTCGAAATCTTGGCGTTCCGTCTCAAAATCTGGGCCGTTTTGACCAAGATCAATCCGGCCCGTTTCGACCATGGGCCATTTCGTCCTGTTACCACGGACACAGCAGAGCGAGCATGAAAACATAAGCACGGGGAAATTCCTTTTGGTAAGATAAAACACCAGAATCACCAGAACAGATGTGTCGGTTATGTTCCTATGTTTGTACCCTTAATGAGAAATACCGAAATGCTTCAAAGGTTTAAGGCATTCCCTGAATTGCGTTTGAGTTGATACATCGCCGACGTCTCGCTCGGGAGCCTTCGGCTCCATCGCCCTTTAAAAAAACTGAAAATATTTATTTTTATTTCAATAGAAACAAAAAAGTCTCATTAACAGAAAAAAGTCTTTTTGATGGCTATCCTGCTATGCAGATGCCATAACAAAAACAAAAACACAAGGTTCACTCTTCTTGAGCCAGATCAAAAACCTATTCACTCAACCAATATTTGCAGCAAAAACACGGTTATGGTATAAGCAGTAGTAAATTAATTATGGGCACAGCAGGCACATCGCTCAGATATGCCTGCATATGCCATGTTTTACAGAAACTAGACTGTTCGAAGTGCACATCACTGCATATCAGAGATAAAATGAGGAAAAGCTTTTTTAAATTTGATTTAAAATCAAAAGTTGATGGGAAAAAGAATAATTGAGTTTGTTTTGCAAGGTACACACCAAGAAACTAGATTTGTAAGAATATTAGGCTATACATGTACAGTACGTGGAGAGTGTATTATCACTAAACCACCCCAGAGTGGAGACCCCACCCAAGCAATAATTGCATTTTTTGGGCAAATCATAACAAGCACAAGCAAAGTTTCAGCCAATGGACGCCCGGGTTAAACCCGGAGGTCCATTGGCGGAAACATTGCTTGTGTTTTTAGTCGATATATACAAAATTTAAAAGTTATAATGCAGGTGGTAACTCCACTCCGCGGGTGATTTAGTTACAATCCACTCTCCCCGTACTGTAGTTTGTCTGTTCTGGTTTGATTGGGTTTCTACGTTGCTTTTAGGCTTTATGATTATTATAGCACGACCTTGCTAGTTCCCAAACTGAAGGTTGAATTACTGAAACAGATCCACTGGATGGCAGAGGGAATCCACAGACCACTGGAGATGAACTAACAAGCTCATCCACACAGAGACCTCGACCCAATTGGATACCATTAACTTTGTTTTTAAGGCAAAAAATATATTGAAAATATATTCAATGCTCCCCCTCTCCCCCACCCACCCACTTCACCTTCAGTCGATTTAAGTTCCGCGACCTCTGGTATATTTTCGGGCTTTCCATTCATGTCCGTCCAATAGTGATCGCATGTAGCGCTCGATCCGTATGTTCATGTAATATAACATCATTTAAACCAATATCTAGCTGCTACAATTCACCTATCACTTATAACACGTAATATGTTTCTGCCTGTAGCCGATAAAAATCCTGTCCGCAACAAGTAGAAGGGGAAACATTTCGAGGCATGACTGTAAGTCACATACATGCATGTATGGTTCCGTCTGAATCTTCTGTCATTGTACAAAAGGTTATTTTGTGGTTGTTCCGAGAGAGTTAGCATGTTCAGCGGCGTAGATTTGTTAACATTTTTAAAAATTAATTGATTTTCAACTGCTGAATTTGTATATTATGCGGGCGGATGCGGCCGATTCGTTGGGCAAATGGGTAAAATGTACCCAGGGTGCTCCACTTGATATGGGAAGTTAATGCTTTCCCGGTGAAAGAACATGTACCTTCACCTATTGGCCTTCAATACTGCTTAATCAAACATCTTCCACAATTATTGCTAATATAAACACAGATATTATAGTTGTTAAAGTGGTGAATGAAAACCAGAAGAGAATCAGATCCAGAAGAGAACTTATCAGAACCCACGTGATCTGTATTGTCGGTTCTGCATCATCCGTGTCGCGACTCTGTTGACCCTCTGATGATTCACGTTTATTGTTTTCTGAATGGTGGCCGCCTGTCTTCTTCCATTTGAGAATGAATTTCTTCAAACAGTCTGGAGGTGGAGTTTTTTTGTGATGCAGCCTCAAAGTAAACACAGTTGCCAGCACGAAAAAAGAACTAACTAATACTAATACTGATATTAATATAGTGAAACGTGACAATGGTTCAGCATTTCGTGGCAACAAATCGCCAATGAAACCCAGAAATACCGCAAACGACAGCAAAATAGTGACCGAATAAGACAACCTTTCTCCAGATTCTATGGGAACCTTGAAAACGAAGATATTTAAAGCTGCTAATGCCATTACTGGCAGCAGACTGTTCAACATGAAAAGAATTGGGCGCCTTCGGAGATGAACGAAATAGTTCACCTTACTGAAAACGACTCCAGGGATAGTTGATGCGTGCGTAGTGCGAATATCCCATTCACCATTGGTGATGTATAGTTCCATCCGCACAGTGTTATTCTTTGTAATTATTGTCACATCCGATGACACGTAACTCCATATTCCCATTTGTATGAAACATTTTTGATCGTCGAATGGGAAGCGACTTAAATCCAGTTTACAACTGGTTTTGTAAACTCCACCAGGAAACCACAAAACACGGCCATTGCTGTGTACAATAACCCTAACAAATGACGCTGTGAGCGGCTCCATCTTCTCGTGAGAATTATAAATTACAATATCTGGAGTCCATATGTCATCTTGCATGAGAATTAATGTGTCCTCACCGCCATATGCACTCGAATTCCACTGTAGAAACTCATCTATCCATTCAATTTCGAAATAACCTGTTGTTGTCATGTACTGTTCACGTTCGTCTATGTTTACAACTGCAACCAAATGGAATTCTGCGTAAATCTGGACAGTTTTGTTTTTAGATTTCACAGGTCGCAACCTTTTATTGTAATTCTCTGTAATAGTGTTGAATAGTCTTTGCGCGTCAATTAGTTCGGATGTGTTAACAGTAGATATCTGAAGTAACGTAGCGACGCACCAAGCATTTATCAAAAACATAGTGAAGTCAAAACGAGGGTGTATCGGCTCCATCAAATCCGTTTACCTTCAAGACAATTCAGTTTACTTCATAACACACGCTATGAATATAAGATATAATATACACGAAAGGTAGTTATATACGGTTTGAAATATTGCTGTTGTTCTCACACAAATCAATCGTTTGTACCCATCCGTTTTCAATTAAGTTAAGCTACAGGTTAAGTTTAATGTTATCTGTGGAAGTTATTGATTGCCAAGAACCCCATCCCATAAACGTAACGAATCCATATTTTGAAGTATCTACAATGGCAATCGAAAAGGCTATTTTAGATTTTTTTGAAGTGAAAGTGTGTATTTACTTACACTTATCTGTCAATGAACTTTATTTTATCTGTGCCCTTTTAGGAATGTTCATCTACTCACACTTTTGATTACTTCTCCATTAACCTTCAAACCTCGTACCCGTCCCTTATCTCTCATTGTTTTTAAATATGTGTTACACCTGAACACTCTACACAACATGGAAGTTTTCAATTGTGTCCTAACGAGGTAAGTGGTTAACCCTTTACCTGAGGTTGAAAAATAGATTTTCAAAAAAATTCAACAAAACCATATCATGTGATCCATCATTGGAACGAGCTCCTGGAGCTCGTTCCAATGAGTGGTCATATGATATGGTTTTGTTAAATTTTGTTAAACATTTGAAAAAAAACAATATTTAAAATTATAAATTTTAATATCAGGCGCGTTGGATAGAGGGTTAATTCCAGCATCCCTTTTGACTTACGCTAAGCTACAGGTTAAGTTTAATATGATCTGTGGAGATTATTGATTTACGATAACCCTATGCCATAAACGTAACGAATCCATATACTGAAGTATCTTCAATGGCAACCGAAGCGGCTATTTTCATCTTTTTTTTCTTTGGAAATGCAAGTACGTAGGTACATACACTTATCTGACATTGAGCCTTTTTTTTATCTGCGCGTTTTTAGAAATCCCCATCTACTCACACTTTTGATTGCTTCTCCATTAACCTTCAAACCTCATACCCGTGCCTTAACTCTCATTGCTTTTAAACAGTTGTTATACCTGAACACGCTACATAACATGGAATTTTCAATTGTGTCCTAATGAGGTAAGTGGTTAACCCTTTAGCTGAGGAATCGGACGCATCCACCATCACAGTTTGCAAATTAAGCAGTTGAAAAAACAGATTTTCAAAAAATTTCAACAAAACCATATCAAGTGATCCCTGATTAGAACGAGCTCCTCAAGATCGTTCCAATGAGTGTTCATATGATGTGTTTTTTTTTTAATTTTGTTGAACATTTTAAAACAAACACTAATTAAAATTATAATTTTTAATATCCGGCGCGTTGGATAGTGGGTTAATTCCAACATCACAAATGGTGAGACCAAAATATAAACCAATTTAAATTATAATAATATATAAACAATATAAATATTAACATGATTGTACTTAATCCTGTTTTATTAGGTGTATGCTTTCTGTAAGATTTAGTATAGTAACAACTTGCGATTTGTGGTTTCCAGAATCAACCACGTGATCTTATTATATAACACATATTCACCTTTGAACTCTTAAAAGATAGGTTAATTACACGAGTTCTCTAATATCAATGGCAATTACAAAACGAGTTCATTAATTAACTTTTTGAGTTTCAAGGCTATTTGACTATATATAGGCTGGTGGAGAGTTGAAGACTGTCTTCATCACTTACTCCCAAACCCCATGAAAAATGGATCGAGGAACAAACAGCGCTTCCTATAAAATCTCGAAGTACTTGATCATAAACAATGCGTTCTTTGGCAACGAGTCTACTCTAAGCCATAGCATGGGGTGTTTTAGAATTGTTCAAGTCGTATCCAGCCGATACGAAACGAGTCAACATTCACTGCACGTCCTCTTTCTAGCAGCCAATAATCTCCGGCGTTCCTCAAGGTTCTATTCTTGGTCCTTTATTATTTGTAGTATATACCAACGATATAACTTTAGAAGTCACTAGTGAAGGGGAGTTATTTGTTGATGGTACTATATAATATTTAATGGTAGATAGTCCTCAACGGGCCTTGTTAGTACACAACAAACGATCTTGCGAAACTTGACAACTGGGTATCGGTCTGCCTTGTTCACTCCAACCCATCCAAAGTTGAGGCCATGAGCATCGCCGGTAGGACGCGCCCAGCCACTCTCCCCACTGGTAACGTCAGATGTGCAAATTAAGCAGATTGAAGAACGTAAGCAATAAGGTGTCATTCTTGATAGTCGTAGCGCGTGAGATAGTCACATACACAACATTAATTTAAATCCTGGACACACATTGACTTCATTCGTTTGAACAAATTTTTGTTTTATCACAAAATTTAGTTCAAACAATATTTTATTCAGAAAGAATGATATTATACTACTACAAGGTAAGCTCTACCACACAATCATAGTAACTGCACATTATGCACAGTAATAAAGTATCGTCGCCTGAGTGATAGAATGTCCTATGTCCCATGGGGGACATAGGACATTCTAGCACTCAGGCGACTTTATGTTATCAAGATAAATGAATGAAACTACAATTATATAGAGTGGATTCGACAGAAAGCTAACAGCTTATTTTGAGCAGAATCTCTAAATAAACAAAGTGCTTCTATAATCGTATGATTTGGTCATACGCTGCAAGTAACATTGTTTAAACTTTAACATATAGTCGAGAGAGACGAAAGAAGGAACCGGGTGGAGAGGAGCAAAACAGAGAGAAAATAAGATGAGAAACGTGAAGGGAAAAACATCTTGAACACAAAGCATTTCGATGGGAACAAATACAACCTGTCCAAGTTATCTTCTGTTTGTTACCTGGATTATCAAGAATCATCTACAGTTGTGCCACTTGGTGAAGAACGTAAATCCCACGCAATGCGCATCCTTGAAGCGAGGTTAAGATGGCATCAAGCGTCGCAAACTACGTTGCCATGACATTACCGCAACAGTATTTGTGATCTGTAGTACCACGAAAACGTCGAGATAGGACTGCGTACTGGCTGGAGTTTAACTTCAAATTTTATCTAAAGCATAAACAGAGTACATGGCACGCCTTAATGAAGAACAGCACCTAGCGCACGTGTTGATTGATCTGATAGACCATGGGGACTAAACCTAAACAACGTGTGTTAATGCCACACAAAAGCAATGATGATCATACCTTCAAATTAATCACGGACGTGACAACCGTGACTTACTCCCAGTTCATTATTCAATATTCGTTATCAACCGATTTTACAGGTTGATAACGAATGTCGAATGAGGAACTGTGAATAAATAACGGTTGTCACGAACCCAAATTAACCCTTTGATACTTTTGTACGTGTTACTACTTACGGAATCTTTTGTTTAATTTAATGAAGCGTGGGTAGGTTACAGAACCGTTGAAGATATCTGGACACGCTAACACAGTAGGATGTAGTCTTCTACTGTTCTCAAAATCTGGGAGTTTTCTGTGTTGTTCAATCCTTCCAACTCCAAAAGGAACGTGGAGAGATTAAAGGTAAATGCGAGGACATTAACCCTTTGAACTCTAGTGGTATCTTCCATGCCAGTTCAATGGCAGCAATTAGAAGAGTCCATATTCATTATGTGGGGTAGGCTAATCAATATTTTCAACGTGCAGCCTCGGGGCTGCACGTTGAAAATATTGATGGGTCTACCCAATACATTTGCTGAACAGCCATCCTATTAAATGACGTGTCATGTTGCTGGCTGGATAAACGGCCGCTAGGATTCAAAGAGTTAATGGTCGAATTACGAGCACCAGCATACATTGGACAATGCAACAAGAAATGTTCTGTTGTTCCATGCTCATCACACTGGCAGAAGGAAGAGGCTGAGAGATGGTTATTTATATTGGTTGGTGTAAATACTACTACAACGCAACCTTAATTTACAAGGGTATACTTGAGCAAGTCGCGACTTGGCTTCAGTAAATGTCGATAACTATTAACACATCTAATCGACGGGTATTCTCTCACTGGAATAGGTATGTTGGTACAGATTTGTGTGACATTACGGAACACAATGGTTTAGATTTGATCGAAGATTAAGGGCTTGACCGATTCAGATTCAGATTCTTTATTTACGGTACACATACATGTAAAATGGTTACAAATAAACATATTGCACAAATGTAATGAGTAGTATACCGTGGGAAATGGCATAGCCATATTGGCTGTCTGCCTGCCACACCCTGGAAGATAGGGTGATTGCAAACATACTGTGAATAAATGAATGAACTTAGAACCAGATATGTGACACATGATGGAGAATGGCGATCGAATCATTTCTTTTCTGGGACTGGAGGTTTCGTGCTTCATATACGCCAGCGGAAAGATGGAGCTTCAAGGTTGGCAAGAAGCAACCTACTTAGAGGACTCCCTCCACTACTCACCATAACTCCTGAGGGCGGTAACAAGTCCCATCGTGAAGTTAGTATCGTTTAGACTGCGACAAAGAGGTAGGTCATGATGTTTGGAGTCTACGTTAGCTGCATCATCATCGTAGGATGACGAATGTTATAATTTATTTGTTTGGATTATTGTTTGCAAGTTCTTAATTGGGTACATATAGTATTTTACATACCACAACTGTAAGGAGGAAGCGCAACCGATGGATGGTGTATAATGTGTGGTACCTTGTTAGAAACAATGTATTTTGCGTGTGTATTTCCTCTGCCTGAACATGCCAATACAAGTGAGGATAACTGTCTCAACACCGACTCGATCGAACTCAACAAACCTCAAGAAGCAGCTGCCCAAATTGTTATGCATGCAACCTTGAGTGCGAGCAAGGTACCCCAACATATTAAACAGAGTTGGAAACCCTGAAATTAAGCCCATTGTTTCATGATGTATCATAAACTAACTCCTCCATTCATTGTAAATCGAGTTCTAACTGCCATATCTGAAATCCAGAACTATGGATGGCGATCTAATCAGAATTTACGGAAGCCCTATTGTCGCACCAAAGCCCATGAAATGTCATTTTTCCATCTACAATGAACTTTTGGAATAACGTTAGGATTGATATCGGAGAGAACCCTTCTCTCTCAAGATCCAAGGACTCCCATAATAAACACAATCCACGTCCATCGGTCTTTTTCAAGTCAAATAAGTCCCAGAAACCTCAAACACATCACTGTCGACTGACACTACAATGAAATAACTTCAATGATCATCTCTACTGAGTCAAAAAAGAAAGTAATAGAAACAAATGTGAAAAAATAGCATAAAGGATGACTTGTAATAGTTCTAATGTTGCATGTTTGTAGACAAGAAGTTGTGCAAAGAGTTTAATGACATGTCCACCCAACCGTACACAATTTTCTTACGGATTTCAAAATAGCACGTGCTACCCAGAATGTCAAATTGAATGGATGACCGTCGATTTGCTTTGTCTTATGTTGTGCTGGAGAGCCTGGGTTATTGAGAAAATACGCTAGTTTTTGTCTTCCGACATTTTCAAAAATGCTAAGGTTAACCGAAAATCAGCGGCTGCGTGCCATGGGTATGCATGAGGCTGGGATACCTCCAGATGAGCTCGCTGCTGTGTCCGGAGTCAATGTGGCCACTATTTACCGTCTCATTGGAAGGTATAGAACCACTGGATCTACTGCCGACCGACCGCGTTCAGCTCGACCAAGAGTTACGACCCCTGCACAAGACCGACACATCAGTACGTCTCACTTGCGGGATCGCTTCCTTCCGGCGACGAGGACAGCAGCAATTACTCCTGGTAGAACTAACAATAGAATCAGTGCACAAACTGCCTTCAACAGACTCGATGATCACGGCATCTGAAGTAGGCGTCCATATCACAGACCAATCCTTACCCAACTGCATCGTACCGTCAGAATGGAATGGATACGTCAGCGTGTTCGCTGGACTCAGCAGCATTGGGGCATAGTTCTTTTTACTGATGAATCACGATTTTGTCAACGGCGCACTGATGGTGGGGCAAGAGTGTATCGCCGACGAGGAGAACGGTTTTCTGATGCTTGCGTGCGGGAATGCGACCGTTTCGGCGGGGGTAGTATAATGGTTTGGACAGGAATTTCATTGCACCATCGAACGCCGTTTATCTTCATCGATGGTAATCTGAATGGACTGCGATATAGGGACGAAATTCGAAATGTGTTGTCCTGTTGTTCAACGCTAAAAACGGATTGCAGTTATTCCAGCAAGACAATGCCCGATGTCACGTCGCGCATATCTGTCGTGACTTTCTTGAGAAGCAGAGCATCGAACCTCTTCCCTGACGCTCACGTTCGCTAGATTTGTCTCCAGTCGAGCATCTTTGGGAATAATTGGACAGTCGGGTACGACTTCATGATCTTCAGACGTAAGGCGATTTACGTAATGTTCTACGGCAGGAGTGGAACGCAATGCCACAGGATGACTTCCAGAGACTTATCAGGTCCATGCGCCGTCGACATTTTGCCATCCAAGAGGCAAACGGTGGACATACACGCTATTGACTGCGTGTGCGAACTTTTCATTTCACCCCATATCTGAATTGCGACGTCCTGACGTGACTGACAACAGTAAGAACATGGAATTATGTAAATCCACACAGCTAGATTCGAAATATGAATTTACAATATTTTGTTTGAGATTAAAGTCTATAATACTAACAAGATTGCTCCTCAAAGTTTATTATACTTTCTGTTTTGACTCAGCATATTATATAAACAACTTTGCACTGTCACCTCTTTATGGAAACGAACGATAGACGACAAACAATTTCTAACTAAGTTGCCCTAAATTACAGTGCACCGAGGGATGAAACCCTTGGCGATCTCTCTTTTTTATGTCGACTAAAATTCTGTTATATGGTTCTGATTTCTGCGCTTTTAACATTAATAAAATGCCTTAAGGACAGTCTAATTCTGACCTTTGAAATTAGGACGAGATTCCACCCAAGCAATAATTGCAACCAATGGACATCCGGTTTAAACCCGAAGGTCCATTGGCTAAAACATTGCTTGTGTTTTTTGTCCATGTGAACAGAATTTGAAAATGATACTTTGGGTAATAACTCCACTCCACGGGTAATTTAGTTAAAATCCACTCTCCATATACTGCATTTCTCTTCCTACGAAACTATAAAATTTAACTTTTTAAAATTAAACTAACATTCTTCACACTGTACAACTGGCCTGTAGTGCATGCACCCAACTTCATACAGCTCATGGCAAAGTCATAATGTTATTTTTCACCTCCCACTCACTTCGTTACACCGTGTCTTCTTCCTGCTTTGAAAGCAGACCAAGCACTCTGTCTGACGCGCACGAATGCGACCATAGCCATTTCATTCCAAGCAACTTTAGTAACACAATATTCCTCCCTCCTTACAAACTCTGTTACCCACCATAACTGCTTATTTATAACTGCTTAATTAAAACAATCTACATTAGCTACACTCGCAAATCTGGCGCAGTTACAAACCGACGTTCGTCATCGAACATTCTCTGATTATATGTTTGTTTTTCTACCTTTAGCGCAAAACACGTTTTTTTTCATTATTCAATAGCAGCTCGGGTATCAAACCCTACAGCATCCCCACCGTCTCTAATTTTTGGAATATATTCTTCAAAGGACGTGGGTTGCGCATACGTTACTCGATATGTTTTCAGTTGACACGAAAATGTATTCAAGACGGTGTGGGGATTACGTCACAAACTTTCGCAGGATAGAAATTCTAACCCAGACACTCTTTTAGAAAGTCAGACTCTATTTTGCTCCCTTTACTTTAAGAAGACACATTCTCTCTCTCTCTCTCTCTCTCTCTCTCTCTCTCTCTCTCTCTCTCTCTCTCTCTCTCTCTCTCTCTCTCCCATCAATGCACAGGATATAAAAATTATTTTTTTTTTTTTCTTTAATCTTTCAATACATTTCAACAAAACCATATCTCGTGACCATCATTGGAACGAGCTCGGCGAGACCGTTCCAGCGGGGATCACGTGATATGGTTGTGTTGAATTTTTTTTAACCCTTTACCCAACGTAACGACCAAAACCTGCCAGCGCTATTCTCAAAAATCACCTATTAATTTTAATTATTTTTTCATTTTTTGTCTCAAAAACATAGGTTATGACCCCTCATTGGAACGAGCTCGTTCCAATGAGGGGTCATAACCTATGTTTTTGAGACAAAAAATGAAAAAAAAAATAGTTATTCAAGAATTTTTTTTGCAAGTGTCGTCTGCTTTTCATGTTGTTTCAACTTCTTAATATGTAACTTAGGCGGGAGGATGCAGCCTATTCACCAGGTAAAAAGTTAATTTCGAAACTAGATGCTTGTGAATGTACATGTATCAGTACAATTATATAAGTATTGAGTAGTGCTGGATAGTGTGGGTAAGTATTTGGTAGTATTGGGTAAGTATTTGGCTAGTATTGGTATAGCATGGGGTATCATGGGTATTATTGGGTAGTACTGTGTAAATGGATGAGTCTGGACAACAATATTCGGAAATAACGAATTGTATGGTTCAAACTCTACCTTCCTGCATTATGGGCATATAACATTTTTTACAGCCGAGGAAAGGGCTCTTTAAAACGTGCCAGCCTACTTCCGAATCCACATTACGTTAGTTTTTTTTCTTTTGTAATTTGATGTGCAATTGCGAAATTGGAAATAAATATTGTTTAGACATACATATTTTGGATAATTAACTTGTAAGATGTAGAAAAAATCAATATTAAAAGCCATGTTTTTAAATACGTAATATTTGAATGTAAACAGAAGTTAGGTGTCAAAGTTCATATTTCGCGCCAAACATATAAGTTTGGGGTCAACCGAATAGGTAGTTTGACTTCGAATCGATTCTCGAATCGAACCTGGCAATAGATTCACGAATCTATTTTTTTAAATCGAGTCGGCTTAATACTAACGTTTGCGATTTCCCGTTTTCGTCAACCCATGCAGTGACGATGACACGTTCAACGTTCAGAAATGGTCCCGATTCCATCGGTTTATTTGGAGAATGATTCTGTCTCTTTCTCTGGGTATTATCAGGAAAGTTGAATATCATTCCTTGAGTGAAATAAGGCGCCATCTGCAATACTTCAGAAGAAAAACTGCAAATTCATAAGCCTGTTTCACACAAGCCAGAAAACAAGCAGACTGTCATCTGCAAAATGAGGTCCCCAGAGGGTGAATTTAGTGATGCTACCCTGCAGTGCAGGGTGGCATCACTAAATTTACCCTCTGTGAACCTTAATCTGAATCGGGGTCTTTTAAATCGAATCAACAAAATACTAACGTTTGCGACTACCCGTTTTCACCATGTTATACATCGGTTTCTTCAAAGAATAATTATGTTTCTTGATATGGGTACTGTCGGGAAAATTGCATATCGCCCCCTTAGTGCAACAAGGCGCCACCTGCAATGATTCAGCTGGGAAACCGCAAATGCATAGCCTGTTTCCAAGTCAAGCTTGCAACGTTCACGTGAAAACTTGGGAGATATTCCGTGTTAACCCTTTACCCAATGTAACTGTCAAAACCGGCCAGTGAGTAACAAAAATCACCATTCAAATTTAAAACTTTTTTTAAAATTTTTCATCCCAAAAACATAGCTTATGACACCTCCTCTGAACGACTTCCTTGTGCTCGTCCCAATGAGGGAACATAAGCCGTGTTCTTGACGCCAAAAAATTATAAAAAAATTAGTTG
Organism: Pictodentalium vernedei; assembly: GCA_031216915.1. Lineage (NCBI taxonomy): Eukaryota > Metazoa > Mollusca > Scaphopoda > Dentaliida > Dentaliidae > Pictodentalium > Pictodentalium vernedei. Next base: position 120,934,285 of record CM062297.1, on the reverse strand, counting down.
TGCAATAATTTTGTTTGCAAGTGGTGTCTGCCTTTCGTGTTAGGCAAAGGGTTAACAACATTATATAATACCAAATATATAACTACATCATGATTATAGTCGGCATTCTGTGAAATAAGTGGAAATTGAACGCAGATGGGCCTTTGCGTCGGTTTCCAAGCATGATGAAGCATAGTATATATAATACTGTCTAATGAATTCATAATAGGTACAGGACGTGGAGAGTGTGTTATCACTAAATCACCTGCAGAGTGTAGATTCCACCCGAGCAATAATTGTAAATTTGTTGCAAATCATAACCAGCACCAGCAAAGTTTCATCCAATGGACCTCCGGGTTAAACACGGAGGTCCATTGGCTGAAACATTGCTTGTGTTTTTGTCGATATATACAAAATTTGAAAGTTATAGCTTGGGTGATAAGTCCACTCCGTGGGTGATTTAGTTACAATCCTCTCCCCACGTACTGTAGGTGGATTGACTTTTCAAAATGAAAAAATTGAAAATATTAATTTTTATTTGAACAGAAACAAAAAAGTCTTATACTCGCCCAAAAAAGAAAGTGTGTATAGCAGAAATTGATCAAACTCCAAAAAAATAATTTCGTAGGTGTAAAGAGTGTTAACCTGTTCATGAATAAGTTATATTGAACTCAAAAACAGCTTTCCCCGTTAAAATTGCATTAACGTTAAATGACGTGCTGCACATTTGTGAAAAGGCGTGTTTTGCACGTGGAGAACACTAAAGTAAGGCCTTCCTATCGTTCACATTCAAACTTGCGCTGCTGTTAAAACGACTCCACATTAGCATGCCAAGATTGACAATGAATCAACGTCTCCTTGCCCTAGGTATGATTAGAGCTGGCAGGACACGCAGAGAGGTTGCCCAGCATTTGAACTGTCACCGTAACACTGTAGACAGGCTAGTCCATCGACATGCACAACATGATGACGTTCAAGACCGACCCCGCTCCGGGAGACCCCGAGTTACCACCCCTGCACAAGATCAGTATATCCGTGTCATCCATCTCCAGAAGCGGCAACAAACGGCAACGACGACAGCCAGGAACATCCCTAACCTGAGATGGATACATCCTCAAACAGTAATCAACCGCCTGAGAGAATACGGCTTACGTCCTCGAAGACCTGCAATTCGTCCGATTTTGACGTTATGCCACCGTCGTGCTCGACTGCAGTGGTGTACAGTAGGGTTAGGGTTAGGGTTAGCCTAACCTAACCCTAACCCTAACCCTAAACTAACCCTAACCCTAACTTAACCTAACCCTAACCCTAACCTTACCCTAACCCTACCTAACCTAACCCTAACCTAACCCTACCCTAACCCACTTCCATGCTAACTTGTTCACTTCCATGAGGCGTAGATGCACAGCAGTAGTCGATGCAGACGGAGGTCATACCAGATATTGAGTGTGTGACTTTTGTGTTTGACCCTTAGTGTCTTTGACTCTCCATGGCACCAAGAGTATTCGTCGTAGCGTAATGAAATTTCTCGTGTTGATCACAACATGATTCATCTGTGATTGAATAAAATTTCCATGAATGAAAATGATATATATCTTTTTTTAGTGTTATTTTTTAGCATGCACACTTTCTTTTTTGGGAGAGTATATTAACAAAAATAATAAAATCTTTTTGATAGCTATCCTGCTATGCAGATGCCATAACAAAAACAAAAACCACAAGGTTCGCTATTCTTGGGCCAGATCAAAAACAGGTTCCAATTCATTCAACCAATATTTGCAGTAAAAACACGGTTACGGTATAGACAGTATTAAATTAATTATGGGCACAGCAGGCTCATTGCTCACTTATGCCTGCATATACCGTGATTTACAGAAACTAAACTGTTTGAAGTACACATCACTGCACATCACAGATAAATCGAGGAAAAGCTTATTTAAATTTGTTTTAAAATCAAAGTTGCTGGGGAAAGGAATAATTGAGTTTCATTTGCAAGGTACTCACCAAGAAACTAGATTCATTAGGCTATGGCTATACATTTAGTTTGTCTGATGTGGTTTGATTGGGTTTTTAAGTCGATTCCAACAACTATGGCTATATAATGCCTGTATCACGACGTTGTTAGGTCCCAAGATGAAGGTAGAATTACTCAAACAGATCCATTGGATGGCTGAAGGAATCCACCGGCCACTGGGGAGGAACTTACAAGCTCATCCGCACAGAGACTTCACTATAAGGATGGAACAAATTGCTCAAAATTTTCTACATCATTATAGTGAAAAGTCCATGTGAACAGACGGGCTATCGCTACAGTATATTAACAACCTGGCAATCAAAAGTGGACCTTTTATATATTATTTATTATTTGGAGCACCCCCTGTCTCTATTTATTTTACATTTTCTAGACGTGCCACAGCGCAAATACAAGGATGGGAGCTTGTCAGTGAGAGTAATTTTAGAAGGAAATTTTTTTTCGCTTTCAATATATGTACCTGTCACATTCTAAAGGACTGATTTTCGGTATTTGCTGGAATAATCTGTTGAATTCGCAGGAGAGTGTGCAGACAATTTGTCAACAAAGCTTTAGCGGGACATTAATTATAACGTAAACAGGGAAATCACCCTAGGTATTCCTTAATTATCATGTGTACTATAATAAATGTGTAAGAGTTTTGTATGTGTGCATCACGCGATTCGAGTTGGTGTTGGAGTGCCGAAGTTTTGTATATAAACATGTTTGAGAAGGGGTGGGGTCCCCAAAGTGTCATTGAACGAATATGCAGGAAAGGGTGGGTGGGACAAAAAATCTGCAAAATAAAAATCCCACCTATGTTCGCGTATTTTTTTCCCTCCCCCAGGCACGGACTAATTAACCCTTTACCTAACCTGAAAAGCTGATGACACATGCAAACAAAATTCTTGAATAACTAATATTTTTTCATGTGTTGTCTCAAAAACATAGGTTATGACCCCTCATTGGAACGAGGTAGAGGGGGAAGTCTGCGAGACGAGGGATCCTTGATTCGAATCCCACCTGCGCCCTGCCGCAGCCGCGTTGTGTCCTTGGGCAAAACATTTCACCCCCACTATCCACATGGGAGCACGGTGGCGTTGTGTACTAAGGCGTACTGCACGTCGATGGTGCATCTGTCTTCAATCAATGCCAATTCTGCTTGTGTGGAGTTTGATTGCTTGAGAGCTGTCAGTTACTTGTCGTTGATCGGTGGCTCTCTCCGTCAATCTCTTCCAGCCATAAAACTGGCATGGTCACGATTAGCCATTGTGCAGAAATATTTTACCTTAAACACCAATAAATAAATAAATAAATAAATAAATGAATAAATAAATAAATAAATGAATAAATAAATAAATAAATAAATAAATAAATAAATAAATAAATAAATAAATAAATAAATAAATAAATAAATAACCCATCGTTGAATCTTCGTCTGGGTGTGGCTACAGGGTGTTTAGTGGATCTTCGGTGGAGAATATTGTCATCTTCAAACTTTTAAACAGCACCCCCCCCCCCCCCCCCCAACCCGGGCCAGACAAAATTTCCAACCGATTGGAGATGAATTTAAGTTAAGCGCACCCACCCCAATCTTTGGGATATAATTTTTCGACTGAAATTTCAAGTGTTCTAAGTGTTGCAAAATTTCAACCGCACGAAATTTTCAGGAAACTTTTTCAGGCTAAATTTTTACGGGAAGAAGGAAAATTAAAACGAGTGTTTGACACTAAGTACTATGACAGCTACTCACTTTGCAGGGTGAAGTTTCAGCAATTTGACATGTCCCGCGGGAACTTCTAAACGTTCAAAACCTGTGTCCGGATTTTGTGTTGGCGTGAACCCCCCCTCCCCCCCCCCCCCCGTCGTAACATCCATGTTCTCGCCCATTGCTTTGTTTCAAACAGTGTACATATTACACCACCACCAACCACCCACTCCCCCACCACCACCCCCTTCAAGGTGTCGCGTCTTGCCTTATTTTGATCGACGAGATCGTTTCAATTTTCCAAAACGTGGTGTTTTCGAAGATTTATTCTTACCTTTTCATTTCTTCAACAATCTGCACAGCCCCTGTTAATACTGGTAACAGGGCTGAACATCCCGGGAACCTCGCAACCATTCTGTTCACATTTCTCTCTAAAGCTTCAGCCTCATACTTGTGTTGAAACAGATGCTTCGCTGATCGAGGACTGTAAAGTACGGGTTACCGTAGACACGATACCGCGAGCGCCTTCAAGAAAACCTTCCAGATTCATTTTATATCGGTCTTCCACTTGCTTATCGTGTTATTTAAATGTGGCGCCAGAAAATCTAGCGTGTATGTATCGGCGCCACTGATTGGTTAGAATGTGTTGATTGACGGGTTTTCTGTATGATACTCAATTAATTTAGCATCATACTATATTATTTGTGTATGATACTGAATTAATTCTGTATGATACTCAATTAATTTAGCATCATACTATATTATTTGTGTATGATACTGAATTAATTCAGTATGATACTCAATTAATTTAGCATCATACTATATTATTTGTGTATGATACTTAATTATTTTAGTATGATACTCAATTAATTCAGAATCGTACTATATTATTTGTGTATGATACTTAATTATTTTAGTATGATACCCAATTAATTTAGAATCATACTATATTATTTGTGTATGATACTTAATTATTTTAGTATGATACTCAATTAATTTAGAATCATACTATATTATTGTGCACGATTTCATGAATGCAGCATAAATAAAATAGCATGATACTGAAATCAGGTTCACGTACGGGAGGGTCATAATTGTTTTTTTAGTATGATACTCTAATAATTTGGTATGATGCTATATTATTTGGTATGATTTCATAAATGCTGCATAAATAATTAAGTATGATACCCCAATTATTTGAGTATGATACTGAATTAATTCAGTATAATACTATATTATTTGGGTATCATACAATATTAATTGAGTATCATACTCTTTATTTTAGCATCATGCTTAATTCACTGATTTATGATCCTGTTCGTACGTCATACATAACAGATCATTACAGAAACTATCGTTCACAACACGTCTAATATGGGAATGACGTCAGAGATCAACGTCGACGTCATAACTTTGTGAGTTGGCTTCGGAAGCAGATTTGAATTTACCTTTTCTTGTATTTCATAAACTGTCTACCTAACATAAATAAACGCCATTTGCAGAAAACATTTCCTGAATAACTAAATATTTTCTTTTATTGTCTCGAAAACATAGCTTATCCCACTCCAGTGGGAAGAGCTCGTTCCAGTGAGAGCGCCATAAGCTATGTTTTCGGGGCAAGCATCGAAAAAAATAATAAAATGTTGCTAGAGATCTCTGTAAACAGCGCAGGTCAGCCTTCGTTGTTACATCAGCTAAACAGTTAAATAACAGATTTTATCCCATAAATGACCGTTTATTGGAACAATAAAGGCCTTGGATAAATTTTTGCTTTATTCACCTAGTAGGGTGATAAATTTTCCCCGTAGGTTTAACACTGAAAGAATTTATTCCCCTAGTAGCGACGGACTTGTTGACCTCTGGCCTCTGCCACATTTGTCTAGCATAATTAATACTTCGATTGTTGATTTTTTTAAAATCTTTTTGAAAATATTACACGATGCCAGTAGAAAACACCACACACTGCTCATATAATAAAGTATTTTTGCAAGTTTAGCTCAAGTTTGCAGGGGAATTATTTTTAGACAGAAATGTATTACTGCGCCTTGTTTATTTTTTCCAATTGTGCTTGTCAAACGAATTGGACCAATGTGCTCCTTACTTCTCGCTGTGTTGTGTAGCGAATTATAGCACGATTTTGCCGTGACTGCCCTGTAGAAGGTTTATGGGATAAACAAAATAAACGTATAGTGTTTTCAAGTAAAACATGTATTCTACTCGTAGAATTAAGAATGAAACCGACTCGCCAGAGGCTCGTCGGTTTCATTCTTAATCCTACTCGTAGAATATTTTTTTTACTTGAAAACTCTATACGTTTATTCTATATACGTGATAAAAGGAATCCCAAAATCGTCACGATTTAACATGAAATTTCTGAAACTCGTTCACTAAAATCGATCTTTGCCTCGGTAAACCTCGGCTCCGAACGATTTTAGTGAACTCGGCACATACATTTAATATGAAATCGCAAATCATTAGAAATCATCTATTCATGGCCCGTCATTGTGTAGAGCTCAACCATTAGCTTTGAGACAAAACGAAATTGAAAATTTATTGAGTGCTTTCCCCTTCCCTCACCCATCCCACCTTCAACCCATTTTAGTTTCACGACCTCTGGTATCTTTCACAGCTTTCCATTCATGTCTGTTCAACAGTGATCGCATGAGGCGCCCCATCCGCATGTTCATATAATATAACATTATTTAAACCAATATCTAGCTGCTACAATTCACCTTTCGCTTATAACACGTAATATTTTTCTACCTATAGCCAAAAAATTCTTGTCCTCGACAAGTAGAAGGGGAAACATTTCGAGGCATGATTGTAAGTACATTCAGGCATGTGTGGTTCCGTCTGAATCTTCTGTTTTTGTACAAAAGCGTGCATTTGGGATGCTACTAAACAGAAATGTCAAGCTAATATACACTCGGGAATGAAATCTCCAAAGCTGGTTCATGTTCTCCCACCCCGATACTTCATTTTGTGAGTACTTTAGCCTTCAACTCCAACGCAGGCGATATCAAAATTTATTATTTTAAATATTACTTTTTCAAATCTTTCAAAACATTTCAACAAAACCATATCATGTGGCCCCTCACTGGAACGTTCTCAACGAGCTCGTTCCAATGAGGAGTCACACGGTATGGGTTTCTTGACATTTCTTGAAAAATAATTGATTTTCAACTGCTGAATTTGTATATTACGCGGGCAGATGCGGCCGATTCGTAGGGCAAAAGGCTAAAAAGTACCCCGGGTGCTCCAATTAGCTTGCAAAGTTGATGCTTTTCCAGTGAAGAACATGTACCTTCCCCTATGGGGAACACGCTATCTCAATCCTGCGCGATGTGAAATGAAGCTGAAGGGACTACAATGCCCCCATACACTGCATTTGGCCTGCAACGCCCGGGCGCATATTTGATTTTTGGCCTTCAATACTTCTAAATCAAACATCTTCTAAAATTATTGCTAATATAAACACAAATATTACAGTAGTTAAAGTGGCGAATGATAACCAGAAGAGAATCAGATCCAGAACAGAACTTATCAGAACCCACGTGACATGTATTGTCGGTTCTGTGTCATCAGTGTCGCGTTTCTGTTGACACTCTGACAATTCACGTTCATTATTTTCTGAATGGTGGCCGCCTCTCTTCTTCCATTTGAGAATGATTCTCTTCAAACAGTCTGGAGGTGGAGTTTTTTTATGATGCAGCCTCAAAGTAAACACAGTTGCCAGCACGAAAACAGAACTAATTAATACTAATACTGATATTAATATAGTGAAACGTGACAACGGTTCAGCATTTCGTGGCAAAAAATTATCTATGAAACTCAGAAATACCGCAAACGACAGCAAAATAGTGACAGAATAAGACAGCCTTTCTCCGGATTCTACAGGAACCTTGAAAACGAAGATATTTAAAGTTGCTAAAGCCATTACTGGAAGCAGATTGTTCAACATGAAAAGAATTGGCCGCCTTCTGAGGTGAACGAAATAGTTCACCTTACTGTAGACGACTCCAGGGATAGTTGATGGATTTATTAAGTCTGCGTGTGTATTGCGAATATCCCATTCACCATTGGTGATGTATAGTTCCATCTGCACAGTGTTATTCTTTGTAATTATTGTCACATCCGATGACACGTAACTCCAGATTCCCATTTGTATAAAACAATTTTGATCATCGAATGGAAAGCGAGTTAAATCTAGTTTACAACTGGTTTTGTAAACACCACCAGGATACCACAAAACACGGCCATTGCTGTGTACAATAACCCGAACAAATGATGCTGTGATCGGCTCAATCTTCTCGTGAGAATTATAAATTGCAACATCTGGGGTCCATATGTCATCTTGCATGAACATTAATGTGTCCTCACCGCCATATGCACTCGAATTCCACTGCAGAAACTCATCTATCCATTCAATTTCGAAATAACCTGTTGTTGTCATGTACTGTTCACGTTCGTCTATGTTCACAACTGCAATCAGATGGAATTCCGCGTAAATCTGGACAGTTCTGTTTTTAGATTTCACAGGTCGCAACCTTTTATTGTAATTCCCTGTGATAGTATTGAATAGTTTTTGCGCATCAGTTAGTTCTGATGTGTCAATAGTAGGAAGCTGAAGTAACGTAACGACGCACCAAGCGGTTATTAAAAAAGAAGTGAAGTCAAAACGACGGCGTATCGGCTCCATGTAAGCTGTTTACCTTTAAATTGGAGTCAATTCAGTGTACTTCGTAACACATGCTATGAATATGAGATATAATATACACGAAAGGTAGTTATATACGCTTCGCAATATTGCTGCTGTTCTCACACAAATCAATCGTTTGTACCCATCATTTTATGTTAAGCTACAGGTTAAGTTTAATATGATCTGTAGAAGTTATTGATTACCAAGAACCCCATTCCATAAACGTAACGAATCCATATTTTGAAGTATCTACAATGGCAACCGAAGAGGCTATTTTCGATTTTTTGGAAGTGCAAGTGTGTATTTACTTACACTTATCTGTCAATGAGCCTTATTTCATCTGTGCCTTTTAGAAATCCCCATCTACTCACACTTTTGATTACTTCTCCATTAACCTTCAAACCTCGTATCCGTGCCTTAACTCTCATTGCTTTTAAACAGTTGTTATACCTGAACACGCTACATAACATGGAATTTTCAATTGTGTCCTAATGAGGTAAGTGGTTAACCCTTTACCTGAGGATCGGATGCATCCGCCCTCACAGTTTGCAAATTAAGCAGTTGAAAAAATAGATTTTTCAAACATTTCAGCAAAACCATATCATGTGATCCTCATTGGAACGAGCTCCTCCAGCTCGTTCCAATGAGTGGTCATATGATATGGTTTTGTTGAATTTTGTTGAAAATTTTTAAAAAAACTATAATTAAAATTATAATTTTTAATATCCGGCGCGTTGGATAGTGGGTTAATTCCAACATCACAAATGGTGAGACCAAAATATAAACGAATATGAAATATAATAATATTTTAACAATATAAATATAAACAAGATTGTCGCTGATTCCTGTTTTATTTAGTTTATGCTTTCTGTAAGATCTATTATATTAACATCCTGCGATTTGAGTTTTCAAGAATCAACCATTTGATCTTATCATATAACGCATATTCACATATGAACTCTTAAAAATTAGGTTAATTACACGAGTTCTCTATTATCAGTGACAATTATAAAACGAGTTCATTAAATTGTGTGTTTCATGGTTATTTGACTATAAGCCGGTGGGGAGCTGAAGACTGTCTTCATCAGTTGATCCCAAACCCCATGAACAATGGATCGAGGAACAAACAGCGCTTCCTATAAAATCTCGAAATACTTGTTCATAAACAATACGTTGTTTGGCAACGAGTCTACTCTAAGCCATTGCAAGGGATGTTTTAGAATTGTTCAAGTCGTATCTAGCCGAAACGAAATGAGTCAACATTTACGGCACGTCCTCTTTCTAGCAGCCATAATCTCCGGCGTCCCTCAAGGTTCTATTCTTGGTCCTTTATTAGTTGTAATATACATCAACGATATAACTTAAGTTGTAATCAGTAAAGGGGAGTTATTTGCTGATGATACTATATTATACTTACAGTACGTGGAGAGTGTATTATCACTAAATCACCCGCAGAGTGGAGATACCACCCACGCAATAATTGCAAAGTATTACAAGCACAAGCAAAGTTCCAGCCAATGGACATCCGGGTTATACCCGGAGGTCCATTGGCTGAAACATTGCTTGTGTTTTTGTCCACATGTACAGAATTTGAAAGTGATACGTTGGGTGATAACTCCACTCCCCGGGTGATTTAGTTGCAATCCACCCTCCACGTACTGTACTCGTAGATTGTCCTCAACGGGCCTTGTTAGTACTCAACAAATGATCTTGCGAAAATTGACAACTGGGCATCGGTCTGGCTTGTTCATATCAGCCCACCCAAAGTTGAGGCCATGAGAATCGCGGGTAGGACGCACCCAGCCACTCTCCCCACTGGTTACGTCAGATGTGTAAATTAAGCAGATTGAAGAACGTAAGCAATAAGGTGTCATTCTTAATAGTCGAAGCGCGTGATATAGTCACATACACCACATTAATTTAAAGCCTGGACACATATTGACTTCATTCGTTGGAACAAATTTGAAGAAGGTTGAAGAACGTAAACAATAAGGTGTCATTCTTAATTGACGTAGCGCGTGGGCTTGTCATATACACCACTTTGATTTATTTAAAGCCTGGACATGTATTGACTTCATTCGTAGGAACATGTTTTTGTTTTATCGCAACATTTAGTTTAAATAATGTTTTATTCAGCAAGAATGATATAATACATGCTACAAGATACGCTCGACAAGAAAATCAAAGTAACTGTACATTATGCACAGTAACAAAGTGTGTTATAATATTATCAAGATAAATGAATGAAACTACAATTATATAGAGAGGATTCGGCTGGAAGCTAAGAGCTTATTTTGATCTGTCTCCTAAATAAACAAAATGCTTCTACAATCGTATGATTTGGCCATACGCTGCAAGTAACATTGTTTAAACGTTAACGTATAGTCGAGTGAAACGAAGGAAGTACAGGATAGAGGTAATTTTCATTATTTTTTCATTTTTTGTCTCTAAAACATAGGTTATGACCCCTCGTTGGAACGAGCTCGTCGAGCTCGTTCCAATGAGGGGTCATAACCTATGTTTTTGAGACAAAACAAATGAAAATAATAGTTATTCAAGAATGTTTTTTGCAAGTGTCGTCTGCTTTTCATGTTAGGTAAAGGGTTAAAAAAGAAAAACAAAACAAAACAATGAAGTCCCCATTACACCCACGGCACAGCGTCCTCGTTTGCGCGCACGGATACATGACACAATTGTTGATTGCATAATACACTTGTGAAGTTATCGTTTATAATCAAACCCGGAAATCCCAGTAAATCACACTTTGGAAAGTAATAAAATATTATCAAGATAAATGAATGAAACTACAGTTATATATAGAGTGGATTCGGCAGAAACCTAAGAGCTTGTTTTAAGCTGTCTCCCAAAATAAACAAAGTGTTTCTATAATCGTATGATTTGGTCATACGCTGCAGGTAACATTGTTTAAATGTTGACATATTGGCGAGAGAAACGAAAGAAGTACAATAAGATGAGAAACGTGAAGGGAAAAACATCTTGAACACAGGTCGTTTCGATGGGATCACATGCAACCTGTCAAACCTGTTTGTTACCTGGATTATCAAGAATCACCGACAGTTGTGCCACTTGGAGCACAAGGTGGATCCCACGTAATGCACATCCTTGAAGCAAAGTTAAAAAGACGCCAATCGTCACAAACTACGTTTCCATAACATTACAACAACAGTATTTATGATCCGTAGCACCAGGACTGCGCGCTGGCTGGAATTTACAATTTGGGAGTTTTCTGTATTGTTCTCTCCTTTCAACTCAAAGAGGAATGTAGAGAGATTAAAGGTAAATGGGAGGACATTAATGGAGGAATTACGAGTAACAAAGTGCATTGGACAATGCAACAAGAAATGTTCTGTTGTTTTATGCTCATCACACTGACAGAAGGAAGCGGCTGTGAGATGGCTATTTATATTGGTGGGTGTTAATACTACTACAACACAACATTAATTTACTATGGTATACTTGAGCAAGTCGCGACCTGGCTTCAGCGTAAAATAACGGAAACTCTTAAAATATCTAATCGAGGGGTTATCACTCACTGGAATAGGTATGTTATGGCACTAGTCGGTAACGGTTGGCACGAAAGAAGCCTGGCACATATTTGTTTGACATTACGGAATACAACGATTAATGCTTGACCGATGGATTTTGTAAGGGGTGTTACCCTGTTTGACAGAAATAATTTAGTTTGTGTTTGTACGGCCGCTGCTTGAATTTGCCGATGCAGTTTTGGGATAACTATATCAAAACCGACTCGATCGAACTCGACAAAATCCAAGAGGCAGCTACCCAAATTGTTACAAATACAGCCATGAATGTGTACAGAAACAGAGTTGGAAAACCTGGAATTAAGGAAAGAAAATCATAAATTTGTCCAATGTTTCAAGATTACATGTGTCATAAAGTAACACCTACGTTTATTGCAAAACGACTTTCGTCGCCATATCTGAAATCCATAACTACAGACTGCGATCTAATCCGAATTTACGGAAACCCTATTGTCGCACCAAAGCCCATAAATTTTCATTTTTCAACTACAATGAAACTTTGGAATAACTTTCTAATTCATATCGGAGAGAACAATACCCTCCCAAGATTTGAGAAATTCCTTAATAAACACAAGCGACGTTCATCTGCCTTTTCCAACTCAACATGTCCCAGAAAGCTTAAATACAACACTGTCTACTGAAACTGCAATGAAGTAATTTGAATGATCATCTTCTATACGAATAACTTTGCAACGTCACCTGTCTATGGATGGTCATTTCTTTCTAAGTTGTCGAAAGCTACAGAACACTAAGGAATGAACGCTTGGCGACCTCTCCTTTTTGTATCGACTAAATTTCTATACTATGGTTCTGAATTTTACGTTTTAATGTTAATAAAAAAGGAAGGTCGTTGAGACAGTTCAGTGCTATACTTTCCTACGAAACCTATAAGTTTATTTTTTTAACTTGAACTAGAGGTCTTCACACTTTACAACTGGCCTGTTGTGCATGCACTCAACTTAATACAACTTACGGGGGCGCGCTGGATAAGTAGGTAGAGGTGCAGGCTGCAAGCTGCGAAGTCTCAGTTCGAATCTGACTTGCAGCAACTGCGTTGCGTCCGTGGACAAGACACCACACTCCCATTACCCACGTAGGGGCGCGGTGACGCTATGTACTCAGGCGTACTGCACGTCGATGCTGCACTTGTCTTCAACCAACGCTAACCCCGTTTGTGTGGAGTTAGTATGTTGGGAAGCCTGACAGTTGCTCGCCGTTGCTAGGTTGTTCTCTCCGGGTACTCCGGTTTCCTCCACCCGTAATACTGCCGTAATACCGTAATACTGCCGTATGTGTCCTTAAATCCCAATAAATAAATAAATGCAACTTATGACAAAGTCATTATATTATTTTTCACTTCCCACTCATTCCGTTACATCGTATCTTCCTACGTTGAAAGCATATAAAGCATCACGTCTGACGCGCATGAATGTGGCCATAGCCATTTGGTTACCCTATATTCCCCCTCCCCTTTTAAAACTCTGTTACCCACAATAACTACTTTTTATTGCTGAATTAAAACAATCTAGCTACACTCACAAATCTGTCAGTTACAAAACGACATTCTCGAATTTTATTGCTTTTATTTTCATAAAATACACGCTTTTCTGCAAAAATTGAAGCGAACATTTTTTTTTATTGTCCTTGGACAATACGGATCACGTGCGCGGACTATTTAACTATTTCTTTTTTAACTTTTGGTTATTTTTGGCAATAATTTGTGCTTTTAATAATTTTTTAGTAATATGTAGGCGTGTAATAAATACAAAACAGCATACACATTTTTTGCTGCACGAAATCGAATTCGGGGAAGGGATAATATTGAACAAGAAGCCGAAGGCTTCGAGTTCAATATTATCCCTCCGCAAATATCGATTAATGTTTTTTTTTAGTAAACTGTAGGCGCGCATTAAATACTGAACAGCATACGCGTTCGAACTGTATTTTTTTTACCGTACTCGATCGATATTGGCGAAGGCATAATATTGAACGAGAAGCCTTGGGCTTCTCGTTCAATATTATCCCTCCACCCAAATCGATCTCGTGCGGTAAAAACTGACAGTTCGAACGTGTATGCTGTTCTGTCTATATAATTGCTGAAGTAAAACAATTTAGCTGCACTCACCGATCTGTCACAGATGCAAACCGATATTCTCGGGTTATATTTTTCATTTTCGACCTTCATCCAAAAGAACGTCCAATTCACGTTTTTTTTCATTATTTAATATCAACTCGGGTATCACCACCCCCCCCCCCCCCCCCCACCCCACCATTTGTCTCAAACCTTTTGGAATCAATTCTTCAAACGATGCGGGATGTACGTACGTTACTCGATAGGTTTTCAGTTGACACAAAAATGTATTAAGAGGGGATGGGGTTTACATCACAAACTTTCGCAGGATAGAAATTTAAACACAACACATTTTAGAAAACCAGCCACTGCTTTAGAATGTTAGAAAATGCAATTAGTATACAAAACAAAAACCTATAACTACTGTCCGGGAAGTGGCACTTGAATCTCTCCCACAACCTACAACCTTCCAGAACAATCTCTCTCTCTCTCTCTCTCCCTCTCTCCCTCTCTCTCTCTCTCTCTCTCTCTCTCTCTCTTGAAATTTAACCCTTTACCCAACGCACAGGATATCAAAATTCATTATTTTATGTTGTGTTTATTATTTGTTTTCGAAACATCTCAACAAAGCTATATAATGTGACCCTCATTCGAACAAGTTCGGCGGGCTTGTTCCAATGAGGGTCACATGATATGGTTGTGTTGAATTTTTTTAGACATATTTTTTTCAATTGCTTCATTTGTAACTTACGCGGGCGGATGCAACCGATTTCATAGATAAAATGATAATTTCGAAAAGAGACGCTTTGAAAGTATAGTTACAATTCCACTAGTATTAAGTAGGATTGGGTAGTATGAGAATATAAGTTATCTCGGGCAACATCCAGGGTACATGGAGATTTAATACCTGGATGTCGGTTTTCAACCATGAGGCGCAAGCCGAATGCTTGAAAAGGAGACATCCAGGTATTAAATCTCCATGTACCCCGGATGTTGCCCGAGATAACGATTTTGTCCCGCCTCCTAACACAGAAATAATGCCGAGATGTAAAATATGATCCCACATTAAGACTCAGGCGACGAAGTTTAAACCCCACACTGAGCCTCAGGTTTTGAACTAAACAGCGAAACAAACATCACAGCAAAACTATAAATAGACAGAGTCTGTTTCCGAATCGTTGTTTATAAACCAGGTCACACATGGGGAAGTTTTAATTTTTTGTATTAAATAATTCAAATTCAGTATCAAAGTATTTCTCTGACAAATACTCTCTAAAAAGCCGTGCGGAAGTTTTATTGGATTTGACGGTGGATTTAGGCGTGAGTTCAATCCGTTTGCGAACGATGTTTCCATCGGAGTGACAAGCAAAGCGAGAGATTGACATTTTGTATTCTGCTCAAGCGATATCGAAGATAAACAGATGAGTTGCCCCCTAGATGTTCTCACCCCGCAAAGCGCAAAAGTATATTTCCGAATCCGATTCAATCTGTTAAGTTCTCATCAAATACGACAGCCAACAAATGCTTCTACTCATAGAGCTGCAACGATGTTTTTTTAATTTCTATTAGTATTCACTACAATACGACAATAAGCTGGATATAATTTAACAGATCTAATAGGAGTTTCTGCAATCGATGTGACCCAGTCGGGGTCAAGGGTTATTTTTATTACCTGGATGTTTCTCGAGTGACAAACGGGGAACAACGGCGCTGGCTCTTATCACCCACATGTTTGATGATAGCCGATACCATGGCTATTTGTTTCGATCACGTTGACCAATCAGAAGACGCGATACATACTGATACAGGGACAAAATATTTTGTTGTATTGTGGGAGTATTGGGTAGTATTACGTAAGTATTTAGGTAGTATGTGGTATGTATTGGATAGTATGGGGAAGTATTATGGAATAGCATCGGGTAGTACTGTGAAAATGGATGTGTCCGGAAATCAACACTGTGAAATAACGTGTTCTATGGTTCAAACTCTACCTCCCAATTTTGTGTACAGATTACCTTTTAACAGGTGTGGAAAGGCTCCTGTAAAATCTGCCAGGATATTTCCGAATCCATATCAAGTAATGATTTGTTTTTTGTTTGTTTTTTGTTTGTTTGTTTTATTTTTGGTTTTTATTTGTTTTTTTGTTTTTAGGTAATTTGATGTACAATTGCGAATTTGGAAATAAATATTGTTTAAACGTACATATTTTTGATAATTAAATAATAGGATGTTGTTTAAACAGATCTTAACTCTTTACCTAACTTGAAAAGCAGACGACACTTGCAAAGAAAATTCTTGAATAACTCATTTTTTTCATTTTTTGTCTCAAAAACATAGGTTATGACCCCTCATAACCTATGTTTTTGAGACAAAAAATGAAAAAATAATGAAATAATAATGAAAATTAATTGGCGATTTTTGAGAATGGCGCTGGCCGGTTTTTGCCGTTACGTTAGGTAAAGGGTTAAAATTCAAATCCACGTTTTTAAATACATAACATATGAAACGTTAACAGACGACTGCTCTCAAACATATAAGTTTCGGACCATAGGAATCGGAAATTTGACTTCAAATCGACTCTCGAATCGAACCGGGCAATAGATTCACGAATCTATTTATTTTTCAAATCGAGTCGGCTTAATACTAACGTTTATGTTTTCCTTTTTATCGACCTATGCAGTGGCGATGACACGTTCAACGTTCAAAAATGGACCTGATTCCATCGGTTTCTTTGAAGAATAATTCTGTCTCTTTCTCTGGGTATTATCAGGAAAATTGAATATCATCCCTTGAGTGAAACAAGGCGCCATCTGCAATACTTCAGAAGAAAAAGTGAAAATTCATAGCCTGTTTCGCACAAGCCAGAAAATAAGCAGACTGTCATCTGCACAATGAGGTCCCCAGAGGGTGAATTTAGTGATGCTACCCTGCTGTGCTGGGTAGCAACACTAAATTTACCCTCTGTGAACCTCAATCTGAATCAGGGTCTCAAAACTAAACAGCAAGAGGTACCCAGAGGATAAAATGGCACACTCTGTGGGATAGCATCATCAAATTCACCATCTGGGGACCTCATTCTGCAAATGTCAGATTGCTTATCTTTAGGTCTGGTTTCGCAGCCAGGCTTGCATCATCCGTCTGAAGACTTTAGATATATTCCGTGTTAACCCTTTACCCAATGTAACGGCAAAAAAGGACCAGGGCTATTTACAAAAATCATCATTCGATTTTAATTATTTTTCATTTTTGTCTCAAAACATAGCTTTTGACCCTCATTGTAATGAGCTCAACAAACTCGTTCCAATGTAGGGTCATAAGCTATGTTTTTGAAGCAAAAAATAAAAAAATTAGTTATGCAATAATTTTGTTGGCAAGTCTTAGTCTGCCTTTCGAAGATGTAGTTTGCCTTTTCGTGATCGGTAAAGGGTTAATAACATTAGTTTGTACTTTATAAATAACCACATTTCCATTGGCTCGATCTCATACATGTGACTGGTACTCAAAAATCCATGTACACCGGTTTTCCAGTGAATATCAACTTTCTGAATACAGCTTTTGGAAATCCCCTTTCTTGTTCTATTTCAATCGACATAATCTCTCTAACATTGTTCATTTTTATGTTATTCTGCAGATGATAACTACTTTATTGTTAAATAAAAGTATTTCTGGCTGAAATAATTGAACTTTTAATTGACTAATAGAAGATTGGGTTTTTATTGATGATGGTGTTTATAAGAAAACAGTTATGGATTTTTGTCGTGGTAAATATGATGTGATACGAACCTAACGCCTCGGCCAGTATAAGTGTTTTAGGTTCATATCACATCATATTCACCGCGACAAAAGTCCATAATATGGAGAGTAATCGTTTGACTGGACTGGTTACGTGAAATAATTCGTGAGAGGTGAGAGACGATGTACAGACACGTGTGCGCGAATGCGCACGAGTGTTTTACAATATAGTCCCTCACCTCGAATGAATTATTTAACGTAACCAGTCCAGTCAAGCGATTACTCTGTTTATTACTTTTCATTATTAACGATAATTATATTATTTAACCCTTTGCCTAACGAAACGGCAAAAAACGAGCTAGCGCTATTCTCAAAAATCGCCAATTAATTTTCATTATTTTTTTCATTTTTTGTCTCTAAAACATAGGTTATAACCCCTTATTGGAACGAGCTCGTCGAGCTCGTTCCAATGAGGGGTCATAACCTATGTTTTTTAGACAAAGAAAATGAAAATAATAGTTATTCAAGAATTACTTTTGCAAGTGTCGTCTGCTTTTCATGTTAAAAAAACAAAACAATGACACAATTGTTGATTGCATAATTCACTTGTGAAGTTATCGTTTATAATCAAACCCGGAAATCCCAGTAAATCACACTTTGGAAAGTAATAATGTACAGTAATGCCAAATCTATTACTTCGTCATAATTATAGTAGGAATTCTGCGAAATAAGTGGAAATCAGAGAGAAATGGTCCATTGTGTCAGTATCCATACATGATTCAGGATGTAGAGGTGCCATTCATACCAAAAAGGATTGAATATGGGATGGGAGCGATTACCACCTTCTCAGTTACAAATAAGTATAAGCTATCTTATGTCGTATGTGAAATGTTTCCGCTCGTTTCCCACACATTCCCGATCTGTCGAACTTTAAACACTTGTCTGTTCGTCGTGGGCGATTCGATTCGATCACAATTTCGTGATTCGGCAGCTAATCGAATAGAACAGACTGTCCGTTTCGAGAACTGGTTCGATAATCGCAGGGCGAGTTTTGATCCGCTTGTAAACACGATCGAGAATTTGATACAAATTACAGAGAATACGTTTGGTCATAATACATTTATCCAACAATTCCGTTATATAAAGCCCGTTTCCCCCGTTTTGCAGTTTAAATTGGGTTCGAATTGGTAAAAATTTTGAATTTTTATATTTAATGCGTAATAACAATGCATTTAGAGTTAAAACTAAAAGTTCTGTCATGAAATGCGCACAAATAGCACGTCGATCTGCGCGTTAATCTACGCGTTATGGCCATATCAAGGGTATTAAATTATGTACATATGGCCTGTGCACAAGCAGTGTTTCAGCCAATGGACCTCTGGGTAACCCGGAGGTCCATTGGCTGAAACAATGCCTGTGTTTGCAATGAGTAACCAGGAGAACCTGTCGTGTCTTGGATGCCATTCGATATGGCAATTGCGCGCAATTTCTATGCGCAATTAAGCCTAGATAAGCACACAGTTCATGATAGGACTTCTAGTTTTAACTGTATGTGGTAGCGGGGTGTTCAACGGAAGTTGAATCTGTCTGATACGGAATGAACGGGGGGGGGGGGGGGGCGGGGGTGCAAAGTAAGTTGATTGTTAGATAAAAGCTAATACAACTGCGGTCATCCGGGGCTATTTTTGGAAAGTTATTATTGGTTGCACTTTACAATTCAAAGTGTGAGTATACCGGTCCCGAAAAGGGTAAGATTGTGTGATTAACAACAATTATTATTTGACGACGTCGACCACCCCACCATACCCCAATACCAGTGTGCAAAATTTCAAAAATGACTCTAACCGACTGACCGTTCACGTGGTTTGGAGGTGGCTAACCGAACGCTCGGATATGGAAACATTCTTGGGAAACTGTTTTTTTGTCATTAACATGTATTCATATATTGCATGCAAATGAAATATATACAGTTAAAACTAGAAGTCTTGTCACGAAATGTGCGCTTATCTAGGCTTAATAGCGCGTTGGAATTGCGCGCAATTGCCATATCGAATGGCATCCAAAGCCCGGCTAGTTCTCCTGGTTACTCAAAGCAAACACGAGCAATGTTTCTGCCAATGGACCTCCGGGTTACCCGGAGGTCCATTGGCTCAAACATTGCTTGTGCACAGGCCAAATATACAGAATTTGATAGCCTTATTATGGTCATAACGCGTAGATTAACGCGCAAATCAGCGTGCTATTTGTGCGCATTTCATGACAGGACTTCTAGTTTTAACTGTATAGCCTCTCACGGCAAAAATCTAAAAAGACTTTCAAAGCACAAGAAGGCTCCTCAACTGGCAGAGTGCAAGAAGCCCGTGTTTGGGCTTTATTCTGAACAGTAGGAACCTAAAGTTAAAGGCTTCATATTCTGTGGAGGTCCTTCATGTTATCTTATAAGTAAAATTACTTCATCTCCATCGATTTACATTGTTACAATTTATGGGAGAGTGCCCATAGGCACTCACCCATGAATTGTAACAAGACAAAAATGTGTGAACAAATCTTGAGGCTGAGAAAAAAAGTTAGCACTCTACCAGTTAGGTGACTCAGACTGTACCTTTCAAGATGCAAATTATGCCTAACCGGCCAACCGTTCGCGTAGATTTAAATTTGCGTAACCACCACGCGAACAAAACGAGCGTTCTCGTCAAATTTTGCACACTGAAATACCACTGTAATTGTCAGCAATTCTTGGGCGCCAGAAAACCAAAGTCTCGATTTTCTCAAATCTGTTTTTTTCCTGACTAAATGAGCCTCTCGCTCGTGACGTCACTGACACTGGGTGAGGTTCAACGCAATACGTTTACAAACGCGAAGTAAAAACCACGAGTGCTTTGGCGCTGAAAATATCGGACAACATCCATACTTTCAGGAGTCGTATTCACTTTTAAAGATCTACTGTCGTATATAAAAACGAAGCATAGCTAGTGAATATGAGTTATCACATTTCGTCTAATTGGCGGGAACGGGTCAACCCGATCAAAACAACGTCTTTTTTCACTCTCTCCCATTGGTTGGGCCCAGGAGTCTCCTCCGGAATTTTTTTTTAAAATGACCGTGTCTAATGGATACACTGAGTTCTAAGGGATTAACCTCTGCACTCAGATGTCAAAATACCCACATTCCAAATGGCAGATTTTTCCAGTGATGCAAATGGGAATTTAAACTCTTCACTTTTGTTTGACAGAGCTCGTTGAGCAATGTCAAACAAGATTGAATTGCTTAAGTTTCTAGTTGAATTATGGGAAAATTTTGTATCTTGAAATTTTGATATTTTAACATTAGCGTTAAAATGGTTAAGCATCCAGAATATGATGACATAATTATAACATTAACAAAGTGACCCAATAAATATCAGAACTAGGGTACATAGACTAGTGTTTTGGAATTCGATCATGAGTGGTATATTAAGTTGGCATTTGCTTGGAATGTGTCGGGCAGACGAATCTTAACCACCACCTCTCAAACCCATCCCCGCCCACCTATTGAGGTTACGCCGCTGCTTCTGGGAAAAAGTATTAGCCGAAGGGGAGATCAAAAAGCAAGGGGGAAATTCCATTACCATGGTGTTGCAAGGAGAAAATGTCGGCATATTTCTCCCTTCCCATGGTCGGCCTGTTGGGTCCGATCTGGACCTGGGACGCTCAAATTAGGACAACTAAAATCCTCCAATAATTCGACTCTTTCGGGAAATGTGCACATAACAGATTTTGAAAATTCTAACGAGAATCAGAATAGGTTCTTGCAAATGATTTCGCGCGAAGAGAACGGCGAGAATATCAAGGTTGATTCTCGCAAAATGTCCATTTGTTTCATAAATTTCAAGAGCGTCCATAAGACATGGAGAATTCTACTCTTGCCTTAGCTCACTTATAATAAGGCAGTACATTGATATAGTGTCAAGTAATGTCTTGACTTCCCATACAGCTGCTAGAACTTCACTAGAAAACCACTTCCAAGGTACAGTAACTTCCACCAGCAAGACCACCAGAAACATGTATGCTGTAACATGTATTTTAAACGTACATGTAAGACACGAGATACACCAAAACGGTAACTAGGCCCTTAAGGGTTGAACTCTAGTAATTTCATAAATATGGAGTTTGTTTTATTTTACTATGAGATACGGTTCAGCCGCTGTATAGTAAAGGGTTAACAATTACTTCATCCAGAAAATTGTTAACCCTTTACCCAACGCAATGGCCCAAACCGACAGCGCTATTCTAAAAAATAGCCAATTAATGTTCATTATTTTTTCATTTTTTGTCTCAAAAACATAGATTACGACCCCTTATTGTATAATCAAACACTACGATCATCAGCCAATCGGCGTTATCTCTGGAGAGTGGGGAAACGTCGAAACACTATTTTCAGGAGTCCGTAAAATTGCGACTGCGTCGTTCTTAATAATATTGTATCCATTCTGATGACAAGAAAGGGAGTGTTAATCAAAATGCGTGTCAAAACGGAAGGAGAGAGCAAGCTGACAACAACTTAAAAAGATAAATATCTTTAACTTACTTCTTCGTAATCAGTTATCACATTCTTATTTCTAATTAATCATCATTGTCTTCCGGCCCTGTTGTTTACCTGTACCAAGCGCAGTTATTTTACAAGTTACGTGTTTTACGGTGATTGACATGATTCCGTGTTATATATGCCACTAAGAGATCGCAGAACAGACCGCTTTCTCGACAGGATGGAGATAGGATTGTTATTCAGTGGCAGTACATCTCGGGATATGTCGCTGGTTTCAAATATCGTCAATAAAAAATTGCAAAATCAGGACCAAACTAGACTTTATGATTCTGGAGAATCATGGCTTTTCCCGATGAGATTCCATGATTTGTCATGACCCCACAGTGTATGATGAATTGCTTTTGACTGTCTCACTGAAGTTCCTTCACTGATGTCATGAAAAAGGTGAGTATAGAAGTCTCAAATGACTCAGCTTGATAAAAAAAAATTGTTTAGGTAAAAACCATCATTAACGGTGGAGAGGGGTAATATCAATATCGTCGTCCAACAAGTTAATGATAGACAAAAGGAGTTATGTTTGTTTGACACATACCCACTGAGTGCTGTATCTATTTGAAAATGGTCCGTTTTATTTCAAATGTATCCAAAACATTGATCTCTGGCAGTTTGGTAAGGGTTAACAAGTGCTAACAGGAATATTTATTCATTTCTTGAAACTTGTAATTTCACACCAAAAACTGTGAATGGCCATTTTTACTTAAAAATCTACAAGATGTTTTCAGAGAAATCCAGGGAGAACATGAATTTTAAGCTGTTGATGGGTATAATTGTTTATCCAGCCCAAAACGGGTTAAGGGTTGTTTTTTTTAATACGCTTATTACTTATAAAAATAATTCTCAGTGAATTCTACTTCCACTTATGTTGATTTCTCCTCTTAACGTTGGGTGCTGCGGGTATGCAAACACAGCCCACTTTTTCAACATTTTGATGTTTGAGAACCAGCATAGGGTTAACAAATGCTTACTGGAATGTTTTGTACATGCAATTTGTAATTCACACTAAGATCAGAGAATGGCCAATATTTTTTGAAAATCTACATGATGTTTTTAGAGAAATCCTCTCATAACATGAATTTTTAACCTTTTGAGGGGTATCACCCTGTAACCAGCCCTAAACGGATTAATGCTTGATTTTATGAATACCTTCATTACTTACAAAAATGATCCTCGCTGAATCCCTCTTCCAATGAAGGTGGTTATGTTCATCTCGCAGGTACACATTGGGTGTAATGGGTGGCCAAGTACAGCCCATTTTCTCAAAATTTGCTGCCTCGGGAGGGTTAACAAACGCTTACCGGAATCTTTTGTTCATGCAACTTGTAATATCACTCCAAGACCTGCAAATGGTCAATTTCTCTTGAATACTTACCAGATTGTTTGGAGAAATCTACAGAAAATGGGAATTTTAAGCTTTTAAGGGGTACATCCCCTTAACCGGGAGAAAATGGGTTAAGACTTCAATTTTTGAATACCCTTACTAATTACTAAAAATTTTCCCTATCAGTTTTGCGTACGGTAAAAGAAGTTATGTTTCTCTGCAGCATTCCCATTTGATGTTGTTGGTGTCCAAAAACAGACTATTTTTTTTCGAAATGTTGACATTTAGCAGCCCATGGAGGGTTAACAAATGCTTATCTGAATATTTTATCCATGCAACTGGTAATGTGACTCTAAGGCCTATCAACGACCATTTTCTCTTGAAACCCTACGAGACGTTTCTAAAGAAATTCAGGGAAAACATGATTTTTTAAGCTTTTGATGGGTATTGCTATTAACCATCCCAAAAGGGGTTAATGCTTGGTTTTTGAATACCCTTATTACTAACACATTTGGTCCTCGGTGAATTCTACTTCCAACAAAGTAGATTATGTTTATCTCTCGGCTATGCATTGGGTGTTGTGTGCGTCTGAAAACGGCATATTTCAACAAAATTACGATGCTTAGCAGCGTGTAGAGGGTTAATAAATGCTCACCGGAATATTTTGTCCATGCAACTTGTAATGTCACACAAGGACCTGCGAATAGTCAATTTTTCCTGAAAACCTACTAGTTGCTTTTAGAGAAATCCACAGAAAATGGGAATTTTAAGCTTTTAAGGGGTATCTCTCTTTAACCAGCCCAAAATGGGTTAAGACTTCGACTTTTGAATACCCTTACCACTATCAAAAATGTTTCCCCATCAATGTTGCGTCCGATAAAAGAAGGAACCTTTCTCGGTGGTACACAAGGTGGGTGCTGTTGGCGTTCAAAAACAGCCCATTTTATCACAATTTTGACTTTTAGCAGCCCGTGGAGGGTTAACAAATACTCACCGCAGTATTTTGTCAATGCAGCTTCTATTGTCACACCAAGTGCTGGGTGTAACAAATTTTTCTTGAAAATCTACAAGACCCGTTTAGAGAAATCTACTGAAAACATGATTTTTTAGCTTTATGGGGGTATTGCTGTTTAACCAAACGGGTTAACGCTTGGTTTTTTGAACACCCTTATTACTGACAAAAATGATCCTCGGTGAATTCCACTCCCAATAAAGGAAGTTATATGTATCTATCTTGTTTCGTTTGGGTGCTGTGGGGGCCCGAAAACAGCCCTTTTCATCAACATTTCAAAGTTTGGCAGCCTGTGGAGGGTTACCATATGCATCGCCTGATATGTCGTGTGTTTCAAAGGGCGTGTCATGGACAGGTCTAGCAATGACGAATGTATACAAAAAATCTACAAGACCTGTTTCGAGAAAGTGCCGATAAACCCCAATTTTGGCAATTTTTTGCCAATTCTGACGAAATAAGGGTTAAATCGAAAATTCCGCTTCGGTACTTTTTTAGATTTTGCGCCCCTCTATGCGTGTGCAAAATGTCATGAAAATCGGTTCGAAAATGGCTTCTGAATCGTACGGACAAAATGTGTAGAAAAAAAAAGAAAAAAAAAACAAAAAAAAAAACTAGACTTTATGATTCTGGAGAAACATGGCTTTTCCCGGTTAGATTCCATGATTTTTCTTGACCCCATAGTGTCTGATGAATTGTTTTTAACTGTCTCACTGAAGTTCTTTCATTGATGTTATGAGAAAGGTGAGTATAGTAGTCTCAAATGACTCGGTTTGGGTTTGATAAAAAAATGTTTAGATAAAACCCATTATTAATGGTAGAATGGGTTAATATCAATATCAATGTTTCCCTATCAGTTTTGCGTCCGGTAAAAGAAGTTACTTTTCTTTGTGGCATTTCCATTTGATGTTGTTGGTGTCCAAAAACAGACTATTTCCTCAATTTTTTTTACATTTAGCAGCCCATGAAGGGTTAACAAATGCCTACCAGAATAATTGATCCATGCAACTGGTCATATGACACCAAGACCTATCAACGGCCATTTTCTCTTGAAAACCCCACAAAACGTTTGTAACGAAATTCAGGGGAAACGATTTTTTAAGCTTTTGATGGGTATCCCTGTTAACCTCCCCAAGAGGGGTTAACGCTTGGCTTTTTGAATACCTTTATTACTTACAAAAATGGTTCTCTGTGAATTCCACTTCAAACAAAGGAGATTATGTTTATCTCTCATGTATACATTAGGTGCTGTGCGTGTCTGAAAACAGTCCTATGTTAACAACATTACGATGCTTGGCATTTTGTAGATGGTTAAAAAACGCTCACCGGAGTATTTTGTCCATGCAACTTGTAATGTCACATAAAGACCTACGAATAGTCAATTTGTCTTGAAACCCTACAAGTTACCGATAGGGAAATTCACAGAAAATGGGAATTTAAAGCTTTCAAGGGATATCTCTCTTTAGCCTGCCCAAAATGGGTTAAGACGTCGACTTTTGAATACCCTTACTACTTACAAAAATGTTTCCGTATAAATTGTGCGCGCGATAAAAGAAGGCACTTTTCTTTGTGGTGTACCCTTTGGGTGCTGTTGGTGTGCAAAAACAGCCCATTTTATCGCAGTTTTGACCTTCAGCAGCCCGGAGAGGGTTAACTAATGCTGACCGGAATATTTTGTTCATGCGACTTGTAATGTCACACCAAGACCTGCAAATAGCCGATTGTTGTTGAAAACCTACAAGATGTTGTTAGAGAAATCCACAGAAAACGGGTATTTTAAGATTTTAATGGGTATCTCTCTTTAACCAGCCCAAAATGGGTTAAGACGTCAAATTTTGAATACCCTTACCACTTTCAAAAATATTTTCCGATCAATTTTGCGTCCGATAAATGAAGGCCCCTTTCTCTGTGGTATATCGTTTGGGTGCTGTTGGTGTCTAAAAACAGCCCATTTTATCACAATTTTTATGTTTAGCAGCTCGGGGAGGTTTAACTAATGCTGACCGGAATATTTTATCAATGCAACTTGTAATGTCACACCAAGACCTCAGAGTGACCAATTTTTCTTGAAAATCTACAAGACTCGTTTAGAGAAATCCACGGAAAACATGAAGTTTTGAGCTTTTTTGGGGTATTGCTGTTTAACCAGCCCAAAACGGGTTAACACTTGGTTTTCTGTACACCCTTATTACTTACAAAAATGATCCTCGGTGAATTCCACTTCCAATGAAAGAAGTTATGTTTACCTCTCGGGTATCGTTTGGGTGCTGTGGGGGACTGAAACCGGCCCATTTCATCAAAATTTCGATGTTTGGCAGCCTGTGGAGGGTTACCATATGCATCGCCTAATATGTCGTGTGCATCAAAGGTTGTGTCATAGGCAGGTCTAGTAATGATGAATGTTTAAAAAAAATTCTAAAGACGTGTTTCGAGAAAGTGCCGATAAACCACAATTTTGGCAGTTTTTTGCCAATTCTGGCGAAATAAGGGTTAAATCGAAAATTCCGCTTTGGTACATTTTTAGATTTTTTGCCACTCTATGCGTGTGCCAAATTGTGTGAAAATCGGTTCGAAAATGGCTTCTGAATCGTACGGACAAAAATGTGTGGAAAAAAAAAAAAAAAACCCAAAAGAAAAATAATAATAATAATCCGTAGAAAAACAATAGTCCTTTCCAGAGGGAAAAGCCTAAAAAAATAATAATAATCCGTAGAAAAACAATAGTCTTTTCCAGAGGGAAAAGCCTAATAAAGACAGACAACTCAGAGGAAATGTTGTCGCATTTCGTTTTTACAGGTATGCTTTTACATTGTTGTGGGCGAGAAAGTGGACAAAGAAATGCGAAGCGATCCGGTAAAAACTTCCTCTCTGACAGAACCAAGGTTATGTGCTAACAAAGTCGAGTTCTGGATGTAGTAGTACCTTTTGCGTTTAGCCCTTTACCCAATGCCGACGATATCAAAATTTATTATTTTAAATATAATTTTTTAAAATTTTTCAAAAAATTTAAACAAAACCATATCATATGACCCCTCGTTGGAACGAGCTCGACGAGCTCATTCCAACGAGGGGTCACATGATATGGTTTTGTTGAAATTTTTTGAAAACTAATATTTTTTCAACTGCTGAATTTGCATATTACGCGGGCGGATGCGGGCGATTCGTTGGGTAAAGGGTTAATGCAAAGTAGAGTTACTGAGTACTACAGCAGACGTGTGCAATGGGTAACGCACTTTATAACTTATTTCCTCATTAGATGAGCCAAGTGTTATTAAGTTATAGGTGGGGGTGTTATAACTGTTTGAGGCGGCGTTGCTACATTTATAGTGCTGGTTATAATGCGACATTAGCATGATTTTGGGAGGGCATTGCGGTTCATTAACGGCACAACATAAATGATTACAGCCCGGCAGCTCCTGATCGGCCCGAGACACAGTCGAAGGCCACTAATAAGGTGGAGGATTGTTAATCATGTCTGGTGGGGATTAATCTTACCGCAATGCCCGACAGAATCATGCTCTTACTATTATTACCACCGCTATAAGTAAAGCACACAAATTACTGATACTAGGCTCAAATGGAATCGTACAGTGGAACTCAGATGACATGGTATTATTTTTAATAACCTTTGGTTTGAATACCAACCGTTGGTTCAGCCGTCTGGTCGTAGTGGCTGCCCCATTGAGCAACCACAATGTTCCGACTGCTGAATTACAACCACCCTCTACTTTCTTGTCAAACAGAAGTCGAACACTCACGTGTCTATCACCTGTCCTGTCTGCGGAGAATTGTGGGACATTTACAAGTAGTCAAACAATAGTTGGAACACGTAGATTAGGAGCCCATATGTCTATCATAATCGTGTATAATCCTCTCCAGACATGAAGAAAGCACCCGGAAATGAAACTTATTTACTTCGTGTCACGGAAAGTTGAATTTCGAGCTAAGAGGAATGCAATGAACTATCTATCGAACGGATCTCAATCACGTGGTGTGTTGGACTGTTATTGGAGTGTTTACTGATTTCCGACTCAATGAGTCACGCGAGCTGTCGAGCTTTACGCATTCTTAAAGTTCGAGTAAAATTCCGTTAAAAACTAGGAACGCTCTACAAAGTGATAATAATATTAGTTAGATGTTTTTACGCGTGGCGCCTACTTAATGGGGTGTTTCAAAGTTGAAGAACCATGTTAATTGCATATAATTTCCAAACACCAAACCACTTCCGAACATTTTGTGCACATATCAAATGTTAATTCCATATATGCCATGGAATAGACTTGTTATTTAAATAAAAATGTAGGTTGCGATCTATTGGAGAATTACTCTAACAACCAATGACTCCTTACACCTCTGTAGACCTGCTGTATTTGGCCCCAGTAAACCCACTATAAACATTTATTATATTATTTCTTGTTTGCCAGAGCGCCTCTTGAGTTCCGTCAAAGGAAATATTTATTCAGGCATATTTTATTCACTTCAAAGTAGATCGGGATTGTCGCACAGGCTGCCGCGCATATCAACGTCATCTTTACGTGACAAAAATACATCCGCGTGCTCAAGTGCTGGTGCAAGTGTGGTTAAGAGTTTTGGTGTATCGTCCCCTGAGTACCAATGTGTTCTATGTGCCAGTAGGCACATAGAGCACATTGGAACTCAGTGGACGGTATGTCGTGATATAATTTCATTGAACTTAAGCATTTCAATTGGACTACTCAGGTGAAGAATTGACGCTTGGTCACCTACTAACATCCGGGTAGTTGAGAATTGTGGTACTTGTTTCAATAAAAAAAATTCTTGTAGTTCTTTTGACTCATTTTTCTTTACATCCTGGCTCCTTCATCTTTTCGTGGTTATTAGCCATCTTTTACAACCTTGCTCTATTGTCTTTTCGGGGTATGCAAATAACGTACTTGAAATATCGAATAGAACAATAGACTAGGTATTCAAGTGACGTACTTGAACATTGCTGGTGCAATGAGTGTACGTTTACCAGTATCCGTACGTTTTGTTGAGTGAACAAAGGACAGAGTGTAAGTTACTTAGCAACCTCGCTGTCGGTATTTCGTGAATTGGAACAACCTGTCCCGTGCGGGACATGTTATTCAAATTCATGAAATACCGCCAGCTCGATTTGGTAAATATTAGGAGAAATCTGATAGGATAGGCGACAGACTATTCAAGTGATGTCACTTGAACATCTCTCCTCTACCGAGTAAAACCGTGTCCCTGTGCGATGAAACAAAAAGGCCAATGTGCAAACAGTTACTAATGCAGCTGTCGGTACTCATGCGTCCAAACAAATTGTAGCTTGATGTAAGTTACGCGGCTCGGTAGACTCACCACACGTTGTCTGGTTGTTCAAATCCATTAATACCTCCAACCAGGACTGCAACTATAACGTATGCACTCAATACCCACTGCCCAGCCAAAATATGGAAAGGTTCTCTTAAAAGAACTTACGGAAACTATTGCTCGGAGTTTCCCGAACACAACCGAACAATCGTTTTTCCCATTTCGAGCCATCGAGCTATCGACTGAAGAAAAGGTAACATGATAGTCATTTGCATAAAATGGGTAAGTTGCACAGAGTATTTTATATCTTGGGAAAAGAGTGAACAAAACAAGTGTGGAACACCCCTACTGTGAAGGTACGATCAGCAAAACAACTTTTCCTAGTTATAGGATAAGGAAAGTAAAGAAATGATCAAGGAAACACTGTAAAGGTGCCGCAGCTGTGTTGTTTGATCTTGCACAATACATAAACTTTGCATTGTAAACTACTGTTGCAAGTGCAATAGGTAAGTCAATTAGATAGGTTAGATAAAAGAATATATAGAGGATACCTTCGCTATTTTAGTGCATATCGGGAATTATTACACATCCATTAAAATTTAAACCCCTGTATTCAACGGAATCGCCGCTATGATACAAATGATTCTGTATTCAACGGGTGACATACAAGCCGGAACTTTTTTACCGGACCGTTTAGTTACGCTTCGAAAAGTTTCCAAATTTCGTTACACAATCATCGACCGTCTGTCGCATAGTGTGAAAATGAAAACGTCCAAAGCAAAATAAAGTCGGTTCACAAAAAATTAGACAAAAATGAGATAATATTTTTAAAAAAAACCCAATCATTTCCAACCAGAACATTAACCCAGTCCTGTGGCCGTCTCGTTTTGTGGATCCCATTATATTTAAATTGGTCAACTTTATTTCGGTAAATCTTCGTACATCTTGACATGCTTCGAACTTCTTTTAAAAACGTTTCTCCCAGCTGTTTTGAAAATCTGCACATATTTGTACTTACATTTTTACTACCAGTAATAGCCACCAAATGGTGAGGCGTGAATGGGCACCAGCCCATTCACGTGTCACCATTTGGTGGCTATTACTGTTAGTAAACAGCGATACGAATTTCAACAAACACTGGTTCCGAAAAGGTTGTTTTGATTTTTTATCGATCCATATGATCAGTACAGCTTCAGTCAAAACAAACTCTTCACCTTTGGGTTTAATTATCGGAATTAAAATTTGTTTATTTAAATGCATTTTAATGCATGAGTTGTGTACTAAACACAGAACGCGATGTGTGTTTGAATCGGTGGGTGTTTACGGCTCTCGCGAAATATGACTACGCCATTCCAACTCGTTATGTAAAACACCCACCGATTCAAACACACATCGCGTTCTGTCTATTTATCTCATGAGTGTGGAATCAAAGGTTTATTTTAATAAATTAAAATAATATTTTCAGGCCAACACAAAAAATAATTCCCGATATTCACTAAAATAGCGTAGATTTTCTTTTTATTATATGCTACTGGACATTTTACTGCGCAATATTCAGCCCGATTCAACTGCAAACACATACGCCTCAGCAGAATAACAAAGATCAGCTGATCGTTCTTTCAAGCCAGTACTAGCTTAATCACTCAAACATAAAAATATTCCCACTTTCCCACGATAATTTAACCAACTAATTGTTCAACTCACAGATGATATTTAATAATTATAATATTAGAAACGATAAAATTCTCATATTTTTCATTAATGTTTATTTTTCGAACATTTTATCTGTCAATTTACAACAGGAAATTTGGAATTCAGTCCGCCGACTCATCAAAAAACACTTCCTGCGCGAATCGATCAGCAAGGTTTTTCCGAAAAGTAATCCAGTTCAAGGCCTAATATCACTTTCTATATATCTAATTATTTTTCTTTATTATTTGATTTTTATCATACATCTAGTTTTTCAGTCATAGAATCACCAGGTTGGAATAGCATGAAATTGTTCACTTCGGCAAAATAGTTTGCGTCGATTTTCAATATAAGCGGGGCACTCCATGCAGAAATTATTTAGGACTTCATAGTTATGGCCGCATATATAAGGTGGGTCGCCCGTCAGGAAAGAGATGTACTCTCGGGTCA
Source organism: Pictodentalium vernedei (assembly GCA_031216915.1). Lineage (NCBI taxonomy): Eukaryota > Metazoa > Mollusca > Scaphopoda > Dentaliida > Dentaliidae > Pictodentalium > Pictodentalium vernedei. The sequence goes on along the minus strand of CM062297.1, from coordinate 120,902,177 downwards.
CTGCACCAAAGACGTTCTGTACATTAGAGGACATGACCTCGTCGAGATTCCATGTATACACCTGAAACTTAATTAAGCATCCCCTGTTTTTTTCTCAGTAGTTTAATGGAAACTGTCATTACTTTTATGCTATTTTTCAGATGGCCGAAAGTGATTGTTTGCGGAAAGAATGGTCTATTGGCAAAGGAAATACAACACAATAATGAAAATATGAAGTATTTTAATGCCGCAAATTATACATATCTGTCACTAATGTTTTTGATGGGAAACTGTTTTCTCGACAAGTATGGTGCTGGAGGCGGTCCATGATGAAACAATACCGGAAATTACTGACAAAAATGTAACTTATGATCTTCTGAACACAAATTGCAGTGTCTGACGTCAGTAGCGAATGTATCTCACCACGTGCTCGGATGACAGCCTGAAACCTCCTCCTAATGCTGCCGGTGAGCCTTCTGATACGGTCCAGAGGAAACTGTTGCCACTCCTCATGCAATGCAGCTTCCAACTCGGCCAAATTCTGCACAGGCGGATCTCTTGCTTGCACACGACGTCCAAGAAAGTCCCAGATGTGTTCTAAGGGATTCAAAGCGGGGCTCATTGTATGCCAAGGTAGTGTTGTAATAGCGTTGTTCGGAAGGAATGCTCTCACAGGATGGGAACGATGTGGTCTTGCATTGTCGTCCATGAATACAAAAGTAGTAGCCAACGGGCGGTTGTCAAAAACCGGATTGAGAATGTCTCGGATGTACTGATGGCCATTGGGATTCCCAGGTAGTCACCATATCAAGTTTAAAATCATGAGAGAGGCATCCCCGGATGATTACTGGTCCTCAACCATAAGGAACAGTAGGTCTGATGTTCTTGGGCAGGTAAGCAGTATTTCTATGCCTCCACACTCTCATGCGATCATCAATGACGTGAAGTAGGAACCTACTCTCGTCTAACCAATGGACTCTCCTCCAGGTCCTCAGATTCCAATGTTGTCGTGCCATACACCACTCCAAGCGTCCTCCTTGATGCTGATAGGACAGAGCTGGACGCTTGATGACCGTTTGGGACCTCATACCCATTCCTTTGTCGACGGTTTCGGACAGTTCTGTTACACAAATGCCTTGGGGAGCCAATGGCGTTTCAATACCCCACTTGAAGCAAAGGGATCACGCCTAACGAGGACTGCCAGACTCCAATCTTCGGACAGTTCTGTTACACAAATGCCTGTTGGGGAGCCAATGGCGTTTCAATACCCCACTTGAAGCAAAGGGTTCACGCCTAACGAGGACTGCCAGATTCCAATCTTCCCGAGGAGAGGCATTTTGGGGTTGTTCAGACCATTGTCGGTCCTTAACATCGTTGGTTTGTTGATGTTTTCGGGCAAGTCTGCTGATGATAGAATTAACTATAGCCAAGTTGCCTTCCAATAGCTTGAATGATATGCCTGTTGCATGCATGCCAACGATTTGCCATTTTAATGCCTCTGACCGTCTCCTGCTTGTCATGTCAACATTTATTGATAAAAGAAGTAACAATATTTTTTATTTTATACCCAGATATTGCATATGCTTTTGTGACATTCGTGGGAAGCATGCTTTACGTGGACGAGGGGGTGTTTTGGGGGTACGCTATGAACCAGAAACATCATGTATCACTAGATGAACTGAACTGCAAGGCATAGCAGTCATTAAAACATAATGATCAGTAACAGCAACTTCACTGTCGTGAAACATTTCAGGGGGTGCTTAATTAAGTTCCAGATGTATAGAAATATTTGAGAGTTTTCATCGATGTGTTTTATCGAGTTTTTAAAGTATACCAATATATGTAGGCCTATATTCCGAGTACGGTTGTCAAGATTATTCCATATCCTAAAAGCCGATGGAAGATAGCTGTCGATTTAAACCGGGGTTCTGTATGTTATCGTTCGAAGATTATCAGCGTTTCTCAATTTGTATGTAACATTTGGGAGGCTTATGTCTGTCCAAGACGAGAGAGGCAGAGGCGTAATGTTGTTCACCATTCTACAGTCAAAACTAGATGTCCTGTCACGAACTGAGCACTTATTTAGGCTTAATTGCACGTCAAAAATGGGCTAAATTTTGATTTGGTGTAAAACTTCAAAATGATGACAAATCGAGAAACACAAAACAGCTATCTCTTATATTTTTTGAGCTCTTCAACATACTAAAATTTCAGAAAAATCCGACGTACTTTATTTTTTTACCATATGACCCCATGTAACGTAACCTCAGCGTTCGGGTATAACGGTTTGAGAATTTTGTAGGACGGTAATACAATTTTAAATACGTTTTTTTAGGAGATTACATGTGAAATGTAAAAATAACAGTGAACAATTTCGGATAAGTAGAAAACAGTGTATGACATTTGGAAGCTGTATGATTTGTAAATATGAGGTTATATGAATCAGAAGACAGCGTTTGTACTGACACGACGATTCGTCACCATTTTGACGTTTTACACGATATCAAAATTTAGCCTATTTTTGACATTATCGTATTAGAAACGCTGATTTTGAAATCAGCGTTTCTAATACGAAAATGTCCAAATTTGAAGTGACGTAAAACCTGAAAATGGCGGAAACTCAAAGAAACGAAAGACTGCTGTCTCTTAATATTTCGAGTTCTACGTCATATTAAAATTTCAAGAATTTTTGTTCGTATTATGAACCATATGACGTCACCTAAGAAGTTAAGAATTTCCTATGAGTTAACACACTTTTAGATATGATTTCTACTGAAGATGATATATGCTAAGTTTGAAAGGAGTTTGATACAGTCATTTGTATAAACGAATGAAAAAAAAATGAAATGCCCATCACTCTCATAGCGGATAGAATTTCTGAAAACGGATTGCTGTCCGGGCGATATTTTCATACTTCTGATCAATGTACGAAATTTCGTGAGTGTGAGGTAAGGGAAAGTACTCTAAATTTTAGTCTGAGAAGTCTGAGGACAAGACAAGAAGGAAAGAAAGACAAAGGGCTGACGATCGTAATAAGTCAATCCAATTTCGTGGGATGATTTAATCCTTTGAACTCTGGTGGGATCTTCCAGTTCAGTTCCATGGCCGTAATTGGAAGAGTCAATATTTATTATTTGAGTGCAGACCAATCAATTTGGGCTGCACGCTGAAAATATTGCTTGATCTACCCCACACATTCACAATGAATGCTCGGATTTTCTCTGGAATACACGAAAAGGACACATTCCAGTTGAATGAATACTCATGTTAATTGAGTATTATTTTTCACTGGTCTCCTGACAATTCAGCCAACAGTGTTCTACTGTATTGGATTTATTGTTGGTGAGTAAATGTTGTTGAAACGGGTGATCAAACGGATGAATGGTAACCGTAGTCAGTTTGTCGGATTAAAAATCACATGGTCATATCTTTGAAAATGATGACACAACATATTACATAAACGTCGTCTGTGCTTCAATGTCAACATAAACTGGGTAAACAAACAGCCCATAACAGAGTCGAATTCCGAATAGAATTAGACTGGTGGTCTGATAGCTTGTGTGTGGATTTCCAGTTATTGAATCCGAGGCCTCGTTTCTGAGCAAATATCGACGAGTCCGTAAGAACTAATCTATTTTACATATGTCTCTCTTTCTTGACTTATTCGTATGATGAAGGGATTGGGTACAGTTTCTAACCGAGTCTGTTTTGACAATCATTCAGCGTGTATGAATTGATTTTTATGAATGAAGATCATGACATCATGATATTGCGTTTTTGGGCTATAATCTCCATTCACTGTACTGCTTGTGCAATATCCGCTGATATTTATAGTTGTGATTAACCCTTTACCTAACATGAAAAGCAGACGACACTTGCAAAAAAAAATCTTGAATAACTAATTTTTTTCATTTTTTGTCTCAAAAACATAGGTTATGACCCCTCGTTGGAACGAGCTCGACGAGCTCGTTCCAACGAGGGGTCATAACCTATGTTTTTTAGACAAAAAATGAAAATATTTTGAAAATTAATTGGCGATTTTTGAGAATAGCGCTGGCCGGTTTTGGCCGTTACGTTGGGTAAAGGGTTAAGCTGTGTGTTTCTTTGTTTTATTCATAATATTTAACGCATAGCAGTCCTATATAAAGATATCATTGTGGCAAAGGATGGCATTGTCTAATTTATTTTATTGACCTGGAGATTATTTTGCAATTTAATTACTGTTATCAAAACGGTGGTCGCAACGTGTGTAGTAACTCGTTGCCGAGTAAAAGTAAAAAAGTTCTCTTTCTGAATCGATCACTCCTGCAGTTGTTACCCTCAATAAAGATTTGTATTTTGTATAGACGTATTTACTTACATTGTTTTAAGACAAGTGTACATTTTTAACAAAATAACATTTTTAATAACATTAAAATACTTTCTAAAGGAACTGAGGGCCTCTTCCTGAAACTCTCTTCAGTGTGACTGACTTTGTAAATCCGATAGCATGCTAGTAAAGAATCTTCAATGACACTGAACCGGATAATAATAATAATAATAATAATAATAATAATAATAATAATAATAACTTTAGAGCATCAAATCCACACACGTTGCTCTAAGAGTGAACTAAAATGTTATTGCTGTTTGAGAAAGGAATATTAGTTGCTCCATTTCAGAACTGTCCTCCAGTAAAGGTAAGTTTTCATACCAGACTTCAAAGATCACACTATGCAGCAGTAGACTGGTCACTTTCCACGAGTGGGCAATATTTCCACGGGCGCAATAATATTAGATTCCAAACAATAATTACAGGAATAATCATCAAAAAAAAATTAATAAATGAAGCACCAGTACAACCCGGTGCTTCATTAATTAAAATTTTGATGATGATGATTTTCATTACCTGGTAAACACGGATGCGTGGACACCACTGCCCATGAGGGGATTACGACCAGTCCACAGCGATTGTACTGTATGCACGCGGAGCAGTACAAAAATTCATCCAGGAAGATATACCGGATTGGGAGGGTATCAGAGAAGGCCGGGTGCAGTTTTTCTGTACCCTCGGGTAATTTTTTTTACTTTCGACCTAAACTTCACTTTTAAAGACAAAGTTCAGAATTGTGTTGATCAAAGCGTATTTTAGGTCAATACAATCATTAATAATCAGAAGCTAACAATTTTATCTCCTCTTGTTGTTCCTGTTTGATGAAGGTAAATAGTCGGACTAACTCAGAAGAGAACCTCTAAAGTGCTTGGGCTGGAGAAAAGCTGGGGATGAATTAGATTGAACCATATTTAAACTTAATATGATTTGAAATGCCAGTCTACCTTTGCACAAATAAAAATAACAACAACAGTATATTTTTAGAAGACTTTCTAGCTTGAAACACCATGAGATAGCCAACGACATCTGATATAGCAAATTTGATTTTCAGATCAGCAGGGCATCCATTCTTTCTGTCAGGCTGATGTCTCATTCACAAGCCTATAGATCAAAATGTATAGATATTTTCCATTAATTTGGGAAAGTCAGATTCTACCAAATGTGATATATATTTCTCCCCCACTGCATGTGTAACATACGTCTGTCTAGGGTGAGATAGCAGGGAGAGACAGATGTATCCCACCCCACCCACATGACGCTATACATTTACAACGTTATAATGACGTTATGCATATCGTATCAGTTTCTTGTTATGTGACCTTAAACACCAATAAATAAATAAATAATCAGTTTCTTGCTCCCAACTAATTCATATTGACGTCATCAGAATGCCGTGTGATCAAAGTTTAATGCTCTAAAACTCTTTAAACCCCAAGATGCCACCGTTCCTTATTGATTTCGTGGCATATACCTTTGGTATATACATAACTTTTGCATGCTCTTTCCGATGGTGTCATTAGTTTTTCAAAACAACGAATACCAAATGAGTTGATTATATCAGCACGTGACCGCCGATTACCTCTGGCTAACGTAACCGCTGTATGGTGGGGGAGAAAAATAATCCCTGATAGGTACGGGTGTGAGATGGGAAAATCTCACCCTCGGGACAAGATATTTGGTCCAGACACTCGGCAAGCCTCGTGAGATTTTCCCATCCCACACCCGTACCTATCAGGGATTATAATAATCATTCCATCAGATTGTGAAAAAGTTTATTGGATATGTTAAGATAATGAATTCAACACACTACCTCTGATTGTTTGCTGTACTCATTGCCTGAACCTATTCAAAAGAGAAATATGTCAAAAAAGTGTGACAATAATTTATATGAAGAGTAATGTTCAAGCTTCGAATTGCCCAAAAACTTCATTTTTTCTGAAAATGTTAAAATAGTCTTCTCTCAGCCTTTCTAATAGAGATATGTAGATCTTGATCCGTCTTAAGAGTAAAAACAATGAAACAACTAATAAAATGTCCGCAGCCTTTCTGGCTATTATAAACTTCACTCACAAAAATAAAGCTGCTGAATCAAGTAGGCACTTCAGTTTACATTGTTTGGGGAATTCCATAGGAGATAATTCAAAGCTCTAAGACACTGGTAATGTTATCAATATTAATTAGAAAGGAGTCCAACATACAGTTGAAACTAGAAGTCCTGTCACGAACAGTGTGTTCATCTAGGCTTAATTGCGCGCAATTACCATATCGAATGGCATCCAAAGCACGGCAGGTTCTCCTGGTTACTCATAGCAAACACAAGCAATGTTTCTGCCAATGGACCTCCGGGGTTACCCGGAGGTCCATTGGCTGGAACATTGCTTGTGCACAGGCCATATGTACAGAATTTGATTGCCTTACTATGGTAATAACGCGTAGATTAACGCGCAGATCGACGTGCTATTTGTGCGCATTTCATGACAGGACTTCTAGTTTAACTGTAGTCTTTTGCTGGATTTTGAGTGTGACATGTCAATAATTTTGCTAGTATTTAGGCAGAGGCAGGTGTGTTGTTGAAAACTCTTTTATTTTTTTGTAATCAATAGTTGGCAAGGTGATAGTTTGGAAATATGAGCTGGAATGTAAACCTACAGTACAGTCGCCGTGGAGTGGTAGTAATCCACGCGTGGGCAGTGATGTCCACGCATGCATTTACAAGTAAAAAAAATCATCAGCAGCAAAATTTTAATTAATGAAGCACCGGGTTTTACCCGGTGCTTCATTAATTAAATTTTTGATGATTATTCCTCTGATTACTGTTCGGAATCTAATATTATTGCGTCCGTGGAAATATTGCCCACCAGTGGAAAGTGACCAGTCCACGGCGTAATCCCTTTATGATGTAATCTATACCGATAACGATATATACTGCAATAATACTCATAACTCAGGAGCATTTGAAAGTTTATTTTCTCGGGAAGACACATTTTAGAGTTCTAAAGGGGTGGGTGTCCAAAAATTGGGAGTAAATTGGGTTTTATTGCATAAACGGGGGCGGTGGATCCAGAAAATGATCCGGCGCAAATTTTGTGGCATGCCTTCCGACATCCCCCCCCCCCCCCCCCGGAATGCATGTCGTCTAAGTAGTTAGGGGCAGAGTTCCAGAGTTTAGGACCTGCAACAGAAAAAGCTCGGCCACCAGTTGTTAATCCCGATGCGGATTGTACCAAATAGTAAACGTGCGATGAGCGAAGTGCCATGGTTGGCTGACACTGGCAAAGCAAATCAAAAAGGTAAAGTGATGCAGTTCCGTCGATTCTCTTATATATGCCGAGTCAAATAAGAAAGTATAATAGGAACAAATGTGAAAAAATAGCATAAAGGATGAAATATAATAGTTCTAATGTTGCATGTTTGTGGACAAGAAGTCGTGCAAAGAGTTTAATGACATGTTGTTGTTGTCCACCCAACCGTATACAATTTTGCTACGGATTTCAAAATAGCACGTGCTACCCGCGAATGTCAAATTGAATGGGTGACCGACGATTTTCTTTGTGTTATGTTGTGCTAGAGAGCCTGGGTTATTGAGAACACACGCTAGTTTTTGTCTTCCGATATTTTAAAACAGAGGTTGCGTGCCATTGGTATGCATGAGGCTGGGATACCTCCAGATGAGCTCGCTGGTGAGTTCGGGGTCACTGTGGCCACGATTTACCGCCTCATTGGAAGGTATAGAACCACTGGATTTACTGCCGACCGACCGCGTTCAGGTCGACCAAGAGTTACGACCCCTACACAAGACCGACACATCAGGACGTCTCACTTGCGAGATGGCTTTCTTCCGGCGACGAGGATAGCAGCAATTACTCCTGGTGGAACTAACAATAGAATCAGTGCACAAACAGTCCGCAACAGACTCACAGAACACGGCATCCGAAGTAGGCGTCCATACCACGTACCAATCCTTACCCGACGTCATAGTACCGTCAGAATGGAATGGGTACGTCAGCGTGTTCGCTTGACTCAGCAGCATTAGAGCACAGTTCTTTTTAGTGTTGAATCACGATTTTGTCAACGACGCGCTGATGGTAGGGCAAGAGTGTATCGCCGACGAGGAGAGCGGTTTTCTGCGTGCGGGAATGCGACTGTTGCGGCGGGGGTAGTGTAATGGTTTGGACAGGAATTTTCTTGCACCATCGGACGCTGTGGATCTTCATCGATGGTAATCTGAATGTACAGCGATATAGGGACGAAATTCTTAACGCTATTGTTGTCCCGATGTTCAACGCTAACGTCGGATTGCAGTTATTCCAGCAAGACAATGCCCGATGTAACGTGGCGCAATCTGTCGTGACTTTCTTGAGGAGCAGAGCATCGAACTTTTCCCTGGTCCCCACTTTCGCCAGAGTTTCGAGCATCTTTGATATCAATTGCACTGTCGGGTACGATTTCATGATCTTCAGACGTTAGGCGATTTACGTAATGTTCTCTGGCAGGAGTGGAACGCAATACCACAGAGTGACATCCAGGGACTTATCTGGTCCATGTGCCGTCGATGTCTTGCCATCCAAGAGGCAAACGGTGGACATACACGCTATTGACAGCATGTGTGCACTATTCATTCCACCCCATGTCTGAATTGCGACGTCCTTACGTGAGGCTGGCAACAGTAAGAACATGACATTATGCAAATTCATACAGGGAGACTCGAAATATGAATTTACAATAATTTGTTTGGGATTAAAGTCGATAATACTAAATAAATTGCTCCTCATAGTTTATTAAACTTTCTTTTTTGACTCAGTATACGAGTAAGTAAATTATGAAATGAATTCTTTGTTGGGCTGGAAGCCAGTGACGTTCAGAGAGGATGGGCGTTATAGAGAGAGATGAGAGATGAGATCGTGCTGAGATTCTGTGATAATGCGCGCTGCATAGATTGGAATGTGTTGACGATTCTCTTGAACACATTTTGAGAGCACAAAGAAGGAAGTTGCTGTTGTCTGGATGACTGATGACAAAAGCTTGACCACTTGCCTTCATTCTAGTATTAAACAGTATTTTGTTGACGTATCGTCCCTTGAGTTCCAATGTGTTCTATGTGCTTACTGGCACAAAGAACACTTTGGTACTCAGGGGACGAATTATTTGCTGTTATTTTATTTTTATGATTGAATTGTCGGAAATCTGATGATATTTGTGACTATTTTCGGGGTTTTTTTGTTCGATTTTTATTTCGAGGCGAGCAAAATCGGAAAGCTTTCGTTTAAACTATATACCCTCGATGTTTCGAGTGCGCTTATACCCTGGATGTTGCGCTCTCTCATACACCTTGGATGTTTGCCATGGCTGTTTGTCCAAGGCATTCTGAACATCAAAAGACCGAATTTATCGGGATATAGGGACAATGTTAATTAACAGGGTTATTCTATTACCCGGAATCCAGTAAAATGGGACCCGCTGCGCCTCTATAGTTAGAGTCCAATCAAGTCAAATTATATCCCAATAACCAAGAAATTGCGATACAATTATTTGTATTGTTTTGGAGCAGGAATTAGTATGAAAAATGACACATGAATAATCCCCGTTAATCCCAACACGGGTGAAAAAAATGGTTATTGTGGGATGAAAACATTGAAACATTCAATACAATCAGCGGAAATTGGAATTTGCTCATTACGCATCAAAGGAGTTCAAACAGCAATCATTTCCGTGGTACCTAGATCAAAATAATCAGTGGCCATACACCTGTACCAAAGACCTTGCTAAAGATAGAAAGATGTAATTGTGCCACAGGTTGTGAGGCGTCAAGTTGTAGTTGCAACAAAAACAGACTCACCTGTTCAAATGCGTGTGGGAAATGCCAGGAAAATAATAACTGCGGCAATGTCAATGTATATAATCTGGAAATCTGATTTCGCATAGCGGCAGGACAACTTATCAGATCTCCAGATTATCTACATTGACATTGCGGAAGTTATTATTTTATATTTATATTTGACACTGCCATTTTACCCCAATCACATTTTTTAAGCTCAACTTAACAAGGTCAACTCTGAGCTATTGGGATGGATTGCGATCCGTCGTCCGTCCGCACGTCCGTCCGTCCGCCCGGGCCACCGCAGATGGCCTTGCGAGTTGACCGTCCATGTACAGTCGTTACTTGTGAGGTTGGGGGATAAAAACGTAAGTACTCCAACCACCTGTGAGGTTTTTTCAACTTGTGAGGTGCGAAAACCCTACTTGAGAGTTGCGCAATTTTCCCCATACCAAACACTAAATCACCTCACAAGTAGATCTGCTGCAGAACGCCCGTCCGTATGTTCCTTTGTCGGTCCACAATTCATTTTGCACGCCCTATAGGCCGCATCTATCACCCGATCAGTTGCAAATGTCATTCGTGGCCTTGGGGCAATGTCTATATGAGAGCTATTGATTTTTTCGAATTTAGTAGGAAAACATGGCTGTCAATGGCCATCTTAGATTTGGCATTTAAATTGTCAACAATTCTATTGGTATACCCTACAAGTCACATCTCTCACCCGATCTTTTTCAAATTTCATACGTAATGTGATATCTAGATGGGAGCTATCGAATTTGTCTAAAATTCGTTAAAAAAACATTGCCGCCAGCAGTCATCTTGTATTTTGCACCTAAATTGTCATAATTGTCACCAATTCCATTGGCTCGCCCTACAGGCGCCTCTCACCTGATCACTCCAAATTTCATATGTTGCTTTCGGACTATGTCTAGATGCTATTGGCCATTTCAAAAATTCGTTGAAAAACATGGCCGCCAACAGCCATCTTAGATTAGGCATATAAACTGTCAACAATTCCATTGGCACAGCCTACAAGCCACATCTCTCACCCGATCTTTCTCAAATTTCATATGTAGCGTTGGTGTGATGTCTAGATGGGGGGTTGTCGAATTTAACTGAATTTCGTGGAAAAGCATGGTCGCCAGCAGCCATTTTGGATTTGGCACATAAATTGTCAACAATTTCATTAGTGCACACTACTGCTCGCATCCCTCAACTGACCTTTTTCAGATTTCATATGTATCTTTGGTGTGAAGTTTTTTTTTTCTGTAGAAACTTGATTAACTGAGTTAGCATTACTGGAGATTTCTATTTAGTGTTGTTCCTTCGTGGACCAGTTGAGTTGCATTGTCATTACCACTTTCATCTTACTATCATTTATTTGGAGTTTAACTCTTAGAAGCCGGAGTCGAGTTTTCTGGCCTGTGATGTAATACGTTAGCTAATCTGGCTGTGACGGTTCGGCTATCTTTGGACTGGGGGAGAATTAAATACTGAGCAGGTGCTTCTAGTCAAGTGTCGTTTGCCTGAATAGGCAGACGACACTTGACTAGAAGCACCTGCTTTACTGTAAGTTTTTCGCGGTATGTCATGTTCAATAAATTCATTCTGATTCCCCAGGTTCTAAGAGTTAAGATAGGTATTTACCGATTTAGTGTATAATACGATGACAGTGTTTGTTCTTGGAACTATTTGAACGAGTAGTGATGAAATTCAAATTTTCGTACATATTATATACTTTTTCACAATTTGCACGCACAAATTACACCATTTCTTGTGTTCAGTAATTGGGATTTCAAGTATAATATTGTACACGGTTATTTTGATCTCAGTACCACTGAAATGATTATCGTTTGAACCCTTTTAATGAGTATTGACCAAATTCCAATTTTTGCTGATTTAATTGAATTTTTCAAAGTAACCATTTACCCATGATGGGATTAATGTGGATTTTTCATGTTATTTTTCATACTAATTGCCGGTGTAAAAGGAATGGAAGTCCGTAGGAACGTTTGTCCCTCTGGACTATTATTCCGTGGAATTATAGTCCTAGGTCTAACATTTCTAGGAATAGTAGTCCGGCGGACTACTATTCCTAGAAATGTTAGACCTAGGACTACAATTCCGCGGAATAATAGTCCAGAGGGACTAAGTTTCCTACGGACTTCCATTCCTGTTACACCGGCTCCCAAAATACAAACATTTGTATAGCAATTTCTTGGCGGTTGGGAAATAATTTGACTATTTTTATTTTCTCGCGAACAAATAAGTCATCAAACACATAATTTTTCTTTATAGAATTTTTGGGGGTTTTTTAGTATGTTGTTATTTAAACATATATGCGTTGTTTAATAGCAGAATCTTCTGTACATCAATTTATTGTGGGTTAAGTATCCGATTGATTGGAATATTAGCTAATGTAGAATCAAATTTCCTTTTCTCGCGGTTTTGGTCTGTGGTTACCACATACAATAAGATAAATGTAAAGAAAAACAAATTAGATACAATCGCGTCGTGTGTAATTACCTTCTATTCTTAGATTATGATGCACTCTTGTTGCACTTGCTTCTGTACCTTAAATAAGGTATGATGAGACTTTCAAAAAAATATTTTATAATTTAAATATTTAATAATCTCACTTTTAAAGATCTTATTCTCATTCAGGTGCAATCCAAACTCAACAAAAACTATACTCACTGTTCAGTCTCTTTCTAGTGAAGAAGAGCCGAGACCTGGAATGTTGGTGTATTGTGGCATAAGCGATATGCAAGTAAAGTTTCATTTACATTGAATGTTTGGTGTGGTTGAAAACCGTTTTGTGGGGAATATGTTAGTGGAGCTCGTGCAAACAAAAACAAACCTGACATCTTGGTCATTTTGGGAACTAGTTTGTTTCAAACAGTATGTGAGCAGTACCTGTCATTGATGTTCACTGGGTGTGTTTGTCCCAGATACCCAGGGAAAACTGATGCAGTTATACTGCAAGACAAGTTGGTGTCAGAGATTGACGACGTCTATTGTTGGGAAACCTCAGTGATTATCTTCAGACAACACTCAACTTGACTGAAATATGATAGTTATAATTACACTAAAAAGTGGGCGTTGGGCTTTTTTCTGGTTAGCTAAAACAAATTAATTACATTTAACTGATAGAGTGCTGGAAGCCCATATTTGGGCTTTATTCTGACATGCAATTGCCACATCTTTAAGTCTTTATTTTCTGTGAAAGTGATGCATTTTTGAAGTGAAATTATTTAATATAGTTGTCTGGATTTTGCCTTGTTTTACAGGCACTCACCCATAAATTACAACGAGACAAAGACATGTAAACCAATTTTCACAACAAAAAATAATTTAGCACTCTACCAGGGGGCACCGAAGTTAAGCAACGTCGAGCGCAGTTAGTAGTTGGATGGGTGACCATTTCAGCGACTGATTCACGCTCCCGCGTTGTGTCCTTGGGCAAGGCACTTAACCCTGATTGCATACGTGGGGGCACGGTGACGTTGTGTACTAAGGCGTACTGTACGTCGATGGTACGCATGTCTTCAACCAATCTAACCCTGTCTGTGCCGCTGTGCAGAGTTACGATGTTGGAGAGCTGACAGCTGCTCGACGTTGCTCGGTGGTTCTCTCCGGGTACACCGGCTTCCTCCACCCGTAAAACTGTCACTGATATCATATGACCCTGGCTGTTAAAGTGTCGTTAAACCCTAATAAATAAATAAATAAATAAATAAATTAATAAATAACACTCTACCCGTTTAAATGTGGTAGCGTTTCGTCTATTTTTCAACTGAGACATCCTAAATATAATTGATGGACATAATTAAGCCACCTTGTTTGCCAAATCACGTTTATTCAGATCGCAAACTCTAGGATCATATTTTTACTATTTCAGGGATTGAGTAGTTATCAATACAGTCGTATTTGGGATGGGTAAAAAATATCAAATCAAATATCATTGAATGAAAGCAGTCATCTTATTTTCTAGACAACATATGTTCGCCATCGTAGGTTTTTGCTTACATTAGTTTGATTAACGTACTTTCAAAACTTTCAAACTGTATTTGTTTGTTGTGCAATATATCACGTTTTCAGTCTTCAGCTCATATATACCACAAACATACAGATCTGTTGACATTGTTTTTTTTAGAGATTGAGCCTTACCACAACGGGAACAAGAATACAGCATCGCAAATATTCTCGCGTCTCTGATGATCTACAATTAAACTAGAAGTCCTGCCACGAACTGTGCGCTTATCTAGGCTTAATTGCGCGTAGGAATTGCGCGCAATTACCAAATCGAATGGCATCCAAAGCACGACAGATTCTCCTGGTTACTCATAGCAAACACAGGCAATGTTTCTGCCAATGGACCTCCGGGTTACCCGGAGGTCCATTGGCTGAAACATTGCTTGTGCACAGGCCATATGCACAGAATTGGATAGCCTCAGTATGGTCATACCGCGGAGATTAACGCGTAGATCGACGTGCTATTTGTGTGCATTTCATGACAGGACTCCTAGTTTTAACTGTAGGGCGTAACCAAAAGTGTAATGAACTAAACATTATTTTTTAAATCTGATAATTCCTCTTCAAGAAATCGCAATCATTCACTTCATATTTACTATAAAATATATACCGATGTCAATTTTCAATAAATCACCATGGTTTTCAAACTTGTCCAATATTATTGAAATTTGATGACTACTTTTCAAATTGTAATTCACCAGTTAAATTCGACCTCGTTGTTCTTTCTGAACGCAACGTGTAATTTGATTGGCTGAGAGTCGCTCGGCTCCTTGCTCTAATCTCAGGAAAATTCACTCTTAAGGTACTCTAATTACCTGACGCTGGTCAATTAGAACATGTCTGTATCCATGTTACGCGCGACCAAAGTCGCTAAACCGCACATATCACAGATCGAACACACCCCGTTGTTGTTTTCTGTAAATTCGATCATGGCAAATAGACCGAGATCGAAAATGTCATTTTTTTATTGATTTTCTTGAAATAAAACGGGTATGGGGAATTTTTTTCACTTCGAGCGGTGACAGGAATTACAATGGAGATAAACGTCACTTGTTTCGTTATCTCCTAATTTGAACATAAACGTCAAAATTATCCCAGATTTCGATAAATCACCACGATTGTCTATTTTATCCAAGACAATATTGATATAAAGCATGTCAAAATTTATTGAAATTTGACTCTTTCTTTTCAAGTCGTCGCATAAATATTAAGAATTAACGACGCGAAATTAAACAAATAAAGGGGAAGAACTTCCCCCAATATTCAAGAAGTCATCATATTTGAACCCGTCCAAAATATTATTGATGGAAAGTACCATATTAGAATTTAGAAAATCGGATGTTTAGGCCACACAGAATAAATTAATTGATTCTCAGACATTTTGTTTTAAATCATTGAGGGAGCAAGGGTTTATTTTTAATTTTTATTTTTCCTTTGCAAAAAGTGAGCAAACATGGAGAGGATTTCGACTGTCTTTTTACACACAGAAATATAGAAAGTGCATATTTATACAAATAAGTTCCTTTTAAATTTGAGAAATAAAACATTCCTCTAAAAACAAACTGTAGGTACTGCAGTTCAAAGGATTCATATTCTTCTCATGCTCTTCATATTATCTTTGAAGTAAAAGTATTTAGTCTATGGGATTTGCCTCGTTACAATTTACGGGAGAGTCTCCCATAAATTGTAACAAGGCAAACATATTGGAGGTGCAACTAAATAAAAATGCATCAATTAAAAAATATAAAAGGATCTCCCTGAGTTTGAACTATTATTGTACTAATATTGGAAGACACTGAAAAGCAATAAAAAATGTCCAACGAGGGGGTTCAAATTCTATGAATGATTGCCTGAGAATCACAACACTTTTTTAGCCTTACTGTTCAAGCTATTGCATGAACAAGGGTACTTTGAGCAAAATACTACAAACAAAGGTCAATAACACATTCAGTATTGGAAAAATCACCATAGTTATCGAACTTGTTCAAGACAATGTTAATAAAGAGAAATCTATCAACTTGTATTCAAATTTGATGTCTGTCGTTCAAGTTACTGTATCAACAATGGAATTTAACTGGTAGAGTGCTTAATTATTTTTTGGTCGTCCGAGTTTGTTCACACGTCTTTGCATTGTTGTTGTCACAGAACTCAGGTATTTTAGTGAACAAGTTGAATTGTCGGGGTTAACTAAAATTCGAAGTTCTCACGACCTTCCCTCAATTACTCTACATGAGCAGAATTGGTAGGTCTGGAACATTACAATCATAACTGCCATTGACAGGTCATTTTTTATTCAATTTTTTTCATTTCCTATCCTTCTGAGATGTTTCAAATAAATACGCGTGAGAGAATGTTCTGAGAGTGGTGTGTATGTTGGCGTACATCGAGGGCAGACAAGACGTTAGGGAGGTATGCTCGCTGTACATGCGCCCTGTTTGAAGAAGATTTCACACTCGAAGATAACTCCCTTAATTTCCATGAAATAATGGTGGTTACTGAATTTGTTCAAGACATTTTTAGTTTAAAGCAGCACATCAAGTGTAATGAAATCCAATAACTATTGTTCAAATTATCGCACAAACAAACCTCGGACGGAGTTCGTTTCTATCTCATCCCTGTGGGGGTGGGGGGGGGGGGGGGTCTGGAGTTTGAAAAAAATATTCTTTAAAACATAAAAACTTTGTAGCTCTTGTCATATGTTATTTATGGTATAGAATGCTAAGACACTTATAAAGGATAATTAACCCTTTATCCAGCGCATCGGCCATAAACGGCTAGCACTATTCTCAAAAATTCGTAAATTAATTTTCATTATTTTTTCATTGTTTTGTCTCAAAAACATAGGTTATGTCCCCTCGTTGGAACGAGCTCGTTCCAACGAGGGGTCATAACCTATTTTTTTGAGACGAAAAATGAAAAAAAAATAGTTATTCAAGAATTATTTTTTGCAAGTGTCGTCTGCTTTTCATGTTAGGTAAAGGATTAAATTGAATTTATAACCCTTTTGCCCAATATGCCATTTCGACATTTCCTTCATATTGTTTCTTCTTACATCCACCGTAATAGTTGAAATACAATTGCTTCAATCACTTCGTTTAACACGGAGCTGATGAATAAGCTTTGCATTACTTTACCGTTACGAAAAGATAAACTTTGCCTACCACAGAACTGGATTCATTTGGGCAAAAACAAAAGACGATAAGAGACTGAAATTTGATTTCTTTGACAATATTGATGACAGTTAGCTCAGAGTTAAAAAGTATATTTACGTGCACAAACTTGAACATATTTTGTAATGTTTTGTTGTCAATCGACTGTAAATACAGAAGGAAAAATATTGTAAGTAATTTTACAAATTATGAAATTTGAACCAAGATATGAGAAAGCTATTAGAAGCCATGACTTGATTTGATGCGGATTCCAGAAAAAAGCCACGAGTGTAAAATTTCTTAGACACCTGCTGGAAATGAATGAATTTTCATCTCGGCTTCTTTGCCAATGGACTTTTGGCTGCTGGCAAGCAACCATGACTTCATTGACAAATTAACAGAGGAGAATCTAACCAGGTAAAACTAATTATACTTAGATTTTGTAACAGTCCCAGCACATTTCGTGAGACTCGGCTTTTGAGGCAGTCATGACATTGTTGATTCTAACCCCCCCCCCCCCCCTCTCCCCCCGTAGAGGCTAGTACGCAACGATTATCAATTAATGTAACAACAAAAAACTACAAGTTTTTAAAATTCTTAGGAGCTTACTGAAAATGAAAGCATTTTTCATCTCGGCTTGTCTGCCAACGGCCGTTCAGCTGCTAGCATGCAGCCATGACTCCATTGAGAAACTAACGGAGGTGAAGTTAAACAGGCAAAAACTAATTATATCTAGTGTTTGTAACAGGCCCAACATATTTCGTGAGAGCCGGCTGTTGAGGCAAAACTTCTTGAATGTGATGTTTCCCTGCAGGCAAGTACCCAATGATTATCATTTAAATGTAACAATAGAAAAACACAAGTTTTTAAATTTCCTCGACACTTACTGAAAATTAAAACCTTTCTCAGCCATGACTTCACTGGCAAGGTGGCCGAACAGAATACTAACACGACATGTATTTGAAAGGTGAAATTTGTACCGTTTAACAGGAACTACACTTTTCGCGAGAACCGACTGTTGAGGTAATGTTTGGTAACTGTGATGGTTTCATAAAATCTCACATCATTTGAATCTATTTATCACCGAAGGATGGATTATCATTTAATATAACAATAAACATAAAACCACAAGTTTAAAATCTCTAAAACATCTGTTGAAAAGGAAAAGGCTTCCACCTGGGCTTCCTTGGCAATGGAGTTTTGTCCGCTAGCAAGCAGACGTGACTTCATTGACAAAGTGGCCGATGAAAATACAAACAAGGTTGGTATTTGAAAGGTATAACTCAATTTATTTGGCTTCGTCTAACGGGCCTAACATATTCTCGACTTTCCTTGTACTGTACAAACTTTAATATAATACAACCGAAAGTAATTTTGATTACCTGTACAAAGATAATATTTATCGTGATATCAACCGAAATCCCAATGCGTTTATATCGACTTGTTTGCCAATGAGGCTGTGGCTGTTCAGCAGCCATGACCCGATTGGAAACGTAGCCGATGTGAATACACAAAATACTCACGCAGAGACGCTGACAATCCCGCAAATTATTAATCTCATTATGCAGAGGTCTCCAATGAGATTGTTGTTATTGTTTTTAAAAACTTTTTTCTCAGATATCCTTGTATTCTATATCCAAAACAGCTGCCAATAGATATGTGTTAGATAAATGTAGAATCTTTTCAGTTATGTGCTGCACGTAAGTTTATATTAGTACACCAAATAAACAATGGCTAATTTAAAAGCAGGTAGTCTAAATTGTAGGGGTCTCGCATTTGATAAAATAAAACGTTGTGACATTTTCCCCGCAGTGCAGGGATAAATTCGACATTCTCTTCTGATTGACACACATTCGAAAAAAAGACATTGAGAACGTATGAAGGAATTAGTGGGGTTATGAAGCAATTTTCTGCTGTCATTCAAGATTAAGCAGAGGGACTGCTGTTCTTTTTAAAAATTCGTTTACCTATTACATAAATAAAACCATATATGATACAGATGGAAATTTCATTATCCTTGACCTAAACATCTATGAACAAAGGCTCACACTGGCAGTCGTATATGGCCCAAACGACGATAGCCCTCAGTTTTTCAATATTTTTCTTACGAAGGTAGAAAGTGTTGATAACACATCAATCATAATAGGAGGTGACTGGAATGCTTGTTAATGGGTCTGATATTCATATACGACACAGATCCGACCACAATTCAATAAGTATACATCTTTCTGTTAACCTGGTGAGAGGCAAGGGGTTTTGGAAATTCAGCAATAGCCTTCTAAATGAACCAGAGCATGACAATTGAGTGAAAATAACAATAATAGAAACAGTAAATCAATACAGCAAAAATAACAATGTCGGTGGCAATAACGATACCAATGAACTCAGACTAACAATCAACGACCAACTGTTCTGGGAAACATTAAAAACCATGATAAGGGCCAAAACCATATCGTACTCTTGTCACAAAAAACAACATAATACGGAGAAGAGGAAAGAAGAAATTGAGACACTGTTACATGAGCTCAATATACAGTACCTGGAGAGTGTATTACCACTAAATCACCCTCAGAGTGGAGATGCCACCCACGCAATAATTGCAAATTTGTTGCAAATCATAACAAGCACAAGCAAAGTTTCAGGCAATGGACCTCCGGGTTAAACACGGAGGTCCATTGGCTGAAACATTGCTCGTGTTTTTAGTCGATATACACAAAATTTGAAATTTATAGTTCGGGTGATAACTCCACTCCGTGGGTGATTTAGTTACAATCCACTCTCCACGTACTATACAGCTAGATAGTGGAGACTTGACTATAAATGCAGATTTTGAATCGCTGGAGAACGAACTGAAAGAAATTAGAGACACAAAAAATAAAAGGTATGATACTGAGAACAAAAAGTAGGTGGAAAGTTGAGGGGGAAAAACCGACTAAATATTTTTTGCAACCTTGAAAAAAGACATTGAACAGAAAAAATGATTACGAAACTAATAAAATCAGATGGATCAGAGACAAGTGACCTGCCCGAAATTATCTCTGAGCAACGAATTGTTTACGAAAACCTTTACTCCTCGAAAATAAACGGTTCAGATGATTGTAATCCCAACGAAAATATTTTCTTTGAACCAAATAATCCATATTTGAATTTTCTTGAAGAAGATGAAAGTCAATCACTGAAAGGACCTCTGACAGCACACGAATGTCTAACTGTACTAAAAGGTATGAAAAACAACAAAAGCCCCAGTTCAGATGGCTTCACTATGGAATTTCACACATATTTATTTGGAAGGATGTTGGTCTTTTTATGCTTAATTCTTTAAATTACGGATATGGTTTAGAAGAACTCTTTGTCATATGACTCGTCCGTTTTGTTCACTTTAAAACATTTGATATTTTGTTTTCATATTAATTAATCAGTGATAAATTACAGCCTTCCCTCAATTTCATTGGTCAATTTCAAAACTAGACAATTTGATTGGCTGAACAAAATACAACTGGGCCACATTTTCATAATTTGCATAATTAGATTTGGGAGCTTTCATGGGTCAATTTCAAAACTGGACAATTTGATTGCCTAAACAAAATACAACTGGGTCACATTTGCATAATTTCAGTGGGAAGAATTTACGTTATCTGTCCTATTTAGGGTGGGTTATATTGTATTAATCTTTTACCTACAAAAAAACGCCATTCATTCTTTTTTATATTTTCATTTTTTGCTTCCAAAACATAGGTTATGACCCCTCATTGGAACGAGGATGTTTTCTCCAAGTGCCGTCTGTAACTCAAGTTAGGTGATGTGTTAAAAAGTCATACTAAGCGGCTAATTTGTGCGTGTGTGTGTCATATGATAAATAGAATATGAAATGAGTGTTTTTCTCAAATAATATTAATGAAACTCGTCCGATTTTTCCGTAGGAGCTCGCCAAAACGGAAAATTCTTAGACTCATTTCATAAATATTATATGAGAAAAACACTCATTCCATATCCTCTATATATTACACAAAGGGGAAGTATTATCACTTGTCTTCCAAAGCCAAACAAGCCTAAAATGTACACGAAAAACTGGAGGCCGATTTCATTAATCAACGTTGACGTAAAAATGGGCTCGAGCGCGATTGCAAACCGTATGAAACCCTGTTACCAAAATTAATGTCGGAAACCCAGCTTGGTTTTATGAAAGGAAGACATAAAGGCGAATCCACTCGTTTAACATTCGACTTGATAAAAAAAAAGTGTGAGGATTTAGAGATACCTGGAATTCTTGTACTACAGGACTTTGATACAGCTTTTTATTGAGAAAACCTTTTCCTTTTTAAAGTCTGTCCCATCCATTCTCAAATGGTTTAAGACCTTTTATACCAATATATATTCAATTGCGTTCTGAACAATGGTCACTGCTCAGAAAGATTTAATCTACAACGGGGTGTAGGACAGGGCGATCCCCTGCCCCCTTACCATTTTATTCTCTGTGCCGAGATTTTAAGTGCAGCCCTCAAATATAATCCCGATGTCAGAGGGTTAATAATAAATAACTCGGAATATTTAATAAGCCAATATGCAGATGATTCCTCATTATTCCTTAGTTTTGTAAGAAGCTCCTTAAACGTAGCCTTAGACATGGTAAATGTATTTGCTATGTACTCTGGTCTCAAGACTGACTTTGAAAAAACACAAGTCATATGGAATGGATCGAAACGGGGTTGTGACGAGGAGATCCCCACAAAGGAGCGTCTGATTTGGAATCATGGCAGCACTTTTACAATACTAGGCATTGAAATCAACCTGTTCAATGAAAACTTTATACTGAATAATTACTTAACCACAACACAAAGTATCACGAAATTGTTAAATGATTGGTCTTTCAGGACTCTAACATTAGTTGGAAAATCGGTGGTAATAAAAACACTCGCCTTACCTAAATTAATTCACGGTCAGTCCGTGATTAGGGTCCAAGTGAAGAGAATTTAAAAAGAAACAAAAAATATTTTACAACTTTATGTGGTAAGGTAAAAGTGATAAAATTAAACGTGAAATTTTAATCAATACGATAGAAAACGGTGGCCTTAAATTGCCCCACATAAAACGCTACAGCTCTTCACTGAAAATGTCATGGATTAAAAAACTAATGGATCCCAATGTTATAGCTCCTTGGAAAACTTTTGTCTTGGATGACCTGGAAGATACAGGGAGTTATAAGATTTGGTATTTAAACAAAGAAGGTTTACAAAGATTAGGGGAACACACAAACGACTTCTGGAAAAGCGTACGAAATGCGTGGTCGAAACTAAAAAATAACGTTGACACAACCCCGGAGGACATTTTTTCTCAAACTATTTTTTATAATAATAATATAAAAATTAACAACAAACTCTTTTTTAACAGAACTTGGTGAAAAAAGGGGGTTTATTTTGTAAATGATTTGCTAAGTGATAGCAAACAGGTCTTACCTTATCTCTGAATGCTGCACAAAATATAATATCAAGACACCTTTTACCGTCTACCAGGGAGTAATCAATTCATTACAAAACAACTGGAAGGAGGCGATTAAACAAGCCCCCAAATGTCAGACTGGCATTAATAAAAATGTTTTATTGATAAAAGTGTGTCAAAAGTCTTGCAAGACCTTTTACACGATTTTTCTCGAGACGTCCGCGAAAGCACAGCAACATGCTAAAAAAATGAATGATATTTTAAAAAGATACGAATCTCCAGTCGGAAGACTGGAAATTGATATATAAAAGATCTTTCCATGCATCTGATGATTCGTATCTACAATCATTGCAGTTCAAAATTGTACAAAAAATTCTCTACACAATTTCCCGGCTATATAAATGTAAACTATACGAAACTGAATTATGCACATTTTGCAATGAAACAAAAGAGACAGTTTTGCACCTGTTTTTTGACTGTTCGTTTTCAAAAACCATCTTACTGAATTTGTCTCAACAACTGAAAAATGAATGTAAAATATCTTTCCAAGTTACGACAGAGCATGCTTTATTGAAGTACGGTGACCAGAATGATCTGGCCCAATATGCAGACATAGCCAGCCTATGTGGTTTGCAGTATAAAAAAATGCATCTATTCCTGCAAAGTTAGAAAATGTCTCCCGTCTTTTCAAATGTCCATAGAACAAGTAAAAAATGATCGCAGTTTAGATTTAATGTCCACTTACAGTTATTCATTAAAGAAAGCAAATGCAATACAAATCAAGTGGAATACATTAGAGGCTTTTTTAAGATGATTCCGAAGATGTCTTGAAGTGTTTCAGACAATTACCTAAAATAAACTCGGTATTAGCAGGCATTCTAGGCCGAATTTGCCTCTGAAAATAATTTGAATGCGAGACTCTTCAAAAATTATCAAATACTGAGTAGTGTTATCTTTTTCGACTTAATACGGTCACACTGATGCCAAATTGTTTTTGCAACACGTTGTTTTTGTACTGGTCTTTGTAATTCTGCTATCCAATATTTTATGCATCATATGTCTTTGTATGGAAGTTTATATCTGAAATAAAAAATATGAAACAACAAAAAACAAAAAAACAACAACAAAAAAACTAAAACTATTTTTTTCATTTTTTGTCTCAAAAACATATGTTATGACCCTCAATGGAACGAGCTGGACGAGTGCGTTCCAAAGTGCGGTCACAACCTATGTTTTTGGGACAAAAAATAATGAAAATTAATTGACGAATACTGTAAATAGCGCTGGCCGTTTTTGGCCGTTACTTTTGGTAAAGGGTTAATTGCAATATGTAGAATTGATGCTTAACACTTTTCAGGTTCATAATTCTTGAAACTGTTTCATATAAAGTGTCAATTTTGTTCCATCAACCACCACAAAGAATTGTCAATACAAACCCTACTGTCATAACAGTAAGGAGAGATAATGACAACCAAAAAAGTAGTAAATCCAAATATGGGCTAACATCAACCCACGTTATCCGCTTATTTGTTTCTCTGTCATCATTTCCGTCATTCGCTTCGTGTCTTGACCCTCTGTCGTTTGTCTTTTCTGACTGGCTGATCCGACTGTTCTTCCATTTTCGCATCAGTCTTTTCAAAGAGACCGGCGGTTGTGTATTACTGTGGTACAATAGTAAAGTCAGAACTGTCATTAACACCATTACAGAACTTATCATTAGCAATATTGCCGTGTATACGCTGAGAAGAGATATGCGTTCGGCATCGCGTGGCAACATATCTGTTATAAAGCTGAGAAAAACCGCAAACGACAACAAAATTGTGACTGAATAAGACAAACGCTCTCCAGATTCTATTGGTACTTTAAAAATGAGCAGATTTAAAAATGATAAGACAGCTACAGGCAACAGGGTATTTAAAACAAATACAGCTGAATGCCTCGTAAGGATGATCCTGTAATGCACAGAGGAATACTGCTGATCCAACATGGTCACATTTGATGCGTATACTTCTGAACGATCAAGATTCCACCCACCATTGTTCATATAACCTGGTGTTGATATTCCCCAGAAACAGGTTTGTGTATCAAATGGAAAAGCTCTCAAGTTCATCTTACAATTGGTTTGATAGACACCACCTGGTAACCAAACTACGCGTCCACTACTATAAACGGACACCTGAACAAATGTTGATGTGATTGGCATCATCTTTAGATGAAAATTAATTATTGTAAAATCTGGAATCCATATATCGCTTTGCAACAGTATTAACTTATCTTCATCTCCGTAGTCACTTGCATTCCATTGTAAAAACTCATCATACCACGCAAGTGCGAACCAACCTGATGTTTCTATATGCTGGTCAATCTCGTCGAAGTGCACTATTGCTAACAAATTGAACTCCACATTCACAAGGACAGTTTCGTTTTTTGATTTCACCGGCCTCAATCTTCTGTTATAGTTCTGTGTTACAGCGTTAAATAACCGGTATGCTTCAGAAAGCTCTGAATTGTCAATTGCAGCCGTCGTCTTAAAAGAGGTAACCATAAACCACACGCACGTCGTAATGAGAACTACTGGCCTTGAAGGCATATTTAAGTCGAATTCGCGAAATAAATTATATCGGTACTGTATGAAGACGTATGTAAAACTGTACAGAAATTATTTATCGCCCAAACTCTGTTTAACACTGTTGTGTATTATCACCATTACCATTTCAATTATGTGATTCGCTACAGAATATTGATTACCAATACAGACTCTAAATCATAGCCATATTCATGCATGTTTACGAGGTGCAGGTGCATTCAATGTAAAGAAATATTCGCCAAGATGCACTACAATACTGGCAACCTGATAACGGTACTATTATCAGTAAATGTAATCATGAGATTCAATTACATCGATGTGCTCTTCTTCAATGGAGCTTGCTTTATTCAAAAAGAAAATTTTTTTTTTAACTCTTTAACCCTCTGCGAACTGAATTCGAAATATCGAAATTTTCAAGCTGCTAATTTTTCCCATAACAAAACTAGGATACGAACCAGTTCAGCTCCGTCAAGCAAGATTATATTACCTAAATACTTAGGTGCATTGAGTAAAAGGAAATGTTTTTTAACCCTTTACCTAACACGAAAAGAAGACGACACAAGCAAAACCAATTCTTGAATAACTAATTTTTTTCATTTCTTGTCTCAAAAACATAGGTTATGACCACTCATTGGAACGAGCTCGACGAGCTCGTTCCAACGAGGGGCCATAACCTATGTTTTTTGAGACAAAAAATGAAAAAATAATGAAAATTAATTGGCGATTTTTGAGAATAGCGCTAGCCGGTTTTTGCCGTTACGTTGAGTAAAGGGTTAATTTTCTTCCTTTACATCAGTGTGCATAGTGCTAATACCTTCTTCTGTATGGCTGAATAACACATGTCCCAGGCCGACTTCTGTAGAAAGAGTCCATTCTTGAGGGAGACTAATTAATGATTTTAATCAATAGGCACATAGCTGCTGGGTAAAGACATTAATTCCTCTGCACCCCGATAATTATTGTATAACCTCTAGTGCACTGAAGCTAAATTAACTATCACATCCTAGGTTCTGCTCCTTGTTAGGACACTCGGGTTGAATTGGTTCAACTGAATGATGGGAAAAATAAGCAGGCTGGAGTATCGTTATTTAAATATCGTTGCGCGGATGGTTAACTGAAGTTTCGGCCCAAAAATATCGGTCTTGAGCAGAAAAGTTTTCCGAGCGGAGTCGTGGAATTATGTCACTGTCGACCAATATCTTTTGCTAATACTTTGCCTTATCACCTTATATTACAGGTCACGTGATTTGCCATCCACCAATTGGCTACGATTCTATTTTCTATTTCCGATAATTTTGTCTGTCGACGGTTCAAACAATAGTGTACTATTCTTGTGTACTATACACTGTCCAGAATAGCTGTAGAATACCCTGGTACATCCAACTGGCGGAATACAACGCACCATTTTACAGTACAGTCCACATGGACTGGGTCGTAATCCACGCGTGGGCAGTGATGTCAGGTAACAAAAATCATCATTTATTTATTTATTTATTTATTTATTTATTTATTTATTTATTTATTTATTTATTAGAGTTTAACGACATTTTAACAGCCAGGATCATACAGTGTCGGTGACAGTGTTACAGGTGGAGGAAGCAGGAGAACCTGGAGAGAAACCACCGAGCAACGACGAGCAGCTGCCAGCTCCTCAACATCGTAACCCAGCACTGCAGCACAGGCAGGGTAAGATTGTTTGAAGACGTGCGCACCATCGAGACAAAAATCATCAGCAAACATTTTATTAACCAAGCACCTGGTACAAACGTGCCTTATTAATTAAATGTTTGCTGATTATTACTATAATAAGTGTTTGAAATCTAATATTATTGCGTCCGTGAAAATATTGCCCACCCGTGGAAAATGATTAGGCCACGGTGGACGTACAGTAAGAGATTTTTCCGAAATTTTCTTTTGTTATTTATGTGTTCAAAATGAATATGCTTCTGTTGGGAAAGGTCATTGACAACACGCAGTGTACTTAGGATTGGAACCTGCTGTGTAACAAGATTCTTCCTCGATTTGTTTTATATGATACATATTATTACATTATTGTATGGACATGTCGTTGACTATGTCAAAATAGTGGTCTTCGGGGAAGAAAAGTCCAATATTCTTAAAATCTTTTGAACTTTTGTGGTATCTTTGATATCAGTTCAATGGCAGCAATTGGAAGAGTCCACATTCATTATTTGGGGTAGACCCAAACAGTATTTTCAACGTGCAGCCTCTGGCTGCACGTTGAAAATACTGATTGGTCTACCCCACAATATTTATTGAACAGCCATCCTATAAAATAACGTTATGACGTATCACGTTCCTGGCCGGAAAAGCGACCGCTGGGGTTCAAAGAGTTAATCACGAACCACCATTCTGGGATAGTCAACTCCAATCCATACAATATTTATAGTATATCTGTTCGAAATAATTGGTGCAACCAGCTTCCTCTAAATATTCAAACACGAGATCACGTACAATGCGTGAAAAGTAGTTTATTACTGAAGTATCCCATGGAGTGGACTTTTGTGAAGAAGCAGAGAAGATACAAGCAAAGTTTTCGCTAAAAGTTCATCCCACTGGAACCTTCTCCTATAATTATTTTGTAGTAGTTAAGCGTACTTTATCATGTAAATTATATGTGGATATTAAAGCCCCACAAAGTATATCATCCGTTTCGCAGACCATTTGTTGTGAAACTGCATGTGAGCGGGCGGTTTTTTTTTCTTTTTTTATTTTTCTAATTATTTCTTTGCCATCAAAAGTTCATGTTTTTGGTACTTTTTTATGTTTTAAGGCTCATAATCCACAGAATAAAATGGGTGTGGTGTATTTCGTTCCTTGAGGGAAAGAAGGCTTTGCAATACTAAAGCATTAAGCATTGCAAAGCATGTTTGCACTCCAAGGGGCAGATGTATCAAGTTTATTTATTTCGATAAAATATCAGACATAAATCATTTAATTATTATTTTTTAAGTCCGCATTGGTTATAAAAAAAAAGAGCACGCGGCGGCCAAAGGGATCATGTGGGAGGGCCTGAGAAACCGATTTTTAACTTTTTAGGCCTAACAATTACTTTATATAAAATCCAGACATCCAGATGTGTTGTCACATGTAATCGATTTCTAATGTTCAGTTTTTCTGTCGGGGACCGACCTGGGCATGCGCCTTTGCGTATTTGGTTCTGAAACATCAGGACCTGGCTCTTAAATCTCAGAAATAGGCTTCTCAGTTGGCGCCTAACTTCTCAGATCATATTTTGATATTCTTTCGATGGATAATCGAGAGAGACACTCTTACATGTATTATATATATGATTATCATTTATCATTGTTGTAGAGTGCTTAAGTTAATACTTCAAGTCTTAATTACCAAGCATTAATCTTCACTGTGGTTTCTGATCAAGTCTTGGCTGCCTAAATAGGCAGCCAAGTCTTGATCAGAAACCACAGTGAAGATTAATGTTTGCTATAGTGTACTAAATGAAAATGATGAGAGCTATTACATACTTGCAGTGTGTGTTACAAACAGCAGTGTGACTCCGTAAGTTGAAATCTGGCGCACGAATTGAAAAAATAGGCTCCGAGGCTAGAGCGTATTTTAAATAGTCCTGGTCGGTCCCTGTCTGTCTTGCCTGCAATAGTGAACGCAAGACAGATGTGTTACGGTGTTACTTATTCCGAAGCAGCAGCTTCATCAATATTTGTAACTAGAATCATCATAAGATAACAAATTCCTCAACTTCCTCCAAACGCCAAGGCAACTAAATGACCCTTTCAGTTTAAAGGAGAAAAAGACATAACATTTGGAGACTGTATCTTTAAGCATTTCGAACATTTGCGCCAGGAACGAGTTTCTTTTGCAGATAATTTAACTTTGAACAAAAGAAACAAAACACGAATTAAAGTTCAAGGGCAAGTTGAAATTCGAAACCCCAAAAAATCTGAGACACAAACCCCCGAATCAACAAAACAAAAATGCTACAACTGCGCTTATCGACAAAGGGACATAACAAATATGAAATGGATATCTACAACGGTTTCCAAAATGGGTTTTTTTTTTTTAAAAAAAGAGGATATTTATTGTTCAGCACTTTTTTCGAGGTAAACTATAAACTATGAAATTTATCACCATCAAATAGATCATTACGGAAAATATCGTTCACAACACGTTGAATACGGGAATGACGTCACATTGACGAGTTAAGGTTGTGAGTTTGTTGTGATCAGAAGCAGTATGGAATTACTCTGCTCTTATATATTCAGCACCCGTCTACTTAATACAAATAACAGAAAACAGTTCCTGGATAACTAAATATTTTCCTTTTTCTTGAAAACATACCTTATGACCCTTATTGGAACGAGCTCGACGAGCTCGTTCCAATGAGGGGGGTCATAATCTATGTGTTTGAGGCAAAACTTGAGAAGAAAAAAATTGGCTGGCAATTTTTGTGAACAGTTCTGGCCAGTTTTAGACGTTACGTGAGCTAAAAGGCTAAATTAAACATTATCTGATAAAAGGGATCTTAAAATCATCAAGTCTTTAGCTCAGGTGGCCTCGGTACTGAAATTCCCCACGACTCAATATATATCCTCTTTTTTCACAACGGCTTCAGATATGGGCTTTTTTAAGTGGATATTATTGTTCATCATTTTTTCCTTAAGAAATAATGGAATTTATAAGCTCTCAACCATACATTACAGTTAAAACTAGAAGTCCTGTCACGAACTGTGTACTTATCTAGGCTTATTTGCGCACAGAAATTGCGCGCAATTGCCATATCGAATGGCATCCAAAGCACGGCAGGTTCTCTTGGTTACTCATAGGAAACGTAGGCAATGTTTCTGCCAATGAACCTCCTGGTTACCTGGAGGTCCATTGGCTGAAACATTGCTTGTGCAAAGGTCATATGTACAGAATTTGACAGCCTTACTATGGTCATAGCGCGTAGATTAATGCGCATATCGGCGTGCTATTTGTGCGCATTTCATGACAGGACTTCTAGTTTTAACTGTACGATACGATTGACTCGGTACAGGTCGCAGATCAACGCATTCATGCTTATCAGGTGCATTTTTCAATGTCCGTCCCTTAGGAGAACAGTCATCCCACAATTTCATATTTCACAAAGTTTGGATTGTTTCCATCTGTTGTGCATTTAGTATGGTGTCTCTGGATCGCAAACGCAGAATTCTTGACAAATTTTGCAGGATCGGTGGCTATGGTGGGTTCAACACATTTGTCCTGCCTGGGATTGGCCCACCTGTTACCTAATGTATTAACGGTTGAATACACTTGGTTTGAGTTAGAGGAATAAGCAAGTGCAATTGGATGCCGTTTCCACTCAATATAAAGTATGACTGAAAGCATTACGTCTTCGCAGCATTAACTTTCCAATATTCCTCAACATTATCTGCTAAATTGGTAAGTATATTTGCAACTGAACCCTACTGTTACCATGGCTACAGTACTTGGGGGTTACAATTCAATTAAATGCTCCCATCGTCAGATTTGTTCAATGTTACCTGTTGGGGACAACACATACATTTTGATTCATCTGAAAGCACGTTTTGGGGGAGCACCAGCAACAACCTGCAACTTTCCATCTTGTTACTGTCCCTAATGTTATCTTGCAAATAATAACGGTATTGAACATTTTAATAATAGAAGTATGAAAACACGACTAAGGAAACAAATCATTACCAATAACGGCTTGATCTAATTATTTTCCTCTTAATCAAACGGTTTCTGGACGATTGCTTTCCATCAAGTTCTTATCCATATTTTGATAAAAGTGGTACCATAAATTACAATTCACTAACTCCATGTTATGATGAGACAAATGTCCACTTGAGGGAATAGCGGGGATGAATTGTTCAACAAACATCAGCTTAGATATAAATATTGCGAAATTCAGACATGCAGGCAGGAAAAATGTGACTGGTAACTGGGGGACACTCAACACGAGTAAACCAGCCTTGATGATTTGGTGGGATCTGTGATAGACTAGGATGGCATGTTTGTGTTCACTGTACTATCACATACCATTTATGAAAATTTATGAAGCAGCCCTCTCAAATGGATATTAATTTTGAGATTTTTGGGTGCCCTAATATATTCTTCAAAAAACCCTTATATACTCCGAAAATGAAACGGTGTATTGTCTGCACGGCAACATACAGGTCCTAAATGAAACTGCAAAGAATCTAATGACAGTTACCCAAATCTAAAACACCATACTACAAAACGTGACATGATAGGCCAGATTTAAATCAATATATATAAGGGTTTTTTACTCTGGAAACGAAGCCTGCAAACATATTTAAATCCCATAAACTTTAGAAAGAAACAATTCTAAATCTAAACGACCATACTGTACATACACAGAACGACACCCGCGTGTGTATGGGTTAATCGATAAGGCACTCGTGCCAGCGCGGAAGGATAAAACGAGAGGCCACAGGCCGTGAGTTTTATCCTTCCGCGATAGCACAAGCGCCACATCGATTAACCCATTCATGCGTGCGTGTCGTTCTGTGTTTATTACACGCCTTCACGTCTATAAAAAACAATTAATAGAAGGGCACCCAGCAAGTCATCTGACAACTGTCAATAACAAAAAAATCACCTGTTATCGCCAATCAAATTTGTGAGGAGAACCTGTGTTACTATTTCGTCCCCCGAGTTCCAATGTGTTCTATGTACCTCCTAGGCAGGGGACGATTTTCAGCTATCGCAAGCGATTCAAATTGTAACTGCCTTGCACGATTTGTGGAACAATCCAGTGTAATTTCGCTTATATTTAAAAATAGTCCATCAACGATTTCCGTTCATTTCCGATTTTCATTTTTCCGCACGGTTTGGCATTTCTGCAGATGGGGATTTCATGCCTATTAAACCAGACAACATACAAAATATGCACAAAAATGGGAAGTCTACAACTATAACAGTTTCGAAAACATGTGCTGGAATAAACCACTGTGTAAAACAGTCTCAGTCCGAATGTAAACCCTGAAAACAGTTTAATTCAAATATACCAAAAAGAACATCGAGGCATGGTAAGAAAGAAGCATACTCGGTTTAGAGTGCATACTATCGCCTGGCCATAAATGCGCTGCCACCATTTATTTATTTATTTATTTATTTATTTATTGGTGTTTAAGGTCACATATTTATGCACAATGGCTAATCATGACCGTGACAGTTTTACGGGTGGAGGAAGCCGGAGTACCCGGAGAGAACCACCGAGCAACGACGAGCTGCTGCCAGCTCCCCAACATCGTAACTCTGCACTGCAGCACAGGCAGGGTTAGATTGGTTGAAGACATGCGCACCATCGCCGTGCAGTACGCTTTATTACACGGTGTCATCGTGCCTCTACGCGGGCAATGGAGATGAAGTGTCTTGCCCAAGGGCACAACGCGGTTGCCGCAGGTGGGATTCGAACCGAGGACCTCTCGGCTTGCAGCCTGCACCTCTACCTACTGAGCCACTACCCTTCCCGCGCTGCCGCCATAGCAGCTGAGCTAACGACAACCCCCAAAAAGGTTGCAAATTACTCAGTCAGCATGTCAGTTTACATTTACAACCTGACCCCAGACAAATATGCAAGAATTAACTGACTGTTTGGAATTGTTGTTAATTGTGATTCGTAATTGTCCACATAGGGACTGTATTTATTGTGAGACTTACCCACGGATCAGATTACCGTTAGAATGGTCTGTGGTCCCAGCTATTAGACACGGGAATCTCAATTAATGGAAAATCTGTGAAGATGCAACTGTTTGAATTTAATTTTATATCGCCTATGACAAGCAGGAATTCCACCAGGCATTGTGCCGGTGTGACAGGAATGATAGTCCGTAGGA
This sequence comes from Pictodentalium vernedei, assembly GCA_031216915.1. Lineage (NCBI taxonomy): Eukaryota > Metazoa > Mollusca > Scaphopoda > Dentaliida > Dentaliidae > Pictodentalium > Pictodentalium vernedei. The sequence continues at coordinate 120,868,936 of CM062297.1, read as the reverse complement.
AAATTAGTCCCTCTGGACTATTATTCCGCGGAATTATAGTCCTAGATCTAATTCCTAGGAATAGTAGTCCGGCGGACTACTATTCCTAGGAATGTTAGACCTAGGACTATAATTCCGCGGAATAATAGTCCAGAGGGACTAACGTTCCTACGGACTGTCATTCCTGTCACACCGGCTCCAAGTCACTGAACTGGAAAATGTAAAGTTTTTCTGAAGTAGTCTCCGATCACGGGTGTCAAATACCTAATCGCCTAACCATAAATATTCTGCTACTATTTTTGTAACCGTTGGGATTCCTTTTATGTGGTAAATAATAATTTCCAAGGTATAGTCTTACAACGAATCCCTATGTGAATCTGTTTGAACAAGTTCACACTTTGAAATTTAATCCTTTCACTGCCACGCCCACTTTAGCCATATATGGAGGATATATACGCCCGTATGCGAGAATGTTCAATAAAATTTATGACATACCTAAAACTCTATCATCTGATTAATTGTTGGAAAGGGCTCTCTGAGCCCTTTCCAACAATTAATCAGATGGTAGATTTGATCTGCGCATACCATAACGTACAGACAATCATAATAAAATAAGTGAGAATAGTCCTTTCCAGCAGCGTAAGTGTTAAACTCAAATAATTCTGAAAAGTATCGAACATCCAAAATAGCAAACAGCACAACATCATAAAACGAAACATATAAAACTTCTAATATATAAGTATAACGATTTCCAAGGCAGTACGCGAAATATGGAGGGACGGCCGGATGGGCAGGCGAATGTGCCCTCGACTGAATCCCCAGCTTATATGCCTGTATAATAACAAAAACCTGTATATCACTTCGAGCTCAAGGTCAAGGAATTGTCTACATATTTTTTTTAACTGGTAAACCTCTATCAAGTGCACACTTCCATTATTTTCACCCACAGTCAGTCAAGTTTACGAATGAGGATTTTTCTTGCCATTCGAGCCCGGCCTGCAATTATACAATTTAAATCATCTAATCACACAGATCTTTAATTATATGACTATGAAATTTAACCGCTAAATATCACTACTGTTTGACGATATGTTCCTGGTCCCCAGAAAATCCACAATGTGGAATTCTGTATCACCGTATCACTAGAATATGAGGGACTATTTACGGGTGCGTTTGATTTAGCATAATTAGCTGTTCCGGTCGCAGAGTGTACCAGTACTTTATTCCGAGTTGGCATGGGTGCGCTCGAACGGCGGTCCGGGTTCACTAAAGTTGGCTGTTCACTTTGTTACGTATTCATGCGCATCGGTGGATTCTCCAGAAGTGTGAATCTGTTATAAAAATAAGTGTAAACAAAAATAGTTATTTTTTACTTCACTCCAATTTGGCATGCGATGTTGAATTATAGGAACCCCAAGCGGACCGTAGGCCCGCAAAGGGTTCCACATACCCAGTCAGATAAATGTGTTCCAGAACAGAATTCTCTATAGCCGTCAATGTGATTTTTGAAGTGGACAGTAAATTTCAGTGAAAAAACCACGTAACTTCCGGTGTCGAATTGCCCATGCAATTGCAATTGGCCTGTCCCCCTCTGGGAATCAAATGTTTTTTGTTTCGCCTCAAAGCTTTGCGTGATACATTTGCCTACATATCTACACTAAAGGGGTAAACAGGCCTTCTCAACCGAGAACCGCGACAAATCAGCGGCCGGCCAAAGTGTTACTATTATTACTCGAGTTCTGTCCTTCTGGAGGTTTGTCAATATGCTCAGCTGATGATCTCGTCATTTCAGATCGAACTCTCAGTCCTGATTTCGTTGCAGCTTGTCTGCCAGTGATAACCTCAATCGAAAAAACGAACATATAACCGATAATATAACTGATAATTGTTGTTATATTGGTGCGATTGTATACAGATATGCATTGACACGTACCTCGTGAAATATCAAGATGAACAGAAACTCAGTTGTTGAATTATCCGAATGTTATTGTTAAGGTGTTGTAAAAGTAAGGAAAAGTTTGCTTGAAAAAAGGGTATACGGACGTTTCGTCCGCAAGCCGAGTCGTCTGCTTGTCAAGGAAAATATTGTCTGCACATTTTCTACATTTCGAACAAGACACCCACCCCCTAATAACGTGTGACATTTCCCCAGATTAAGCCCAATATTCTCACATATAAAGCCTCCTGATGTTGTATTTATGTTAAGAGTGTGATGTACAACATCATCTTTCACTCAGTTTCAGGTTTGAAACACAAATGATGTCATATATTGGCTGATATATTGATATGTTTTTAAAAAATTGCACAAGTTGGAAATGCACATTTTTGGTGCACTCAAGAGACTCACCCACCCCCACATCACGTCTTGCAAAATTTTGGTCCCCCCCAGGACCCCCCCCCCCCTCCCCCTGGAATAATTGCAAAATTATAAGATTATGTTACGGAACCTAATATAACAAGTTTTGATGCATTTCTTAATATAACACGTTTTAATGCGTTTCTTAATATTATTAATTCCTATAATACATTTGCTAATAATTTTGTGATTATTCAATGTAAAGCGCCAGTGATGCTCTTCCAAGAATAATTGCAAAATTATAAGATTATGTTGCAGAATTTAATAAACCATAAATTTTGATGCGTTTCTTAATATAAGTAATTCTATATAATACATTTGCTAATAATTTTGCTATTATTCATTGTAAAGCGACGGTGCGCCTCGATGAATACTTGCAAAATTATAAGATTATGTTGCAGAACTTAATATAACAAATTTTGTTGCATTTCTTAATATAATTAATTCTTATAATACTTATGCTAATAATTTTGCAATTATTCACTGTAAGGTGCCGGTGGAGCTCTTCAATGAAAAATTGCAAAATTATAAGATTATGTTGTGGAACTTAATATAACGTACATATACTTTAAGAACTTTTACTGTAATAATATAATTTTTATTGGTAATCCATTGAATAAACAGTAATTAAAATTTATTAGCTGGCTGGATAGTTTATTTTGTTCTGACATTTCTGTTTTCAGAATTTCATACACATATATGAAATTTAATGCAAGGAGGTACATTAAGATATATTACAATGGAGGTACATTAAGATATATTACAATAGGTAACATACAATAAATTATACAATAAAATTATTATATAAATAAAAAATGATTCAAAATGCAATACTTGAATACTTTCCCCCAGCGAACGAGTTTCGGACGTGTTGGGTATAATTGTAGAGGACGACTTGGGTAAAATTGCAGCGGATGATTTGGTTAGCAGACGAAATGGGTGTAATTCGAAAAAGTGATACTGATAGCTTGCTTTCAGTCCTGTTAGAAACCAAAACAAAGTAATAATGTGTTACTTTTTGGTGCATCTGTATTTCTGAACAGTGCTTCGTAGTTTCAAAAACTAAAAAAATGGAAAATTATAACCCTTTTGGATATTTACCGCCATTGAAAATGGCATGTCATCATTTTTCGGGAACTGGGGGAATCTTCAGCCTGGGGAGAACTAGGCCCAGGGAATAATCATCCAACAGAAAAGCAGTACAATCTGTTAGGATATTTTAGATACGCTACGATATTCGTTTTAACTCCTGAAAATAATTCTTAAAAAAAATATTAATAGATTGTTCCATATTTATTGAAAAAATATTAATATAATATATCGTCGAGCAATTATCTCTGCAGTAAATTCACATTCAATGTGTTCTGTATTAGGGCCTAATTAACGTCTCTCATCTGTTAGAATGATATCCAATCACTTCGGCTCCAAGTCATTTCGTCCTCTGGTCAATTCGAGCTCAAAGTCATCTCTGTCCTAGTCACTTTGGTCCCTTGGTCATTTCGGCACCATTTTAAGTGTTGAGATCTATAAAGATCAGTGCATAGTTCATGTTTAGAAATAATGGGTAATTACCTTTATTAAGTAATGTTCAGTTATTTGTATTTACACAGTGTACAGAACAGTTATACATGACATTAAAAATTATCCACGTGTTCAATTTTACATACATTTAAGATGCTATCTGTATAAGTAAGAGAAATTAGTTTACTTTGAAATTTTGCAAAGTACCGGAATATGCAGTCATTTACTCATATTGTTATGCACAATTCCCAGTCACCTTCCAGTTTGAGGTTCACAGGGTTTCTTTTTCTTTTTTTTCTGAAACAACCACCAAACTGCGATTTTGATACTACCATAAATATGTCCACATTTTCTAAAACACAGAGCAGAATCCTTGTAGTTATGCGCAATTCCTAGTCCCCTTCCAGTTCGATGTCCACGGGGGTCTGATCCCAGTGCCCCACTTCCAATGCATACACTCAAACCAAATCACATTACTTACCCTCGCTTCCGGCTCTCATAGATTCAAAAGCAAATAAAATTATTCAGGTCACAAGTGATTTCAAATCCCACATAGTCCATGTGCATCTTCGACATGCTGAAACTTTTCTTTTATTTATTCATCATGAAAGAAAATCTACTAGATATATATCATGTATACCTTAATATCTAATTGAGAGATATATATGTTGAAAAAAAATTAAAGAGAAAATTGTTAAAATTCAAACAATATTTGAAAATATTTAAAGAGGCCGAAATGACCTGGTATATTGGGGCTGAATTGACCTGAGGCTGTAATGACTGGGGCCAAAATGACTTGGGGCCAAAGTGACTGGAATTCGTGAGAATTGCATCCAAACTGTCCTCCAACAATTTGACCCAAACTGGATACTAATCTAACCCAAACCATCCTTTGGCAATTTGCCCCAAACTGTTCTCCAGAATAGGGACACATGATTCTTATTGATTTATTTATTGGGGTTTAATGACACTTCGATAGCCAGGGTCACTTCATGTCGGACAGTTTTACAGGTGGGAAAAGCCAGGGAGAACCACAGAGTAATTACAAACATCTAATGTACAAACAGCACACACGCTGGGTTAGCATTGGTTGAAGACAAGTGTACGATTGACATGCAGTATGCCTTGGTACGCAATGGCACTACGTGGGCAGTGGGAATGAAGTGTATTGCCCAAGGAAACAAAGTGGTTGCCACAGGTGGTATTTGATAGAGGACCCTTTGACTTACAGCCTTCACCTCTAAGTACTGAGCCCTTTAACCTTCAAAACTGTATAGTACCAGCTAAAACATTTTGTAGAATGACCACATGAAAATTTCACAAGTACATAGTTTCATTATTAGTTTGTGATATTTGTTTTTGCTGTACAGTGGAACCCTGTTAATTGAAGAGCCACTTTGCCAATAACATTATTCAATTAGCAAGAGTATTCAATTAACAGGGATTGTGTCACTTTCCTGTATTCCAGAGATAAACTTAGCATTTATTCTATTATATTTTGTTTGACAGAGCTCCATGAGCTCAAACAAGATATAATATATTAAATGCCTGTATTGAATGTACTGAGGCCAAATTGGTCTATAACCAAAGGAAAACTGGGAAGAGTCAGGGCAATTTCTCAACATGTTACAAGATTTTTTATTCAATTAACAGGAGATTACTCTATAACCTACAGTTAAAACTAGAAGTCCTGTCATGAAATGCGCACAAATAGCACGTTGATATGCGCGTTAATGTGCGCGTCATGGCCCAAGTAAATCTATCAAATTCTGTACATATGGCCTGCGCACAAGCAATGTTTCAGCCAATGGACCTCCGGGTAACCCGGAGGTCCATTGGCAGAAACATTGCATGTGTTTACTATGAGTAACCAGGAGAACCTGCCGTGCTTTGGATGCCATTCAATATGGCAATTGCGCGCAATTCCAACGCGCAATTAAGCCTAGATAAGCGCACTATTCGTGACAGGACTTCTAGTTTTAACTGTATATTTGATTACCAGGTCAAATTTGTACTGGAGGTAAATGGTTTTGTGTTGGAAATTATATTCTATTAACAGGGATACAGTTAAAACTAGAAGTCCTAACATGAAATGCGCACAAATAGCACGTCGATTTGCGTGTTAATATACGCGTTATGACCATAGTAAGGCTATCATATTCTGTACATATGGCCTGTGCACAAGCAATGTTTCAGCCAATGGACCTCCGGGTAACCCGGAGGTCCATTGGCAGAAACATTGCCTGTGTTTACTATGAGTAATCAGGAGAACTGCCATGCTTTGGATGCCATTCGATATGGCAATTGCGCACAATTCCTATGCGCAATTAAGCCTAGATAAGCGTACAATTCGGGACAGGACTTCTAGTTTCAACTGTATACAATTAAGATATATCCAATTAAGTGGGCACAACTGTATAACCCCCCACCCACCCCCACCCCCCACACACACCCCAATCAAAACCATCATTCAAAGGTCTTGGATTCAGCAAATTTGATTTCTTTATTTATTGGGTTTAACAACAATTTTTACAGCCAGGGCCACCCAACAGTTTTACTGGGGGAGGAACCCAGCCAGAGCACCCAGAGAGAACTACCAAGCAACAATGACAAGCAACTGTCAGCTTCTCAACATAGTAACTCCAAGCAAGCAGGGTTAGCATTGGTTGAAGACAAGTGCACCATCGATGTGCAGTACGCCTTATTTCAGTTACTGCAATTGGGATTCAAGCTGAGAACCTCTCACAGCTTGTTTTGGGAAGGTTTTTTTTGTTCTAGCTTCATTAAGATTTGTTTCATATCGCACTTGTAATTTTGTCATAATTAGTAATCATAAATCCTTAACATAAAACAATAGAAAAAATGATTAGAATATTAAAAAAAAAAAATTCTGTGAGGATTTGACCTCAAGAGGTGATGACATTCGACCACGACTGAGACCGAATATTCTAAGAAAAAGTATGAGGGCTGAATCATCCTGTGACTGAATATTCATGAACCCCTTTTTTTCAAACTAAATTGCCCATTACTTATAAAGCACCATAACTAAGGCAAAAACAATACTATGAAATTTCCAAGTTTGAAATTCTATAAATTCCAAATAAATTTACACAAATTATATAGCAAAATGAAAGATGTGGTGTATAGTATGTGTGCATCTCACACACTGACACACAGTCGCCATCAGACATCAGCGGATCCTGAAAGTGTGCTATCGGTACCATATTTGTACCATAATTGATAATAATAAAATAATATTTCATAAGAACAACAAACACAGGAATTCAAAATGCAGCCTCAAGGCAGCATGGTGGTGAATGCCAATGCTGTCCCATTGTCCTTGAAAGGGGGAGTCCTTTACAAAATAGGTTTTTGTTTTGTGATACTCTGGATACTCCCCATTTTTAGCTCAGCTTTGACAAAGTCATATTTAAGGTTGTGTCATAGACCGTTGTCCGTCTGTTTGGGAACAACAATTCAATACGACTCGGGCTTCCGTCTGTTTGGGAACAACAATTCAATACGACTCGGGCTAGAGGTTGTATTTATGAACCGATCTTTACGAAACTTCTTGGGTACCTTTGTTATCACCGTGGGACGAGAACCAGCAGCCATTTTGTACAGAAATTAGTGCAATCAGTTTTTTGTACAGAACTTCTGTATGAAAGTTCTGATTTGAAAAAATTTTTGTATGAATGTTTAGTAACATGGAGTACATCACATATAATACAGGTTTTTTTCTCGTGCTGAAATTATGCAAATTAGATGAACTTTAATTTATTCAGTGCTACTTACATGTATACCCAGTAAGTGCACATGCCAATACGGCTCGGGCTAGGCTGTATTTATAAACTGATCTTCATGAAACTTCTTGGGTACCTTTGCTATCACCTTGGGATGAGAATGAGTGTTTTTGGGTGCGGTCCAAAATTCAATATGGCTACCAGTGGCCATTTTGTACCGAAATTAGGTACAATCAGTTTTTTGTACAGAACTTCTACAGTTAAAACTAGAAGTCCTGTCACGAACTGTGCGCTTACCTAGGCTTAATTGCGCGTAAGAATTGCGCGCAATTGCCATATCGAATGGCACCCAAAGCATGGCAAGTTCTCCTTGTTACCCATAGCAATCACAAGCAATGTTCCTGCCAATGGACCCCCGGGATACCCAGAGGTCCATTGGCTGAAACTTTGCTTGTGCACAGGCCGTATGTGCAGAATCTGATAGCCTTACCATCTCCATAACGCATAGTTTAACGCGCAAATCGACGTGCTATTTGTGCGCATTTCAGGACAGGACTTCTAGTTTTAACTGTAAACAACTTGGGCTAGAGGCCGTAATTATGAATCGATCTTTACAAAATTTCTTGGGTACCTTTGTTATCACCACGGGGTTAGAATGAGTGTTTTTGGGGGGAGTCCAAAATTCTAGATGGCCGCCGGCAGCTATTTTGTACTGAAAATGAAATTACTGCAATCAGTTTTTTGTACAGAACTTCTGTATGAAAGTTCTGATTTGAATAAATTTGTGTATGATTGTTTAGTAACATGGAATACATCACATAAAATACAGTTTTTTTTCTTGTACAGAAATTATGCAAATTAGACAAACTTTGATTTATTCAGTACTACTTATACACAGTAAGTACACATGTCAATGCGGCTCGGGCTAGGGGCTGTATTTATGAACCGATCTTCACCAAGCTTCTTGGGTACCTTTGTTATCACCTAGGGACGAGAATGAGTGTTTTGGGGTGCGATTCAAAATTCAAGATGGCTGCCAGAGGCCATTTTGTACCAAAATCAGATACAATCAGTTTTTTGTACACAACTTCTATACGGCTCAGGCTAGAGCCCGTATTTATGAACCAATCTTTACGAAATGTCTTGGGTGCCTTTGTTATCACCGTGGGATGAGAACGAGTGTTTTTGGGTGCAGTTTGAAATTCAAGATGGCCACTAGCAGCCATTTTGTACCAAAATTAGTGCGATCAGTTTTTTGTACAGAACTTCTGTATGAAAGTTTTGATTTGAATAAATTTTTGTATGAATGTTTAGTAACATGGAATACATCACAAAAAATACTGTATAATACAGGTTTTTTTCTCTTGCAGAAATTATGCAAATTAGATCGCCTTTGATTTATTCAGTGCTTCTTATATACTGTAAGTGCACATGTGAATACGCTAAGGCTGGAGGGCTGTATTTATGAACCGATCTTCATGAAACTTCTTGGGTACCTTTGTTATCACCTTGGGATGAGAACAAGTGTTTTTGGGTGCGGCCCGAAATTAAAGATGGCTGCCGGCTTTCACACTGTTGCTTACTGAGGTGAAGTCACTTTACCATTACCAAGCTACCTATTAAATACCAAAGGGAAGATTTTTTCAGTGCACTCTTATTACTTCCGTGCCCATAATTCTCAAATATGGCATTAAAACCAATCACATACTTATACTGCTTAAATCTATTCACATAATCAGAATACACCATCAGGGGTGCATTAGCTCAGTAGGTAGAGGTGCAGACGGCAAGCCGAGAGATCCTCGATTCGAATCCACCTGCGGCAACAGCTTTGTGTCCTTGGGCAAGACACTTCACCCCCACTACCCATGTGGGGGCAAGGTATGCTGTGTATTAAGGCATACTGCATGTTCTTGGTGCACCTGTCTTCGAACAAGGCTAACCCAGCTTGTGTAGTATCTTGGGGAGCTTACAGTTGCTTGCCATTGCTCAGTGGTTCTCCTGGGGTACTCTAGTTTCCTCCATCCATAAAACTGCTATGGTCAAAATAAGCTGTTGTGCAGATAAATGTGACCTTAAACACCAATAAATAAATAATAAAAAGAACACACCACCTCATACCCGTTTAGACTCTCCAGTTTTCATTCACCTTGGTATCCCTCGGTTTGCCTTGGTGTTTAGTATGCCCGCCAGAAAAGGAGTGATTTCTTTTTCTAAAAGAGCAAAACAAGAAACAGTAATTTTTAACAGGTAGTAACGAAATAATTTTCATGAAGCACACAATTTTATCTTAGTTAATAGCTGAAAAAACGCAGGGTGATATTTGCAAATCTTATTTTATTACTGGCACCAGTTAGTGGTAATGAAAATTGCTGTTTGTCATCAATACTTGATCAAGTTTCTGACAAAGCACATTATACTATTCTAGTATGTTAGCGACTGGACATAAGCGCACAATTTGATGTTGGTTTACCACTATATACTGGTGCTTAGCCAGGAAATCTAAGTTACATGTAGGGGCAAGAGTAATATCTAGTGGGAGTGGGGCCGGATAATAAAGAATATGATGCACAGAATCACCTGAGCTACATAGCAGTGAGATAGGGGCGAGGACAAGAGGGTGTGTGACCCCCTCATCAGTGGAGGGGTCGGGTGCCCCCCCCACCCCCCACCCCCCAAAACAAATTTGAAATTCAAGACAGTAAAACACAATTACCTTGACTCTGTTTCCGTTTGTGTCCATAATAAGTTGCGGACAAGCATAAATATCTAGATATTAAAATGTCTTTTGGGATGTTCATTATATGGGTTAACAGGAGAGAGGGGTGGGGGCATGAATGAAATTGGGGCCGAATATTCTCAGAAAAGATATGAGGGCTGAATCTTCCTGTGACTGAATATTCATGAACCCCTTTTTTCAAACTAAATTGCCCATTACTTATAAAGCACCATAACTAAGGCAAAAACAATACTATGAAATTTCCAAGTCTGAAATTCTATAAATTCCAAATAAATTTACACAAATTATATAGCAAAATGAAGGATGTGGTGTATAGAACCCCAAAAGTATGTGTGCACCTCACGCACTGACACACAGTCGACATCAGACATCAGCGGTTCCTGAAAGTGTGCTATCGGTACCATATTTGTACCATAACTGATAATAATAAAATAATATTTCATTAGAACAACAAACACAGGAATTCAAAATGCAGCCTCAAGGCAGCATGGTGGTGAATGCCAACACAGCCCCATTGTCCTTGAAAGGAGGAGTCCTTTATAAATAGGTTTTTGTTTTGTGATACTCTGGATACTCTCCATTTTTAGCTCAACTTTGACAAAGTCAAATTTAAGGTTATGTCATGGCCCATTGTCCATCTGTTCAGTAACAGCAATTCAATACTACTCGGGCTAGAGGCTGTATTTATGAACCGATCTTTATGAAACTTCTTGAGTACCTTTGTTATCACGTGGTACGAGAACGAGTGTTTTTGGGTGCAGTCCAAAATTCAAGATGGCCTCCAGCAGCCATTTTGTACAGAAATTAGTGCAATCAGCGTTTTTGTACAGAACTTCTGTATGAAAGGTCTGATTTGAATAAATTTTTGTATGAATGTTTAGTAACATGGAGTACATCACATATAATACAGGTTTTTTTCTCGTTGTGAAATTATGCAAATTATATGAGCTTTAATTTATTCACTGCTACTTACATGTATACCCAGTAAGTGCACATGTCAATACGGCTCGGACTAGGCTGTACAGTATTTATGAACTGATCTTCATGAAACTTCTTGGGTACCTTTGTTATCACCTTGGGATGAGAATGAGTGTTTTTGGGTGCAGTCCAAAATTCAAGATGGCTACCAGTGGCTATTGTGTACTGAAATTAGGTACATGTACAATCAGTTTTTTGTACAGAACTTCTATACAACTTGGGCTAGAGGCCGTATTTATGAACCGATCTTTACGAAATTTCTTGGGTACCTTTGTTATCACCATGATGGTAGAATGAGTGGTTTTTTTTTGGGGGGGGGGGGGGGGAGTCCAAAATTCTAGATGGCCGCCGGCAGCTATTTTGTACTGAAATTACTGCAATCAGTTTTTTGTACGGAACTTCTGTATGAAAGTTCTGATTTGAATAAATTTTTGTATGATTGTTTAGTAACATGGAATACATCACATAAAATACAGGTTTTTTTCTTGTACAGAAATTATGCAAATTAGATGAACTTTGATTTATTCAGTGCTACTTATACACAGTAAGTACACATGTCAATACGGATTGGGCTAGGGGCTGTATTTATGAACGGATCTTCACCAAGCTTCTTGCATACATTTGTTATCACCTAGGGACGAGAACGAGTATTTTGGGGTGCGATCCAAAATTCAAGATGGCTGCCAGTGGCCATTTTGTACCAAAATTAGGTCCAATCAGTTTTTTGTACACAACTTCTATACGGCTCAGGCTAGTGGCCGTATTTATGAACCGATCTTTACGAAACGTCGTGGGTACTTTTGTTATCACCGTGGGATGAGAGCGAGTGTTTTTGGGTGCAGTTCGAAATTCAAGATGGCCACTAGCAGCCAATTTGTACTAAAATTAGTGCGATCAGTTTTTTGTACAGAACTTCTGTATGAAAGTTCTGATTTGAATAAATTTTTGTATGAATGTTTAGTAACATGGAATACAGTTAAAACTAAAAGTCCTGTCCTGAAATGTGCACAAATAGCACGTCGATATGCGTGTTAATCTACGCGATATGACCACAGTAAGGCAATCAAATTCTGTAAATATGGCCTGTGCACAAGCAATGTTTCAGCCAATGGATCTCCGGGTAACCTGGAGGTCCATTGGCAGAAACATTGCCCATGTTTGCTATAAGTAACCAGGAGAACTTGCCGTGCTTTGGATGTCATTCGATATGACAATTGCGCGCAATTCATACGCGCAATTAAGCCTAAATAAGCGCACAGTTCGTGACAGGACTTCTAGTTTTAACTGTACATCACAAAAAATACTGTATAATACAGGTTTTTTTCTCTTGCAGAAATTATGCAAATTAGATGACCTTTAATTTATCAGTGCTACTTATACACTGTAAGTGCACATGTCAATACGCTAAGTCTGGAGGCTGTATTTATGAACCGATCTTCATGAAACTTCTTGGGTACCTTTGTTATCACCTTGGGATGAGAACGAGTGTTTTTTGGGTGTGGCGGCCCGATTTTAGAGATGGCTGCCAGCTTTCACACTGTTGCTTACTGAGGTGAAGTCACTTTGCCATTACCAAGCTACCTACTAAATACCAAAGGGAAGATTTTTCAGCGCACTCTTATTACTTCAGCACCCATAATTCTCAAATATGGCATTAAAACCAATCACATACTAGTACTGCTTAAATCTATTTACATAATCAGAATACACCATCAGGGGTGCATTAGCTCAGTAGGTAGAGGTGCAGACTGCAAACCGAGAGATCCTCGGTTCGAATCCCACCTGCAGCAACAGCTTTGTGTCCTTGGGCAAGACACTTCACCCCCACTACCCATGTGGGGGCAAGGTATGCTGTGTACTAAGGCATACTGCATGTTCTTGGTGCACCTGTCTTCGAACAAGGCTAACCGTGCTTGTGTAGTATGTTGGGGAGCTTACAGTTGCTTGCCATTGCTCAGTGGTTCTCCTGGGTACTCTAGTTTCCTCCATCCATAAAACTGCCATGGTCACAATAAGCTGTTGTGCAGATAAATGTGACCTTAAACACCAATAAATAAATAATGAAAAGAACACACCACCTCATACCCGTTTCTCTCCTGTTTTCCTTCACCTTGGTATCCCTCGGTTGCCTCGGTGTTTAGTATGCCCGCCAGAAAAGGAGTGATTTCTTTCTCTAAAAGAGCAAAACAAGAAACGGTAATTTTTAACAGGTAGTTACGAAATAATTTTCATGAAGCAATAATTTTCATGAAACGCACAATTTTATGTTAGTTAATAGCTGAAAAAAATGCAGGGTGATATCTGCAAATCTTATTTTATTACTGGCACCAGGTACTGGTAATGAAAATTGTTGTTTGTCATCAATACTTGATCAAGTTTCTGACAAAGCTCATTGTACTATTCCAATATGTTAGCTACTGCACATAAGCACACAATTTGATGTTAGTTTACCATAAAACTGGTGCTAAGCCAGGATATCTAAGTTACATGTAGGGGCAAGAGTAATACATGTATCTAGTGGGAGTCATAAAGAATATGATGCACAGAATCACCTGAGCCACATAGCAGCGAGATGGGGGTGAGAACAAGAGGGTGTGTGACCCTCTCATCAGTGGAGGGGTCTGGTGCCCCCCCCCCCCCCAAAAAAAAAAAAAAAAAATTTGAAATTCAAGACAGTAAAACACAATTACCTTGACTCTGTGCTGCTGTGTACTGGTCACTTTCTGTGGGTGGGCAATATTTCTGCGGATGCAATGATATTAGTTTTCAAACATTGTTTACAGCAATAATCATCAAAAATTTAATTAATGAACCACAGGATACAATTCGGTGCTTCATTAATTAAAATTTTATTGATGATGATTTTCTATTACCTGGAAAAAACATGCATGGACATCATGCACTGCCCATGCAAGGATTATGACCAGCAACTGTACTGTATGTCTGTGTCACTGCTATGAGCAGGGACTAATCTAAATGGGTGGGTGTGTTTACAAATATTCATATTTTTTAACACCTGATAACAAAGTAATATAAGTTTATAAACAACCACACAATTGACTTTTTAATTACAATACTCCTAATTCCTATTAAACATATATGAATGTTTATTAATTTTGTGGAATTTTTACACTGTGTATGAAGCTTATTTGGGCCTGTATGTTTGTTAAAATTGCCCTTCCACTACGGAGGACTTTTTGAAATCAGTCTACACTGGATTGTGTGGTATTCCTTTGTGTAAGACAGTGTATTCATTATAATAATATTCATGCATAAGTTCATGTTCTTGGTTTGTTTTAGGCCTCATAATCTACAGAATAGCTTGGATGGAGGTGTATTCCATCACTTGAGTGCAAGAAGGCTTTGCAATGCTACATGTATAGCATAAACCTTGTTGCACTCCAGGGACAAATTTATCAATTTTAATAACATGGGTAAAATATCGGACATTTTAGCTCACTTCGACAAAGTCAAGGAGGGCTTATCTAATCACTCTCCATCCATTGTCCATCCATCTGTCATCCATCAACACCATGTTTTGGTCAATTTAAGTTACAGTTTGTGTGAGTAATGGTACCAAATGGGTATTACATTTTTGTTTAACTCAACATGCCCAGCCCCATAGGGAGAGGGTGGGGTAAAATGCTCCCAAAATATTTTTAAAATCTTATGAACCAGTGGGTACAGTGACTTTATATTCGTTATGGAACTACCTTTTGAGGTGTAGAATCACACTTGTTCAAACGTACTTTGTGAAGCAATATTTGGCTTTGTAATGGCAGTGGTTAGATTTTTGGTACCACCCAAAATTTCTATTTTCCGAACCGATAGTCCGATTTGAATGAAATTCAGTATCGTGGTAATATTGGGTCATAAGTACTTACCTCATGCAAAAAAACCCTGCATCCCCATGGGAACCCCAGGAGCAAAAAATAGAAATGTTTTCAAACTCCCATGTTTCCCAAACCACTTGGAACAGAGAACTGTTATGTGGTATGAAGCATCCTTAGAACCAGTAGAATTGAATGGTAAAAAAAAAATGCCCTCTGTTGTTGTTAGAGAGTTCTGCAGAGGGCATCAGAATAATGTTGGTGCAGCATTTTTGCAAACATTTTAGAAAATCTTTTCTCAATAACCAATGTTCAGAATCTTTTGATATTTGGTATACAGCATCCATAGAGGGGTCAGATACAAGTTTGTTAAAATGAAGCCCATTCGTTCATATTTGGACTCAATGCAGGAGCCCAAATTTTATGGGGAATTTTCTTTAAAAATCTTCTTCAGAACCACGAGTCAGAATTTTTTAATGTTTGGTACCCTCATTGTTATGATGGTCAGATTCAAGATTGTTCAAACCAAGTCCCTATGTTATTATTTGGCCTTCCTTTGGTAGCCCAAATTTAACTTAGGGCTGTATGGGGAAGTTTTTTTTAAAAATCTTCTTCAGATCCACCAGTCAGAATGCTTTCTTATTTGGTTTGCAACATCTCTAAGGGGGGAGGGGTGGGGTGGGGGTGAGATTCAAGTTTGTTCAAATCGGGTCTGTAGGTTAAAGTTTGGGCTCACTATGGTAGCCCAAATTTTAACTTTGTGCAATATGAGGAAATTTCTTTAAAATTTTGTTCTTCAGATCCACCAGTCAGAATGCTTTCATATTTGGTATACAGCATCTCTAAGGAGATCAGATTCAACTTTGTTCAAATCGAGTGCCCGGGTTGATATTTAAGCTCCCTATGGGAGCCGGAATTGGCCAAGTAGCTGAAGAATTAGACATTTTTTATTCAGTACCCCCAAGAGGTGAAGAGTAATCTATTTAGGTTGTATCAAGGTGCTTGAGAGGGGAGCTCCACATTTTACATCATAATCAACTAAAGAAAAGGCATGATGCTTGGACTGTTTTTGTCACTCCTGAGGGGCTCAAAGATTTGCAGTGTATCCTATGGAGATGGATTGCTTAATGTAGATTCATTCTTGGACTCTTATATCGTGTTCTGTTCTCTGTTTATATCGTGTTCTGTTCAAGGTGAGCGCTTCAGGCCCTGTGGGGCCTCTTGTTTATTTATTTATTTATTGGGTTTTAACAACACTTTCGAAAGCCAGCAGCTACAAGTTTCTTCTCTCCTTGAATCAAGCTTCTCGCCCAACTGCAGCACTCATGGTCCACTGAGTTTTTAGCTCACCTGACTTTCAGTCAGGGTGAGGTGTAGTGATCACTTGCCGTCTGTCGTCCGTGAACATGGTGTTTGCGTCTTCTCCAAAACTGCTGAACTGATTAATCATTTAAGTGAAATGTGAGATGCTTGTTTGTTATGACATTGCATTTTGATTTTGCTTAAATCAAGTTGCCCTGCCCCCAGTAGGGCCATGCCCCAAAATTTTGCCTAAATCTTAAAAAAATCTTCTCGTGAACCAGGAGTAGCAGAGATTCGATATGTGGTGTGCTGCTTCCTTTTGAGGTGTGGACTCAGTTTTGTTCAAGAGAAGTTTGTGGGTCTTTATTTGCCTTCATTATTGGAGGGCATGTATTTTTGCCCCGCCCAAAATTTCTGTTTTTCGAACAAAGAGGCTGATTTGAACCAAATTTAATTTTTGGTTTTATTTTATCATAAGTAATTAATTTATGCCCCAAAATATTTTCCCATCCCCCCATGGGAACCGCAGGAGCTAAAAATAGAACAAAATTCAAAACGCACATATCTCCAAAACTACATGGCACTGAGAATTCTTATTTGGTGTGAAGCTTCCTTGGGACCAACAGAATGGAATGGTCTAAGCAAATTTCTGTCAGGTCAATCATGGGGTACTTTTTCGTGACTTTGAAAAAATGCTTAGTCAGCGTTCTGTAACACTGTGGGTAATGAAGAAAGCATTTAAGACTCTTCTTCACCCAATTCACTCCTCCAAAACCTTTCAGATTTCACATATACCATCTTTGCAAGATTTTTTTACACGTTTATTGAAATCAAATCCCTGGGTCCATATTTGGCCTCTATGGGAGTCCAATGTAGAAATTAGTGCAGTATGAGGAATATTCTTTAAAAATCTTTTTCTTCAGACCCACCAATCAGAATCTTTTGATATTTGCTATGCACCATCATTAGGCGGGTGAGATTTAAGTTTCTTCAAGCCAAGCCTATATTTTGGCTCACCAGGGTTTTGCAAATTGCGAGAAAGGTGATTTCATTCCTCTGATGTTCTTGCAAATGCTTGTTAAGAAGATCCATATTTACCATCCCCCAAAATTATAAGCATTTTTTCATCAGATAAAATTTAATAAAATTAAATTAATTTTAGAGCTGAAACGATTAAAGGGTTTTCGTGATTGATTAATCGCATGAGTTAACCTTGGTTAACCGATTAATCACTTGCCCCAATAGGTAGCTGAATAATTGCTGTACCGTTGACCATTTATATAATTAAAACATTACTCAGCATAATGGACAAAACCGGGCAGCGCCATATACAAACATGTCCATTCAAATTTTATTATATTTTCAATTTTTGTCTCAAAACATAGCTTATGACCCCTCATTGGAACAAGCTCATTGAGCTTGTTCCAATAGGGGGGGGGGGGGCTTAAGCTATGTTTTTGAGACAAACATTGAAAATCTTTAGAATTTCTTGTGCAAGTATCGTCTGCTACCTGCATTTGGTGAAGGGTTGAGAATGACCGTTTTCAGCTACTGATACAGTATAATGATCATGCAAGTGAACAAGTATTTTGGCACGTAACTGGCATGCATTTCTCTGTCTCATGCAATTGATGTGAGCCAGTGTGACAATGTTTGCCTGTTTTGGAGCAAGTTTGTTCCATAGTTAACCCATACAGGGTATTTTTTGTTTTTAAAAATTTGATTAACAGTTTCCATCTTGGTTTCAAAAAGTGATGATAAATAGTGAATATAAGCTTACCCAATATGAAAGAAAAATGGTTAGCAATTGGACATTTTTGTATAGTATTTTGCGATGTGAATCCAGCCATCAAATACCCTGCCATATAGTACCGTACTTCAAAAGTAACGGTTAACCGATCAATTACTTTTTTTTATCAATCAAGATATTGATCATTGGTTAGTCGATTAATCGGTGTGAGCCAGCGTGAGATTCAAGTTTGTTTACGCCAAGTCCCTGGGTTCATATTTGGGCTCACTGTGGGAGATTCAAGTTTGTTTACGCCAAGTCCCTGGGTTCATATTTGGGCTCACTGTGGGAGCCTGAATTATAACTTAGTTCAAAATGAGGAATATTCTTCAAAAGTATTCTTCACATTCAGCAGTCAGAATGTTTTGATATATACAGTATCCTTAGGGAGGTGAGATATAAGTTTGTTAAAGCCAAGTCCCTGGGTTCATATATGGTCTTCCTGTAGGAGCCCGAATTGTACCAAAATTTCTATTTTCCAAATTGAGAGGCTGATTTGAAGCAAATTTGATATGATGGGCTTATTGGGTCGTAAGTACCTAATTTATGCCAAAACATTTTCCTGTGGCCCTGTGGGAACTGCAGGATCTAAATATAGAAAAAATTTAAAACGACCATATCTTCAAAACTACATGGCACTGAGAATTTTTATTTTGTGTGACGCTTCCTTACGACCAGCAGAAAAGAATGGTCAAAAAAAATTGCCATCAGTTTTATCGTTGGGAAGTTTTCCAGGACTTATGCGGAGTCATCATTTTAGTAATGGGAAAAACATTAAAGAATCTTCTTCTCTCATACCACTGCTCCAAAGGCTTTCATATTTTGCATATAACATCTTCGGAAGATTTATTCACATGTTTGTTGAAATCAAATCCCTGGGTCCATATTTGGACTCTCTATGATTAGATTAGTGCAATATGAGGAATATTTTTTAAAAATCTTCTTCTGATCCACTCTTCAGAGTATTTTGATATTTGGGATGCTGCATCCTTAGAGGGGTGAGATTCAAGTTTGTTTGAGCCAAGTCCCCGGGTTCATATTTTAATAAGAGGAATATTCTTTAAAATCCAGTAGTCAGAATCTTTTGATATTAGTATATAGAAGCATCCTTAGGGATGTGAGATTCAAATTTGTTCAAGCCAAGTCCTTGGGTTCATATTTGGGCTCTCTGTGGGAGCCTAAATTATAACTTAGTTCAATATGAGGAATATTCTTTAAAAATCCTCTTTTTTGAGATCCACCGGTCAGAATCTTTGGATATTTTGTATAAGCTTTTCTTATGAGGGGCAGATGCAACTAAATGTTCAAATAAATTCCCTGGGTTGATATTTAGGCTACCATGTCAGGTGAATGCCATCAGGCCCGCTGGGGGCTCTGGTTTGTTTTCTGTTTGACAACATTGCCCTGGCTCTTCTATCTATATTTTTCATTTTAAGTTAGTCACTACTTTTATTTAGGCTTCCCAAATTTGTTACTGCATGTCTGTCTGTCTGTCCTTCGAATGAAATGTTTCTTTGCTTTTCATTTGCCTGGGTCAACATTTTAAATAATTTGCAGCTAACTTTCACCCTCCAACCTTCCACCCCCCCCCCCCCCCCCCCACACACACACACACACAAACACACACATACAAAAATCTGGGCTGGCAAGTATTGAGTATTTTAAAAAGTGGTACTCGAGTACTACGAGTACTGATTACTTTGGACCCAGCCTATCACAAGTATATAAACAAATACAGTACAGTGGCAGTGTATTGCTCACTTTCCATGGATGGGCAATATTTCCACGGATACAAATTCATACAATAATATTTGATGCCAAACACTAACTATAGGTATAATCATCAAAAATTTAAATAATGAAGCACCAGGTACAGTTAAAACTAGAAGTCCTGTCACGAATAGTGCGCTTATCTAGGCTTAATTGCGCGTTGGAATTGCGTGCATTTGCCATATCGAATGGCATCCAAAACACGGCAGGTTCTCTTGGTTACTCATAGCAAACACATGCAATGTTTCTGCCATTGGACCTCCGGGTTACCATTGGCTGAAACATTGCTTGTGCACAGGCCATATGTACAGAATTTGATAGCTTTACTTGGGCCATAATGCATAATGCATTCATTAACGCGCATATCAACGTGCTATTTGTGCGCATCTCACGACAGGACTTCTAGTTTTAACTGTACAAACTGATGCTTCATCAATTAAAATTTTGTAGATGATGATTTTTATTGACTGGTAAATGCATGAGTGGACATCACTGCCCACGCGTGTATTACAATCCTTTTGACAGAATGCATGCCTGTGGGGATTAAAACCAAAATAGTGAAAATGCACTTGTGGATATTTGCAGCACAAGCACAGCACTAATGAATCAATATTTGATGATTTTAGGAATTTTAACAGTGTCATGAGACACCACAGTAGCAGGTATTGGTCATTCTGTTGGAAAAAATCACTGTTTTATGACTCGAGGTGCCTTAACTGAGTAAACCTAGGCTTTTTCTTATAAAGATTGCAGAATATCAAACACAATGTGAAATGTGTTCAGAAGCAAGAATGTGATTAAAAAATAATGGGAAATTCATGTCACCATCAATTTATTTATAAATTAATAAAGCTTTTTCGCTCATCTGAGCAAAGCTCAGAGGGAGCTTTACTGATCACATTCTGTCCGCCGTCCGTCCGGCGTTAACTTTACATTATTCAAATGTTGGGTAAATGTTTATTACCTAATGCCAATTCAGATTTGTTCAAATGAAGTTGCCCCCTTCTCCTGGGTGGTGCCATGCCCCCAAGGGGCACCAAAATCTTCTCATCAACCAGCAGTAGCAGAGACTTGATATATGGTATGCAGCTTCCTTTTAAGGTGTTGACTTGGATTTCTTTAAGCAAAGTTTGATGGGCTATATTCGGCGTTGTTATGGGAGGGGCAAAATTTCTGGCCCCGCCCAAAATTTCTATTTTCAGAACCGAGAGGCTGATTTGAATCAAATTTTATGTGAGGGCTTATTGGGTCATAAGTACCTAATTTATGCCAAATTTTCTTTTTCTGTAACCCCATGGAAACCACAGGAGCTAAAAATCGAAAAAAGTAAAACGCCATATCTCCTGGGTTTATATTTGGGCTCTATATAGGAGCCCGAATTGAAACTTAGTGCATTTCAGGCAAATTTCTTAAAAAATCTTCTTCACCAGATTCAGCTGGCAGAATCTTCTGATATTTGGTATGCAACATTGTGGGGTGGATCTGATTAAAGTTTGTTCAAATCGGCCCCCTGGATTCATATTTGGGCTCACTATAGAAGCATTTCAGGCAAATGTCTTTAAAAATATTCTTCTCCAGATCCAGCAGGCAGAATCTTTTGATATTTGGTATGCGACATTGTGGGGTGGATCTGATTCAAGTCTGTTCAAATCAGCCCCCTGGATTCATATTTGGGCTCACTATAGAAGCCCGAAATCGAACTTAGTGCATTTCAGGCAAATTTCTTAAAAAATCTTCTTCTCCAGATCCAGCAGGCAGAATCTTTTGATATTTGATATGCAACATTGTGGGGTGGATCTGATTCAAGTTTGTTCAAATCAGCCCCCTGGGTTCATATTTGGGCTCAGTATAGGAGCCCAAATTTGAACTTAGTGCATTTCAGGCAAATTTCTTTGAAAATCTTCTTCTCAAGATCCAGCAGCAGAATCTTTTGACATTGGGTATGCAGCATGCTTAGGGGGTGAGATTCAAGTTGTTCAAGCCAAGTCCCTGGGTTCATATTTGGGCTCACTGTGGTAACCCGAATTATAACTTAGTTCAAAATGAGGAATTTTCTTTAAAAATCTTCTTCAGATCCAGCAGTCGGAAAGTTTCGATATTTGTTATGCAGCATCCTTAGGGGGGGGGGGGGGGGGTGAGATTCAAGTTTGTTCAAGCTATGTCCCTAGGTCCATATTTGGGCTCACTGTGGGAGCCCGAATGATAACTTACATGTAGTTCAAAATGAGGAATTTTCTTTAAAAATCTTCTTCTTCAGATCCAGCAGTCAGAATGTTTTAATATTTGGTATGCAGCATTCTTAGGGGGGTGAGATTCAAGTTTGTTCAAGCCATGTCCCTAGGTCCATATTTGGACTCACTGTGGGAGCTTGAATTGTAACTTGCATGTAGTTCGAAATGAGGAATTTTCTTAAAAAATCTTCTTCAGATCCAGCAGATGAATGCTTTTGATATTTTTTATGCAGCATCCTTAGGAGGCAAGATTCAAGTTTGTTCAAGTCATGTCCCTAGGTCCATGTTTGGGCTATCTGTGGGAGCTCGAATTGTAACTTAGTTCAAAATGAGGAATTTTCTTTAAAAATCTTCTTCTTCAGATCCAGCAGTTGGAATGTTTTGATATTTGGTGTGCGGCATCCTTAGGGGGGTGAGATTCAAGTTTGTTAAAGTCATGTCCCTAGGTCCATATTTGGGCTCACTGTGGGAGCTTGAATTGTAACTTAGTTCGAAATGAGGAATTTTTTAAAAAAATCTTCTTCAGGTCCAGCAGATGAATGCTTTTGATATTTTTTATGCAGCATCCTTAGGAGGCTAGATTCAAGTTTGTTCAAGCCATCTCCCTAGGTCCATGTTTGGGCTCACTGTGGGAGCTCGAATTGTAACTTAGTTCAAAATGAAGAATTTTCTTTAAAAATCTTCTTCTTCAGATCCAGCAGTTGAAATGTTTTGATACTTGGTGTGCGGCATCCTTAGGGGGGTGGGGGGGGGGGGGGTGGAGATTCAAGTTTGTTAAAGCCAAGTCCCTGGGTTCATATGGTTCATATATGGGCACGTGGGAGCCCAAATTATAACTCGGTTCAATATGAGGAATATTCTTTAAAAATCATTTTTTTTTAGATCCACTTGTCAGAATCTTTGGATATTTGGTATAAGCTTTTCTTAGGAGGAGTAGATGCAACTTGTTGAAATCAATTCTCTGGGTTGATATTCAGGTTACCATGTACAGGTGGGCGCCCTCACTCAGGCCCCCTGGGGTCTCTTGTTTTAGGAAAAAATGCATACTGAGAGCTTGGGGGCGGGGGGGGGGGGTGGGGGGGTACATCCCGGGCTATAATTTACCTCATCACTAGGTAAAAGAATATTTGACATCATTTGTTGAGATAAAATGGCACTTTCTATTGATATTGGTGGATTATATAGCCTCAGCCAGGGCTTATAGGAATCTGAGAATCGATTCCCGTAGAGATCCGTGCAACAAAACCAGTGAGAAACCATGTAGCGTCTCATAACATTGCTGCTAGGATTCACATGAAGAGAACTGAGTCAGTTTAACCCTTTACCTAACACAAAGGCAGCAAATTAACCAATACAACACTAACATGACCTGAAATATTGTGACACTGGCAATAAAATTTGTACAAATATGGCTGTCATTGGAACCGGCTCTCATCACTGGTTCTAGTAACATCCATAATTATTACGCTTGATGAATATTGTTTATTTTTAGGTCACCTGACTGTAACCTCTCCTCATAAACAACTGAGCCGAATTGAACCAAATTTGATATTCATGTTCCTTATCATATATGAATTCCAGTTTGTTCAAATAACGTTGCCACACCGACAGGGGGCCTCAAGCATTTCTCTGATAGCATGCATAAATTGTTTTCCAAAATTGAAAAAAAATCTTCTCCAGAACCATGTATAAGAATCTTTTGATACTTGGTATACAGCATCTCTAGGGGTGGGAGGGATAGGTTCAGGTTTGTTCAAATCAAGTCCCTGAGTTGATATTTGGGCTCCCCGTGAGCACCCAAATATCAACAGTGCAACATGAGGAAATTTCTTTGAAAACCTCCTTCAGATCCACCAGTCAGAATGCTTTCATATTTGGAATGCAACATTTCTAGTGGGGTGGGGGGCAGGGGGGAAGGGGGGAGGGTAGATTGAAGTTTGTTTGAATCGGGTCTCTGGGTTAATATTTGGTCTATCTATTGAAGCCCAAAGTTTAACTCAGTGCAGTATGAGGAAATTTCTTTAAAACTCGTTTTTTTCAGATCCACCAGTCAGAATCCTTTCGTATTTGGCTTACAGCATCTCTAAGGGAGTCAGATTCATGTTTGTTCAAGCCAAATCTATGGGTTAATATATGGGCTCATTATGGGAGTGCAAATTAACTCAAAGCAACATGAGAAAATTTCTTTAAAAATCTTTTTCTTCAGACCCACTAGTTTAATGCTTTAATATTTGGTGTACAACATCTCTGGGGAGGTCAGATGTAAATTTGTTCCAGTTTGGTTCCTGCCAGTCAGAACCCTTTCATATTTGGTATCGCAGGAGGGGGGGGGGGGGGGCAGATTTGAGTTTGCTCATTTCAGGTCTGTGGCTTAATATTTGGGCAGGGGTGGGTTAGGTTCGAGGTTGTTCATAAATGTTCAAATCCATTCCTTAGAGCTTTTCCATAAAATTTGCCTTTCAAAGTGCAGTGACACAACAACCCTTGGAAGTTTGGCAGTACTTGTCTACTGCTGTCAGAATTGGAAGCAATCAGGAAGACCTATGCTAATAATCATCTAACATGGACAATAGAATTATGAATAATTTCATAACAATTTTCCTATGTAGTGTCCATGAACCTTGACTAACTGAATCTGACCCAAAATACTTCTCTGAACCGCCTCGTCAGGTGAGCGATTAAGGGCCCAGGGGGAGGGGGGGGTAAAAATCAGTAGTTGGTGTTGTAAAAATTAAAAAAGCTGTATTGGGTAAAGGGCTAACATGTATTATCAGTATGCAACAGGGGTTCAATCATACTGACCTAATAGGATCCTGGCCCATAGCAGGTCTGAATTCTCGGAACGATTTCCGCAAGAATCCAAATGGATTCTCCCAAATTTAGAGGAACTATAAGCCCTGCACAACCCCAATTTTGAAACAAAATTGACATATTGTTTCGTGGTGGTGGGGCCCTATTTATCTTGCTGTATGATTAATTAAAACAGATTTTGTGAAAAGGTTTTGTGTGCTGATGCAGGTTTTAGTTTTATTTTGGGATTTGGGTAGTTTCAAAGAAAGCTGTGAATTCTTATCCCTCCCAACTTATTGGGTAATAGAGTAGAAATTCTGTCGGAGGCAATAACAGTTTTTAAGCTTATTTGACACAGATTGGACAGTTCTCTTCAAAAGAACAAATTTCCCATGCTTTGCACTAGACAGAAGCCAAAAGTTGAATTCTATTGCAGAAATGACTCTTTCATCACATGAAAGAGGTAACTGTATCTTTGGTAGGGTTGGGTTTGCTCATAGGTATAACTGTTGTAGATATTTTAATTAGATTTACATGCCTCGAAAAGTTGCGCTCGGAAATATGTAATTCCCAAAACTAAGCAGTCTTGGGGAAATATATTGTTTCAATAAACATTTGAAGAAGTCTACTGACATTTTGCATTACTTTTGAATGTTCCAGATGAATAAAGAGGATGATTTGAGGACTTTTAGAACATAAAAATTTGTTTGACTATTGGTGTGTTTTGTTTGGGAATTCCCTGAGAAATATGAACATGTGACCAGCACTTCCCTTTCTGTTAGTTTTTCTTTTATTTGTTGCATGACCCATGTTTAAAAATCATTAAAAGGTTGTCTGAAGGGCTACAGTTGACAAAAAATATTTGAATGCTAAATTTAAATTGATGCGACCATATTTTTTTTCGCCTGAACGTTATAATGGTCGCCTGTGGGAAAATATTTAGTACTGTGAAACGTATTCTTGTTTGGCTGAAATTAAACAATTGCAGGAATTCGACTGAATAAACCAAAATGTTTTTGGAGTAATGGTTGCGGAATGAAATATTTCAATACGTTGGATACTTTGGGGTTCCTTCTTACGCCTTGCGTATTGTCATATTAAGTCATATAATAAAAAATGTATCGCTACAGTGAAGTGATCTGGGTCGTCGCATCGCGTCCCGTTGAGGAGGTCAGATCTGACCTCCTCAACTCGACGTGATACTCCGACCCAGATCACTTCGCGGTAGCGATAATATGTATACTCGCCCAAAAAAGAAAGTGTTCATTGCTGACATTGATCAAACTCCAAAAAAATAATTTCGTAGGTGTAAAGAGTGTTAACTTGTTCATGAATAAGTTATATTGAACACAAAAACAGCTTTCCCCGTTAAAATTGCATTAACGTTAAATGACGTGCTACACGTTTGTGAAAAGGCATGTTTTGCACGTTGAGAGTCTGAAAATTCATGCAGCAGTGTGAATCCTTGGGTATTTAAACACTAAAGTAAGGCCTTAATATCGTTCACATTCAAACTTGCGCTGCTGTTGAAACGACTCCACATTAGCATGCCAAGATTGACAATGAATCAACGTCTCATTGCCCTGGGTATCATTAGAGCTGGCAGAACACACAGGGAAGTTGCCCAGCATTTGAACTGCCACCGTAACACTGTAGACAGGCTAGTCCATCGACATGCACAACATGATGACGTTCGAGACCGACCCCGCTCCGGGAGACCCCGAGTTACCAGCCCTGCACAAGATCGGTATATCCGTGTCGTCCATCTCCGGAACCGGCAACAAACGGCAACGACGACAGCCAGGAACATCCCTAACCTGAGACGGATACATCTTCAAACAGTAATCAACCGGATGAGATAATACGGCTTACGTCCTCGAAGACCTGCAATTCGTCCGATTTTGACGTTACGTCATCGTCGTGCTCGACTGCAGTGGTGTAGACAACATCCCAGGCATCCCTTACACTGGTGGCGACGTGTTTTATTCACAGATGGATGTCGTTTCCATCTTTCATCATCAGATGGCCGCCAGAGAGTGTACAGACGTCGAAACGAACGCTACGCAGATCCATGTGTCGTGGAGCGAAATCGTTATGGTGGAGGGTATCTCATGGTGTGGGGTGGCATCACTGGCCGTAGCAGAACTGAGCTGGTCATTATTGATGGCAATCTTAATGCAGCCAGATATCGTGATGAAGTGCATACACCTGTTGTTGTCCCATTTCTGCAACATCACGGCCCCGGCGTCATTCTACAGCAGGACAACGCCCGACCCCACGCAGCTCGTGTTGTTCAACAGTATCTGCAGCAACAACAAGTGGATGTTCTTCCCTGGCCCGCAAATTCGCCCGATATCTCACCCATTGAGCACGTATGGGACGAAATGAAACGCCAGCTACGCCGGCTTCCCCATGCACCGTCAACGCTTGTGGAACTCCAAAGACAGCTTATTAGAATATGGAACAACATTCCACAACACTTCCATGCTAACTTGTTCGCTTCCATGAGGCGTAGATGCACAGCAGTAGTCGATGCAGACGGAGGTCATACCAGATATTGAGTGTGTGACTTTTGTGTTTGACCCTTAGTGTCTTTGGCTCTCCATGGCACCAAGAGTATTCGTCGTAGCGTAATGAAATTTCTCGTACTGTTGATCACAAATTGATTCATCTGTGATTGAATAAAATTTCCATGAATGAAAACGATATATATCTTTTTTTAGTGTTATTTTTTAGCATGCACACTTTCTTTTTGGGAGAGTATATTTATAGTAGAGGCGTTGTAGGGTTCGACCAGGAAAAAATTTGATACAAGCTGATTTTGGTGTCATTCGACGCAGAATTTATTTCGGAACAACATATCCAAAATCCGCAAAAATTCGCCTTGGGGACAATTTTTCATGTCAGATTTCCCGTCAGGGAGTTGTTCGTGAAGGGGGAAAATTGGGTTACCGGGGTTTCGGCCGTTTATATGTCACAGATTGAGTTTTATATATTATTTTGTGTCGCAGGCGACCAGATACAAATGTTAATTATATTGAGAGGCAATTGCCTGATGAAATCCTCACACTTTTTATGAGGAAAAAGGGTTAATAATCCCAAAAATCACATTTTTTTCTCAAATTTTCACTCCCGATTTAAGATACTTCTGCACAGAATACAAAACTAGAAATGGTTCTTTGATCGATGTTTTCGCATACAATGAGGTGCAGATAATGTTGACTGGTCCAATATAATAACAGGAATTTAACTACATGATGAGGTCTAACAAGACATTTGTTGGTGTTCTTCACGGTTATTCATTGTCGCCGATTTCCTCCTCGATCTCAATCGGCTCGGCATTGAAGCAATTCTCACCCCGACAGTCTCCACAGGCAGACAAGCATTTGAGCGCATTCTTTCTACAAGAACATATATTTGTTCCGCATGGCTTTTTGGATGTCATTTTGCATTTGCAGCGGATAACTTTGAGAAGAGCCTCAGGCGATGCGCCCAGGTCAGTCATCACAGGTATCAACTCATTCCCACGACTTTCCCAGCCCCACTCCTCAGGATCTAGGGCATCGTTATCCAATAGTTTCCAAACCATTATTTGTTGGTAAACTCGCAGGCTGTGGAAATGTGCTGCACGCTCAGTCGGGGGAAGTTTTTGTGGTTCAATTCCCGATTTGCTGGAAGTGACCATTGTCATAAATTTTGAATATCTCAAACCATTCAAAGTGTCTGAATGTTTGCCAGAGTACAACATAACGAACAGTTCAGTCCCCATTTTCCCAACCTCTGTCTGAGAAATGGTACTGTCGTGCATTGCTTCTGATATATTTTGAATAGGCAATGACTTCTCTAACTTCTTGAGAAGCAACGTTTTCCCGTTCCCAAACGTTGCTGATGTGACATCACACCCACTCCATGCATGAATGAAGAGGAGGTTCTTCTGAGTTGTTTCTCCAATCTTCTCTACTATATCTGCGATTTTCCATGCATCTCCACCCCTGTGTGACTTCCGTGCTTCTGACTGGAAATAGATATCAGACCAAGTACGATCCCAATGGTATACGGACATAACTAGTACATCTGTATCATCTGCAACAATGACAACTGTTTTCCCTGGGACGAAAGTTGAACTGCATTGTCAACAATGTTAGTGTCAGCATCTCCAGAACTGCATTCGACAATATGCCCAGCCTCTCTCAGTGATGTGGAAAGCATTTTTATAAACTGCATTTTATTATTTCCATTCGATAAGAACAGTTCCTGATTTTTGTGGGCAGTTGTGTTGTTCGTCAAACGGATATCAGCACAAACGTGGAGAGCTCTTCTTCTCTGCTCCTGAGTCTTGGTTGTTGCTCGTTGACCATAACCATCGAAGACAATTCGACAATTCTGCCCATATTTCTTCGTCACGTATCCAACATACTGGTTTGCCACTTCCAAGTAAGTGGTGTTTGTCTTCCATTTAACTCTGTGGAGGAGAGCGCCCCCGTCGAGCACGTACAGACCATCAGATGGTGGTTTAGTAAGGGATAAACCATCAGTTATTGCAGTTGCTAGGTCCGCCTTGTTTGCTTTTCTGAGGAAAAAATCTTTGAAGAGGGCTGTTGGCACTACAGTTAGTTCATACGCAAAGAACTGTGCCATGTCTTGCTCTCTCTGGGCAATAGCAACCAGTCTAGTAAACAAAGTTGAGGGGTCAATTGTCACCCTCTGGTCATCTAGCTTCAACCCGGGGGTGAGGTGAGCTAGGGTACGGATTTGATCACTTCGTTTGATAGTGGCATCGGAAAAAATAGCGTTGTCTAATCTAGAGTGTATCTCTGCCCCTACAGACTCAGTTATATCGCAGTTGATACCATCTCCCTCGGAAGCTAACAAACCAGATGACAGAGAACGCAATCGTTCGTTTCCATCGAACGGGTTGTGTGTGTCAAACCACTCTAGTATTCTGGCCATGTCTAAGTTGTCTCGTTTTCGACGAGATGTGCCCATATCTACATGCTGTTCGCTGGTATTGAGCTTTAGGTCGGTCAACGTTGTCATGGCTTCATGTATCTCTGCGCATTTATGCATCGTGTAAATCCACTCCTGTCGTACAGATTCCGTCACGCCACGACCTCGCGTCAACCCACCCCGACTTTTAATTGAACGCATAAGAACTTGCTCAATAACAAGATCACTAGAGAGGCCTGCCCAAATCCTAGAACTTCGACGTATAGCATGAAAGCCGTCACAGTAGAATCCCTCATACAACCAAGGATGTTTTTCTGGTAGTTCAAGCATCATTTGCAGATAGACTCTGCAACTCTTGGCATAGTGTACATGCCCTGTTGCGGTGAAGAGGTTCGGCATTCTACCAACAGCAATGAGATGGAGATTCCAATCGCCAAGACGTTCTCCGCGGATGAACATTTTCAGTACCTGAATATATTCTAGATATTGTACCCATAGCTTAGCGGTGCGTGATTCTCTTGACAGTTTGGCTTTGTAGTTGTCAAGGCAAGTGTTCACCGTCACGAGAGCTGATGATCTGCTAACATCAGAAAGGGTGACCGCGCCTTCAAGCACACCTTTGTATAACTCCTTCACACCATCTAAGTCCCTCTGGTTTATCTGTACACTATCAACAGTGGGTGGGCTCATCGGAGGAGAAACATTCGCGCTCATTTCGGATGTGGTTAAGGCACCCAATAATTTATTCGTCAGTGCAGCTTCTACTAGGAGGTGGCCTCGCATAGCTCTGGAAACAGCTTTGCCGGTCAACATCGACCGAACTGCTAGTGGACCATAAACTTCCTGCAAAGCTTCATCAAGACCTGATCCAGCCATCATCGAGCCGATACTGCCTAGAAAGCTCATGATTGTGTGGAAACCACCCAACCTGCAGACAATGTTCATGGATTGATCAATTATTATCTCATTTGCCTTCAACCATAAAGGCTGGTCAAACGTGACGCACGGGGATGGGATGTTCAATCTGATCGCTTGCTCTGAGATGAATTTCAATGTGGAAAAGATGCACGTGCTGTCTGTTGGGCTGAGATCTATTATTGGGAGAAAGAGTATATCTGATTTCGCTTGATGCTCTGAACCGTGCACAGAATGCGCTAGTTGCATGAAGCCGGACCAATTAGGAACAGTGTCATCTACTGCTCTAGATAGCCACCCACAATGCCATAGAACGTCAGTACTCAGGCTAGATGGAAGTGTATGTGGTGATTGCAGCTCTACTACTGGTTTGTACCTCAAACCACCAAAGCCTCTCCTCGTTGATTCCAAGTAATCAACCACTGGGATTCCGTTATTCACCAACATTTGTTCAACGCCAACTCGAGCTGTGCGTTTTATCGATGTATGCGACATAGGGGTGGATGGCACCTGAGTTTGGGTTGACACGGCGATTATACCCATACCATGAAGTGAACCTTTCCCATCGATAGTCGCAACGTTATGGTCGACGTTGTCTGCGACCCACTGTACGAATTCTCCGGGGAAATAGTTAGAGGTATAGCTGTCAACAGAATCTAGCTCCATCACACCTTGCTTATACCGTTTGACCTCCTCATAGGTGATAGAAAACCCAAGCCTAGCTAGTTCATTAACGAGCCATTTTGACCCGAAAGTATGGTCCATTTCTACTCCTAACCCGAATAGGGTAGGTGTTATGACTGATCTTGGTCTAGCCGATTGGATTATAGAGTGACCTATGCTGTTTCGTTTTATATCATTTGGTATCAACCACTGGAGAAAAGACTGTAGGTAGGCTGGGATCCAGGTTTTGCCTCGCGAAATGTCCTGTATGTCAGCAGGGGTTGGATACCAATCTATATCATACTCCATCTCTCTAAGCTGCCCCTTGATCAATTTTGCTGCAGTAACAATGATCCTTTCAGCTTCATCACTTATACTTTCTTTCTTGTCCGCATACCATTTTTCATTTATCAGATATTCAGCCATGTTGCGAAAGCATAGGACATTGTCGCGACCCTCTACCCTGGCGAAAAAGATATAATCGCCATATCGCTCTTCTAGTTTCTGCTTCAGTCTCTTTTTTGTGTACACAGTTGATTCACCTGCGATCTCTTCCATCTTCGAATGCAACTCGGTCAATGTGTACAGTTCTGAATCGGAATGAGTTTCTAAGAATTCACATATGCACTCAAACCAATGTTCCATGCCATGGTCAGGTTTTCGACCAGCTGGTCTCGCAATTTCCAACTGTCTATAGTTTAGGAATTTCGTATGGCAGAGTGGATGATAGACAGCCTCGGCAGCTACCAGATCAATGCAACTCAATAGCCGAACGCTTACTTCTGAAGCTAAACTATCCCCTCTCAGTTCGCAATGTTCAAGGGGGGTTTCTCGTATAGGTAGTGTCTCGACGGTCCTGATAATTTTGTTCCTATCGGGGTGGCGTGGATCAATTTTTGCGGCGCTACCACAGAACAAACAGTGTGTCTTGAAGTCGAATACAGGCACATTACATCTCAATTTCTTGGCCGACGGAGCTTCGATGTCAGAAGAGCTTGCAGCAGATGCCCGCTTCGCATCAGTGAAATCCCTACGGCAATCTGAATGAACCAGAACAACACCTACGGGGTCCTGTTGAAGCTTGTCCAAAAGGTGTGCTTCAAGGTCTGATCTCTCCCTGACATTACAGAAATTAAGCATGGTATGACAACCTTTCTTGGTGACTTTAACTGATTTGACTTCATCGAAACCAACCTGGCAAATTACACAGGTATCATCTCGAAAGCGACCACCTTGATGTGAAGCCATATCTAATCAAATGGTACAAATATGCCGATGGAGGGAACGGATTATTTTATCTTTGCTATAAGTAGTACGGATCCTGAGGCGGATTATCGAAACTGGATTAATAGACAAGAAATATGATATTGACGAAATATGAAAAAGGACAATGTGACTAAGAATTGTTTCCTGTGTATGTTAACACCGAAACAAAGAAAATATGACAGAATGACAAAACAATCGAATAATTCGAGAGCACGTGGCGATAAGCTTATAGCGATGTGCTGTGTGTTACAGAATCGCTGGAATACCCGCGACTGATATGATGTAATTATCTTTCTCCAGTGTGCTATACAACGCTCTTTATTCGCGGTGTACATCAATTACGTGGGCTGGTATAATACTATAGTCATTATATTGTATTCTACTGACAGGAGAAATCTGAGAAGAGACAAATTCCTGCCCGTAATACAGAACCGCCTGGAAAATGACATCGGGAAATTGGTAAAAATGGCCACCACCCCACCCTCAGTTGAGACGCTATGAAAAATTTTCCCCAAGGCGGATTTTAGCGGATTTTGGATATGTAGTTCCCAGATAAATTCCGCGTCGAATGACACCAAAATCAGCTTGTATCAAATTTTTTCCAGGTAACACCACTTTTTTTTAGTTCAACGCCTGTACTATTATCACTCATTCTCGCTTCATAACACCACCTTTTGATGATATTTCTTTTGTTATACTATAGTTATTCCTCCACTCGCTGTATACTTAAGCCCTGAGAAAGTACTCACGGTTACCCATTTGGCACGAAAAGGTTATTTTACCCAGAAAAGACCCTGGACCTTCAGCTATGGGAGATACACATTCTTACCCCAGCACGATGTGAAATGAGCGGAGGAAAGTTAGTTTTTTGCTCCTCCCCACGCCCTCCTTTTCATTTGGCATGGCTAAGCTCCCGAGTTTTCACGACGAAAGTTGGTAAATTGTTGTGCATTATACAAGGCTCGAAATAAGTGGTGGGACAAGGACAATGACCGACACCAAACTCACTTTGACCAACACACTTTGAAATCTATAGAACGTGTTGACCAACGCAAAAGTCTGCTCAATTTTAGAATCTGAGTTTAAAAAACTGTGGTAAATTGGTATAAACTTAAATTCCATTGCGAATTAAAAAGTCATTTCCTCATTTAGTAGTCACCATATGTCAATTTACAATGTGTAAAGCAATATGTTGAAAATGATCTGCACCATATTAAAATGACATGTACCAACTACTTGAGGCAGGACATTTTTTGTCCTGCACTGCAAAAAAAAATATTTCGAGTCTTGGCATATTATTTTTTTATGATTCTCTGTCTTTGTAAATTCCATTATTCTTTCTGTTTTTTTTATTTTCAGTATCTTCTTCTTACTCTCTTATAGAGAGCAGTCCACCTTTCGGACATAATGTTATCGTCAGACTGCTATATTATATCATTAGGTTTAATCCTTTTTTGTTTTCAGTGTTTAGCAGGTCATCTCGGGCGTATTCAAACATACCGCTGCAGCATTGGATTGGAATCGACGATTCGATTTGGAGCTTTCCCTGTATTTCACATGCGCCTTCGGCGCATGTGAAATACAAGAAAAACTCCAATAAGAGTCGTTATTTCTTGTCACCGTTACTCTACCCAAGTTGTGTTCTCTGTCTATACCACCATTAAACTTGAATTAAGTGTAATTAATTTTTTTAAAAGACAAATATCACTTTCGGTAGGTGGACACACTTTTGTGTTGAAGCATTTCATTCATGTCGTGACGTCACTCAGATATGTAGCGACCAATCAGATGCAGTGTTACATAACGTTCTTACACGTAGACCTGATTCCACGCGTGGTGAACCAAGCGCCTTTTTCGGTGTCTGTTGACGTTGAATACACACAGACATCGTGGTATAATATCTGGATAAATTACTCTTGAAGACAGTCAAGTGATAAGTTCGATTTACTGCCCTCTACAACCATATGGTTACTGATAAAACTGTTAACAAGTGATTTTCATCATTTAGAATCTATCGAAACACATGTAACTACTAAAGTCGTGATAACTTTAAAACATTATTTATTAACATTGGAACTCGTTTACTGATTAATATGAGCTTTAGAGATTTAAACGTCATCTAGGATTCCCTGCGTATTCTTCATGACAATTTTTCTCCAACCTCCTACCTATCGAGACATGTATGTACCGGGTGAAATACCTGGTTGGAACTGACCAATGTAACATAACGTTACGTCATGTAACCGCCAACGTCATGAGCTCTGTAATGGTGCATGTCGGTACAGTGACGTGACCCTTAAGGGGCCCGGATGTGCTAGAGTATCACCATAACTTGTCCAGGTACCCCCATTTTTTTTACTCTATGACACATTGTCATAACATTCCCCAGAACCCTACTTTTGACTAACCAAGTGCTGGGAGACCAGATTGTACTTTATGTGTTTTGAACTAAAACACAGTACTGTTTTAACCAGATTAAGACCATATTAACATGGTACACACGCAGTGCATCAACGTGAGAGATTCCTCCTACTGTAAAGGGCTTGATTTCTTAGTCAACTGCCCTTGTTTGAACATCAATTAAAGCAGATTTCGGTAATGGAAACGTGCCTGACATTTTACAGTTTGAAGTGTATCAGATTTCATTCCGCGTCAACACGGCAGAGCACCCCGCAAAACTGCTTGGGCAATTAAGAAATCGTCTGGAGTTCGCCAACACGCACGAGAAAACATTCACTCATTCCTAACAGTTATTTTGAAAAAC
The DNA here is from genome assembly GCA_031216915.1 of Pictodentalium vernedei. Lineage (NCBI taxonomy): Eukaryota > Metazoa > Mollusca > Scaphopoda > Dentaliida > Dentaliidae > Pictodentalium > Pictodentalium vernedei. Next base: position 120,833,352 of record CM062297.1, on the reverse strand, counting down.
ATATCAATATCAGTTTAGGAAACAGAATTATGGATGATCTTGAACGGTAATTTAATAATTTCCCCATTCAACATACATTCTTAATTGTGACATTAATCGAACTGGAGTGAAGTATCTCCATTACGCCCATCATCGGAGAAAACCAACTGAAACTGTGAAGTTGTGTACAGATGTATCTTGTGTCGGAATATGGTCACGCTTGCCGCAAGCAAATTTGATCGCTGACAATTTTGGATGAATCGGCCTCCGTTAAGAATTCAACAGCCGCTGGCATGTTGGTTGGTGGAAAATATATTTATAGTTTTGGAATGATAAATTAAGAATTGTCCTATGACAAGAATTTCGTTTTCGACACATTTATTACATATAAATTGTTTTGAAGCTTGCAACAGTTAACATTATTTACAAATCTGAGCAATCTTTTCACAGTCAGAAAAAGTTTTGTTCATCAATAAAGTAATGAAAATGAAGGCGATAATATAATGCCATCACCAGTTGTCACATTTGACGTCATTTAGGAAGCTACTGACGGATATTCCTCGATATACATAAAGTCGACGGATATCGAGAAATATCTTTTAGATAATTTCCGATAATTCACATGATAACACATAATAATAACATTATTAGTCCCGAAATGTAATTAGATTTTGACCAACACGCCTTCAGGTGGATCGAGCAGCACATGACCAGTCTTCGAACCCAACAGATGTCACGTTGGCATTTGGATGGGAGGAGAGATATACACGATGGGTTTGGATCGGGCAGTCACACTTTTAGGCGAGACATTTGCACTAGACACGAGGTAAGCCTCGTATCAGCTGCAAATATCTTTCATCTCAAGGATAATAATCATGAAATTACGGGTTTCTTTTACTTTCTGGAGATGTTCCAAGCCCAAACACCATCTATTGTTCATAATGTGACTCAGTGGTTACGGCAATGTACTTCAAACCGAAAGGTCCACGGTTCTACCACCGCCAGAGGAAACTGCGCTTTGTCCTTGGGCAATGCATTCGATCACGATTGTCCACATGAAGACACAGTGGCGCTGGGTACTAAGCCGTACTGCATTGTTGATAATTGTAGTATCAGTTTAGCGTAAATTTAGTAAACAATATTCGTTCAACCAACAAGTTGGAGTAAGAGCGCAACAAACATTTCTTTTTCGTTTTGTAATGACGACTCCAGAACCTTCTATTGGTTCTTGGAACGCTTTCAATTTGGCCTTTTAGAAAAATCAATGTCAACAATTTCTATCAATACGCCAATACACATGTACGAGTTTTCCTCCCTCTGTCTTGCTTGCGATTCCCACAATTGTTTGAGGTATGGAGTACTCGATAAAATATTGTCCAATGTGTAATATTAGTTGGGTTACAGCCGTCTCCGATAACGCCTTATTGGAGGTTAGCGCAGTTTGGTGTGGGTCGAATGCGTTTCTCGGTTGTTTCCTCGTATTCGGACACCAATGAGATCAAGTAATTCATCACGCTCTCAAGCCACCAGTATTATTTTTTGAGGGACTCGACGCTGTTATGGCCTGGAACCAGTCAAGCATTAAGTAGTCCATTGCCTATGTTTTAGATCCAATCGTCTGGATTATTTCAGTTGGTCGGAAAAGCGAACCAATTGTTCGCTTTTCCAACCAACTGAAATATTCCGGAAGATTGAATCTAAAAGCCCCATAAACATTTTCATTGAATCCATTTGATTGAATTGCGAGAAATATTTTATCAATCGAGAATTTATATGACCGAATCTTTAATAACTTCACAGTACTGTTAGACATGTTTATAAAAATGGCATCCAAAGCAGGGCAGGTTTTCCTGGTTACTCATAGCAAACACAGGCAATGTTTCTGCCAATGGACCTCCGGGTTACCCGGAGGTCCATTGGCTGACAAATTGTTGTGCACAGGCCATATGTACAGAATTTGATAGCCTTACTATGGTCATAACGCGTAGATTAACGCGCAGATCGACGTGCTATTTGTGCGCATTTCATGATAGGATTTCTCGTTTTAACTGTAATAGTTGTTATTCCCGAATCTCAATTGATCGATTGTTACTTTCGGAATATAGTCGACATAGATATAGAAACATGTTTTCCCGAAATCTGAATGTTACTAAAATGCAACTGAAAATTCAGTTTGGCCTCCCACGCATGCACCTTGGACATTTATCTCAAATGTGGAAAAGAAATCAGTTCTCTAGATGCCTTAGGTCGTGTTTAGACGTCATTCGTCTCGGAGGTTGATCTATTACATTGCCTGGATATAGCCTTAACAAGACGATAACAACCGAATCTGAAATAAGTGACAGTTCGACTTGAATTTCTCATACTTTCACTGCGTGATCACAAGGGCGAAGTTTATCTACCAGTCAAAGATAATTTACAATTGATATTTAACAAAAATACAAAAAAATTATTATTTACAAAAACAAAACCAGTTTTTTTTCTCGTAATGCAGAAACATAGCGTAAAATGAGAGAAACATCACTGCACTCTGCCACCGAAATTCTGTTTTTCTTTTCCTAACGTAACGGAAGTATCCGTCCGGCGATATTCAAAATAATCGCCATCCAAATGTTTTTGCGTTCACTTTTTTGCCTCGAAAACATGGCGTATGATCCATCATTGGGACGGGTTCAGGTCATAACCAATGTTTTGGAGACAAAGAATGAAACTGTTTAGTTATTTAAGAATTGTTTTGAAAACTTCTTCCCAGATGTATTAGTTAACAAGCTAAACCACTAATTACACAGTTCTAGCTCCGCAGCTCAAATTGCCATGATAAGAAACCATGATGTGACTCCCACCCCCGCTTAAAAAGGATTTTAGAATCGGGACATTTTCATCTGAATTGGAGTTTTGCTGGTAATCATGTACTTTCAGACTGGATTTGCTTCTTGGACTTGCAACTCTTACAGTTGAAACTAGAATTCCTGTCACTACATTGTGCACTATTTTGAAGTAATAGCGTGCTTAGTAAGTGCACATTTTGTCCCTATCAAACTCAAACTGTCCCATTTGCGTAACTCAATTCCTGTACAAAAATAGCGTGCCCAACATTTTTTTCTAATAAATAAATTAACATCATTCCTATCTTCTACTGGGATACATGTATATAAAAGTGTAAATAGATATTAAAATTCGACTACATATACAGAATGACAATAGTGGATTACTACTTAATCACAACGCCATATAGTCTCCACTCGAAAAGATTTTATAATTGTTTATAACAGCACAAAAAACACTTGCAAACTTTCATCACATGGACATGTAATGAAAGTTTGCAAACGCTTCTTGTATTTTGTCCTCAAAAACTGTAATTAGTTACTAAGTGAAAAATGTATTCCACCGCGATTTTCTAGCAATCCACCCTCCACATACTGGGGTCTCAATATTTTCTTTCTGTTTGATCTGTTCAGTTCGTGATTTCACTACTGACCTCGCTAATAGCACAATATACTTTGCATTGTACAGCGCAAATGTCCGTGTGTATTCTTCTGCAGTAAGGAGCGCATTAACCAACGAGCATTTTCTGCGCTAACTGTGACACGACTTGTATTTTCAACTGTTCAGTCGGTTTCCTGCAGATGGAGGTCTGTTGCTAATCGGGGATGCCCCAGCGTGACCAAATTTGAGTTCGGTACGTGTTATTTAAATAATAAGTCGAGACGCCCATACATCACGACTACATGTATTTGTCCACAAACAACTTTTCTGAGTAACGCCCATTGACCTATTTCTCATCCCCATCATCAATACATGCCTTGAATATGCAGTTGGAATATTTCTTCAGTCGGGACTTTATTCACGGCAGACGGGACAAATTGGTTTCACCCCCCCCCCCCCACCCCCTTCCGGTGCGATTGCGATGACTAACACTGTGCAGTGTATATAACATATTTTGCATGGTTGGTTTTTAAGCTTGGTTCAAAATATAAATGATGCATTTGTTGAACAGAAGAATACTTTAGCGTTGGATTTTGGCATCAGTGACAGTGAAAAGCCACATTTTACCAGATCTAAAAACGTAACTCAGGGACCGACCTGGGCATGCGCCAGTGCGTATTTGGTTCTGAAACATCAGGACCTGGCTCTTAAATCTCAGAAATAGACTTCTCAGTTGGCGCGTAACTTCTCAGATCATATTTTGATATTCTTTCGATGGATAATCGAGAGAGACACTCTTACGTGTATTATATATATGATTATCATTTATCATTGTTGTAGAGTGCTTAAGTTAATACTTCAAGTCTTAATTACCAAGCATTAATCTTCACTGTGGTTTCTGATCAAGTCTTGGCTGCCTAAATAGGCAGCCAAGACTTGATCAGAAACCACAGTGAAGATTAATGTTTGCTATAGTGTACACTAAATGAAAAATATGAGAGCTATTACATACTTGCAGTGTGTGTTACAAACAGCAGTGTGACTCCGTAAATTGAAATCTGGCGCATGAATTGAAAAAATAGGCTCCGAGGCTAGAGCGTATTTTAAATAGTCCTGGTCGGTCCCTGGTAACTTAGTATTTCCCATCAACGGTTGAATGAAAAAATGCATGCATGTTGTTTTCGTATTTGGGACAAGACATGCAGATGCCGCCGATTCACTCTTAAGAAAGAACTTGAAGCTTACAAAAATGCTGAGATCAATGATGACATGGTGAATGAGGCAGTTGACAGAAAAGCATCAACGCGAACACCGTCGGACGCCAGAGTCTGTGAGAAAATTTGCATTTCCGTCGAAAAGAGAGAGCCATCATACCAAAGGCACAAGAACAAGGGGGCTGTTATTCCTGTGTGTAGATCTCAGAGCTGATGACATGCTTCGCCATTTTTCCACAGGACAATCTGACGAGAGTTAATGACAATAACATTGAGCGACAGAGTTGCAGCTGAGGCTCCCTACCATCGATCATGTTATCGAGATTACTTATGACCAACAGACTCCCAACGTGATTGTAGACAGAAACTGTTCGACGATTCGGAAGAGCTCTACTCTCAGTGTGAAACAGCAGTATTTGCAGAACTTTCCAGGTTCATCCGCGCTGATGTTCTAGAGAATCTCCGTATCATGAAACAGACCGATTTTCGGGAGCACGTGATTGATACCTTGAAATCTTTGGGTCATCTGGAGATGAGAAAGAGTACTAAAATGCATTTCAGACAGAATTTAGAAGCCGAGTTTGAAGAAGTTCTTCGTATATTCCCCGATGTGAATGGAAAATGTCTCGCTCTGCCAACAAGTATAACCGTGTGGGTATTAAGAGATATGGAGATCGGCCCAGATTGGCCGGATCTCACAGGGATCCAAGAAAGGGAAGTAGTAGAAGATGTGGAGATCAGTTCAGATTTGTTGGACCCTGCAGGGAACCAAGGAAGGGAAGAACTAGGAGATGAGAGGTCAGCCCAGATTGACGGGACCCCGTAGGGGACCAGGGAAGGGAAGTAATAGGAGAGAGATGAAACGGAGCCGGATTTCTGGAGAATCCGCCCATTTGCCCAATAATAAGAGTGTTCCTTTGTATAAGAGTTACTTTATTGGCTCGACTTTTCCTAAGATCCTCGATTACTTCCTCCTGTTTATATAGTTCGAATTCCTTCGGAATCTTTTGCTTCTATCTTTGTGTCTACAAGCTATTTTTAAGATTTTCTCAGATGTGTCTGTGTGATAGTACACGATGTGTACCAGTGTGTGCATACTGCATTCAGCACATGGGCACACGCTGGATGTGCTAATATGTGCATGTGTGCTAATGCACAATATGTGCACATCACATACGGCAGATGGGCACATACGGTGAAAAGAGATTCCATAGGCATAGTAAGAACGTAGTAGTATATGCATAATAAGAACACAGAAGGGGTTGCAGGAACGTGGGGCATGCGTTTGGTGAAATGTACTTGTGAGCTAATATAAGTTATCTCCGCCAACATGTATGGTACATGATTTAATACCTGGATCTCGGTTTTTAAACACCGAGCCGCAGGTGAGGTGTTTAAATGAGACATCCAGGAATTAAATCTCCATATACCATACATGTTGGAGGAAATAACGTTTTTGTCCTGTTTGAAACACAATACAAACATAGTGGAAATATATTTGTGAGCATATTTCTCAGCTCCACAATCACCAAATTCGTGATAATTAATTTGTTTTTTATAATCGCAGAAGACAACAGAGAGAGTCACATTCCTTGGGTCGTTAAGGAAACGAGTAAACAGTATTTTGTTGACATATCGTCCCCTGAGTTCCAATGTGTTCTATGTGCCTACTGGCACATAGAACACATTGGTACTCAGGGGACGAATTATTTGCTTTCATTTTATTTTTATGATTGAATTGTCTGAAATCTGATGATATTTGTGACTATTATCAGGTTTTTTGGTTCGATTTTTATGTCGAGGCGAGCCAACGCGGAAAGCTTTCGTTTAAACCATTTTCCCCCGATGTTTCGAGTGCGCTTATACCCTGGATGTTGCACGCTCTCATATACCTTGGATGTTGGGTGCATCCTTTGTCGTGGCTATTTGTCCAAGGCATTCTGACCAATCAAAAGACAGAAGGGACAATGCACAATGTGCGCACAACACATACGGCACATAGGCACCTGCTAGATATGCGGATATGTGCTTGTGTGCTGGTACATCACACGCAGCACCTGGGTACATACGACAAAAAGGATTCTGCAACAGAACGTTTTTCAAAAAGAGATTTTCCTAGTGGGATTCCGTAAGAAGGATATCTGTTGGAGGAGATTTATTCGAGGATAGAGTGGGCTCCTACCACCTGATTGGCTTCTGGTTTCTAGATCACCAACACCTGCATAGGTCTATCTAAGACCGTGACTTGTCCAAATTCGCCATCGTCTGTTTATTAGTGTTCAACCGATGATCGGAACCGGCCACCACAATCGGCCGATTATGGGCAATCGGATGACAACGTCAACGGCCCCTGGAATGTCGATTCAACCGATTGTTGACAAGCATTTTGTGATCATTCATTAACCGCATTTTATTATCTTCTGCAATTCTTCAACTGTTAATGTAAAATGATGCCAGTGATACCATTCAATAAAGTTGAGAAACAACCGCAATGTGTTTTTTTTAATCTCTCCAGACGCACCTTTATGGGATGTTCAAGTTAAACGACATGTACAGCTTATACAATTGAGCGTACTTAAGGCAATCGCCAGTTCATACCGGAAAAGTGAAGGTGGCACTCTAATGACTGTGGTCACAGTAAAATTACCAGTCGCGTGCACTTGGGAGGTAAACGTGGCTCTAAGAGAGCCACGTTTACCGCCCAAGTGTGCGCGACTGGTAATTTTACTGCGACCCCAGTCAACGAAGTTTAACACTGTAAAAAATGTTCAGCTTAATGTACTTCTTTCGAGCTTCGACTTGTCTAGTTGTGCACGGTATTATAATCGGAATCGGCATCAGAATCGACCGATTGTGAGCTCAAATAACCGGTAATCGGTCGGTGACCATTTTTGGTAATCGGTTGGACACTACTGTTTATCCTATGATTAGCTTCTACTGTAGTCTCTATCTACCACCCTTGTAGCCTAGTAGACAGCGTGTGTACTTATAGGAAAATGCACAAGTTGCACACAATACAAGCACATACGGTGAAAGAGAGAGGATTCTATAGGCATAGGCAGACGAAAGAAGTGATTCCATAAAACGTGGAAATGATGTTTGGTGGGTTTGCTGGTGTGCTAGTGCACAATGTGAACACAATGCATGCAGCACATGGACACATGTCAGATGTGCCGATATGTACTTATGTGAAAAATTATGTAGTCAAAGACATTCCCTGAATGGGATTGACATAGTGGGGTTCTGTAAAAGGGATTTCATAAGTGGGATTCCTTAAGCGGGGTTCCATGCTCCTCTATAGATAGTCTTACCATTGGCTTCCACCATGGTTTCAGCTATCTATCCTATAATTAGCTTCCACTATTCACCCAATTCTATAGTCTTCTACCACCCTTTCAGTTTTGTACGATTACTACTTACCCGTGGCTCTACTACATGATTACTGGCTGTCTCTGCTCGTCTATCCACCCCCTTCGCCGACCAATCGGCCCGTATCAGTCTTAGCCCAGTGTATTGCTTGGATGGCTTGCATATAAGAAACTGTCTGTTGATCCTATTGAAACTTGTGTGCTACTATTATTCTCCAGACATCAGAACTAAATAAAGAAATTTGGGGTGATCTGAGGACTGATGGGGACTGGTGGAGACTAGTGGAGGATACCTATGGTATGGTAGTATGCTACTGGAGGCTAGTTGACGTAAAAACCCGTGGTTTCTACAACTGGGCATCAACATCTCCTATTACTTGCCTTCTTGGTTCCCTGTTTGGGCCGGCCAATCTAGGCCGATCGCCACCTCTCCTACTACTTCCCTTCCTTGGTCCCTTGCAGGGTCCGGCCAATCTGGGCCAATCTCCACAGGAAACATGGAATGAAAAAATGAAGAATAATGCATTGAATCATCCAAACTTAAGAAAAAACATTAAAAAAAACAAATAAAAAATTCCGCCTGATACGTCACAGGATCGAGAAATTTGTAAACAGTAGAAAACATTGAATCTGCATATGAATGTTTTGGAGTCCAGCGGTGGTGGCATCCACTATGGTTTTTATAGGAATCAAAGGAATTATGATTATCAGATAAGTTGCAGTTGGATACCCAGATGAGCACTAACGCACTTGGAACTACTCGGTCAAAAAATTGTCAAAGAGGAACTACCGATCTCTAAAGTTGGATTCACGAGGGCTCAAAGCGCTATTCTCTGCCCCTACACTCACCCTTCGTGTCATTATCACACGCTCTCATATAGTAGTAATAATGGGGTAATGACAGGGGAGTGCAGGGGTAGATGGAGAGGCCCGGGTTACAAGCCCCTGTTGTTGGATTTTTGAGTGCCGATGATTCTCCGTTGTCTCGGGCGTATCTATGTAAAGAATTCTTTTTTTGAGAACCCTGCATATGCACATTTTGATGGATTGCCCGAAGCAGAGATGTATCTTATGATGTCAATGCCGAGCGATCATCAAACACTCCTGCTGTGATACCAGGATTATGTTCAGACGGAGCAAATTCTGTTAGATTTTTCTGAAATGTTTCATGATTTTGATTTTTTCACAGGATCAGTTCAATGTTTCTTTCATTTCCCGATGTGGGGAAGATGCCACAGCTCATTTCTGTCAAAACGACCCTTTGCCGCACCACAATTTTGAGTTATATACGAATAACTACGAAATCGCCTAATTGGACGCCATCTTGATTTTCTCATATAAAGCTACCAACTTGGGCGGGCTATCATGCATCAGTGTGAGCCTATGGTGTGAATATAAAACACACAGTGGATATTTGCCCGGAAATTTGGTAATAAATTGCCTATTTAGGCCTACCTGGCTCATGGACCAAACATGATTAGTAGCATGAATTATTATTAGTGGCAAGTGTTTGCGATCATCGCAACATGTGTTCAGTGGTAGCTCACTTGAATTAATTAATATACTTAAACCTTTACATGCCACAAATAGAGCATAGTAGAGCATAATAATAGAGAATAACTAAAACTTTTCATTTTCGCTTCAAAAACATAGCTTATGGCCTCTTATTGGAACGAGCACGTTGAGCTCGTTCCATTGAGAGGTCTTAAACTATGTTTTGGAAGCGAAAAGTGAAAAATAAATAAAAAATTTAATGACATTTTCTGTGAACAGAGCTGGCCGCGTTTGGTAGTTATGTTTTCAAAAGAGTTAAATAATTTGGAACATTTATGGACTCCTGTATTAAAACACATAACATACAAAATGCTTTTGTTCAAAATATTTCAAACCTCGTTCAGTCTCGTCGTTTAAAGAAAGTCATAAAGAATGAGAAGAGGTTCTCTACCAACAAACAAGCTAAAAGTTACCATTCAGTCAAAATGTTGTAAAATTCAACAAAGAAATAAAATTTAACTGATAATTATTATATTCAAACAATATGAGATTGAGAGGAGGACGTATACCACCTTTTATAGACTTTTGTTAAAGGACAGTTAATTTCTACCTTGTATTTGGGCCTGCATTATCTGATCCTCACGAGAAAGAATTGGGGGTCAACGGGGTTCTATTGTATCTGTTACCCTTTTCTGAGTGAAAATCGATGGCATTATTGATGCAAGTGAGAATGTGGTAAATCCTTCATTGTATGTGGATGGCTTTTTTATTTTGCTTTTTTCTCAATCAGAATACTAAATAAAAGTTACATTTTCCCAGCTGAGGTTCAAGATTTACAAGTGGCGGTTCAACACATCGAGAATGTGCAGGAAAGGTATCGATGATTTTCTCAGACTCCCTTTCTCGTTGCTATCTTTACTCAACACCAAATTGAAGATCCTCTGATTTGGGACCTTCGTGAGATTTTGAACACAATATCGTCTGATCCATGTGATATCATGTTTTGCTGGTTACCCGGACATGTTGGTATCACCGCTAACACCCGAGGAGACAGTGCAGCAGAACAGGCTTTTTACACTGGCCTATCACAGATTTTAAAATACATTTCAGTGATTTACAACCACAATAACTACATCAAATCTATGTAGCATATGGACTTGGTGGGCGACAAATAACAAGTTCCATCGCTTCCGACCACATATTATAAATATACGTCTGTTAAACTTTGTAATTCTGACACGGTGTCATACAAGACATAAACATTCTTTTTTGTGACATTGTAATATGCGACTAAAATGCGTTCCTTGTCGGTATATCGTCCCCTGAGTTCCAATGTGTACTATGTGCCAGTAGGCACATAGAACACATTGGAACTCATGGTACAGTGGAGCACCTTCTTCTACAGTTCATAGACTTTAATTTTGTCAAGGGCCAATATCATATTGTACGATCTCGTAACATTTTGAACTCTGATGGTATCTGTTCTGCCAGTTGAATGGCAGCAATTTGAAGAGTCATTGTTCATCATTTGAGGAATAGACCAGTTAATATTTCCAACGTGCAGCCCAATATTGCTTGGTCTGCCTAACGTATTCACTTAGCAGTCAGCATATTTAATGGAATTATGAGGCATCATATTCCTGAGCCGGAAAAGCGGCCTCTTATGTTCAAATGGTAAGAGATCTTTTATCATATGACTCGTCCGTTTTGTTCACTTTAAAACATTTGATATTTTGTTTCCATATTAATCAGTGATAAATAAAGCCTTCCGTCAATTTCATTGGTCAATTTTAAAACTAGACAGTTTGATTGGCTGAACAAAATACAACTGGGCCACATTTTCATAATTGGCATAATTGGAGTTGGGAGCTTTCATTGGTCAATTTCAAAACTGGACAATTGGATCGGCTGAACAAAATACAACTGGGTCACATTTGCATAATTTTAGGAGTGAGAATTTACGTTATCTGTCCTATTTAGGGTGGGTTATATTGTATTAATATTTTACCTTGTTACAAGAAAAACGCCATTCATTTTTTTTTATATTTCGACTTTTTGCTTCCAAAACATAGGTTATGACCCCTCATTGGAACGAGCTCAACGAGCTCGTTCCAATGAGGGGTCATAACCTATGTTTTGGAAGCAAAAAATTAACATTTTTAGTTATACGAGGATGTTTTTTCCAAGTGCCGTCTGCAACTCAAGTTAGGTGATGGGTTAAAAAGTCATACTAAGTGGCTAATTTGTGCGTGTGTGTGTCATATGATAAATAAAATATGAAATGAGTGTTTTTCTCATATAATATTTACGAAACTCGTCCGAATTTTCCGTTTGGGCTCGCCAGAGGCTCGCCAAAACGGAAAATTCTTAGACTCGTTTCATAAATATTATATGAGAAAAACACTCATTCCATATCCTCTATATATCATACAAGCCCACAATAAATTCTGTCATTTCTCAAAGAAATCAATCGTTTAAATAAAGTTTAATATTATTTGTGCTCTTTCAAACAAGTCTCTAGTCTCAAATCAACCGACTAATTTATATAGTAATCACACTACTATTCGTATCATCACAAATTACTGCCCAAACAACTCGTGTCTTTGTCATGTAATTATCATAGCTGATAACGACGTGTTTTCCGATACTACCGTTTTCTCGCCACGATATACAGTTAAAACTAGAAGTCCTGTCACGAACATTGCGCTTATCTAGGCTTAATTGCGCGTAGGAATTGCGCGGAATTGCCATATCGAATGGCATCCAAAGCACGACAGGGTCTCCTGGTTACTCATATCAAACGCAGGCAATGTTTCTGCCAATGGACCTCCGGGTTACCCGGAGGTCCTTTGGCAGAACCATTGCTTGTGCACAGGCCATATGTACAGAATTTGATAGTCATACTATAGTCATAACGCGTAGATTAACAGATCGACGTGCTATTGTGCGCATTTCATGACAGGATTTCTAGTTTTAACTGTAGCTACAAATATTGACGTGACGTTTACACCCATAAATGAAAAAGAAGCGACAGCAACTTCGTTAATTAAGGAATTAATTAAGTAAATTAAAGCGAATACAGAAACAATAATTATCTTATTGTCATTACATAACGAAATATCACGATGAAGCGGTAATCGGTTTCCTATTTATTTATTTATTTATTTATTTATTTATTTATTTATTTATTTATTTATTTATTTATTTATTTATTGGAGTTTAAAGACACTTTCGACAGACAGTTTTATGGGTTGAGGAAGTACCCGGAGAACCACCGAGCAGTGGCGAGCAGCTATCAGACTCTCCAACTTACTAACTCCACACAAGCATTGGTTGAAGACAAGTGCACCATTGATGTGCCGTACGCCTTAGTACACAGCGTCACGTGCCCCCACGAGGGATTACATGCCTAGCCCAAAGACATAGCGCAGTTACCCCTGGCGGGGATCGAACCCTTGACCTTTGGTTTGACATCCAATGACGTAGCCACTGAGCCACCACAAGCTCACGAGCTTGTTCGATCTGATCGCGATACCATTGTTACCAAGACGCGACACATTAACGTAGATGGACAGAGGCCTAAAAAATAATGCAAACTCAAAATCCTGAGATGAAATGCTTTCGCGTTTCGTTTTCCACGGACGTGCTTTCACAATTCTATGGATAGGAAAGCGAACGGAGAATGTCGCCCTGATCGCGACCCAGTCGAGATCCGGTTGAAATCTCATCTCCGCTTTCTTTGATGAAAGTACCAAGGTTTCAAGGATGACAAAACTAAGGGTTGGATATAACTGTGCCATTTGGACTTGATTTGAAGTGGAGTCACTGATTATTATTAATTATAACTGTTTTGATTCTTATGATTTGTCGCGGCCCCCTAATGAGGAAACCTACCTAACTCTGTACTCCCATCCCGCTCCATTCGCCAGTAAATCCCTCTACAATCTGCCCTTTCATTGCGAAGCATTGAGATACAACCTGTTTTAAATATCCCCAACTACAATATTAACCCTTAATTCTCTCTGATCCACTTATGGGTTGTTTTTTCATAATATTTTTCCATTAGTATTTCAAGAAGTCGTATTGTACTAGGTCGGTATCTGGGGCACACTATAAGTTATGGGGCTATCAGGGGGTAGATATGGTGTGGTATAAGGCGAAGTGAGATCAATATTAGGCTAGGCCTCAGGCCGAGCCTAATTGATCTTGCTGAGCCTTATATCACAGCATATCCGCCCACTGAAAGCCCCATAACGTATTAATTATGACAGTCCTTTGAAAGAGATAGCCATAAGTGTAATTTATGTTCGATATCGATCAACCTTCAAGTTCAATCATTCAAATCAAAACAAAACAGACGTTACGATTTACAGTCCAGGGGGAGTAACTCGAAAATATTTGCATGAACTGAGAAGGGCAGATTATTCGGGTAAGGATTCTCGCTTGAGTTCGTCTCAGGCAGTGCCATTTGGCTTCTATACATGTCGTTTTAGTGGTTTATTTATTGTATTTATTTGCATTTGTTTATTAAAATTTCTCAAAGACTGGAAGAAACGTATTATAGTTGTACGTTGCTCAACAGACACACACGCGAATTTATTTGTTGTTCGTTGAACACGCGAAATTAGGGAAAACATCGAAGCGAGCGTTGGATGTCAAAAACAAAATGTCGGAACTGACTGTATATAAGCTCTATATACGGTCAGCTCGATGATACACAGTCTCATATACGGTCACTAGATATTGAATAACAATTACTGGCATAATAATACAAATTGTTAACCAAGCATACATGCAACCCTACATGCAATCGATTGTTAAAGTTTCTGACAACGTCACTACGTTAACTGTTGTTGTAATAATATTGGTTTGGAAGTTTTACACAATATAGTGCAGCCCAGTTTGTTTATGTTTCTCAATTGAAGAACCATGTTAATCGCATATAACCTCCAAACACCAAACCATTTACTACATATTCAGTACAAATGTGACCTTTTAATTGCATTTTTTGTCAAAGAGTAAATTCATGTTAACCATTTAACCCCACGAATGGGGAAAATCCACCCGAGTAGTTTACAAATTAAGCAGTTGCTTTTTTTTTTCTTCAAATACTCTCATCAAAAGCATTTCATGTGAACCTCATTGGAACGAGCTCGTCGAGGATGCTCGTTTCGCAGTTATTTCATCAACCCAGTGACTTGCAACCATTTTACTTTTTTCTACATTTTTCCACACGGAGAGCTGAATGAAATGTTGTTTAACCCTTTACCCAACGTAACGGCCAAAACCGGCCAGCGCTATTCTCAAAAATCGCAAATGAATTTTCATTAATATTTTTCATTTTTGTCTCAAAAACATAGGTTATGACACCTCGTTGGAACGAGCGCGTCGAGCTCGTTCCAACGAGGGGTCATAACCTATGTTTTTGAGACAAAAATGAAAAAAATGAGTTATTCGAGAATTTTTTTTTACAAGTGTCGTCTGCTTTTCATGTTAGGTAAAGGGTTAAATTACAAATCAGTCCTTGACCTTTATTTCATTTATTATTAGTCCAGTGACGTCGTGAGGTACACGATAGGATTATCTACTAAACATGTTATCGTTAAACAGAGGATATCTAATGTTTTCTTGTGAATACCGGGATTTATCTCATGAGTGAGTGAGAGAATTCGTATTTTCACGAGCAGCTTGCTGCGAGTGAAAATACAAATTCTCTCACTCACGAATGAGATTAATCCCGGTATTCACAAGAAAACATTAAATTTCTTTTTATTATACCCCTTTCATTTGAAGCTTCAACTGAAACGATCCAAACCGACGCCCATACCACGCCAGAAATCTGTTTACACACTCAGTTGATCGCTGTTTCCGCTGACACAGATCACATTGGATGTTGTTTACATACACAAAAAATAGTTTTCGGGATTGTTGGCGAAATGACGTAATTTTTAGCCACAAACAAATTCAGTAAAATGAAATTGCTACTTCATTTTCGCTTCAATAATAATTCTTCAACATTGAATTGAAATAATCCAACAATTTAATTCTGAAACAGTGAACAATTTCGATCGCGCATTAATACATTTTGGCATTCTATCGTGATCTGCCGCGTCTTGTTATACTCACTAGTGGAGCGAGAACAACTTTTGTTTTGCGCTTGTGAAAATTCATTTGTAAATTTCAAGTTCACACGAAATGTTAATCACCGAGGTGTTTGATCTCACTAGTGAGAGGAGAACGCAATTTTTTTGTGATATTATTAAAGCTGGGTGGATTTGCCCTGTTACAATTAATGGGAGAGTGCCTATCTCCTATTAATTGTAACAAGGCAATAATATATGAACAAAATTTTGACAACCAAAAAAGCTTAGCACGCCCAGGGACACGGAAATTATTTGAAGTAGAATTTGGACGATGCGGCTCATACGGCACGCATGACAATTGTTATCAGTTAACAGAGGCGCCACGCTTTGTAACAAGACGCTATTTGCTACAGTTTGTTTGTTTTTTTATTATCAATTTTTATCAACAAAACTCCCAAACACATGCATAAAATGAAACCCTAATATACTTCAAATAGCATATTTTGTAATGTACAAATTCCCCCATATTTAACGAGAAAAAAATGTTTCGTCGTTTTGGGATTCGTCTTGTTGGGATCGTCTTTTTGGATATTTTCCCAATTCGTCTTGCTGGGATTCGTCTGGTTGGAATGACACCAATTGCATATATTACCCAAACAGCGCAGACAAAACTATTCAGCCAAAACGCCCAAGAACGTTATTAAAATTCCAAGATTCTGCCAAACTAGTAAATGAAAGGAAACTTATTTATAAAAACATATTCAAAATGGCTAAGATGTTGTATTTCAAAGAGAACGCTTCTATTGATATGAAGTGCAATGTATATGAAAGGGATTGGAATCTCGGGTTGGCAGTCAGTGACTCGCTCAGGCCAGAGGAAGGTCTGGAGAGAAATTCTCACCTGATAGTGTGTGGAACAAAATATATATGAGCGCGGGGTTCATAAGGCCCATTTGTAATCAGAAGTCCACCGAGGGACACAGAAATCATTTGAAGTAGAATATGGACGATGCTGCTCATACGGCACGCTTGACAATTGTAATCAGATGTCAGCCGAGGGACACTGAAATCATTTGATGCAGGGTATGAACACTGAGGCGCATAAGACACGCTTGTACAATATCAGAAGTCCACCGAAGGACATGTAAATCAGGCGATGTCCATTAGCTATTAGCTACGCATCTCGAGTGAAGCGAGTGCGGAGAACTCAAACAAAATTTGAGACCTGTTTGTGGAAGGCATGGAGCTCAATGTTCGTTAGTTTATGACGCTGTGGATATAACTACATTATTGAGTGGCCCGTGACGTGTGAAGAGTATGTGTAGCTGAAGGTGGTGCTAAGGAGACAGAGATGGCTGAAAATGTGATTTATGTTTGGAGACGCATGGATACATTCTATGAAACTAAAAGTATTTTACGTTGAAGTAATGAGTCACGTGGCATCCAAAATAATAGAAGATTGATAGTATGAAAGAAACAATGAAAAATTAAAACACACCAAAATTGGCGTTTTTGATATCAAAAACATCAAACTTGCCCAGCACAGGGTTAATAAATATGAAGATGTCCCCAAAAGGATGAGAGTGCCAAAGAAATCTCACTATGAGAATGGAGTAACAAAGTTTCTAACAAATGTCTTGTGGTGGACAAATGATAAAAATAACTGTTTCTCCACAGCCGCGTTAAGAATAAATGCCACCCAATTCTTTACATGGGTTGGGGCCGGGGTGTGAGGGAGCTATTTATAATATCGTCGCCTGCGTGCTAGAATGTTCTATGTCCCATACGGGACATAGAACATTCTAGCACTCAGCCGATGATATCTCAGTAGTCCAAGTCTAAGCCTTACCCAGGTTGACTGATCTAACCACGTGACCTTGGACTGACGGGTGATGCCATAAACTGCTCTTTCACTTCGGACAGCTTTCAGACCGCTTATGTTGGTAATTATTCACCAAGGATTCAAAAGCATCCAATATGTTATTTTTAACAAAATTGAGAATACAGACAGATATATTGTGTAACCATTATTGTGGTGTGTTTTCTTGGGCATTTTTTACTATAATTTGGGGGAACATTTCGACCTTTTTCACCCTGGTGCTGGGATCGTTTGATGGAAATTAAAAAAACGCATTTTTGGTTTATTTATTTTTTTTAATATTCCATTCTCCCCTACATAATACAATTCCTTCGTTATCACAGAGATGCCACATGACTTATCACTTAGTACCACATTTCTTGGCAAAAGCCCGCACATTTTCAAACACAAACAAAATTTTCAGCCTTATCTGTCCAATTAGGATCACCAGAACTCTTATCTTGTGCTAATCGTAGAAGGCGGAAGTGCGTCAAACCCAAGCGCTTGAGAGCTGTGTTGAAGTGAAAACAAAGTTGTGTGAGAAACAATACATATGAATATTACGGGAAGAAAATCCAATTACGCCGTGAGAACCAGGAAGATGCATTTTCAGTACAGTGGGCACAAAAGTGGGCACAGAATTTTCTACCGGATCGCGACTGGATCGCAATCGCTCGGAATTCCCTGTCCACTCTTCTCCCTACAACATATAACCTTATCAGTGGGAAAAATAAATGCGACAACACTGAAAATCAGTTTCTCTTTCTGTTTGCGTTCCTTCTCACAGATATGGCTCACAATTTCGTCAATGGAAGAGATTTATGGGAAAGTTAGCCCCCACCCCTTAACCCTTTACCCAACATAACGGCCAAAACCGGCCATCTCTCTTCTCAAAAATCGCCAAATAATTTTCATTATTTTTTTCATTTTTGTCTCAAAAGCATAGGTTATGACCCCTTGTAGGAACGAGCTCGTCGAGCTCGTTCCATTGAGGGGTCATAACCTAGGTTTTTGAGACAAACATGAAAAAAATTAGTTATTCAAGAATTTGTTTTGCAAGTGTCGTCTGCTTTTCATGTTAGGTAAAGTGTTAATTTCTTTCAGCTGCCAGTAAATTTAACACTAAGGTATGGAGATTTTTATATACAAATTGAAATTTCGAAATGTAAGCAAATTTGTATCGTCGATATACGGATCATTTCACAAACCCCAGGCATCTACACGTAGAGAGGAATAAAAATACAGAAGCTGGCTTTCTACAGTTTTTTTTTCTTGTCAATCAGTTTGGACGTTTGACTGTTAGCCTCTGTTGAAACCATTCAAAAATAAGAAAACGGCGCTTTCGCCATTTTTTCATGTTCTGTCAGGTTCTGTTGCTTCTTTTCTGTTCATTATATCAACAGCATGCGCATCGTGATATGAAATAAGGCAATGACTTTTCCATTAATATAAACGTCTTTTCATTAGTGAAAAGTTTTTTTTTAATTAACCCTTTACCCAACGCAGACCATATCAAATTTTTTTATATTTTTCTATTTTTTTCAAAACATTTTTAGAAATCCATATCATTGGATCCCTCACTGGAACGAGCTTGCTCAAATGATTGGTCAATATAATATGGTTGTGTTGAAATTTTTGGAAACACTTTTTTCCAACTGCTGATTTTGTATATTACGCTGGAGGATGCGACCGATTCGTTAGGTAAAGGGTTAACAGGGGTATTTAGTTACCCAGGATATGATTTATTTGCAACATTCTGATGATAAATACTAATTCTGTACATTCTTGTCTGACGGATAGCATGAATACGATCAAACAGAATATAATAGATGAATCCCTTATATTGACAGTACTGAAGCCAATGAACTAGGTAAATTAGAGGTATAAGTATAGGCTTTTTCAACAGGACAGAATAGACAAGAGTTCACTGCTTGGAGTGACGTACGGTGTTTATTCTCGAGTGGGATGCGGAAGGTTATTTTCAAGAGGCGCTAGCCGAGTGAAAATAATCCCCGCATCCCACGAGAGTATAAACATCGTACACTACTATATGTGCAACACAAATACCCCTCCTGCGTCATCCAAGAGCAGTTTCCCAAGGTCGTTCAACTTGTTTTGACGGTTAGAAATATCGGCGCATGAACACAAAAAAACATGAATGAATGAACTGATAATATGACGTCATCAGAAAGGAATGCAATGACGCTCGTTTTCAAATGGAAATTCAAGTGACGGGAGATATGAACTTATGAAGGAAATCAACACATTTTAAAGAAATAATTCAATCAGTCACCATGAATGAGTAGTCATGTTCAGCTTCTTATAACTTTGTGTGGATGTATTCATAGTTATTGTTCTCTGTCAGTCGGAGTATCAAGAAGAATATTTGTCGAAGTGGACTGGGTGTTATCGCTGGATTTCGAGGCGGGACAACTACAATGGTAAAAGTAGTCCGTCATGACTGGGAGTAGGATATCGCCGTAGGAGTTGAATGATACTTTCGAGGTCGTGGGAGTTGAATGACACTTTCGAGGTCGTGGGAGTTGGATATGGTTTTTATTTACAAAGGCAAAAGCTGTAGAAATATAATAAATATATGTATTCGACAAACAAGGATATTTTCTATAACAAGGGTCCTGTGGAACGTCGAAATTCGATTCGATTCAACTCATCCCGATGATTCTATTTGCATCATGCCGTTTTTGGATTTTTTTCTAATCGTGGTTATGCTCTCAAAATCCTAGCATGTACCAAGTCTTTCCTCGTGTCCTCTTCTTGTACTATCAGGTCTCCTGTACAGGTGAACTGATAGTAGAAGAAGTGTTCAAGGAGGTTCCGCTTTTGAATCACTGTAATTCCGTTTCTAGAATATTCCGTTTTTTATTGATTTTCCCAAAGAGACGAGTGTCCGTTGAATACAACACTGGAGTGCGAACTGGGAGATGGGTTGCGAGAATGAAGGACATGTGGTTGGTAGGTACCACAAAGGCAAAAGAGAGGGTTAGTATACTTATCGGAGAGGCGGGGGGGGGGGGGATTGGGTACGGTATGCCATCAGGCAGTTCATCTCAGAGTGTTGAGGAGGTGAGGAGAGGCGTATGAATAAGGTGGCATTTGGAAACATAGGGCAAATCAAGGCCTTTTCCCCTGAGAACCGCGACAAAACAGTTGCCGGCCAAAGTATTGTCATTATTATTACTGGCAGAATTAACTATTATGAAAAGGGGCACTTTCTAAAACTTAAAGACAGGTTCCATTCGATTCTAAATCCTCCAATTCGATTAAAGAGTTGGTCCGATGTGAAAGTTGAGATCGGCATGGACCTATCTATAACCTATATGCAATTAACGAGTCAATCCTGAATCAAAGATATGATAAATATTTTTTTTTATATCATGTTCACCTTTGTTATTACAGTTAAAACTAGAAGTCCTGTCATGAAATGCGCACAAATAGCACGTCATTTAATTTACGCGTTATGACCATAGTAAGACTATCAAATATCTACATATGGCCTGTGCACAAGAATTGTTTCAGCCAATGGACCTCCGGGTAACCCGGAGGTCCATTGGCAGAAACATTGCCTGTATTTGCTACGAGTAATCATGAGAACATGCAGTGCTTTGGATGACATTCGATATGGCAATTGCGCGCAATTCCTACGCGCAATTAAGCCTAGATAAGCGCACAGTTCTGGACAGGACTTCTAGTTTTAACTGTACCTGTGAAAAGCCGGTGTGTTAAATTTTAGCTTCTAACCCCAACTACCGGTGTAAAGCTTCTACTGCGGTTAAAACGTTTTCAATGGGAATTCCATTACATAAATTGAGTCCTATAGAAGGAATTACACCCAACTAGACCTTTGATATAACCCAATTGACTGACGTCGATACATTCACACTTCGCTATGCTTAATTCAAACATACGACGTTTTGCGGTACTATCTACTACATCGTATGACGTTTAGAATACCTACAATTGAATATTTAAAATAAAATTTAAGAATTGTTAATAATAATTTGACTTAGAACGCAAGGTAAATTCGATCAACTTTGACGAATTGTCTAGCTATCAATCAAGCATTCACATGCAGCCTGAAGTGCTGTCCACCGGCGCAGATGCAAACAAAACAAACCAATGTATTTGCATTAGAATTAAAGTATAACATATTGGCTCTTTTATATCCATAGCTTTCGGCTAAAGACCTTCATCGGTGAAAATGAACACAAAATATATATTACATGCTTTCAATGTGAGTTACAATTTGCAATGACAGTTCTAACGTTGAATCTATCTCGAACGTAAGTTGATTTTGACGTCATCTTCACGTTGAAATCTGCACCGCTATAGTCCCGCTAGTTTTACGTCGCGACCAACCTCTATTAAGCCTGGGAGCCGCTGCTGTCGACTAGGAAAGGAGGACCGTTTTATCGGAAAGCTGGAGACTCAGTTTGGGAAAGGCTTCAATGGCAGGCTTAATAGAGGTTTCAGCGTCCTTATTCATTCAGCCATGCAAAACAATTGTCAATACAAATCCCACAGTCATAGAAGTTAAGGCAGAAAAGCACACCCAAAAAAATATTAAATCCAAAAACGGGCTAACATCAACCCACATTATCCGCTTATTTGTTTCTCTGTCATCTTTTTCGTCATTCCTTTCGTGCCTGGACCCTCTGTCGTTTGTCAATTCCGACTGGCTGATCCGAGTGTTCTTCCATTTTCGAACAAACCTTTCCAGTGAGAGTGGTGGTTGTGCATTACTATGGTACAATAATAAACTCAGCACTGTCATGAATACCATAACGGAACTTATCATTAGTAACATTGCTGTGTATATGCTGAGAAGAGATATGCGTTCGGCATTGCGTGGCAAAATATCTGTCATAAAGCTGAGAAACACCGCAAATGACAAAAAAATGGTGACGGAATAAGACAGGCGCTCTCCAGATTCTATTGGTACTTTAAAAATGAGCAGATTTAAACATGCTAAAACAAATACAGGCAACAGGATATTTAAAACATATAAAGCTGAATGTCTTGTAAGGATGATCTTATACTGCACAGATGAATGCTGATGATACAAGGAATTTATGTTTGACACGTATACTTCTGAGCGATCAAGTTTCCATTCACCATGGTTAATGTAAGCTGATGTGTTGATCGCGCTCTGCGTGGCTATCATTTTCACTTCCGATGAGGTATAACTCCATGATGTCATTCCCCAAGAGCAGTTTTGTGTATCAAATGGAAAGGCTCTCAAGTTCATCCTACAATTGGTTTTGTAGATGCCTCCAGGGAACCAAACTACTCGACCACTACTCTGCACGGCCACGTTGACAAATGTGGATGTGATCGGCATCATCTTATTGTGAAAATTAATTATTGCAAAATCTGGTATCCATATATCGCTTTGCATCAGTATTAACTTGTCTTCACCCCCAAAGTCACTAGCATTCCATTGTAAAAACTCATCATACCATGTAAGTGCGAACCAACCTGATGTTTCTATGTGTTGTCCATGCTCGCTGAAGTGAACTATTGCCATTAAATTGAATTCCACGTTAATAAATAAAGTTTCAGTTCTTGATTTCACCGGCCGCAGTCTTCTGTTGTAGTTTTTTGTTACATTATTGAATAACCGGACTGCGTCGGAAAGCTCTGCATTGTCAACAGCAGCCGTCCTTTCTAATGATGTAGCCACAAACCACACGCAAATTGTAAGAATTACTTGCCTTGAAGCCATAATAAAGTCCTATTCCGGATACAAATGTTATCGGAGCGGTCTGCAGTTGTATCCACGCAAATACAAATGTGCAGGAGTTATATATCGTCCGGACATTATAAACTGTTTCTTTCGCATCAATACATCTTTAATTATGTTGTTGGCATAACGAATATTGATTAAGAGTTGGGATTGTCTCCTTCAGGCTTTTACCGATCTTGATTTAACCCTTTACCCAACGAATTGCCCGCTTCCGCCCGCGTAATATCCCAATTCAGCAGTTGAAAAAATATTATTTTTCAAAAAAATTCAACAAAACCATATCATATGACCCCCTCGTTGGAACGAGCTCGTCGAGCTCGTTCCAACGAGGGGTCACATCATATGGTTTTGTTGAAATTTTTTGAAAAATTTAAAAAAATGATATTTAAAATAATATTTTTTTTTTTGGTATCGTCTGCGTTGGGTAAAGGGTTAAAGCACGAACATATTCAAGGATGGCTCTCTATTTCTGCAGGTCTATCCGCTGTAAAGTATAGTGCCGTGAGAATCTCAGATTACTGGTCGAATCTAATCCCGAACCGAATCAGGCAGATCAATTCGAATCTTGACTCGAATCGAATTTTACGGCTCCTCAAGTTGTAACCATTGTTTAATATACGCTAAACGATAGATTTAAACGAGCAAATTGCGGAAAGAGAGAAATCGTAACCCCACTGTGAAGATATAGAAATTTTCACTTTCACGGTATCAATCAAAATGGCGGTTTTCAAAGAATCACTTCAAGGAGAATATGAGTCAAATTATCACTGAAAATGATCAATTTGTTCTTGAAACATGTATATTGAAAAGAAAATCTAGTGTTTCTGGGTGGATACCGATCATTTCCAGCAATAATTCAACACGTATTCACGTTGAATTGATGCATGAAACCCGCTAGTCCAATCATGGCCTGAAAGTCCGTGATATAAGTTTTTGGTTTGGTCCGTCCTTTCAAAGGACGCACCAAACCAAAAACTTATATTACGGACTTCCAGGCCATGTTTGGACTAGAAACCCGCCAGCTGAATCAGATCGCAGGACGCTATTTGTTCCGAGTATCGATCAAATCACTTCCGCGTGTCAATGATTCAATGCTCTGTTTACTTTCATGCATGAATTCATGACTGAAACGAGTGGAATTATCAGATTCTTATACAAAGCGTAAAATAAAAAGAAACTGTAGTGTTTTTGAGTGGATACCTAAAATTTTCTCACTTGTGACCGAGACAAATGGTTATCTTCGATCGCGACAGCGCTCGCGAAAAATAAACATTTGTATCGGTCACTCATGAGATAATTTTCGGTATCCACTCAAAAACACTATATATCCTCTATGTCTTCTTCCCGAGAAATTACTGTTGCGTTCCACAGGGTGTCATTCCAACAAGACGAATCTCAATAAGACGAGGAAATTAATAACAATATAGATATAACTTTTGTACATTTACGCTATTTGAGGTATTTCTGTGGGGGAGGGAGTGATTTTAATATATTTGGAGCAATTGCTGAGCAGTTTTTTTGTTTGTTTTTTATCTCTTAATCGCAAACAATCGCTGTTGACAAGAGTTTATTTATGTAGTAATTTCAAGGGTTATATCTTTATGTTGTTTTTTTATTTTATTTTATTTTTATTTTGGGAGGGGGATGCAGTTTGATTTATAACGACGGTCCTTACGCTTCACTGTGTCTCGTGGTAATGCTTGGCGCCTTTTTAATTGAAATCTCTTTGTCAGGCAGTAAGCCGTGTTGGCAGTTTATGGCTAAATAATAACTTACAAGAACACATAACGCTGGTCTTTCTGTCTTTTGTCTCGCCAACAGCAATAAATGCAGCGCAAACAGTATAACATGCAGTACAACCCGATGCTTCATTAATTAACCCTCTGATACTTCAGTACATCTTAGGACGTACGAAATCAAACAGCGCGTTGATACTTTTGTACGTCTTATGACGCACGAAATTAAACAGCGCGTTGATACTTTGTGGTCATTTGTTTTGTTATTATTTTTCGATTTTTTACAGTTTTAACCTCATTTCCTATTTTATCCAGAATAGTGCTGAGTGACAACCGTTGAGCCAAATGTTATCGCAGCTTAAAATACTAATATAATCCTGCTGTCAAGACTTCTTAACTGGTTGAGTGCTGGAAGTCACTTTCAGGGCTTTAAAAAAATGAGGATACCAGGGCAAAAGCCAACACTTTCCTTGCTTATATTTCATATTCAGTCAAACACAAATAATATTTTGTTTATATAAATTTGTTTTATTACAAATTATTGGAGAGTGCCTATGGGCACTCTCCAATAATTTGTAATAAAACAAGTTTTGAATTACAACTTCAGACCACCAAAAATCATCTAGCCCTCAACCAGATAATCACTAATGTGAAAATATCTTGTTATTTGTACTCTCCGACGTTTGACGTCGCATTTTTAAAAACGTTGAAGAAACTGAATTCCCAGTGACGTTTGAACGTCAGTATAATTAAAGTCTCATTGGGTTAAAGTTTTGCTGATGATGATTTTTTTTATTACCTGGTAAACGCATGCGCGGACATTACTGCCCACGCGTGGATTACGACCAGTCCACGGCGACAGTACTGTATATTCCTTGTCATAATTTCGTTCCTACGTAATTTACGTTTCATAAAATTGAGAGGTTAATTCGTAGTTCAACACCAAGTCTTCCCACGCCCTGTGGTTGATGCACTGATAATTGCCCTCACAATTTTATCAAGCATAAATAAATAAAATGCAAATGGAAAAAAAAAAGTTTAAACAATATTATATTATGTGGTACAAGATGTAAAGCCTTTTATTTTTATGAGTCGAGAGTGTGATTTTATTGGGTATTTCGAGGTGGTTTATAATAAATGAAATATCTCAACTACATCATTTTTTCTTGAAAAATAAAATTCCACTTCAAAACACCCTTCTCATATACAGTTAAAACTAAGAAGTCATGTCATGAAATGCGCACAAATAGCACGTCGATCTGTGCGTTAATCTGCGCGTTACGGCCAAAGTCAGGCAATCAAATTATGTACCTGTGGCTTGTGTACAAGCAATGTTTCAGCCAACCCGGAGGTCCATTGGCAGACACATTGCCTGTGTTTGCTACGAGTAACCAGGAGAAACTGCCGTGCATTGTATGCCATTCGATATGACAATTGCGTGCAATTCCTACGCGCAGTTAAGCCTAGATAAGCGCACAGTTCGTGACAGGACTTCTACTTTTAACTGTACATTTGTACGCAGAGCCACAATATAAATGGGTTATGCTGTTATTTTAACTAAATTCTTCTGGTTGGGATTCGTTTTGTTTGGATGACCATTTTTGCCATTCCTCTTGTTGGGATTTGTCTTGTTGGGAATAAAATTTCGACATACCCTTCGGCATACGTTCAGTTCTAATGAATGAATATGGAATCGACAATATGCATACATTTGATATTTATGGCAACTTGTAAATCTCAGTAATTTTCGGGTAAACACTATATTTTCAGCCTCATATAATGTTCGGGTGAATCATTTCCACTGAATTTATCATACTTTTGAACACATTTACATTTATTTATTTATTTATTTATTTATTTATTAATTTATTTATTTATTTATTTATTTATTATGATTTAACGACACTTTAACAGCCAAAGTCATATCGTGTCGGTGACAGTTTATGGGTGGAGCAAGCAGGAGTACCCAGAGAGAACCACCGAGCAACGACGAGCAGCTGCCAGCTCTCCAACATCGTAACTCGGTACTGCAGCACAGACAGGGTTAGTTTGGTTGAAGATATGCGCACTATCGACGTGCAGTACGCCTTAGTACACGGCGTCATCGCGCCCCACGTGGACAATCGGGGTTAAGTTCCTTGCCCAAGGACACAACGCGGGAGTCCGAATCGATCGCTCAGACGGCCACCCATCCGAGGACTAACCGGGCTGGACGTTGCTTTACTTCGGTGATCTGACGAGAAACGGCTACCGCAACGCCACCGCGCCCTCTCACATTTGCATTTACAATTTATAGTTTTATCATCTAAATACCATTTGGTTCAATTTGCACCGCATTCACTTTGTAATGGGACAAGCACAGGGTGGGAAGAGAATCACTTGGGCAGCCCCAAACCTAACCTAAGTTAACCCTATGCCTAACGAATCTGAAGTATCCTCCAGCATAATTCACAAATTCAGCAGTTGAAAAATTATTTTTTAAACATTTTAACGAAACCATACCATGTGACCTCCCTTTTTAGAACGGGCTCGATGAGCTCGTTCCAATGAGGGGTCACGTGATATCGTTTTGTTGAAAATGTTTGAAAAGATTTTATAAAACATTAATTAACCCTTTACCTAAAGAACCGGCCGTATTCGCCTGCGTAATTTTCAAATTGAGCAAGAATTTTAATACAGCCATATCGCGAGACTCCTCATTGGAAAGAGTTCGTTCCACTGTGGGGTCATATGATATGATTTGTTCATGAACGAAATGGTTTTTGGGCCCGAAGGCGCGCAGGGGCGGTTTGGGGCAGGCCCCTTTCGGCCCTCGTTAGCTGTTTGTTTGTTTTAGGATGTCAGGGCGTGGTAGAGGAGGAAAAGGAAGGAGGGAGGTGGCTTAGCTCCGTCTGGGCTTCTTCCGGCTCTTTTTCATTGGAGGTGGTTGAGATGGTGATGTGGAAGTCGATGATGTAGAGTTTAGTAACTGGATTGTGTCTAATCCCTTTTGGGAATTTGCCTTGGATTTTTCCCTGGACAAGCGGCTTTCGGCGAGGGCTTGTTTTCCCAACTCAAGTTCTCGATTAGCCAACTCTAATGCTCTTCTTATCCTTATGCCTTCGATGGTGACTGCAGACTGAGGTGGCTGTATTGCTGTGATTGACTCACCCGGGCTGTCCGGTAGAGAAGGAAGTGGGGAGTGAGGGGTGGGAGGTGGTGAAAAAGCAACCTCCGGTTCCTCCTCAGTCTCCACCAGACGTTCCTCATCCAACAGTACCGGCTCAGGAGCTGCCAGTTGGTTGGGTGTACTAGTGGGACTAGGAGGGAAACTGGCAGCTGCCTCCAGGTCCTACATCCTCTCGCTCACCTCTTTCTTTCCATTCCAGAAGGCCTCCAAGCGCCGGGCGTCCCTGCGTTTGGTCGATGGACTCTTCTTCTTCTCTTCTTTTTCTCTCTTCAGGGCCTCCGCGCCCCTTCGGGTAAGGACCAGTGGGAGAGGGGATCCTCTCACCAAATGCACTACCTCTCCCCGAAGAGGGTAGTGTCTTGGTTGTCTTTATTTCAAGTTCCAGGCTCAGGTGGACCCTCTTGCCTGTCTCCTGGACAGTCCAGGTGACAGGGCAAGAGATGCCCAGAGCTGAGGTGGTCCTGGCGAGTCTTTCTGGTAATTCCAGTGTATCCTTGATTGAATAATCAGGTGCTCACACTCTGAAGTCAGAGGAACGAATGAATGATGTGAATGTGATGTCAAAAAAAATGATGTGATGGTCTGTTCATTCTGTGTGCATCTCATTTAAAACTGACATCCGTTTTGCGGATTGCTGTCATGTGACAGTCTGATTAACTGTACTGGAACTTTTATCTTTGTCACCACGGTGATTACTTGAACAAAAACAAATTGGACATAAACTTAATTATACTCTTTTCTCTCTCACTCTCTGGTAACAGATCATTCAACTACATTGTTGGGTTGTAGGGCTATGCAATTAAACTAATGATTGACTGAAGAGATTAATTAAAGTACATGTAGATTGAATGAACCACTGCTTGCACAAGGTGTGAAATAACATTTAGGTGGAGCGACAAAGCAACAGAAGCTTTTATCCTCCAAACAAACATCTGTTTTAACACCTCTGCACATTATGGCTGAGGAAAAAGAAGAGACTGTAATCAACATTTTCAATTATTTTTATTATTATTTTAGCCGAATCATAAACATAATTATAACCACATGTAGATAACAAATTCAACAGAAAACAACAATGTTTTTCTTTTTCAATAATGTCCAGATTTGGATCAATCAGGTGATCCACACACCTGTCCCCGGCTAAAAGCGTT
This sequence comes from Pictodentalium vernedei, assembly GCA_031216915.1. Taxonomy (NCBI): domain Eukaryota; kingdom Metazoa; phylum Mollusca; class Scaphopoda; order Dentaliida; family Dentaliidae; genus Pictodentalium; species Pictodentalium vernedei. Next base: position 120,804,110 of record CM062297.1, on the reverse strand, counting down.
ATTCTAACAGCCAAAAAATAACGTGATTTTTCATCCCCCCAAACCGCCAGAAGTCTCCATTTGATAACTGATTTCCCAATTTTCTTGAGCCCCTCGTCGAGCTCGTTCCAATGAGGGGTCATAACCTATGTTTTGGAAGCAAAAAGTGAAAATATAAAAAAAAATGAATAGCGTTTTTCTTGTAGGTAAAAGATTAATACAATATAACCCATCCTAAAAAAGATAGATAACGTAAATTCTCCCTACTGAAATTATGCAAATGTGACCCAGTTGTATTTTGTTTAGCCAACCAAATTATCCAGTTTTTGAAATTGACCAATGGAAGCTCCCAGCTCTAATTATGCAAATTATGAAAATGTGGCCCAGTTGTATTTTGTTCAGCCAATCAAATTGTCTACATTTGAAAATGACAAACGAAATTGACGGAAGGCTTTATTTATCACTGATTAATATGAAACAAAATATCAAATGTTTTTTTAAAGTGAACTAAACGGACGAGTCATATGATAAAATAATTTAGCCTTTTTTTATCTATTTGCATTTTATTCATGCTTCATAAAATTGCGAGGAAAATTGTCCATTCGTCAACGATAAGTTGTGGTAAAGGTTCGGTTTTGTACTGCGAATTATCCTTTCAATTTTATAAAGCATAAATTACGTGGAGATGGAAATTATGGCAATGAATATACAAGAAGTCTATTAAAATATTTTACCAGCGGGCCAGTATCAGAATTGATATAAAAATCTCTTTTTTCGAGGATCTTTTTTCAGCTATGTCGGCAATATCTGTTTTGTAAAATGCGCTTTTGGTGTCACAAGTGAGTTTTGATTAAAATCGCTGACTAAAAGTTTGTACTGCATTTAGTGAACACAAAGTATTGCCAAAATAAGTTATTTATTGGTGTTTAAGGTCAAATATTTCTGTTCCATGGATAATCATGACCACGACAGTTTACGGGTTGAGGAAGCCGGAGTACCCGGAGAGAACCACCGAGCAAAGGCGAGCAACTGTCAGTTCCCCAAGATACTAACTACACACAAGCAGGGTTAGCATTAGTTGAAGACAAGAGCACCACCGACGTGCAATACACCTTAGCACACAGTAAGACTTAAGGATATAACAACTGAACTCACTACAGAAGTACACTCTTGCTTAAGTCAGACAGTAAATGTGGGCGATCAAGAGCTGAAAAATAAAATATTAATAATAACTGCTCAGCAACTACTGAAGCATGTGAAACAATCACCTCAAAAGAGCCTCATTATACACTTTATAAATCTCTTTTTATGAATTTCCCCTATAGTTAATGAAAAAAGAAGTTTTCATCCTGTCTGGATTCGTCACCTTGGGATATTTCAGCCATTCATCTTGTTGGAATGACACCTTTCATACATCTTACAAGTATAAATAGTGAACATGAAGTTTCTTGCCTGATGTTCCCCTATGGGTTAAGATGGGGCTGGAGAGAATTTTTTTTTGTTTGGGGGGTTGGGGGGGTGGGGGCATGTGGTACGCCAGCGATTCATACCCATGATCACCGTAACAATCCCTTAGAAAAAAGCACAGTAGGTCTAATGCAAGCACTACAGTGGGAATAAATAAAGGCAATATTCCCATGCGGTTAGGGCTTCTTAACTTTTAACATGATTCCTTTTTACAATATATATTTGTTGTGAAACAATCTCTTCCTATAAATCCACTTCTGCTATATACCCACCTACGTGTAGTTCCGTCCATAGTGTATTTCACACTGAGAAAAATGTCAAGTACGCGGCAAATGAAAATGCCCTAAAACATGCCTGGTTGGCTTCACACCAAGTTCACATTTTACAGAATGAGGCTCGCGGGCAAGGTGGCACTACAGGAGATGGTCGACCCTCGTAAAACAGGCCTTTATCCAACTTCCTTCCCTCACCAACCTGCTTCCTTCAGTTTCCCCATTCACATAAAAAGAATAAATCTATCCAACACGCCCCCCCCCCCCTCCCCTACCCGTCCACACACACACATTCACACACGCACGTATGTGTGAATTTTTATTGATTTCAATTGCAAATCCGGAGGAAGGGTATGGCCAGCGTACATCAACTGTCAGTCAATCAACAAGGGACCAAAACAACAAAGAAGAAAAGAAAACCTTTTTCGGAATAGTTCGGGCCTCAGTTTCATAAAGTGGAAGAAATGTATTTATCCGCTCTCTTAAATGCTAGTTTGATGTGCCATTTCTTGAAAGAAAAATACAAATGAACATAGTAACGCCATCGTTATGGAATAATATTGTGTTTTCGAACATATTTTTTTGCTTATTGGTCGAGTTTGCGATCAGGAGTTTATTTGCGTAACTATTTTATATCGCTGCACCACTCGCTGTTATCCGTTAATGCATGTCGTCGGCGTCATGTTTGAAGTATGGTTTTCCCACTCATCTGTAATTAGCCTCCATAGGTGAGTGGTGGGCCCATAGGTGTCTTCCCACTAGACCAATTCCATTTAGACCAATTCTCTTTAGGCCAGTTCCCAAAAGACCAATTCCCCTTAGACCAACTACATACTTTATTGATTAAGGGTTTATTGAGGATAATTGAGAAAACATTTATTTACTGATAAGCACTTTATTTGATAAAACAAAAATATATACGCATAACATACAAAAAGTATAGGTTTATAACATTTCAGTTTATAAAATATCAACAAGCCAGAAAATAAGCAGACTTTCATCTAAAAAAAATGAAGTCCCGAGAGGGTGAATTTGGTGATGCTGCCCTGCACAGCAGGGTAGCATCACTAAATTTACTCTCTGTGAATCTCAATCTGAATTAAGGTCTCAAACATAAACAGAAAGAGGTACCCAGAGGATAAACTGACCCACTGTACGGGATAGCATCAGCAAATTCCCCCTCTGGGGACCTCATTCTGCAAATGACAGACTGCTCATTTTCAGGCTTGAATATCAATAACATTAAAGACATTTATAAATTTTTATAAATATATCAAATTATTGATATAGAATTATTTTAAAAGTAGAACGCATGAGTTGGTGTAAGGGGAATTGGTCTTTTGGGAATTGGCCTCGTGGGAATTGGTCTAAAGGGAATTGGTCTAGTGGGAATGAACCGACCCGTATAGAACAGAGTGATCACCGGGTGTGACGAAGACGGGTTTTAAATGGAGCGTACACGTAATGGAAAAAATAACAATTAAAAGAATAAATTTCGATATCCCGTGCATTGGCGAAAGGGTTAAGTTATTACTATTGGATATCATGTGTGTTAGGTAAAGGGTCAACTTACCTGTTATTATGTTTATGAGAACATTGGACAAATTGTTAAACGCTGGAAAACGTGAAACAATATCCGTGCAGCCGTTAAAATTTTGGGATATTTAGCATAAAACGAATTGAAAATAAGTTTAGGTCGTACAAATACAATTTAAATGTTGAACATTACATTGGTTATTTACTGGAAACGCGGTGATCCATTGGTTTACTCATTGGACATCGGGTTGAAAGGTTGTAGGTTTGATATGGACCAGTTCCGTCTGCGCTATGCCCATGGGCAAGACATTTAATTCCTATTGCCCAATGGAGATCGGAGTGGGAAATGTTCAGAGGCATGCAACTCATAGATGGTACACCTGCCTTCCACAAATGCTGATCCTGCTTGGCTCAGTGTGTTAATTTTGAAAAAACTAACAATTACTGCCTGGTGTTAAATGGTTCACTCGCTTACTCGTCAGTTCCGCACTCCTAACGCTGTCCGGCACTTTAAAAAGTGTCATTAAAATATTGATAAATAAATTGGTTGTTAAAATAGTGATAAATAAATTGGTTATCAAAATACTGATAAATAAATTGGTTATCAAAATACTGATAAATAAATTGGTTATCAAAATACTGATAAATAAATTGGTTATCAATCATACTATTGTTTCCAAACGAACGCACCCAGGCTGACCCAGCTCTGTACTAGCCGAGAAATAGACGACACACATATAGAATAAATAGGTACTAGGGCCGGTAATCAGAGCCGGCAGAGCCTCGTGGTTAAGATCCTTATCCTACAGTTAAAACTAGAAGTCCTGTCACGAACTGTGCGCGTATCTAGGCTTAGTTCCGCGTAGGAATTGCGCGCAATTGCCATATCGAATGTCATCCAAAGCACGACAGGTTATCCTGGTTACTCAAAGCAAACACAGGCAATGTTTCTGCCAATGGACCTCCGGGTTACCCGTAGGTCCATTGGCTGAAACATTGCTTGTGCACAGGCCGTATGCACAGAATTCAATAGCCTTACTTTGGTTATAACGCGTGGATTAACGCGCAGTTCGTCGTGCTATTTGTGCGCATTTCATGACAGGAGTTTTAGTTTTAACTGTATTGGTGGTTTAAATCTGATTTCCGGTCCTAGTGCCTTTTTGTTTTATTTATATCATGCTCTTAATAAATAATCGATTTTATCACTTAAAATGGAGAAAAATCGATACTTTCTACCGCAAACACATGGGTTTGTTTTGTTTACCTGTGCCGGTGGGCAGTACTTCCGGCTCCACGTGAAAGCTTGATAGACAGCTAGACACATCGTCAAAGTTGACTGAATTTACCTTGCTTTTTCAATCAAATTATTATTAAAAATTCTTATATTTTATTTTAAATATTTAATTGTAGGTTTTTTAAACTCAATAAGTCATTGCTCGTAGTTGATAGTACCGCAAAACGTCGTACTGTGAATTTATTTATTTATTGGTGTTTTTAGGTCATATACTTATGCACAATGGCTAATCATGACCGTAGCAGTTTTACGGGTGGAGGAAGCCGGAGTACCAGGAGAGAACCACAGAGCAACGACGAGCAGCTGTCAGCTCCCGTACGTGTGAATGAAACATTGCGAAGTGTGAATGTATCGAAGACGGCAAATTGGGACATGTCACGTGTCAAGTTGGGTGTAGTGGGGATGGATATACTAGTAATGTATAGGTGCCACCCCCCCTCCCCCCCCCCCCCCCCAAAAACAAAGTTTTGTCGAAGGATGAATCGGAGGAACCGATGATATCATTTTAATTTTTTTAATTTTAAAAAAAAAAATTATTTAAATTTCTGTAACAGGCCATACATTTGGGCATCAGGTATAAAAACAATGTCCATTAGGACTGTGCTCCAACTAACTCAGACAGATATTTCTTTTCATTTTATTCTAGTAGCATAAAACCAAAATACAGTACGTGGAGAGTGGATTGTTACTAAATCACCCACCGAGTGGACTTATCACCCAAACTATAACTTTCAAATTTTGTACATGTGTACAAAAATCACAAGCAATGTTTCAGCCAATGGTCCTCCAGGTTTAACCCGGAGGTCCACTGATTGAAACGTTCGTTGCCTGTGCTTGTTATGCTTTGCAACAAATTTGCAATTATTGCTTGGTTGGAATCTCCACTGGGTGGGTGATATAGTGATAATACACTCTCCACGTACTATAGAAAATACATAATAATGTTATATTATACAATTTGTATACAATTATCCCTCTGTATGCTGTAACATAAGTCAATACAATAATATCGTTATCATAAAAAATACCCATTATAATATAATATTTATAATTTATCCTCACCAGTACCCCCAATGAAATCTATAAGCAGATAACACATTGCGTTACATGTTATATATATAAATAAATGTTTTACTCATACCAATACTGGTAGCTGATAAGCAGCGGTCAACACGTACAACCATTCCCCACAGGCAGTGGATATATAACAACCCAACTTTTGTACTAGGATACACATTTCCAGTAATTAAATACTAAATGGAATTGATGATCGATTATTACATGTCATTTTCATCACTGCATACAGTGTAAATGCTCGTTTGCCTATGCTGTCCGAGAGTACCGACAGGGGCAGGGGATTGGGCGTATGGATTGGCCAGTAAGATCCCCGGACCCCAATCCAATCGAACATGTCTGGAATGAGTTACAGCTTGCAATTTCTGCCCGTCCAGTCAAGCCAAGAAGTGTCCTGGAGCCTGGTGCCATGATGGTCCAAGAATGGAACAACATCCCACAAAAGACCATCAGGAACCTGATTGGGGGCATGAGATGGTGTTGTTAAGCTGTAATTAACAGTAATGGGTCGCATACTCGATATTGAACACATACCAGTTCGCTCCGTCAACTTTTTGGAAACATTTCCTCTTTTACCAATAATATCCATTTTCCATGGTTATCATATTTAGAAGCTAAAAAATAATGTCAAACACAAATGAAATCTTAATTTCTGTACTAAAATCATTAAAGATATAATTAAATAAAAAATATATTCACTTTTCATAACAATATTTCAACTAAAACGTAAAACAGGTAGTTAGATATACTTGGTGCTTAGCAAACTTTGAGTAGTATATATTTATAAGGACATGTGAGCAAATGTGTTATGTTAAATGTCTCGATCAAGTACGTCTGCAAACAAATTTGTGAATAATGTTTGTGTCATGCGACCTAAAACCCGCTAAATCAAACACCTTTCAAATTGCCTGTAAACAATAGTATGGCTGCCCATACGAACAACCAATAATCTTGACTCTCTGGAACCTTACATAATGTGTGTTTATTTCACTACTTGATGGGACCTGGTAATTTAAACAAAAGTGTAAATGATTGAGTTAATTAAATAGATAAAATCACATCTGCCACATTCTTTCATTTTTTTTTTAAATTTGTAAAAAACAATTTTATGTTTTTTATTTGTTTTTTGAGTGATAATTTAACCCTTTACCCAACTTAACGACCAAAACCTGCCAGTGTTATTCACCAAAATTACCATCCAATTTTCATTATTTTTTCAATTTTTGTCTCAAAAACCTAGCTTATGACCCCTCATTGGAACGATCTCAGCGGGCTCGTTCCAATGGGTGCCATAAGCTATGTTTTTGATGCAAAAAATAAAAAAAAATTAGTTATTCAAGAATTTTATTTGCAAGTGTCATCTGCCTTTCGTGTTAGGTAAAGGGTTAATGATGGGTACTCACGGGATCAAGATGGCAGATCCCTACATGCGCATGCATGTAATGTCAGTTCCCTGGTAATATGATGCATGATGGGTACTCACATGATCAAACCAGTTTCAACTTCAAGTTTAATTTTTGATTTTATAATTTCATTGCTTTGCTCTCTCAAACTAATAAAGAATGGAGACTCCCTCCAATCCCCACCCTCCCCACCCTCCCCACCCTCCATCTAAATAACAGTATTTTGTGATTTTAAATCCTTTTTTTAGTTTAATTATCAAGTTTAATTGTTTTAATATGAAGCATGATGGATACTTACGTAATGAAAACAGTACTACTATACATGCGTGGGAGAGATTTTGTGATGTGATGTCATTCCCCTGGTAATTTGATGCTTGTTGGGTACTCACGTGATCAAACCAGTTTCAGTTTAAATTTCAAGTTTAATTTTTATTTTTATAATTTGAAACATCGCTTCCCCAACTAACAAAGAATGGAAACGCCTCTAACTCCCATCTATTGCCCCCCTCACCCATCTAAATAACAGTCTGTTGCGATTTTAAATCCTTTTTTAACCCTTCACCCAACGCAGACAATATCAAAATTTATTATTTAAATATCATTTTTTTTCATTTTTCAAAAACATTTAAAAAAAACATATCATGTGACCCCTCGTTGGAACGAGCTCGACGAGCTCGTTCCAACGAGGGGTTACATATGGTTTTGTTAATTTTTGTTAAAAATAATATTTTTTTCAAATGCTGAATTGGCATATTATGCGGGCGGATGCGGGCGATTCGTTGGGTAAAGGGTTAAATTAATTATCAAGTTCAATTATTTTAATATGATGCATGATGGGTACTCACGTGGTGAAAACAATACTACTATACATGCAGGTGAGCCATTTTGTGCTGTTATTCCCTGGTAAGATGATGCATGATGGGTACTCACGAGATCAAAACAATGTTATTATCCATGTGTGGCAGCCATGTTATGACGCCATTACCAAGTTAATAAACACAATATTTAAGAAACATTACCTCACATGCCCCTCTCAGCAAACAAATAAATGAATCCCTTAACACAAATTATTCTGTTTGGTGCTCCACCACTAAGCAGATACTTTAATAATACGCTTTAAAAGAAATAATTAAAACCGAACCTCCCCTCCCACTTAATAATTATGCGTGTCCTCTGTAGATGGCGTTTTCTTTACCACAAATAAACGCTCTGTCTTTTCCTTACTGTTTGAAAGTGACTCCCACCCTTTCAACTTTATGATCCTCCCCTTTAGAAAATAACTTTTTCTGGGGTTATCAAAATAAATATTAATAAAAAATATTGTTTGTAAATTATAAAAGCGTGGTTAGGGTATACGTTATTCCATTTTCTCACAAGATATTTCACCCATCCACTTTTACCTGCTTTTGAAAACAAATATGGTCAGAATTCTTTCTTTCAAAGGTGCGTAACTGGTTATTCAAGAGACAAAACGAAGATACGCAAATATTTAGAAATGATAAACTATCACTGAAAGGTAATAATCTGATTTAGTAAACTCATGTGTAACTCTTGGAGGTATCTTAAGTCATTGTAGAAACAATTGCCGAGGCCTTGGTCTAAATAGTTAAGAAGATAAACACTTTATCCATAGAATAATAGGATTTCTCTTTTGACTCGTCCGTTTTGTTCACTTTAAAACATTTGATATTTTGCTTTCATATTCATCAGTGATAAATAAAGCCTTCCGTCGATTTCATTGGTCAGTTTCAAAACTAGACAATTTGATTGGCTAAACAAAATAGAACTGGGCCATATTTTCATAATTTGCATAATTGGGGCTGAACGATTTCATTGGTCAATTTCAAATATGGACAGTTTGATTGGCTGAACAAACTAAATACAACTGGGTCACATTTGCATAAACTGAGTAGGGAGAATTTACGTTATCTGTCCTACTTTGGGTGGGCTATATTGCATTAACCTTTTATCTAACATAACGACCAAAACCGGCCAGTGCTTTCCACAAAACAATTTCATTTTTTGCTTCCGAAACTTATGTTATGACCCCTCATTGGAACGAGCGCGTCACGCTCGTTCCAATGAGGGGTCATAACCTATGTTTTGAAAGCAAAAAATTAATTTTTTTTAGTTATATGAGTATGTTTTTTTTAAGTGTCGTCTGCAACACACGTCAGGTAAAGGCTTAAAAAGTCATACTAAGTCGTTAATTTGTGCCTATGTGTGTTATATGATAAATAGAATATGAAATGAGTGTTTTTCTCATATAATATATATGAAACTTGACCGAATTTTCTGTTTGGGCTCGCCAGAGGCTCGCCCAAACGGAAAATTCTTAGACTCGTTTCATAAATATCATATGAGAAAAACACTCATTTCATATCCTCTGTATCTTGTTTGTGGTTACACGTCCTCATACAGGTTTTTCGGCGGATATTGCAATCGACGTTTTTCGTTTTCAGATTAACCCCAACACACCTGAATCCGGTTACCCACCCCCCCCCCCCCCACCCCCACCCCACCAAACCCTAGACCAGGTTTCACCCATGAGCAAGCCACTCCACTCGGCTGTGCATCACAACTCAGGGATTTTATGACACTTAGATGAAGGGCACCCAGATCAGCATGTTAATTCAACTACTGGGACTGACTGCCCCACTGAAATCCACTTTATTCCCACCTTTTGCCCACTTTGAGGTAAACACTTTTATCAAGGTACAACACAAATCAAAATTTTATGGGCTTTCATAAAATACTTCAATTGAGCCCCAACCCCCTGTCCACATTGAGGTAAATCAATGATATATACTGTAATTTTTAACAAAAAATATTATTTGTAACACATATATTGTCATTTAATGCGCACTTTTGGAAATATTATTAATATTCCCACTTTATGTTAATAAGATAGAACTTTTATTGGAACACACAGAAGTAACAGTAGCCAGGGTTTGTTTTGAAATGGATAATTGCTAAGTAGTCATGAATTTGCATTCGGTAATTTATGAGGATTTCCGAAAAGTGGGCGAACGCAATGATTCCTGAGTAAGCATGGACTGGCACTCGGTAGCTTACAAGTCACTACAAATAAAACAATGAAAAAATCTGAGATATACTGCATTTTAACAATTGATACTAATCAGAGACAAAACTAAGCAAATTGATTAATATTGATTACTAACCAATAGCCAATCAATGCTAATCAGTGAAGTGATCAAACATGATGAAATGATTACTTTTTTATCAATAAATTGGTAATTGATATGAAATGTGTGATCAATGGATAACGTTTTGGTCAATTCTGATTACAAATCGATATGAAATCTGTAATCAAATTATCACTTTTTTGGTCAATTTTGATTACAAATTGATAAGAAATATGTGATCAAATGATCACTTTTTGGGTCAATTTTGACTATAAATCAATATGAAATTGGTGATCAAATGATCACTTTTTGGGTCAATTTTGATTACAAGTTGATATGAAATCTGTGATCAGATGATCACTTTTGGTCAATTTTTATTACAAATAGATATGAAATCTGTGATCAAATGATGACTTATTTGGTCAATTTTGATTACAAATTGATAAGAAATATGTGATCAAATTTTGTTGATTTTGATTACAAATCGATAAATAACCAGTGACTATTCAAAAGCTAATTAGTTAATGTTTGATCAGTTTCATTCTCTAACTACAAATAAAATAACAAAACAAAATCCTCAATTTGTTATATACACTGTATGTTTTAATATTTTTAGCACATATGTTGTTCATTAAGCAGACGATTTCTGAAACATTGATGGGCGCGGTTTGCTAGCAAGTTTAGATTTGCCATTTGTGTGACTTTGACGTTTTTGAGGAAACTGTGTCAAGTTGTGTGAAGTGATTCGTAAACTACCGAGTACCAGTCCATGCCTACTCAGCAATTATCGCATTCGCCCACTTTCGGAAATCCTTGTAAATTACCGAATGCAACTTCGCGACTACACGAAAATTATCGAAGCATACATTTCAAAACAAACCCTGGTCACTGTTACTTCTGTGTGATCCAATAAAAGTCGGATGTTATCAACAGAAAGCAGATACACTAATAAAATTTTGGAATGTGATCCAATAAAGGTCATATTTTGTTAACAAAAGGCAGGTGCACAAGTTGTTCTCAATTATTCCCTTGTTTTATTTCGACATTTGCTATGGGAAGGTCTCGAGTTTTTCTGTTGTTTTGTACAAAATAAGCTTTCCCTGAGCCAGGTAGTTATGATACATTCATCGCTGCTGATAGCGACACATAGGGTGGTGCTTGAAAAATTGCAAGAGAGAATGACAATATAATTTTGGCATGAGCCATAGTATAGTTCAAAAAATCAGATTTCATTTTGACTGGCACTGTAATGTGGTTCAAATGCAAAATTGATTCAACATAGCAAATAATTTTGACTTCCGCTGCACCATCGATATAAACTTTCACCTAAAAGTCGGCAGTAAGGTGAGAGAGAACCAAGTGAAGAAGTTTTATATGGGCAGGGGCTCACCTGAAGCATTGCAGGTATAAAATTCCATATAATTTTGACTTGGGGTGTAGAATCCTGCCTATCAATGAAACAATTTTACAAACTCCTTTCCAAGTGTGCACATTAACCCTTTGCCCAATGCAGACGATATCAAAATTTATTATTTTAAATAACATTTTTTTAGATTTTTCAAAAATGTCAACAAAACCATATCCTGTGACTCCTCGTTGGAACGAGCTCGTTCCAACGAGGGGTCACATGATATGGTTTTGTTGAATTTTTTTGAAAAAATAATATTTTTTCAACTGCTGAAATTGCATATTACGCGGACGGATGCGGGCGATTCGTTAGGTAAAGGGTTAAACGACAATATATTTGTTACAGACAACATTGTTTTTTTTAAATACAGTATATATCATTGCTTTACCTGAAAGTGGTCGGGGCTCAATTGAAGCATTTTAGGTACGAAATCCCATATAATTTCGATTTATGATGTACCTTGATATAAGTGTTTATCGCAAAGTGGGCAAAGGGTGCGAAGAGAGTGGATTTGAGTGTGTGCAATAAACACAGAACGCTATGATGTGTGAATGCGTTCATCAAGACGGCTCTCAAGCCAACACGGAAGGAGAGAACTCGAGTCTGCATGCGCCTCTCGTTCTATCTTTTCGCGCAAGCGATTCGCCCGTGATGACCTTCTGTACATGCATTACGCTGTACTTTCATTTATAGAGCACCCCGTGCTGGGTCATCAACAGAGGTGACAGAAAGCACGAATCTCCATTTTTCTTTTAACGCGTAACATGATAATTCAATGAGTTTTAAAATTAGAAAGTACGTATATGTTTCAACAAGCAGACAAACCTGTGATATAATATCTGCAAATGTGGACAAATTTGTTGAAATCGGTCAATGAATTCCACCTTTGGCCGGTTCGGTCTAATTCTTCTAATTTATTAATCTTTCATCACGTGACCTGACACAGACGAACTCATCAGCTGTTCCAAGGGTCTAGCCCCTACCACCCGCACAAACACACATTTTAACATCTTTCATCCCACTTGTCGGGACTTGACAATCAAGGAACATGATGAAACATATTTTTTTAAAATTTCATCCGCGTGACAAAGTGGTTTAGATAACTGGACTTTAAAGGTCGACAAAAAGGTCCACGAAAAGACTGAACGGAAAACCTTTTCAATATATCCGAGTGGGTATAGCAATGAAGTTCGGTAAATATATAGGTGAGCTAAAGGTTTAAAATGTGTGAGCAGCTATGAACTGTGATTTGAATACAGACAAGTATAGGCAGTTTACAGGTGGAAGACGTCAGAGTATCTAAAGGGAACTACAGAGTAGCGGCAATTAACTGCTAGACTCGCCAACTTCCTAAGTCAACACAGGCAGAGTAAGTATTGCTTAAAGGCGTGTGTACCATCGACAGAGAGTATACTTCAGCATATTGCGGCAAGGTCCTCCCATTTTGGGCAACTGGGATTAACTCAGACAATCGGGTCAGAATCGAACGGACGATCTTTAGAGTGGCTGTCTTGTCATTAGAGTGGCTGGCTTTAGACTGGCCATCTTTAGAGTGGCTGTCATGTCTTTAGAGTGGTTGTCTTGTCTTTAGAGTGGATGTCTTCAGATTGGCCATCTTTAGAGTGGATGTCTTCAGATTGGCCATCTTTAGAGTGGCTGTCTTGTCATTAGAGTGGCTGGCTTTAGATTGGCCATCTTTAGAGTGGCTGTCTTGTCATTAGAGTGGCTGGCTTTAGATTGGCCATCTTTAGAGTGGCCATCTTTAGAGTGGCTGTCTTGTCTTTAGAGTGGCTGGCTTTAGATTGGCCATCTTTAGAGTGGCTGTCTTGTCATTAGAGTGGCTGGCTTTAGATTGGCCATCTTTAGAGTGGCTGTCTTGTCAATAGAGTGGCTGGCTTTAGATTGGCCATCTTTAGAGTGGCTGGCTTTAGATTGGCCATCTTTAGAGTGGCTGTCTTGTCTTTAGAGTGGATGTCTTCAGATTGGCCATCTTTAGAGTGGCTGTCTTGTCTTTAGAGTGGCTGGCTTTAGATTGACCATCTTTAGAGTGGCTGTCTTGTCATTAGAGTGGCTGGCTTTAGATTGGCCATCTTTAGAGTGGCTGTCTTGTCATTAGAGTGCCGGCTTTAGATTGGCTGTCTTATCTTTAGAGTGGATGTCTTCAGATTGGCCATCTTTAGAGTGGCTGTCTTGTCATTAGAGTGGCTGTCTTTAGATTGGCCATCTTTAGAGTGGCTGTCTTGTCTTTAGAGTGGCTGTCTTTAGATTGGCCATCTTTAGAGTGGCTGTCTTGTCTTTAGAGTGGATGTTTTCAGATTGGCCATCTTTAGAGAGTCTGTCTTGTCTTCAGAGTGGCTGGCTTTAGATTGGCCATCTTTAGAGTGGCTGTCTTGTCATTAGAGTGGCTGTCTTTAGATTGGCCATCTTTAGAGTGGCTGTCTTGTCTGTAGAGTGGCTGGCTTTAGATTGGCCATCTTTAGAGTGGCTGTTCAATGATCGAATGAATGAGCCAGGGACGCCGGAAGCACGGGGGCATAGGGGGCATCGGCCCTCCCTGCCTTCCGACCACAGGGCGAGAGGCGCCCAGTTTCGTCACTCAATTTTTTCAATGATTTATTCTCGAGGTTAAGCTAAAATACACCCCACATCCGTTCCGGGTGCTTTCAAAATTCAATAGGGGAGTTGGGGGAGTTCGATGAGGAGGTGCCCCCTCCCGGTGGGTGGAGTACACCTCCTCTCAAACTCCCCCGTGTCGTATATTCAACCTTCGAGACATGCATGTTTGGCATGTCATGGCGGGGCTGCTAGTGCGAATAAATGCCCTTTTCCCGAGGTCTAACACCCCTGCCTTGAAGTGCTTCAAGCACCCCCGAATGAGCCACCGCGATCCAGTATTTTGAGTAAGGTGCTGGCTACTTTCATTAAGTATTTTTATGGTCCCACCTCACAACACAAGGGTTTTCCACTTACTGAATTGTCATGGATCTTCCTTTTGAAATGGTCGTCAAGCCTTGGCCAAACAAGGAAATTTACGTCAAAGTCAACCCTTTACCCAACGTAACGGAAAAAAACGACAGCTCTATTCACAAAATAAATTCACCATTCAATTTTCATTTTTTCATGTTTTTTCTCAAAAACACAGCTTATGACCCCTCAACGAGCTCGTTCCAATGAGGTGTCATAAGTTGCTATGTTTTTGACGCAAACATGAAAAAATATAGTTATTCAAGATTTTTATTTGCAAGTGTCGTCTGCCTTTCGTGTTAGGTAAAGGGTTAAACAGATCACGACAGAGAACGGGTTAAATGTCAGTTTATAAAGATGCATTGAGACCATGAGTCTCCGTAGTCCAGGCAACAAATAAATATCGACAGTTATCCGATTTTTGTTAACACAGCTTTTCATTTTTTTTAAAGTACTGATAGTCGCCCGGGGTTATGTCCTGTAATCAGTATTTACAAAGGTTCATAGAAGAGGGCTGATTACATTTAATAATTCTGCTCCGATAAAAGTCATAAATATTGATGTCGCATCTGGAACTGTCACATCACTGATATCATACAGAGAATAACATGTCTGAAGATATTATCTTACAATGTGTCCTGACATATTAATAACAAATTGCACGTGAGTATCGGAAGGTAGATCTTAATGCAAGTATTTACCTGGCATACCGATTTAGTTCCCTCATCATGCAGCCACATATATAGCGATGAGCCAAGAAGTTGCAACATTAGGCACGAACGATAGTATCCGAGCTTGGAATGGCCGAAATGTCGAGCTATTTCTTCCTTATTTCGAAATTATACGTGGAAGACGGTTGATAAAAGTGTGTCCTTGGTTTGACTATCACCAGTATCCTATAGCTATCGGACACCCACGTGGTGGTAATAACAAATTCACCTCACGCCATTCCTTCCTTTCTTGACTTGTTCACATAATGGAAAGATTGGCTACTGTTTTGACGGCATATTTCTTTACAATCATTAATTTTGGCGTCCGTGAACAGGTTTTTTCATGAATGGAGATCATAACTGTAAGATATTATACCTCACGTCACTTCATTGCATTCTGATTGGCTGAAAGGTGATACCCTATTTCGCGTAGTTGTCCAGCACAGAGCTGAAGGGTCACTACATGCGAGCACTATATGTTTTCTATTTTTAGCACGGGCATTATATGCATTTTCTGGTTATAAAAACGTACAAAGCAACGATTTATCCCAAATGGTGGCAGAAAATCCCGGCCACCAATTAGACAATTCGATTTACCAAAAAAATATACACTTCGTTTTTTTAGTGTTGCAGGAATAGCGGCAAAGTTTTCCTCGGTGATACGTTCCGATAAATATAGATTATTACCATTATGTGGATGTACAAAATATGTATCCGAGTCGAGCTCCGGGTTCTATGGGCAGATCACGACGAGTCGAAGACGAGTCGTGATCTACCCTTAGAACCTAGAGTGAGACATTGGCAGAGGCGAGGAATAGTATCATTGTGTCGAACAATTATCAATATCCACACATTATTCTCATTTCTCCTTTATTGTTTAAAATAAAAACATCATTGCATGTTTACAATTTGGATTGTAGATTATTTGGTTTATTTGCATTTTCGGGTTGTTCGATATAATATAAGGACTAGTGCATGGCTTGTCGTTGACTACGCCCATATAGTGCCCAGTGAGGTGGCGTAGTTCCCTCTGTTTCGCGTCGGGAACTACACCAC
Organism: Pictodentalium vernedei; assembly: GCA_031216915.1. Taxonomy (NCBI): domain Eukaryota; kingdom Metazoa; phylum Mollusca; class Scaphopoda; order Dentaliida; family Dentaliidae; genus Pictodentalium; species Pictodentalium vernedei. The sequence continues at coordinate 120,787,801 of CM062297.1, read as the reverse complement.
CTCACTGGGCACTATATGGGCGTAGTCAGATCCAAGCCATGCACTATTCCATAAATATGGTGTTATTGTGCTGAGCATGATGTAATCCTCATTCATTGCTCTACTAGTACTATAACCGCTGATGTTTATAGTAGTGTTTATTTTTTTGCAAGTTGAACACACGGCAGGCTAATACAAAAATATCATCATGGCAAAAAATGTTCACGTCTGTTTTTCACTGAGCTTGTAATGTATTTATTATTTAATTACAGTCATAATAAACTGTGACCCCAAGATGTGTAATAACTCTATGCCAAGTGAGTTTTGATAAAACATGTTTTCTTTCTGAACAGAATTATTGCACGTACGGTTGCTCCCTTCAATACAGATTTGTATTTTGTTTCGACGTTTTTACTTGTATTGGGGTGGAATACGCCCTGCTTGGAACATAAATAAATTAACGGCGTGTACGCGAACTAGTGGTATGTGTAATATTGTTTTACACGTTGTTTTAAAACAAATTTTTTATCAAAATTTCTTCAAATGTGGAATACTTCATAATGTGGACGGCGGGGCCTTCCGCAGCTGCGATCCACAACTTAAAATTTATTTTGATCAGCAAGGATTTACTTCTGATTCGATTAAATTAACAGTGATTGTGTAGAACTTGATCTAATCATATAATTAGATTCGAAATCTATACTATATTTTAGAATGTCTGTCTGTCTGTCTGTCTGTCTGTCTGTCTGTCTGTCTGTCTGTCTGTCTGTCTGTCTGTCTGTCTGTGTCTGTCTGTCTGTCTGTCTGTCTGTCTGTCTGTCTGTCTGTCTGTCTGTCTGTCTGCTATAGAAATGAATATGGGGCCACCCCGAGTGTCCAAAATGGGTCTGCTAGGAGTACTATTTTATGGCGGAGGTCATCGTCAGGTTTAAAAAGTGTGTGGGGATGGGGGTGGGAGTGTAGGGGCTACCAAATGTTATGACCAACATTTTTTTACCCATATATGTCTTCAAAGGGGTCTACTAGGGGTACGTTTTTATCAGGAATCTAATGGTGAGGTTTAAAAAAGTATCGGGTGGGGGTGGGGGTGAGAGTGGTGGTGTAGAGGGGCACCAACGGTTATGACCAAATCTTTTCTCACCGATATAGGTCTTCAAAGGGGTCTACTAGGGGTAATTTTAATACTCTCCTCAGCCCGAGCAACGCCGGGTAACCCTGCTAGTATTTGATAAATGAGAATAAATAGATTGAGGTCGGTTTGTTGATATCCTTGTAAACCAGTTAGAAAGGACACCTAATTGGCATGAACAAGAAAAAATATTCACTCGGGCTTTAGTTTAAACAGTATTTTATTTGTGAAAATAAGTACGGTACGGCCGCCGTGAACTGGTCACTTTTCCACGGGTGGGCAATATTTCCACGGATGCAATAATATTAGATTCCAAACTCATATTATAGGAGGTATCACCAAACATTTTGTTACTGAAGCATCGGGTGAAACCCGGTGCTCATTAATTAAAATTTTGCAGACGGTGATTTTTATTACCTAGCAAACGCATCCGTGGATATCACTGCCCACGCGTGAATTACGACCAGTCCAGAAGATCAATGAATATAATGTGCCTTAACCCTTTACCCAATGTAACGGCCAAAACCAGCCATCGCTATTCTCAACAATCGCCAATTAATTTTCTTTTTTTTCATTTTTTGTCTCAAAAACATAGGTTATGGCCCCTCGTTGGAACGAGCTCGTCGCGCTCGTTCCAACGAGGGGTCATAACCTATGTTTTTGAGACAAAAATGAAAAAAAAAAGTTATTCAGGATTTTTTTTTACAAGTGTCGTCTGCTTTTCATGTTAGGTAAAGGGTTAATGCCTTACAAATTACACATTATACAGGATTCAGCAGAAAGCATTCAAACGCATTGCCACGAATTTTGTCGGGAAAGTGCGCTAAGTGCCGATCGACAATCACCAGAAAAATTAGTATTGAATGGAGATCTGTGGTAGAATCTGGGAAAATATTATGTGAAATTTAGAATCTAAGATATAAGCACTTTTGAACTAAAAAATGATAGTTATCGAGCAGACGATATAAAGAGCACAAAAATCGGAAGCGAGGCTAGTTAATAATTTAATCCAACAGCTCGACAGAGCTGTTGGATCAAATTATTAAAATACCTCCTAACAAACCAGGATGGCTTCGCCCATTTCGCTGTTGCCATGCGTTGGGGACACTGCTACTCAAACTGAGGTCAAGGTCGCTGGAGCTTTAAAAAGGGGGGGGGGGGGGTGGAATTAGTATCAAATGTGTAATTTGGGACCGTGGAACTTTTTTTTCTTGGAAATTTCAACAAATAATTCCGACAGAATAAGATTCACCGGGAGCATAATGGGGAAGTGGGATTGGAGAATGAAGAATGTATGGCCATTTGGCGACACAAAGGAAGGGGAGGGTCAGTGTGCTTATCGGAGAAACTGGGAAGAATTGGGTACGGAATATCATCAAACTGTTCGTTTCAATACGTGTGGAGGAGAGAGAGGCGTGGGTTTAGGGAAGCATTTGGGGAACTGGGGTAATCAGGGCCAACTCACATGAGAATCGCAACAAATCGTCGTTCGGTCGAAGAGTTATTAAGCGATCGTACTTATGTTCGAGGCGAGGTTCGTTTGTAACTGTATGGTATATACGTGCTGTAATATTCGAATGAGACTAAACCCTCGCCCTCTGATAGGACTTTTTCCACGTTTAAGGCGCTGGTAGCATATGCTACCGTTTAATATCATCACTTGAAATATTTGGTGAGGTCCACCTTATAACTTCTCACAACAGAGACTGATGTTCAGAGGATGCATAATACAAGAGCTGAACAACCATAAACAAGAACTTAACACGCTGTGTCCGAACGAGATTTTGTTTAAATTACAAAGCAATTTTCGATTTGAGCTAGAATGGGGTGACCTCGACCTTTATCTGAGCTAAAAAGTTGTTTTGTTCATTTCACGGTTTAGGGCTATGAGTAGGGTCTTACGTTCTTGTGGTGAATATTGCAGTAACATCGTTTGCGGCTTGGAGCTTACAGTACAGCCGCCGTGGAGTGATCGTAATTCACGTGTATGAAGTGATGTCCACGCATGCGCTTACCATGTCATAAAAATCATCATCATCAAAATTTTAAATAATGAAGCACCGGGTTGAACCCGGTGCTTCATTATTTAAATTGTTGATGTTTATTCCTAGTATTAGTGTATGGAATCTAATATTATTGCATCGTAGAAATATTTCCCAACGGTGGAAAGTGACCAGTCCACGGCGGCCGAACTGTATGTTGAACCTCGATGTTCAGTGTTTCGGTTGAACTTTAACTCCGAGCCGTAAACCTTATTAAATTATTACTGATCAACCTTCACGGTTTGGTTGGGTTCCTTGCTCACGGGCGGCCCGCTTTTTAATTAAGTAAATATACACCTGGACTTTATTAAGCACCCCCAGAAATGTTTCATGACAGTGATGTTACTGTTACTGATTATTATGTTTTAATGATTGCTATGTCTTTCAGTACATTTTATCAAGTGAAACAATATGTTTCAGGTTCATAGCGTACCCCAAACACACTCCCTCGTCCGATTGAAGCATGCTATACACGAATGTCACAAAAACACTATCATCCACTTGCAATATCTGCGTATAAAACAAGAAAAAAATGCCACCTCTTTTATAAATAAATGTTGACATGGCAAGGAGGAAACTGTCAGAGGCACTAAGATGGCAAATCGTTGGCATGCATGCAACAGGAATGTCATTCAAAGCTATTGGAAGGCAACTTGGCTATAGTCATTCTGTCATCAGCAGAGTTGTCCGAACACATCAACAAACCAACGATGTTAAGGACCGACCAAGGCCTTGACAACCCCAAAGTACCTCTCCTCGGGAAGATCGGAGTCTGGCTCGCCTCGTTAGGCGTGAACCCTTTGCTTCAAGTGGGGTTTTGAAACACCTTTGGCTCCCCAACAGGCGTTTGTGCAACAGAACTGGTCGACACCGTCTCAAAGCACTGGGTATGAGGTCAGGAAGAGTCACCAAGCTACCAACTTGGTTCGCTCAGCATCAACGATGACATTTGGAGTGGTGTTTGAATCCCTTACAACACATCTGGAACTTTTTATGGACGTCGTGTGCAAGCAATGGATTCGCCTGTACAGAACTGGGCCGATTTTGAAGCTGCATTGCATGAGGGGTGGCAGCAGTTGCCTCTGGACCGTATCAGAAGGCTCACTGGTAGCATTAGGAGGAGGGTTCAGGCTGCCATCCGCGCACGTGGTGGATACACTCCCTAATGTCGTCAGACGCTACTATTGTTTTCAGGAGATCATATGTTGCATTTTGTGTCAGTAATTACCGGCATTGTTTCATCATGGGCCGTTCCAGCACCATACTTGTCGAGAGAACATTTTTCCATCAAAAACATTAGTCACAGAAATGTGTAATTAGCGCCATTAAAATACTGCATATTTTCATCATTGTGTTGTCTTTCATTTTTCAATAGACCATTCTTTCAGCAAACAATCACTTTTGGCCCTTTTAAAGATAGCATGAAAGTAATGACACTTTCTATTAACACCACTGCGGAAAAACAGGGGGTGCTTAATTAAGTTCCAGGTGTAAATTTAATCACTACGGGTTGAAAGGGAAAACCCAGGAGGGAAGATACTGTCACAAATCTCAAATTTCCAGAGAATATCGCACTTTCTTTTCTACACTCCTTTTGTCAGAAAGTAAGAAAATATCACTAACCGCTTGGCACATTTGCATTCATCACAGGAAAAAAACCAACAGAAGTTCTAAATTGACAGTTTGGGGAAGGAAATTCCCAGAAAAATCTGAACCTCCGGTAAACTTTGTTAATTTCCTTATCCGTTTCTCTCAGATATAACTGGAATAGCAAGAATTGTTTTTTGCAGTTGTATTCAGCATTCTGGGCACAACAAGCATTCTGTGGTATGCTTTGGAGCTATGCTTAACACAGTGTCTATTTTGGCTGCTTGCTGAAATATTCTGTCGGAAAACAATAAATTGTCAGTAATATTTGTAAGTATCTATACCCATTAATTAGTTCCAGCAGGACGTGGCTAGAGGTTTCCGATGCGGGGGGGGGGGGGGGGGGGGTAGGGTAGTGAATTTCAAACTAAGTGGACGGACCGGGAGGGGGAAACTCCTCCTAGTTGATAATTCACTGTCGAGAAAAATTTGGAAAATGCAGCCATGAAAAGGGACATAAAATTGATTTTAGTAAGTGAAATGCCAACACATTTATGATAGAATTATCAGGTTATTATTATTATTTGGTATTATTCTGGGAATTGAATATGTCGTCTTTTGAGTTCCAATGTGTTCTATGTGCCTATTAGCACATAGAACACATTGGAACTCAGGGGACGATGTGTTAAACAAATGCCCAAGCTTAGAACTCTGAGCAATTCACAATGTCCTAACATTAAATAAGATCTTATGCAGGAATAATAAATTTTCGATGTTTCATCATTTTGTAACTGTGAATGATGGAATTAACTCAGGATAAGGATCTTACATGATGCGATTTTCTTGAAGTGCATTTTGAGGATTTTTTTTTATTACGGTAAGTAAACGTACTATAGAAATCTCGTAACGATTGACATCATGCTTACTTATGAAACTCGATATTGCGTACACTGTAGATGTAAGTTGTAAGTTTGAATTTTTGCCGATTTGAAACCGAGTTGATATTTTGGGAAGTAAAGGAGACATCAGCATCACCAAAGAAGCTCTCAAATCCAGATAGATGGAATTTCCAAGTACTCATGACTTGCCCTCAGAATTTCCAACTATAGGAAATTTTGGCCAGGATTCGGGGGGGGGGGGGGAGACCCAAACCCTACACCCCCTGTCGCCACGTACCTGAGTTCCAGACAGAAGTTTTCGACGTGATTGTGCCAAAGTACATGAAAAATGGTGTATTTGAAAGTTTTTTGGACAAATTATGTATTTTGCCTTCATTAAGTATTATAAGAGAGACAAGGCAATGACCTCGCTTACTTGGAAGATGTCTACCTGCCTTATTCAAACTCACAGAAAAACCAAATGTGTAAATTTGTCATCGCGGTATTGATGCCATCCGACAGTTAAGACATAAAGCTTTAAATTGGTATACTACTTGCCCAATTAAAAACTGTTTAACGCTAAGATATAACGCTAAATATTTTTCATTTTTTCTTTTTTTTCTGTAAATAAATAAAGAAACATCACACAAGGGGCAATAAGCTTCGATAAAATAATATCGCTACTCATTTCCAGTATCGGATGAAAATGCACAAGTAAAGCGTTTTCGAGCCACATGTGGTAGATTTACCACTTCTAACGTTTCGACCAACACAGGCAAGCGCTATTCTAAAAAAAAAACGCCAATAAATGTTTTTATTATTTTTTTTCAATTTTTGCCTAAAAAACATAGCTTATGACTCCCCATTGGAACGAGCTTATCGAGCTCGTCCCAATGAGGGATTCATAAACTATATTTTTAGGCAAAACAAATAATAATCTATAGTTATACAAAAACTTTGTTTTTTTTCTGGTAAGTACAGTGCGGCCGCCGTGGACCGGTCACTTTCTACGGGTGCGCAGTATTCCACAGACGCAGTAATATTAGATTTCAAACACGAATTATGGGAATAATCATCAAAAAATTAATTAATGTTTCACACGGTACAACCCAGTGCATCATTAATTAAAATTTTGCTTTTGGTGATTTTTATGAGCTGGTAAACGCATGCGTTGGCATCACTGCTCACACGTAGATTACGACCCGCCCACGGCGACTGTACTGTTTTCTCTGCTATTCGCATTAAAAGAAGAGTTAAGAGCATTAACCCTTTACCTAACGAATTGCCCGCGTCCGTACGCGTATTATGCAAATTCAGCAGTTGAAAAAATATTTCAACAAAACCATATCATGTGACCCCTCGTTGGAACGAGCTCGTCGAGCTCGTTCCAACGAGGGGTCACATGATACGGTTGATTTTTTTTTGAAAATTTGAAAAAATGGTATTTAAAATAATAAATTTTGATATCGTCTGCGTTGGGGAAAGGGTTAAAACATAGCAAATACTGAATTGTTTCTGTTTCTCGGCGTGGTTACTATTTTGTAACAACAGTCAATTATTATTCAAAGGACTGTCATCGGCTATTTTTTTCCATAAAGTGTTTGTTGTACTTGCACATTTCCGTGTTATAGTACTTAATTGTTTAGTTTAAGTCGTAATTTCGCATTATTATAATTACATCCTCAATCATGGAAAATGAAGTACCACCAATGTCGTACTCGTAATTATCTCCATTCTCTGAATCTTCCAAAAAAAAAGATGAACTGTCAATTATTACCTTGAAGGTATTCGCTTTGCACTTCAGTTTTATCACAAAACTATTCCGAGTAAACAAAGAAATATGTTCGCGATTTCTTCAGGAAACAATAATTATCCAATCTATACTAAATTACATGATAATTACAAACATTATTGTAGCAAACTACAGTTAAAACTAGAAGTCCTGTCTCGAACTGTGTGCTTATATAGGCTTAATTGTGCGTAGGAATTGCGCGCAATTACCATATCGAATGGAATCCAAAGCACGGCAGGTTCTCCTGGTTACTTATAGCAAACACAGGCAATGTTTCTGCCAATGGACCTCCGGGTAACCCGGAGGTCCATTGGCTGAAACATTGCTTGTGCACAGGCCATATATACAGAATTTGATAGCCTTGCTATGATCATAACGCGTAGATTAACGCGCAAATTGACGTGCTATTTGTGCGCAATTCATGACAGGACTTCTAGTTTTAACTGTAGCCGCTCGTGTCTATAGAATATCCGTTTTTATTACCATATGCACATTAAAAACATTACTATTACATAAATATAAATTATTACTATTTGGAACAAGATGACATGGTTTCAAAACCCAGGCGACCTAGTAACGGCAGGTGATCGGGCCTTTTCAGTTGATGGGCATTTTCTCTGGAACACCCTGCCTGATCACCTGCAGTCACCACAAACTTACAAATCATTCAAAACTGGCCTTAAAACTCATCTTGTCAAAACATTATACCCAGAACTAGTTCATTTTGAATTAATTTAATGTATAACCCAAATTACGAGATTTCACAAAGCATATGTTTTCTTTATTTTACTTGTAAAGCCTGAGAGCACTTATGTGGATTCATTGTCTCTAATCTGTATTTATTATTATTATATTATTTATTTCCAGTCTCAAAAATGTAAAGTGTAATTATTTATTTTTTCGTACATCTGTATATATATCAAAACTTTCCTTTAAAGGAATACTTGATGTCATAAATCCCCCTAAATACGATAAAAACATCACAAATATGAATAGAAAAACTCTAGAAAGCGTAAAATGCCACGTTCGTAGTTAACATATTCTCCAGTAATTCGTATTCATTTTCCCTGATATTTGGCAGAACTAATTTGTAAATCTCCACGAAAAAGGAAAATAACCAAAAAGCCATAAAATATATGTATACATACATATGTTAGAAATTTTCTAGGCCTGTTCTGTGCGACAGCGAAGGCTAGAATGACATTTGCCACTTCCACGTGAGCATGTTTCACTGCTCATAAATACTCCTATTTGCATTGGTTACCTTAACCAATATTACGCCTTCCATTCTGCTGTGTAAGACAATTTTTTCCCTCTAATTCTCTGAAAACGCTGGGAAAAATATCAGTCTACACTAAACTGCATAATAATTATAAACATCATTTTAGCAAATTAGCCGCTCGTGTCTGCAGAAAACTTTACAAAGGACGGGATACGAGTTTACGGAAATAAATATAAATAAACTACTTTCAAATATATTTAAAGACCTAAGTTATTGGAGACTTCCAATCCTTTCTCAGTAGAGTCTTGAACATACCTGTCCTAACTACTGTCCGTGGCCCACCTGCCGTGACGCTTCCAACAACCCTCGTTTACGTTAGCATTTGCTGCCGCAGTGGCGCCACCAGCTCTAAACGAATGTAGGCCAAGATTTAAATCCCCACCTACCAATGCAAGCTTATTGACTAATCTGTCCTTTACGGTTGTTTAACTCAACTTCTTGTTACTTTTCTCAATCTGCATAACCCTTTAACTCTATATCCACCTCCAAAAAGATAGTCTCCGTCTTTTAAATCTTCATTCACCAGTGAAAAGTATTTCACTAACATATTGTAAGGACAAGCAGAGGTACTACCCTTCGCTATAAGAATGTGATCACCCTGCCTATATTGGTCAGTTTTACTCTGTCTTACAAAAATAGTCAAATAAGTATTGTATGAAACAATGTCCAGTCGTCGCAAAGATGAAAGCTCGTCATAGCTCAAAAATAAAAAAATCCCAGAAAAACCTGGAAGTTGCATTGTTAAGTCACGCATATTAAGTCATTTGAATCTCTGAATATATCACAAGGGTAAATTAACATTTGCGTGGTAACTGGGTCCTTTCTTTGAACCTTTTTCACTGCAGGATTCTTGCATATTTGAAACAAAAGAGTTCTTGGTAGGATCAGGAAAATTATTTAAGTCATGCGCCCATCTGATGGAATAAATTGCAGAATTACCAGACGCGTAAGATGCACCATTGTCTAATAAACTAGTTAAATATAATGCAACGGGTATAGGTTGAGCTGGCATCGAAATAAAATCTTTGCTAGAAGAAAATGTCACCCACTTCAAAAAACTGTTGTAATAAGTTTTTACTGTCGAATCACTTCTGGAATGTAGTAAATGGACGCTCGTGCTATGTATAAGCTTCTTTATCTTTGGCATGATCGGTAGCCCCATCATCTGCACATCATGAGATATGCTTTCTTCTATATTTAGTCCTGAAACCCGGCATAAACAAAACTCAGAATTAACCCTTTAAACCATAGCAACCGCTTTTCCGGCCAGAAACATGATACGTTATAATTTCATTAAACAGGATGGATGTTAAGTGCATGTGTGTGGTTGACCAATCAATATTTTCAACGTGCAGCCCTAAGGCTGCACGTTGAAAATATTAATTGGTCTACTCCTAAATAATGAACATGGACTCTTCCAGTTGCTGTCATTGAACTAATATGGATAATACCTCTAGGGTTCAAAGGGTTAACAACCAAATCAAATAATGATTTCAATCAATACGGTACAATTCATTATCGATACGTGAACATGCATTCAATAAATGTCACAAAGTTGTTGCCCCAAACCTCACATTAGGAAACAAACATCCCATATATATTAAAACTGGATTTTCAGTGCTATTGTAACGGAATTTCTCTATTATGACACTTACTGTGTAATTTGCTGCTTGTAGAGACTTGTCAGTATTTGTAATGCTGATTTTAGACGTCCCAGTCGAGCCAGTCTTCAGATAAAAACGCCAATCCCGCTGATTTCTTTATTTTCCATCATGTACTCGTTCTCCTTCAGGAGTACCGTCCGGCATCACACTCCTCCCCGTTCCATTAAGCTGAAACCAATATCTGTTAAAATGTTTGTGGTTAATGTGTGCGTCATGAACAAAGAACCAGTGAATATTAAGCCATTACCATTACCATTAAATTGACCATCACATAATCAAAATTCTTAATAACTGGGAAATATGTTTGATTTCAGACTTTCTGTATTAATAGATATCATATAATATATCTATATTCTTTGGAAATGATTTGAATAGCCTGAAATATTTATATTACAAAGTTGCTGTTTATTTAGTGTTGTATAAATAAAAGAAATCCATTCTCAAGACTGATAATTCATGTACCAGTACAATCTGTACAGTAATTTCTATTTCAGAGGATCAAAAGCAAATAACTTTTGAACATCTGATAATTATTTACATTTGTATAGACGTATAAATATACATAATTTACAAAATATTCAGATGATATACCCGACAAGCGTTTTGATTGGCCAATGCCACCAAAACTGATACAGGTACGTTTTTCAGTCTGGAGATTTTTTCATTAATAGCAGTTATCATCCAAGGCGTATTTACAGGGCAATGGCGAAGGGGCAACAAATAAGGTGAATCTGTTTCCAAAAGTATATTTTCTGTTTGGAGCCTAGAAACCGCTTCTATGGTATTGGCATCATTGACAATATTATGGGTAAACCCAAATTTGCAGTTTGGTAATCTCTGCTGCCATAAACTGATTTCCTTGGGTGTACCAATGAAACAATGTCTATGAATATTTAAATGGGTCATATCTAAAGCTTCCAGGATTGTAAGAACCCTATTTGCTGCCTCGCCAGTGCCCTCATCTCTACAATGGATGATTAAAGCTTTATTGTATGCCTCAGCTAGGGGGATAACCATGCGCAGAAATTTTTCCTGCATCATAATTTTATTCTCATAACAGGCTTTCCTGTCATGACAGCGAGGATGACATTTACAAGTTGTCGTTAGATCTATCTCGACTTCTCCTAGACCAATACACCGTGGAAGTTTCATGAAATTCTCTAGGTTTTTCAAATGTGAATCCAACATATTAGCATCTACCATATGAGGATGTACTCCAAACGTTACAAATAGTCGGTTGTCACCAGCCAGTTGTTGCTCCCACAATGCCCATTTATCAGGATAGACATAATTGGCAATAGCACCAATCAAGGGAAATGATTCGGTGTTTTGAACCATATTCTCTATCTCACTTAATGACTTCTTTCCAGATCTTTTAACCAGCTGATCCAAGTGAAAGTGAGTGTCGATAAAAGGTACAGGACACCTGGCCTCAGATGAGTTCACAGCTAATACCTCTATTCCGCTGATATACATTGGAGTCTCCAAAGATAAAATTTCCTGACATGTGGAGTATTCTAATTTTAACAAAACCTGCGTTAATATCCTCCAGTGCAAGATACAGATTACAGCATTTGGTGGCGAGACTGTAAATGAATTGGGAATATTTAATTCTTGGTGTTCCAAATATAGAGTTATTAATGCAATCTCTTCCGCTGTGAATGGTCCAACTGACATTTCTGAAGGGTATATTCTTTCTGTAGTAATGAAATTTAGAAGCTCTTCTAGAGATGACAATTCAAATTGTGCTCTGAGGTAATGCAGTAATCCATTGATGAGATGTATCCAAGTAACTAAATTTTCTTCATTGAATTCTGCACCACTTGGATGACTACTGCTTGGGCCATGTTTGTTGAGGATAAAGCAAGTGGCTCCTTCTTGTCTTTTACAGACCCAACATGCTGTCTTCGCGGCTACATACCAGGGTACATGAAAACACAGAACATGTCGTTTCAGGTTTCTATACCGTTGATGACACACTGGGCATGTCCTGTGAGAAGCACAAGGTTTTGTCATGTTGATTCTTCTTTCATCTTGCACTGAGCTGAACTGAAGATCGGAAGGAGCTGTGACTACAATAGTTGATTCTGTATCTTCAGAAGACAACTCATCCAGCATAATAAATTCTGCTAAATCGGACGGAGGAGAATCCGACTCTGATGTGTCAGCTTTGGTGTCGATCTTAGTCGTCTCCTCATCCAAACCTTCTTCATCATAATCTGGGATAAAATTGGCTTCATTAAATTCATCCATCTGGAAAAATATTTACAGGAAGTATCAGGAAGAACACAGATATTTACAATTTGAGGTTAGTTGAAAGAACTAAACTGTGCAAGGCAGTGAAAATAAAATGTGTGCTCTGTATGTCAGATCATTATCTAAAATGTATCAATGTAGTCCTTAAATCTGACTGGAGGGGTAATTTTCCTTCCCTTTCTTGTTACAGATGTGGGAAATTTGAACAGATTGGATAGATCTCCTTCATTAATATTTTTTAAAGTTTCATCTGTACTCCTTGGTTCAACTATAACTGGGTCTCTGGGAGCAGATGGTAATGTCTCATTTGTGCTGCTTGTAGACTCGGCTGTAACTGAGTCATTGATAACAGATGGTAAATCAAGTGTTTCAGTAATTTCCCCTTCTGTCTGAAAAAGATCATGTCGTAAACGTTTCAGCCAAAGAGGTTGTACAGCATCTCGGCATATCTTCAATCTGTCATGATGCAACATATAGGTACCTTTCCGATCCTTAATTTTGTACAAAGGACATTTATTCTCCACAACCAAATAAGGCCCACACCATGGCGCTCTCAACTTGCGGCTTTGTCCAATCTTTGTTGCCAAATCTCTTTTGTACACCACATCCCCAGGTTGATACTGTATTTCATGCACTCGAAGGTCATAATTCTTTTTCTGGTGGATTTGAGATTGACCCAGATTCCTGCGTGCAAAATGATGAATTGATGGTATTATCTGACTAAGGTGTGCTATCCAGCTTACACTGTCAAAACTTTCTTCGTTTATTTCCTGAATTCCAAATAGAAGGTCAACTGGTTGTATAACTTCTCGTCCCAGCATTAAACAATTTGGACTAAAACCTGTTTGTTGATTCTCCATCGAGTGGAGAGCCATAGCCAATAGTGGAAGATCTCTATCCCATTCTTTACAATGCCCTTCAATGAAACACCGTATCATTTGTAAAACAGTTATGTTGTATCGTTCCACCTGTCCATTAGATGAAGGATGATATGGAGTGGTCCATGTTTTGGCTAGCTGCAGCTGCTCACAGAGGGACTTGAACAAATTCCCATCAAAATTTCTGCCCTGGTCAGTGTGTACCTCTAGTGGGCACCCAAAAGTGACGATGAAATGTATGATGAACTTGCGAGCAATTTTTTCAGCTGTTTGATCTGGAAGAGCTGCCATTTCAACCCACTTTGTAAACTGGTCTATCATCATAAGCACATATGAATTGCCACTGTTACTTCTTACAAATGGCCCCAGTATATCAAGATGTACTCTTTCCATTGGATATCCACCATGGAAAGATTTCAAATGAGCTCTTGGGTTGACATTTGACTTCTTCTGTACATTACAAGTTTTGCAGGACTGCACATAAGTTCTACAATCAGCAGACATATTGTGCCATAAAAATGATTTTTTTAACCTCTGTAGTGTTTTAGTCTGCCCCAAATGTCCTGCAGATTTCACATTGTGACAATAGTGTAACACATCTTGTTTCAGTGATTCAGGTACAACTAATACAAGGTCACGATCTATTTTATGCTCCCATCGATAAACTAAAGTACCATTATGAAGCTGTAATTGGGAACGACACAACCAAAGAGCTTTTACAGCAGGGCTACAGAGATACAGCTCATGCTTGTCTGGCACAATATTATTTTCTAACCAATAAATTAGTCTTCCAATATCACAATCTTTTTCTTGTAAAATATGCAATTCTTCACTAGTGTAAGGCTCTAACCATGATACACGAGAAACCTGCAACTGAGGAGTATTTTCTACTTTGACGTTTTCAGATACCAATAAATTGTCCACTGGCATATCATTCGATGGAACATGTACTTGTCTCAAGGCAAGTGGTATAACATCATCTACATCTTCAGTAAATCTTTCCCATTGGTGATGAGCACGGCTACAGTAATGACAGCCTCCACAAGGTAAATTTTGGGGGTTGTTACCTGCATGATAACAATTACAAGCTTCAGTAGTATCTGGAATACGAGAAAGACTGTCAGCATTTAAATGTTTATTCCCAGGACGGTGCAAAATTTGCATGTCATATTGAGCTAGCTCTTCCATCCAACATGCTAACTGACCCTCAATATGCTTGAACCGCATCATCCACACCAAACTGTTATGGTCTGTACGCACGATGAAACGTCGTCCAAGCAAATAGTGTCAAAATTGCCGACAATATTTAACAACTGCTAGTAGCTCTTTGTGTGTAGTGCAGTATTTCTTTTGTGCTGGCAATAAAATATGGCTTGCATAACAAATTACTTTTATTTCACCAGACTGTACTTGAGATAGCTCAGCACCGATAGCCTTATCTGATGCATCAGTATCTAAGATAAACAATCCCTCTGGAGCTGGATATGACAGTAAAGGTGGTGTCATTAGTACCTGTTTAAGCTGTTCAAATGATTTATGATGAAGTTCAGTCCAATGGAATTCTTTCTTTGGAGCCGTCAAATCATAAAGGGGTGCTGTAATATTGGCAAAATCTTTGACATGATCCCTATGATAGTTTACTAGCCCTAGGAATGACATCACTTGCTTTTGGTTAGATGGAACAGGCCAGTTTTTTACAGCTTCTACTTTGCTTGGAGCTATTGTTACGCCATTCTTGTTGACCAATTTGCCCAGAAATTCCACTTCTTCTTTGAACAAATTGCACTTCTTCGGTTTTAATTTCAAATTATACTGAGCAAACCTCATAAATACATTTTTCAGATGCTCCAGCGATTCTTCAAAAGTTGCACCAAGTACGATGATATCGTCCAAATAAACTAGCAATTCTTTCCAGTTTAAACCTCTTAAGACGAGCTGCATGGCCCTCTGGAAAGTCGCAGGTGCATTGCACAGGCCAAAGCCCATTCGCGTGTGTTGAAAAAGACCGAACTTTGTTACAAATGCTGTTTTCTTCTGATTGGACTCATCTAACTGTATTTGATAATATCCCGAGGCCATACCAAGGGTGGAAAAGTATTTGGCTCCCTGCAATGTGTCTAAGCAATCCTCTATTAAAGGTAATGGGAAACGATCTTTGATGGTCTTATCATTCAGAGATCGGAAGTCAACACACCAGCGTACAGTTCCATCTTTTTTACGTACCAACACTGGTGCCGATGCCCAATCGGATATGGAGGGTTCAATTATTCCTGCTTCTAACAGCTTTTGAAGATGGTTAAATTCTTGGTCCTCGAATCCTAAAGGGGTTCTCCGAATTTTGTGTTTGACTGGAGGAGCATCTCCAGTATTAATTTGATGCTTGATTTCGGAGAAACAGCCAAGATCTAAATCATGAGCAGCAAAAACAGTTTTATACTCAATGAATAATTTTCCCAACTTTACACTTTGCTCATCATCCAATTTGGTGATGGAACAGTCAAACAGGTCTTTCAGGTGGTGTGGTATTTGCTCCTTTGTGGATTCCAGCTGACATGCTTTGTCAGTTATGAAGTCAAATTTAAGGACTGGAGATTCAAAATCACATAAATTTTGAACTGTCTCAATTCGTCCTTTATCAACTTCACCATTATTCAATGGTGGTTCAAAATCATTTAAACTTTGAACCTTGCATTGAATATCTTCATTGCCATTCCAGAGAGAATCACCATTTTTGTTAAATGGACATTGAACATCATCCTCTGTTATCTCTTCAGCATTTCCCACATGGGTGTATTTTTTTAATTTTATAAAATGGGATGAATCATTTATCACCTTTATTTTTACCATTTTCCCTTTTCCAATCATCGAGGAAAATAAAACACCATTCTCAAGATAAACAGGTTCAAAAACAAAGCTTGAGTCCAATGGTTGCTCCAATTTCAAATCTATCATAGATACTACATTCGGTGGCAAGGTAACCGAGGTATCCACAATCACTTTTGATATCTGTATATCTGCATCTGTTCCAATTTTCTTGAAGGATGCATTTATTATCTCATTTCCAACAGTCAAGGTATTGTTGCGAAGATTCACAATGCACTTCTTGGAAATAAGGAAGTCCAGGCCTAAAATAAAATCATCGTTGATTGGTGCCACACAGACATCCCATTTATATGTCTGTGAACCTATTTTAATATTCATATTTGGAACTATTTTACCCATAACTGGTTGTTCACCGATTCCCTTCAGTCTAACTTGTTGAGCATTAGGTGTGGGCTCCAAATAGAAAGATTTGAAAAATTCTTCATTCATTAAAGGGAGCATGGCAGCAGTATCCAGTACTGCAGTTGTAGTTACATTATTTACAGACAAAGGCATCATTAAAAAAACACCATTTAATTTATTTACAGTGAACTCAGGAACTGGAGTACCAGGTTTTGACTGTATAGGTGAAAAGTTGCTCTTCTGTCTGAATTGTTTTTCATGTAGGCCTAGTTCATGTTGGACCAAGCGTTGGCCTTGCCACTGGGTCCTGGGCTGTTTAAATCTCTCTGGTTGGTTGAAGACTGTTTCATAAAGTCACCTCTTCCATCTTGTGTGGGATTTTGAGATGATGATCTCCAGGAAGGAGGAGACCCTTGTGCTGTGGGTGTCGTATCAACAGAATCTTTATAATTATTCCTGTTCTTCTGATTACGATTTTTTCCTCTATTATATCGATACCCAGGGGCTTGATAAAAATTTCCATCTCCAGCACAAGAATTTTCTTTCATAAGTGTTGCCAAATCTTGAACCATGTTTTTAATATCCCCAACTTCTTTTTCAAGACAGGAAATTTTTGGATCAACCTCTACATTGTTGACTTGAAATTCTGTTTCTGCTTCATTGGGTGAGTCTGCAAATGAAACTTGCCGTTGGTTATAACTGGCTGATCTATATCCTACAATTGCTCTTTGATTAGCCACAGAAGCCTTCATATATTTCAGGGCCTTAAGGATAGTCGGTGGATTTTTTTCCATGACCACTTTAACGGCCTCTTTGTCTCTGCACCCACGCAAGAATGCCTCGGTAGAAATCTGGTCTACTGTTCTTCTGTCTGAGCTTGGAAAACCATCTACGGTGAGCAAATGCACCCTTTGAGAAAACTCTTGTAAGGTTTCATCTTCTTTTTGTTTTATGAATTGTAATTGCCTTCTAGCCGATTGCGGTGCTTCTTTTTGACTAAATCGTCGCTTCATTTCATGTTTAAGGCTTTTGTAATTGTGCCCAGTCTCAAGAAGATTTGCATATTCCAATGCATCTTCTGCAAGGCAATCGTAGAGACGGTTTAATTTTTTTCTGGAGCTCCATCCTCTATGCTTGGCAGTTCTTTCAAACTGAAGTATGAATGGCTCCCATTTCTTTGTACCTTTCCCATCAAAGATAGGTAATTTGGGGCGTTGAGGACTTTTGCTTCTGTGAGTACGATGTTGCCTTCTACGATGATAATAACTGTCTCTTGAACTGGATTGATCTGACGATTCAGATGAGCTGCTCCTGCGCTTTTTACTGATTCTACTTCTATGTCTTCTATGCTCAGGTGAAGAGTATGAGCCGTCAGATGAAGTTAAAGATCTTCTTACATTTTTTCTCTGCTTTCGGCTCCTGGAATATTTTCGATCAGCTCTCGAGTCTGTAGATTCATATGAATACCTTGCATGATGACTTCTGGAAGCTCGTCTTACATCTTCAGATGAAGCTGAAGATTTCCTCACACTTTTCGCATCCTTTCTGTTCCTGGAAGGTTTCTGATTGGCTCTTGAGTCTGTGGAGTCATACAAATATCCTGTATGATGACTTCCAGAAGCTCGTCTTACATCTTCAGATGAATTTGAAGATTTCCTCACACTTTTTGCTTCCTTTCTGGTCCTGGAAAATTTCTGATTGGCTCTTGAGTCTGTGGAGTCATACAAATATCCTGAATGATGACTTCCAGAAGCTCGTCTTAGATCTTCAGATGAAGTTGAAGATTTTCTTACATTTTTCACTTGCCTTCGGCTCCTAGAAGGTTTTCGGGAAACCATTGAGTCTGCTGAATCAGACAACTTTTTTCTATCTCTGTCATGTGAATGTTTTTGCTTATAAACTTCAGACTTCTTATTGTTTTCTGCATCTGATATTTTTGAAAATTCCTTCAAATTACTGGCATATAACTTGGTTTCAATGTTTGGCTTGGCAACTATTTGCTTCGTATGTTCCCAAAATTCACCATTTTCAGAATCACTTAAATCTGAATTTGTCAGCCTGGTTTCGCTGTTTAAACTTCCTAGTTTTTGACCAAATAGATCACCTTTATGTGAAATCTTCTCAGTTTTGACCATGTAAGAACCTGCCCTGTGCCATGCCTGTGGTGATATGACCTGAGGTTGTTTCAAGTTGCATTCTCTCTCTTTCTTTAAAGCAGACAGAAGTTTATCATATTCAGAATTGAATTCTTCACTCAGCCCCATCAGATGTTGAGCTGAATTGTATTTAAGTTCCTCTAAACTAGTCTGATGAATTTTGCTTTGGGTTTCTGTAAAGATCCTGGCTGATTGGAGAAGGGTTCTCTCTCTTTTCCAATGTACTTTCTCTTCTTCATGCTGTTTGTGCATGATCTCAATTTCTTTCCTCATTTGTAATAGGGCTTCTGAAACATCTTGTGTGCTGTCAGTAGATTGTGAATTGTTAGAGTTTTTAATTGGTGAAGCACGAGAAGAATCTAAGGTTATTATTTCTTCATTTAACCAATCTTGCCAAACTGATTCTGTGATACCAGTTTCTCTAACTAAATCATCCATGTCTAATGAGCCCTTAATTTCACGGCACTCATAAAGCTTTTGAGCCTTTGCTGGTCCGACATTTTTCAACAGCTTAAATTCATCTAACGTAATCGTTTGTAAATTAAGTGCCATTGTGAGAAAAAAAAAAAAAAAAATTGTACCCAGCACCAATATTTGTAAACAATACTGTATAAGATTACACAGAATATTGTGTTAGATATTCAACAGTGAAAATATATCACAGGTTGGAAATTTCCATTCACTTTTCAAATTTTCCTCAAATAATAAAGAACAGTATTGTTTCAAAAATAACATTTCAACAGTAAAAAAAAAATATAGCAATCAATGAACATCAAATGAAAATATAAATCAATTCATAAAATGTAAAGTGTTATTTTACATTTAGGTTTTTGTAACCCAAAATTTTATCGATCCACATTTAGGTTCTTGCAACCCAATAAATCAATCATCTACAAGTTACCTCCCTTGCGTATCTAACCAGCATTGTTTACATCGAAATTCGGATTTTAATCCTTGCTTTTCACCAGCTACTCGGACCTCAAGAAATTAACTCCCCACAAAAAACTGACATAGTGTTTCAGAAGCATGAACTTTTGAAACAATTTTGAGATAATTACTTGAGATTTCAACGAAAGAACATTTTTTTGTTTGGACTGTTATGCTGGTTCAGTGGTTGGCCGTTTTTCAATCGAAAATTCTCGCCTCGATGATAAACATATGGGAAACCCTGCGTTACCTTAATACCTCGTCGCCATTTGTAACGGAATTTCTCTATTATGACACTTACTGTGTAATTTGCTGCTTGTAGAGACTTGTCAGTATTTGTAATGCTGATTTTAGACGTCCCAGTCGAGCCAGTCTTCAGATAAAAACGCCAATCCCGCTGATTTCTTTATTTTCCATCGTGCACTCGTTCTCCTTCAGGAGTACCGTCCGGCATCACACTATCATGCTGAAACTGAATTTATTCTTTGCAAACAAACCATTCTTCCCCCTTCTTGGAAAAGTGGTATTTTCTTGTGGCAACACAAACGTATCTTTAACAAAATCGAAGAATCCGTATTTTGACGATTTTATCAAAGGACAGAAAGGTGCTGATTTCCACATTGGAATCAATAATGTTCCTTTACACCTTTCTCTTTATAATTTATTTATAACCTGACAAACAAACACGGGTGGGGGTACTAATCAATTATTTTCACCACCAAATTCTTGTCTGAAAGCATTCACGCCTTCCGTACCAATGCATCAAAAACGTTGAATAGATTGAACAGACAA
Organism: Pictodentalium vernedei; assembly: GCA_031216915.1. NCBI lineage: Eukaryota > Metazoa > Mollusca > Scaphopoda > Dentaliida > Dentaliidae > Pictodentalium > Pictodentalium vernedei. The sequence goes on along the minus strand of CM062297.1, from coordinate 120,767,214 downwards.
GAGGAAGATCCTGTTTCTAAGGAATCTGTAATACTAGAGTGACGCAATAGATTGTGCGAGATACTTCTTTACTGGGCAAATTATCTTGCAGTTATACCACAAATGAAAACTAGAAGATGATTGTAACCTTTTGCGATTTCTTCTACAGCAATTTACATGTTAAAGATTGAAAAGGAAAACAAGAGAAAAAGTACAGCTAAAAACCCTATACATTAGGGGTGAATTATCTCTCTATTGCACCTTCCTAAAAACGACTGGACGACAACACTTTCAAAGAAAATATATTGAATACATTTTAATTACCCACCTCCAAGACATAGCTTGTGACTCCACACTGAAAATAGCTTGACGAGCTCGTTGCAGTGAGTGGTCCGGAAAAAATGAGAAAATTTAAATGACGCTGTATGTGTACTGCGTGGATCGTATAATCTCGTTACGTTATGTAAAAAGGTTGACGAACGACGCACGCACGGCTGATACAACTAAAGAAAAAAACATACAGAACAGCAAAAGAAAGACAAAGGGACCCACTGAACTACATACAACTGGGTTGTTAGAATGCTCATTGGTTGTGTTGGTCTCCAGCTCTACCACCTTGGGGAGGGTAGGGGTGGGGTGGATGTTGCTATAAATAAACAATGTACAACAACACAACATTCTCGATGGTTTTCAGTTTCCAGCCGCCTCTCGATCTCCAGTAGCTTTTTTAACCCTTTGAACTCTAGTGGTATCTTCCATGCCAGTTGAATGGCAGCAATTAGAAGAGTCCATATTCATTATTTGGGGTAGACCAATCAATATTTTCAACGTGCAGCCTTGGGGCTGCACGTTGAAAATATTGATTTGCCTACCCCACACATTTACTGAACAGCCATCCAATATAATGACGTTATGACGTATCATATTCCTGGTCGGAAAAGCGGCCGCTCGGGTTCAAGGGGTTAAGGAATTAGTGTGTGCAAAAAATGAATATGTTGATGAAGAGCACATTTTCGCGGTAATGCAAATTGAATATTTACAACACATTTTAGTTATTATTGACCAGAAGTAATTGCCGAGATTGTAATATCACAGTGTTAGTTTTTGTGCAATTTATTTATTTATTCGTGTTTAAGGTCACATACTTATGCACAATAGCTAATCGTGATCGTGACAGTTTTACGGGTGGAGGAAGTCGGAGTACCCGGAGAGAACCACTGAGCATCGACGAGCAACTGTCAGATCCTCAACATTCTAACTCTGTGCAAGGTTCTCTCAAGCAGGGTTACAGCGGTTGAAGACATGTGCACCATCGACGTGCAGTGCGCCTTAGTACACGGCGCCATCGTGCCCCCGTGTAGGCAACCGGGATAAAGTGCCTTGCCCAAGGACACAATGCGGACCGTCCCGGACGGGGGATCGAACTCGGGACCTCTAGCATAGAAGTCCAACAGTGTACCACTGAGCCAGCGCGCTCCCAGTTTTCGTGCAAGATAAACGCGATGGCGTTTGATGAAACGAAAGCTGTTACGCTGCTGCCTAACAGCTTTCACGTCAACAGATGCCATGGACTTGAAGGACTGATTACGTTAATTGACCAGGTGCCAGCTTAGCGGTGGGGTGGGGGTCAGTTTGAGTGGCGACGTTTTTCGTTGACGCTCCAGTCATCTAGTTATGTAGGGGACAGTGGAGGGAACGTTGTTTTTGCGATTTTTCTAGAAGGTTTGACCGTGTGCCAATTGTCATGTTTTCAGACTAATGGAAGGTAAATTTGTGCTGTCAGCACATACTTGTTTTTTTATGTTATACGGTAGGGAGACATCAAAATGTTTAATGAACAATACGCAGACTGCTGATAAAATTTACTCAGCATTGCAAATTGCTTCTACTCATATGCTACCTACGTTAAACACTATCAACATTAAAAAAGACACGTTTCATGGTTTTCATTGTACAAGAATGGCCAGAGTAATTGTCCATGGTTATAAGTTTGTCTTGCCTAGTGGCACGGTCGGGTATGGCATTCATACTCCAGTTCAGTAGAATGAAATTAATGTTTGTAAACTCTTTTTGTATGCTATTGCAATCCAGAGTCCCCGGACTATATGTTTGAATGTTAGCTTATTCTCCGCCGTACCCCATTTAAAAGTAAGAAAACGGCGTGTTCGTCGTCTTTTGATATAACTGTCTTTTGTTAGTTACATCAACAGTGTGTGCAATGTGGCATATAATATATACACTGCCATTTCCACTAATGTAAATATCTGAGAGGTGAGATTTGCTATTTTTTCCAGGGAAGAATAAAATTTCGCAAATTAATGTAAAAACGCATTCGCTGAAGAAACACCCAAAGTGGATACACAATTAGTGTTTGAAGGTGTGATACTGATAGACATTCTCAATGGCGTATTATCTTTGAAGTAGTTGCTTCTAATTAGCTTGCCATAAAAAAGCCAAATTTCATTTTGAAACTTTTAAGAAACGAAAACAACAACAACCTATCACTGTCTGCTGTTTTCGTCATTAATAGTAACAAAAGGAGACTTGGTTTTATTTTCTACTGATGTCATATGTATTGTCTCAATAATAACTTGCTTCTCAACTGGATCTTCCTTTCAATTCTAATAATGTCAAGAGAGGTAATTTTATTGAAAGGCGGTTTTCATGACGAGAAATTTGAGTTGTAAATTCACGTCACTTATAATTGAAGTGTCTGGATCGGCTACTTTGATAGAGAGGTTTCAATTGCTATAAAAATATAATCAAAATACATAAGGGCTGTGCTTTCCCCATATTCCACCATGTGTAAAGAAAAAATCACGGAAAGTGCTGGCTAACTTCCATTTCATGGACGTCAGGACATATTGTGCATGTCTACTTCTGGGCTGAAACTATGTACATCTTGTGTTTTTTTCTCAGAGCATTTGTGAGTTGTTATCGTTGGAAACACTAGTATATGGTATGTATTAGATATAACCCCTTTGCGCAATAGGAAGTTCACATCTCAATTTGACTTTTTACTGTGAGTAATGGAAAAAAAATACTTTGGTAACCCTGTAGGTGAAACTCCAAAGTATACGTTTTGAACTCCTTTCAAAATATCTCACCATAACACTCACAAGTTAATTAACATTAGAACGGGATTCAAATTCTGTGGATGTATGCAATGGAAAATGACGAGAAAATATGAAATCAATTTACGCGGTTCAGATTGTTCGTTGAGAGCTGAATTCAACCTTAAGCTGACCTACCGCTGGGCCCACAGCCACGCCAGAGTGTCCTGGGACGGCTATTTGTCTGGCATTGGACCAATGTCTTGTGGGCTGTTCATTCGGCATGTACAGGATTGATAGCATGTGGGCTATTAATACACACTGCTAAAACATTGCCCTCAGTTGTCATTCAGAGTCAACGAGACTTCACCTTTCAATCAATCTGTGATCGAAGTTTGTTCGAAGTAAGGTTCGAACACTGTTTACCGATATAAGTGGTGGGGACGACAAAATCGAGACTTTAGGGTTCCACATTTTTAATTGTGGACATGATGCGAAGCATTGTCCGACTTGCGTAAAAGCGAGTTGAAGACGAGCACGAGACGTGGTGTCCCTATCTCATCGGCGGGACCCGGCTCCTTGGCCAACCCCGGGGAATATTTTGCAAAATGTGTTGTCAGTGTGGCGCTCCGTTTGCTTTTTTGCACATGGCCACACCAAAACAATCCCAGTTTTAAATTCATTTCAAATTTGAAACAGATAAACCAGTTTGGTTTGGCTCAAACAACAGGAAATTCGTTGGTCGTAATCCACGCGTGGGCAGGATGCATTTACCAGGTAATAAAAATCATCATCATGAAAAATTTAATTAATGAAGCATCGGGTTGTACCCGGTACTTCATTAATTAAATTTTTGATGAGTGTTCCTATCACTTTTGCTTGAAATCTAATATTAATGCGTCCGTGAAAATATTGCCCACCCTTGGAAAGTGGCCAGTCCAGGGCGGCCGAACTGTATAGCCATATGTACGGGGTGTGGTATTATCAGCGATAGCATTTATTTATTTATTTATTTATTTATTTATTTATTTATTTATTTATTTATTTATTTATTTATTTTTAAGGTCACATTCAGTATCTATGGCTCTAACATAGTCATAAAGTCAAGTTTAGCCAATCGTTTATCGATTTTCTACCCACTTTTGAGGACTTCCTTGACACATGTTTGTTACCGGGTCCTATTTCACCAGCAAAACAGAATTTCTTTACCACAGAAAACTAGCACTGCACTCCGCCCAGGGTTTCTCACGAGGGACCATTCCTGAATACATGCGCAGTTGAATCACCATTTGATAAATTGCACGTATGTGGATTCCACGTCATAGAACTACAACAACATGTTTCGGTAATACCAGTATAAATCAAACACATGCTACTCACATACCATCGACGAACCTTGCAGAGTTGGCTCGACACGTGTATACCACATCCTCTAAACTGGGCCTTATGGCTTACAAACCAATCAAATACAATCGAATTTACAGCCCGTTGGCAAATGTTATTGGTTCAAAATTTCAGCTCATTATTATCGTGGCCGCTAAATGCCAACTTTCTACCCAACTTCAAATTTTTCAAAGTTTTGTTCTTGGTGGTTTCTGAGAGAGGAACATCTCCCAATTCAGAAACGTTTACTTGACGTTTGACAGCATTGCGCAATTTGAGATATTCTTAGCAGGAAAGGGGTAGCGAATTTCAATTCGCATAGTGAGCGTGGATGCTGAAATTCGCATATATAATCGGCATTTACTAGAAAAAATCTAGAAGTTTATATAAGGATTGATCGTTCGTTTCTGTCTATTTTTTGAGTTATGAATCCGAAAAAACAAAGACCAAACTGTGTAAATGGGCGTAGCCCATTTACACTATGTTTGACTTTTGTTTTTTAGGATTCATAACTCAAGAAATAGACAGAAACAAACGATCATTCCCTTATAATAAAACTTGAGGTGCAATAAATTTAAACGCTCTCTACTTTTCGGAGTTAAAATAAAAAAACAGGCCGCATCATGGTCCCTAGTGATAACTGAATAAGAACGGCATAGTTCTGTTTGAAATAACGATACATTTCACTGAAACATGTTCTTGTGTGAATAAAACTTTTATTGACCAATGAACTGCGTAAGTTAAAATGAACGTCCTAAGCCACGCCCACACAAATTTCCATCTCATTTTCCACTTGAAGGGAGGATGCTGTTATTCAAAGCAACCCTTGAGTTAAATTTAATTCTGATTTTGACCATTTCCTGAAAAACTGAAAACACAGAATCTAAATGTGGAGTTCGATGTTAACCCAGATGACATGAAGTTGGTGGAACTTAGTCTCAGAAAGAGGTCATTCAGGTTACTTCAAAATTGGAAAGTTTCGTTCGCGTGAGTTTCGTTTGTGGGTTATTATGACCGGCCATTGTTTACGTTTGATTTGGATAAAACGATGAACGCAGACGATCACCTATTGCGTATAAACAAATGGAACGTGGAACAAAAAAGCATGATAAGGGTTTCATTGTTTATTAGATTTTATTTTGAAAGTTTTTTTTTTAATATGATGAAATGAATATTAATTACCATTCATGTTTAAACAATGTGATCGTGCAGGAGTTCTTTTCCATTCGCACTGTGCAACGTAATTTTTAAGACAGACATTGGGGGAGTAGTTTAGGACGGGCTTAAATGTCTTCTTTTCGATTCATTGTGTTTTGAAAAGAAAAAAAAGAAATACTTTAGCCAATTATTTTCCCTGAAAATGCATGAACAGAAAAAGGGTTAATTATAATCATATAGAGACAAATGACATTATTCAATGCATAATGTTTGCCCAAAACTGCTATTTTATAATGTTTTGGTCCATTTCATGAGAGGTGAAAGTGTCATGAGACACATTCCGGATCTTTGGAACAGGTTAGGGTTAACAAGTTAATAGAGACGACATTTATGATATATGGCCACGGTAAGTCGGACAGTATAGGCATTACCTCAAATCAGAAACCCTTAACCCTTTACCCAACGAATCGGCCGCATCCGCAAATTCAGCAGTTGAAAAAATATTATTTTTCAAAAAACATTCAACAAAACCATATCATGTGACCCCATCGTTGGAACGAGCTCGTCGAGCTCGTTCCAACGAGGGGTCACATGATATGGTTTTGTTGAAATTTTTTGATAAATTTCAAAAAAATTATATTTAAAATAATAAATTTTGATATCGTCTGCGTTGGGTAAAGGGTTAGGGTGTGGGCTCTAAGTTTGCATACCTGTGGATCCTTAGCCCATAGCATATCAAAGATACGTGAAGACAAGAACACCGAAAGATCCCAAAATTAATACAATGAGGAGGGCAAAAAGCGAATAACGACCGATGCTGTTGACCCCGAAGGCCTCCGCTCCAAACTTGAGATTTGTATAGTTCCTGTGGATCCGTCACAGCTCCCTGGAACCATTGTTAATATCGTAACCGGAAAGGTAAGTCCTGGGTCTATCAACATGAACAAGGTCCTAGAGTTAGGTTCAGCACTGATGATCAAATTCGAACAGAACCTTCCTGGGGGAGTCTGCGACCCTATTCCAATGTCGGCCAAAACCGTGGTTACGTCAAGAAAATCTGTCAAAACTGGCGATGTTAAAGTTTATGACACGAACCTCATATACTCCAGAGTAATCGGACTACTATCACGCTCTCGAAACTTCGATGTTAAGGGACTTCTCCCTTACAAATTGTCGCCACTGCCTACATCACTCTTTGACGTTACTGGTGACACACGGAAATCCAAATCAAAGTAGGAATTAAAAAATAAGACGATGGTTGTTTCATCTAAAAGAATGGTTTGGATGGGGAATACAGCAGAAGTGATTGATGGCTGTGCATTTTTATGGATACCACTTTGGCCAGTTTCGGGCAAAACGCATCAAGCGACAGTTATGGACTTTGTAGAAAAGTTTAAAGATCGTATAAATCAGAACTTGCAGCCGAGTAACGACAATTTGATCTTTTGGCAGATATGTGGATTTCAGCACAAAGTCCTTAGCCAGGGCTGACCCAAGTTCTTCTAGTTGTAGAGTCGCTGGCCATCAAAGCTATTCTTCCATCAGAAAAAAAACAAGTTTTAAAGGTCGCTGTAAACAAGGCGCAGTTACTATACATAAAATGTGAACAGTTTGTCACTGACATGTTGCTTGAGTTTAATACAATGAAGCTTAAACCCCCGTCGAATTGAGCACAGGATCAGTAAGGAAGCGATTCGATCTGACAACGACGCACGAGGAAGCAGACAATAGTATCATTCATCAAGACCTTAAGGTTGTTTCTGGTGAAGAGAAGGGTGTACATGTGCTTGCAGACGACACCGATGTGTACGCTTTGTTATTGCGTCACTATTTACAGCAGAATTTAGTTGTTCCAATGACTATGGAATCTCCTATACACGGACGTAGGTGTATTGATATACAGGAAACTGTCAGAGCTAATCGGGCCATCATCCCTGATTTACTCGCCTATCATGCCATTTCGAGCCGCGACACAGTTGAGGGCCTGTTCGGGATAGGGAATGGTTGAATACTAAACGTTCTCCAAAGCGGAGCTTCGTTGAAAGTTTTGAGCGAGGAAGACGCAGAGTGGTCAAATGTATTCGATCAAGCAACCCAATTCATTTTTCTCCATTACGTTTCCAAGGTAACCACATCAATGACTGGTGTCTGTCATTGATGTGGTTGTCTGTATTGAGGCGTGGTTTTCGAAAACTGGGAATGCCAAGGCAACTAATGCACCGGAACGTTGTGCTATGGCTCCTACCACAGCAGCCTCCTGCGAAAATATCAAAAGAGCCCACCTTCAGACATGTGTGTGGAAGAACGCCTTTCAACCGAAATTTAGATACTATCAAATATGGATTCGAGAAGGAATTCGAGCCCATAATAGTCCCATCTGATGTTGCTCTGGCCCCAGATGAAGTTTTGAAGTTAATAAAATGTTCTTGCGCAAGCCAGACGCCATGTAATACAAACATATGCAAATTTAATGCTGCTAAAATGGCGTGCATATTTTCTGCTCTTGTAATGCCACACTAGAGTATTGCAATGAACAAACAAGAGTAGAAGATACATCAGCTATGAATACCACAGATGAATAGAATCACCAAACAGCCAAAACATACCTTAAAAATGTAGATAGGCTCGGATGCAACCTCTGGTATGCTCCCGGAATGTTGTATTAGCCGCAGTCAAACGTTGCAGTCTACGAAATGACGATATCACCTTAACCCTTTACCTGACATAAATAGCAGACGACACTTGCAAACAAAATTTTCTTGAATAACTAATGTTTTTCATTTTTTGTCTCAAAAACATAGGTTATAACCCCTCATTGGAACGAGCTCGACGAGCTCGTTCCAAAGAGCGGCCATAACCTATGTTTTTGAGACAAAAAAAATGAAAATTAATTGGCGATTTTTGTGAATAGCGCTGGCCGGTTTTGACCGTTACGTTGGGTAAAGGGTTAAACGTGGATATTTCAAATTGCGCAAAGCTGCTGAATGTCCAATAACATTTTTTCGTAGTCAGGAGATGTTACTCTTACAAATTCTATCGCGAAAAAACTTTGGACGCCACATTGAGGTTCAGTGCTCTGGCGCCTGAACTATATTTAAAAAATCGCGACATCGACGCCGTAGCTGCGACGGGTGGTGCAATTTCACAAAATTCTAAGTCCATCAAGGACCATAACTCCAAGAAAAGTATTTGGAACAACACATGCATTGAACAGTGGCTAGACATCAATAAGATACACTTACATGCCAAATATAAACTCATTCCATCAAGTATTTCAAAAGTTATTGAGTTTTGAAACTCGTTGGTCACAGACAGACCGACAGACAGACCGACAAACAGACCGACATTGCCACTTATAGAGCTGCTAGTCGCAGCTAAAAAGAAACAAAAACAACATAATAAAAATTATTTATTTTGATATTACTTTAGAGCCACAAAATAATATAGCACAAACATAAATAATGTTACTGTGTTTATACATAAAAATAATATTTATAATATATAACATGGAATAACAACAATTCTCTTACATACCAGAGTTTCTGTACATACACCTTTTATAATTACATCTCTGAAATACATCAATCTTGATCTCAAAATGCACATTAAATATATCGGCAAAGTCAGTAAGTTCTTTCGCTAAACAATCAAACGCTATGGTAGATCACTCCAGCATATATGGCTGGTATATTGGAGCTAACACGAACGAAGGCTTTTTTTGCCAAAGACAACACCTGTCTTTTGGTGCCATCTGTACATCAATTCAAAATAAAGTCCGTTTAACCCTTTGAACCCCAGAGGGCCTTTTCCGGCCCAATAACATGATACTTCATAATTTCATTAAGTCGGTTGACTTTTGAGTGAAGATGTGGTGTAGACCAATCAATATTTTCAACGTGCAGCCACACGGCTGCACATTGAAAATATTAATTGGTCTACCCAGGGGGGGGGGGGGGGGGGGGCACCAAAAATTTGCAAGACGTGACGTGCGGGTGGGTCTCTTGATTGCGCCAAAAATGTGCGTTTCCAACTTGTGCAATTTTTTGAATTTTTTAAATATATATCAATATATCAGCTGATATATACCATCATTTGTGTTTCAATCCTTAAAGATGATGTTGTACGTCACACTCTTAACATAAATACAACATCAGGAGGCTTTATATGTGAGAATATTGGGCTTAATCTGGGAAAATGTCACACGTTACTAGGGGGTGGGTGTGTTGTTCGAAATGTAGAAAATGTGCAGACAATATTTTGGGAAAATTCTCTCTGATGCACTAAATTCAACCCAAGTTATTTATTTATTAATTGATTTATTAATTTATTGGTGTTTAACGACACATTAACAACCAGAGTCATATCGTGTCGGTGACAGGTTTACGGGTGGAGGAAGCCAGAGTACCCGGAGAGAACCACCGAGCAACGACGAGCAGCTGTCAGCTCTTCAACATCATAACCCACGACTGTACCACACACTGCACAGCGGTACTGCGTACTACACAGCACAGACAGGGTTAGATTGGCTGAAGACATGTGCACCTCGGCGTGCAGTACGTCTCAGCACACAGCGTCATCGTGCCCCCACGTGGGCAGTTGGGGTAAGTTTATTTTGGATTTTAAGGGGGAGAGTGGGGGTGGGTGTCTGAGAACGGGAGTAGAAAATTTGCACGTAGTGGGCGGGTGGGTGTAAAAAGGAGCCGAATAAAAAATAGGACGTCACGTCTTGCCGCCCAATAATGAATATGGACTCTTCCCGTTGCTGCCATTGAACTGATATGGAAGATACCACTAGGGTTCAAAGGGTTAAATACAATTACCTCTTAGTACTTCCACCACCGCAGACAATATAACATAGAGGATATCTGTACTATTTTAGTGAATATCGGGAATTATCTCATGAGTGTGGACCTGACCTGAAAGAGCAAGCGCTCGTGAAAAATAATATTTTCAGGTCCACACGAATAGCGTAGATTTTCTTTTTACTACGTGACATGTTACTGCGTAATATTCAGCCCAATTCGACTGCAAACACGTACGTTTTAAAACAACATCAAAGATCAGCTGACCGTTCCGCCAAGGCGACGTTAAAGACGACGTCATGCGCTGAAGTGTGACGCCATTTAGGAAGCTTCTGAGGGATATTCGTCGTTGTCCATCAAGTCGATAGATATCGAGAAATATCTTTTAGATAATTTGCGATAATTCACAGTCTAGCATATTATAAATTATTATTTTAATTTTTTGTTAAAAATTTCAACAAAACCATGTCGTGTGACCCCTCCACTGGAACAAGCTCGTTCCAATGAAGGGTGACATGATATGGTTTTGTTGAAATTTGTTTAAAAATATTTTTTCAACTACTGAATTTGCCAATTATTTCTGCGGATGCGGCTGATTTGTTATGTAAACACGTTAAAAACTAAAGTTTTAAAAACTACACTTGAAGTGCTGTATTTAACACTTACTAAGTGCTGAACTAGCACTTTGTTCAAGTGTAGATATCCCAGAACTTGACAGGTGTTGACAATAATACCACTTCACAAGTGTAATGTTGCGAACTTAAAAGGAAACAACGCAGATGACGCGGATCAGGCTCGAACTCTCGAGCCTGATCCGCGTCATCTGCGTTGTGTCCTTTTAATTATGTACTCACCAAGCGCAAATCAAATTATGGACGATTCTGGAAGAACCACCAATGCTAGACATATGGGAAGTGCCATCCATTCAAGTTTCCGATGTCTGACGATTGTAATCTCTAAGTGCTTAAAGCATTGCACTTTGAGTGTTAAAATCAAACCCTAAGAGTTAGAATGGGTTTAACACCTTGAAAGTGTCAGTTTTAACACTTTAGTGTTTAGTGTGAAGGGTTAAAACGGTGTGCATGCATTTTCAATAAAGGCTGGGAGCACGGTATCTCAGTGGTTAGATCATTATGCATTATGGACTTCATTAGGGTATAAATGAAATATACATGTAGCTGTTGTGACGCGGGAGACCGCTGTAGTTCAATGGCTACGACATTGGACTTCAAATCGAAAGGTCTACGGTTCAATCCCCACCAGGGGTAACTGTGTTGTGTCCTTTAGCTCTAATCCCGATTGCCCACGTGGTGCACAGTGGCGCAGTGTACTAAGTCGTACTCACGTGGATGGTGCACTTCTCTTCAACCAACGCTAATCCTGCTTGTGTGGAGTTAGTACGTTGAGAAGTCTGACAGTAACTCGCCGTTGGTTCTCTCATGGTACTCTGGCTTACTCCATCGGTAAAACTATCCGACACGAGGTGACCCTGGCTGTCTAAAGTGCCGTTAAACCCCAATAAATAACCAAAAAAATAATTAAATAAATAGTTGTGTCGTGGCTTGTTATTCAATTGACTCGTACCGTGCCGGTAATCCAAATTGGTCATGCCGAGCCTTAACCCTTTGATACTTTTTACGTCTTATGACGTAAGAAATCAAACGGCGCATTGATACGTTGTGGTCATTTGTTTTTTTATTATTTATAGATTTTTTTTAAAGTTTTAACCTCAATTCCGATTTTCTCCCGAATAGGTTTCAGTGACAACCAAATGTTCAGCCAAATATCGCAGCTTAAAATACTAATATAATCCTGCTGTCAAGACTTCTAAACTGGTTAAGTGCTAAAAGCCACTATCAGGGCTTTCAAAAAATGAGGATACCAGAGCAAAAACCAATACGTTCCTTGCTTATATTTCATATTTAGTCAAATACAAATAATATTTTGTTTATATAAATTTGTTTCATTACAAATTATTGGAGAGTGCCCACAGGCACTCTCCAATAATTTGTAATAAAACAAGTTTTGAATAACACATTCAGACCACCAAAAATAATCTAGCCCTCAACCAGATAATCACTGATGTGAAAAATATCTTGTTATTTGTACTTTCCGACGTTTGACGTCGCATTTTGAAAACGTTGAAGAAACTGAATTCCCCGTGACGTATGAACGTTAGGATAATTAAAATTTCAAAGTGTTAAACAGGCCAAATCGGGTTCGAAAAATTTTCATTTGTATGACCGACTTTGTGCCCAAATATCAATTTTAACCCTTTGAGAAAATACATGATTACGTGCAAAAGAGAATTGATCTCTGACACCATAATCCTGACAAAAAATTCCCTATTGAAAAGTTATTTGGGGATCACACTCCCTACACCCTCCCCTAGTTACACACCTGAATCCATAACCAGAGGTAACTGCGGCGTTTTGTCTTTGGGCAGGATACTTAATCCCGAGTGCCTGCGTGGAAGCATGGTGGCACCTTGTACTAAGCTGTACCGCACATCGATGGTGCAATCATTTTCAATTGCTGCTATGCTTGTGTAGAGTTAGTAAGTTTGAGAATCTGACAGTTTCCGCTGTTGTGTGGTTCTTTTCGAGTACTCCGGCTTCCTCTATCCTGTAAAACTATCCGACAGTGTGCCCTGGCTGTTTTAAGTGTCGTTAAACAACAAAAACACAAGCAAACGAACAATAAAGTTAATTTGCCAGCGGATGATCAGACGACTGGAGAAACAGCAGCTCGGAAAAAAGGTTCAGCAATAATAAACTCTTTGTACCCGAAAATCGTTCAAACGCTATTTCAAAAGAATGCTTCTATTGTCGTAATAAATGCGACCGAACTCGGCGTCGCATGTGCCAACTCGACGTCATCACAGTTGCAGCTTGTTTTGAATCGTAGAACTAACATTAGCACATCGCCATCGCATATTGGCAATCTTGTTGATATTGTGGTGATTGCTGGTCATTTGTCTAACAATCGCTACAACATGGTCAACGGTCATTATTGACTGTCGAAGTGATAATCCATTTTACCAAAATATTCAAATCTCGAATGACAGATAGTCCCTCAAATGGAATTCCAATTTTGTAGGGAGGTGCGTTCCAACCCATGGCACCTCCCCGGCTACGCTCATCAATGGCCCTAGTCTCAACTGAACAATATTGCAACTGCAGCACCAAAGGATGGCATACAGTTAAAACTGGAAGTCCTGTCACGGAATGCGCACAAATAGCACGTCGATCTGCGCCTTAATCTTCGCGTTATGACCATAGTAAGGCTATCAAATTCTGCACATATGGCCTGTGCACAAGCAATGTTTCAACCAATGGACATACGGGTAACCCGGAGGTCCATTGGCTGAAACATTGCCTGTGTTTGCTATGAGTAACCAGAAGAACCTGCCGTGCTTTGGATGCCATTCGATATGGCAATTGCGCTCAATTAAGCATGGATAAGAGCACAGTTCGTGACAGGATTTTTAGTTTTAACTGTACCATAGTCTACAATACTGTAGATGAACCACAGGGCCACCGCGCTCCCATATTGGTCATATGGCTGCACGGCATTCGAAACTGAATACCGGTATCGGTTTTCATAAAAATACCGCGGTATATCGGTATATCGAAAGACTGTTCAGATATATGAACATACGTACCATAATCGGGACTTGAGCCATCACAGTCAGAACAAATCAACATATCTTGATGACACTGTTCGAATAACCCTTTACCCAACGTAGACGATGTCAAAATTATTTTTCTAAATATTACTTTAACCAATTTTGTTTTATAAATTCAACAAAATCATATCAAGTGACCCCTCATTGGGGCGAGCTCGTCGAGCTCGTTCCAATGAGGGGTCACATGATATGGTTTGTTGAAATTTTTTAAAAATAATATTTGTTCAACTGCACAATTTGTGTATGAACCGGAAGATGCAGCCAATTCGTTAGGTACGTGGGTAATATTATTTGTTCGGGACTACAATTAAAAAATTCTGGGCGTCTTAAAAATTGAATTGTGGTAAATAAATAATGACGATAAACCAATATTTTTGCAATTACACCGGTATTCAATCGATACTGGTTTGAATATCGGTATGTATCGATTGATCGATATACCATGCACATCTAATTGGTCATGATGCTCCCACAACTGCCCGAATCAGATAACATGGCCATCCAATCATATAACTGATTGTGGGTGTGATATAAGTTCAAGAGCAAATATCAAATCTAGTCTCTTAGGAAAGTACATGATTAACAGCAAGGATTTATTTATTATTATTTATTGGTGTTTAAGGTCACATACTTATGCACAATGGCTAATCATGACCGTGACAGTTTTACGGGTGGAGGAAGCCGGAGTACCCGGAGAGAACCACCGAGGAACGACGAGCAGCTGCCAGCTCCCCAACATCGTAACTCCGCGCTGCAGCACACGCAGGGTTAGATTGGTTGAAGACATGCGCACCATCGACGTGAAGTACGCCTTAGTACACGGCGTCATCGTGAACCCATGTGGACAAACGGGGTTAAGTGCCTTGCCCAAGGACACAACGCGGGAGTCCGAATCGATCGCTCAGACGGTAACCCATCCGAGGACTAGCCGGGCTCGACGTTGCTTAACTTCGGTGATCTGACGAGAACCGGTTACCGCCCCCAACAGTAAGGATGAATCGACGTCAAAAGACTATAATTAAGACGAAAATGTCACCGTTAGAAAAATTATTGAGGTGAGTATGTCACACTCCTAACTCACCCCCCCCCCCCCCCACACCCCCACTCCATACCCTGGTGATTATCTACAAAACTGTAAGTGAAAATGAGGTTAGAACAAGAATGCAGCACACGGTGAGTGGATTACCATTAAAAACCTGCGGCGCGGCGTTTCCACTCAGTTGATAACTATTGCATAACGTGAAAAACATCAAAGCATAAGCGACGAGTCAGTGAATGGACCTCCGGGTTGAACCCGGAGGTCCATTCTCTGACTTGTCGCTTATGCATCATATTTTACTCAATTGTGGGTGGATGCATATGTGGAAAATTCCACTCCACTGGTGTTTAAATCGTACTCCACTCCCCACACGCGGTACAGTATTATGCAGTCTGAAACTCATTTTGAAACCTGAAAGCAATATCAACAACACAGTAAAACAGATGAAATGAGGTAAAACAATTAACATGTAAATACTATTTTTAAAACAACTTCAGAATCTGTT
Source organism: Pictodentalium vernedei (assembly GCA_031216915.1). Lineage (NCBI taxonomy): Eukaryota > Metazoa > Mollusca > Scaphopoda > Dentaliida > Dentaliidae > Pictodentalium > Pictodentalium vernedei. The sequence goes on along the minus strand of CM062297.1, from coordinate 120,751,607 downwards.
CTCAAGCTTTTATTTAAAATGTGACACACTTTGGTTTGGGTTATTTTAAACTTCCATATTTTCAATTTCTATCGCTCAATTCACCTGTAGAAAATTATTAGATAACTTTGGTGTATATAAGAACAACGACATCTAAAATATTGTTTTAAAAATTAATAATAGTTTTCCGAAATACAGAAATGGAAAATTGTGAATTTAGGACTGAAACCCTCATTCTTTGTTGCCTGAGCGGTCTGGAGAATGAATAAGAAAGTTTGACAAATGGAGGTATATTAATAACGTCGTTTTGTCTATCGGGGGTGGGTTAATTATAAACACAATAAGAGGGTGTTAGCACCTCGCCAAACTTCAAAATTCGATTTGATTTAAAATCCTCCCGGTTATTTATTTATTTATTTATTTATTTATTTATTTATTTATTTATTTATTTATATATTGGGGTTTTAACGACACTTTCGACAGACATGGTCATCTCGTGTAGGACAGTTTCACGGGTGAAGGAAGCCGGAGTACCCGGAGAGAACCACAGAGCAACGGCGAGCAACTGTCACGCTCCCCCCAACGTACTAACTCCACACAACCATAGGTTGAAGACAAGTGCACCATTGACGTGCAGTACGCCTTAGTACACAGCGCCACCGCCCCCACCCCCCCCCCCCCCATGTGGGTAAGTGGGATGAAGTGTCGTGCCCAAGGACGCGACGTGGCTGCCGCGGGTGGAATTCGGCTTGCAGCCTGCATCTCTATCTACTGAGCCACTCCACCCACCCCCCCCCCCCCCCGATGATTCAATTCGAGTCGAATCGGGGTGATTCGGAACGTTTTCAGCCGTCGTGATATTCTATCTACCATTGTGTCTTCTCTTGAACTCTTCTATCATCGGGTTTCCTCTACAGAAGGTCTGTTCAAAGAGGTTCAAAGACGAGTTCCGAAACCCCTCTGGGTTCCATCATGGTATATTTCGCTTTTTCGATTCCCTTGCGCAAAAAGCCTAATCTCCGTTGTATGTAATATTAAAAGAGGAGACTGGTGATATTTATGTTTATAAGAAGATGCAATACTCCCATTTAAAGAGTCGCGGGATTCGTTACTTCAGTCAGTTCGACTCGATTCAAAGTCTTCTGCTTAATTCGATTCAGGATTCGATTGAAACTGAACTTTGAGATTCGCATTGCCCAAGAGGTAGTTCTCTTCTTCTCTGAAATTATTCAATATGGGAATCGGGATTTCAATTGTATGGGTATCACAGCAGTACATATTTTCCCATAGGCGACAATTATAACGTCCAAGCGGAAAAAAATATGATCGCATCACCTTAATTTTGGAATTCAAATATCTTTGTCACGTATAGAGCCCTTCAGACAACCTTTTCTGATCCGAAAACAGGGGGCCATGCAACAAATAAGAGAGACAACCTGACCGGAAGGGCAGTACCGGCCACGCACACATATTTTTCAGGGAATTCCCAACAAAACCACACCAAAAGTCAA